>OZ020611.1:42941628-44141628 GCA_963971575.1 Liopterus haemorrhoidalis | reverse complement strand
TTTAGCTAATATTTTTAACTCACCCCTTAGAATGAAAATTTTAGATGCCACATAGCATATGGTCGAATTTTGGTTTTACTCTAGCATCATACCTAATTACGTTAAAATGTATCCAGCCGTTTTTGCCCAAAATGACGATTTATATGCTGGGACGTATGACTGTTAATAACATAAGAGAGGTATAGTTTATTTCTTTGATTTAAGTGGAAAATTTGAGAACTAGTAACATTTAATGAGGCTTTTGATCATTTTGTTTAGTAAAAGCCCACTTCTGTAGTTAAAATGTCAGTTTGTGAAAATTTACAAAAATAATAATTATATTTAGCTTAAACGTTTGGAATAGCCCATACCTCTATCTTTTTAATAAAACACCTTGTCCAAAAGTAACAATGACATACCAAACTCGTCATTGTCAGTTTTAGTTGTTCGTTATTAAATGTGTTCGTGGCTTTATATAAATTGTCTACAGTGAAACCTCTTTTTAGCACTGCCTCTAATTGTGTTATTCTGAACACAACATTAAATTTTAATAGCACTGTAAACTACTAAGGTTAGCCTATGTTATAAAAATCTGTAGCCTCTGTTAATATCTGTCGCTATTGGTTAATATTATCGATTTTACCCTAACTGCCGTCCCAACCGTCGACGTGCGTAATAACAACTAATAATATATAGATGCTGGGCGTACTAGCTAACTATCCAACCGCCGGCATTAACAGTGTGATGCTATTTACATCGATATTAAATTAACAGCTCTGTCCAGAATCAAATAATCAAATACCTTATCAGTATTTTTGTAATAACCACTGAAACGCATTATCTAGATTTTAAAAATAAGTCAATTTTTTGTTTGTTTTAACAATGTATACTGAGCATTGAAGAAATCTAGGGTGACGAAATGGGGATTTGTCCTCTTGACTAGCAGGTTGTCTAATTTACATTTATTTGGTCAAGTCACCGATAGGAGAGATTGTCATATTGTATTTATGATTGTGATCTTGTTAGTCAGTGTTGTTTTATCGTGTATTTTTTGCTACTTTGACATTCTATATTAATTGAATAAATTTTACAATATCTGACCGTCTTAAATATAGAAAGTATCTAAAGTATTGTAATATTTTTTCTTTAAATGTACAACACAGAAACCTACAATTTATAATAAAAATATTCTTACAAATCCAAGTTAATTTAATACTCCCTCCGTTCCAAAATAAGTGTCCGTTTTAGGAATTTTATTTGTTCCAAAATGACTGTCCAATTTTATTAAAAAAAATATGCAAAGGGATATATTACGTAATTTTCACAACCAAAATAAATGTGAGGAAGCTTGTAATCGTTGCCTTCTCTATGAAGCATGGTCAATTCCATACACTTCTGTAGTGTAATGAAACAATTGTCTAGTTTTTCCGCGGTTATTTCATCCCATGTTTTATGCACGGCCGCAATGAGTTCATCAATACTGGACGGGGACTCTTTGTGTTGTAATGATTGAATGGCGTTAAAGAAACCCAAATCGAGGACTATGTTAAATAAATAACTACTGATACATTTAATTTCATTATTTCAATAATCCATTAAAAAAACTAAAATCTGACACTTATTTTGGAAAGTAGGGAGTATTATTTATGAAATTTATTTTATTCTAACTAAAATTTACAGTTTGCGGTATTAAAATTTAAAAAAAATCTATTTATATATTTTTTTTCTTGTTCATTTCATCGGCAAAATATGGAAGTAAGCAATCCGCACTACTCAAAGGAGCAATCCTCGTTACCCCGCCTGAGGAGGTGTTGGCTTCATAACAAGTTGCCAGCGTTACTCAGTTCACAGAGAACGTGCAGTCGATGTAAACATCAGAACTACGTTACTCTTGTTCTGATTGGATGAAAAGACATTTAAATCTCTTTTAATGTCTTTTCGTCCAATCACAGCAAGAGTGACATAGCTCTAATGTTTACATTGACTGCACGTTCTCTGCGAACAGTGTATAGATTATATGACCTCATTGATACTGAGTATATAAAATACGTTAATGTTTATTACAACGAATAATAAATCAGAAGATGGTGGTATTTCTTGAAGAATGATATTTTTCTGCAAAAGAATCATATTCTTCACCTGAAAAGTGTTCATTATCGAAATGAATCTTCCATTGTAGACCTGTGATGTGTTTTACAGGTCTAAAGATCATTGATAGCTATAAGTGTATTCAGTGTTATGTAAATATAGGTATTGTGTCAGATGGTAGTTATCCTGTAAACGTGCATATTGTAAATCATATCTGTCTATTATCCACTTGTAGTGATAGAACAATGGTGCAAATAATAAATATGAAGCATTTAACATTTAAACATTCGCTTTATTTTTCCCTTAAGCTACCAAGTTTTGTTCATGTATACAATTAATAAATATAAGCAGGCTGAATCTTATCATTGACCTAATGGGGTTGCACTTCAAGGGCACTGACGTCACCACCTCCCCAAATACAATATCAGAGATAGGGTTACCATACGTCCAGGTATGACCGGAACTGTCCCAGTTTTGAACCCTTGTGGCGCTGTACCTGCTAGTTTACTAATTTCTCTCGTTTTTTAATTTCAGTAAGGGATTTGACAAGGTCAATCGTATACTATTGTTGGAAAAAGTTGAGAAGTTTTGCATCAGTGGTGCTGCTCTTGAATAGATCAAGAGTTATCTTAGTAGTGTCACAATATGTTGTTATAAATGGCAGCAAATCTTGTAAAATAATGGTCACTTCGGGAGTTCCTCATGGGTCGCACATCGGGCTTACTTTGTTCCTAATTTTTATAAATGATTTATGTAAAATCCTAGAAAGCGATTTTTTTTATATACGCCGATGTTCTAAATATATTTCAAATAAACGTCTTTGATTGCATATTGTTGCAAAAATATCTCGACAGATTACATGATTGGCGTGTGTTGAATAATTTATTCCTCGATATAAAAAAGTGTTTTCTAAGTGTTACGTTTTCTAGATGCGGAATCAAAATGGAATATTCGTATAACATTGGTTCTCAATTATTAAAGACAGTGTCAGAAATTAAAAATTTGTGAATTATATTTGACGAAAACCTTAGTTTTAATAATCATATTCATAATATCTTAAAAGAGGCAAATAAAATGCTCGGGTTTCATTTAAGAATTCGTAGAGGCTTCGCAAATTTCTCTACTTTCAAAACAATTTATTTTAGTTATCGATCCCATCTGGAATACTGTAGTACAGGGCCGGCGCGAGGGTCGTTGGCGCCCCTAGGCAAGATTTAATTCAGCGCCCCTAGGCAGGGCCGTAACTAGCTTTTACAAATTGTATAAAGTGATGATCTAAAAAAAAAGGTTCTCACTTCTAAAATACAAGTAATGACTTAATAAAAAAAAGGTTTTCACCACTAAAATACAAGTATTGACCAAAAAAAAAAAGGTCATCACTACAAATTTAGATTACGCTAATTATTTTTACATTAATTTGGCGCCCTTTTCCATCACCTGAGGCAAGTGCCTAACTCGCTTCACCCTCGATCCGTCACTGCTGTTGTACAATTTGGAATGTACACCATGTATTGTGTGATCCCAAGTAAATGCCGGATTCTGAGAGATCGTCCCGCTCGCTTATTCGTCAGGCCTGCTCTTCAGTCGATGGTTCTTATATTAGTAGGATAAAACATTACTTTATTACTTAATAATTTGATTATAGGGTCAGACAACATATATGCATTGTTCGAAGTTTGCTGAAGTGCTGAAATCAGTGATGACATCCTACAGGTTCGCGCGAACCGTTTCTTAAAATTATTGAAACCTTAGCCAACCGGTTGTTAAAATTATTAAAAATAAATGAATTACTCTTCAGTTTTGAATCGTGCGCCGTGGCCTGCAGTGTTGAAAATGTAATATTTATTTTATAGGTTATTAATAATACGCTCTTAAATTTTTTTCCTTATATTTAATAAATGGAAGTAAGTGATTTGTTTTCTCTCTTAAAAATACAGAATAGGTTCCTACATATCACATGACTTTATAGAACCGCTTCCTGAAAATTTAGGATGCCATCACTGGCTGAAATCATATAACACAGATATGTCTGTTATACACCTGGTTGCAGTTTACTGAAAATTTGAAGACAAATAAAAGTTGAGGGATGAAATGAGTAAATACAACAAATAGTTAACATTTAAAATACACGTTTATTTTTCATGAATTTATCCGTGTATCGACACGAATCATAAACGCTAAATTCACAATAATTTCTATAATTAAACGTAAATTTCTTTTATGGTATTACTAATAATTTACAATTATTTAAATTATTTACATAAATATTTTTTAAACATATCTAAAGGACATTGTTCTCTGTTTTTAATTCTAAATATTTTATGAGATTTTCTTTAATCGTTGAAGATACAAGATTTTTTTTTCCAGAATAGTTACACAGTTTCAAGGGACGTAATTTAAAATGCAGCTTAATAATTCTCCATTTAGTTATTTGGTAATATGTAAAAAACACTGAAATGAAGTTTCGAAGTTTACATGTATAAAATTTACTAGTGGCAATCCTTATCAATTTTATTTATAAATCTCTCAGTTTTGTACACAAATATGTTTGTAAATGGTTATATAATTTAGTCTAATACAGTAGTATTTCTCCCCTAGTTACATCAGCAACCATATCATCTTAAAATTAATTTATTTTTGATTATTGTGTTTGTAATTTGAACTATCATCGATGCAGTCAGACCTTCTAATGAAACAACCAGAAGAGTAACCAAAATAAAAGAAGCGTTTAGCAAACGCAACCGTTGAGTAACAGCGTAAATTTGTTTACTAGGTGATTACAGTTAACTGTTGTAAGTTGGCTCAACGAACAGTAAGCGAAAAACTGCTGACTCTTAATTTGTCACTTAGAAAGCTGCTTACAATAAGCATTAAGTCAGCAGCCTTGTTCAACGAACCGCTGAAGTCAACATACCCAACAGTTGCGTTCGCTAAACGTGCCCATTGAAAGCTAATCAGCGGGCTGTTGTGATTGCAGCTCAAACAGTGGCTGAATAACGCGTAACCACTACTCAATGGATATCGCCAATCGCTGCTTAGTATATTCTCCACCACAATATATTCGAGTAGCGATGAATGCGGTAAGCAGGCTCATTCCAACTAGTAAATGAATTAGCGGGACTGCAATTACTGTGGCCTGTGCTAGGTTTTATGCACGACAATAGTATCAGTTTTAAGTTCAAAATTAAATATGTTTAGAGAAAATTAAACAAAAACATGCATAAATGTTTTTAATGCCTGCAGATTAATTTAATTCTGGAAGGTTTACAGTCATCCAGTCATTATGAACCAGACGACCTTATATCTGTGTACAGTGTTAAGCCTAAGGTTTTTAAAGTAAACAGGAGCCGGTAACAGGTGGTTCCTGGGACGAATGCGGTCCGCCGGACCATTTTATGCGGCCGCCAATTAGAAAATATAATATTTACTTTTCTTCTCCAGCATAGCCAACACTAGGTGTATTAATGTCGATGTAAATAAGAACTAAAGATAGCAAAAATACAAATTACAAAAAGAAGTATGGCCCGCAAAAAAAAAAAGTTACTGAATGAGCATCCGACGTAATAACAAAAAATATATAGTTTTTCATAGTTCTTTGTGTAAACCGCAACTTTTCTACATTGATCAAATACTATTTAAAAAATGCAATCAAAAACAAGAAGAAATAGTGCAGTAGTTACACTACTGCTGAACAAATGCGCCTCTTCCACCAAATATTCGTATTAACCAGCAACTAGGGCCGCCAAAAATAGCTGTGCAAGTTGTGCACTGCACAAAGGCGTCCTTACAAAGGGTGCACCAAATTAAGTTTTTAAAAACAATTCGCCCAACCTGACACTTATATTCCTCTTAGTGTCTCTTACCTATATATTTCGTTTATTCCGAAATGTTTATTTGTACTATCAATTCAGAAAAATCTTACGTATCACGATATCTGAAGCTATTAGCGCTGCTCTTTCGGTGCATATTGTTGTAGTTCGAGGAACCTCATATTAGCAAGAATGAGTCCAACGAAATCTTCTTTCTGTGCAGTGGCACTGTCTCTCCGTCTTGCTATTGGTTCTCTATGTTTTGCTTTTGTAGGCATCTGAATACAGGCAATTTAATTAGATTGGAACGTTCGGCAGTAAAACACTTGTTCTATAAATTCGTCTTATATGTCTAAAGCGACCCTGGTGATGTGCATGTAGATGGCGATTTTAATCTTTAGATGTACCAGTCAACAAAGAGCTAAATCTACATTCTTGCACAGTTTGGCCACGGCATAGCACTACTTGTCGATTTTGTTGCCAGTCTCTTCAAGCAAATGTTGATTATACTTAATTAATCAATCGTTAAACATATTTATTTCGAAATGTCCCTTTTACATAATATTATCTTGTTATTATGCTTGTTTTTCAGTAGAACCAGAAAATTAAGCATGGGCACATGATACTCAATTATTATCAGGATGCTGCTTATGTAAACAATGAATATTTAATTTTGTTGGTATATGTGTTAATTAGAGATGGGAATTTCGGCTCAGTTTGCGGAACCGGATCAGTGGAGGTCGTTCAGTTTGTTGAGCCGGTTCATTGATCCGGCTCAGTGATCCGGTTAAGTAAACATGTCTCCGAAACACAGGACGGTCGTTAGTTCGTAGGTAGAAAGTCGCTTAGAGCCGGTTCTTGCAATATATAAACTGTAAATATGATCCCGAGACACAGGTCGGTCGGTTGTTCGGTCGTAGGCAGAACGTCGTTTACACCCAGCTCTTGCTTAGAGCCGATTCTTGCAATATATGAACTGTAAACATGATCCCGAGACGCAGGTCGGTCGGTCATTCGGTCGTAGGTAAAATGTCGCTTAGAACCGACTCTTGCTCAGAGCCGGTTCTTTTAAACATGATCCCGAGACACAGGTCAGTCAGTTGCCGGTCGTCCGGTCGTAGGTAGAACGTCGCTTAGCCCCGACTCTTATCTAACATTTTTGAAACAAGCAATTCACTTTATGTAGCTACTGTATTTTAAACCAGATGTGTTAAGTTTATGGCGATGTTTATTGCCCTTATAAATCGGACATCTGGGATTTGGGCAATATTTTTAATATTTTTATATAGTATGGTTGTAAGAAAATACAGACTAACCCTATTAGTTTCAAATAAAGTGCCCTACAAATTGATGACAAAATACACTTTATGATAATACATTACAAGCCAAGTTCTCGCGAAGTTCAACATGACATCGATCCAGATCCGGATCACTCCGGTCACTGTTCACAATCGCCCGACCAATCGTATCCTTGAAACTTGAAACTATACAGTGAGCCGTGAGCCGGCTCATTTCAATTTGGTGAACCGTGTCACTTCGGTCAGTGTACTGAGCCGGCTCAGTGAGCCGGTTCGTTCATGAACGACCCATCTCTAGTGTTAATACATACACCAATATTTTTATCGCATCTTTGAAATCAAAATCAGTAAAACTAAACTCTCGGCTATGATTGTAGCCACAACTGAAATGCGTTTCTTGTACGCTTTTATAACGATATGATTTATGGGCAGAAGATCTAATCGTACATGACTCGTCGCTACATGTAGTTTCTTGTACGTCTATAACGATACGCTTCGTGGACAGAAGGCCTAAACGTACGTAAATCATCGATGCATGATGACTCTTCTACGAGTCGATGACGATATCCTTCGTATATAGAAGGCCTCAGTTGCACAAATGCAGCCCACTTTCGCAAATTTGGTCGTATCTACCAATACTAAGCTTATGCTATGGGTAATGTTACTGCCGACTTGCTGACATATTGGTGAAAAACTGAGTTAAAAGAGCTAGTGGCGTAGCCAAGACTTTTTTGTAGGAGGTGTGCTGTTTTTACGTTTAAAAATCTGATAATTTGACATTAATCGTAAAACTTCTTCCGTAAGAGAAATGTTGTATTGTTTATTATGTCCTGTTGTATGGCCGAAATAAGATAAATAACTTATCGGCAACACATGTCTTACTTTTATTTGTTGGTAATTCTTTTTTTGTCTTTGAAACTAAGGTTAGTAAGTTTGTTTTTTGAACTATAAGGAAATACCAAAACGCACTAAAACCGCTATTTTCAAATAAGTATTGATTCCGATTCTAACCAATGTAAGCGAAGCATGAACTACGACAAAAACGTATAATAACAAGTATGGAAATGTGATTCATTCGAAACATTATGGGCAAAACTAAAAGAGATCACATACGAAATGAAATATATAGTGAAAAATTGAACACAGAGTTTGTAGAAAATGTCAATGAATTCAAGAAAGACAGCTTAGATGGTTTAGTCACGTTTAAAGAATGGAAAAAGAAATATCAATGAAATGAATTTATGGAGTCAGAACATCAAGTAAAAGTTAAAGAGGACGCTCAAGAAAAACGTGGAACGAAGAAATATAAAGTGCAATAACAGTCCGAGGTCTAACATGGAAAGATGTTGGCAGAAACCAACAAACTTATCAACTCACAGCCTTCCACCGAAAAGTAGAAAGACTTACGAATAAGCAAGTAAGAACTGGATTCGTATCTTTGTTCAACATCGATCTCTTTTCTTTTCTGCACATTTCACCGACTTTTTTACGTTATGGGATTTATAAGTAATTTTGTTGTGGTAAAATTCTCTTAATTTTCGGTTATATTAGTATTAGTTTCGTTCTTGTTCATATTCACTACTTTTAATTTGTTGAAAGAGTTTAATTTAGAAAAAAAAATAGAAAGTAAAGTTTGTTATAAATTATTTTACTTACGGGAAATTAAAATATCTTGTGAAATACAACGATATATCATTTAACAACCTTTTGGCTACCCACTGAGAAGAGGAGTATAAGACATATTTTGGTGGATGCTGATTTTAATTAATTTTAGCCTTGCAGCCATTATGAACCAGTCGAACCATGCTGGGTACATACCCCTCTCTTCTTTTACATCACTGAGAAGAGCAGAATAAGGCATATTTTGGTGGATGCTGAACTCTGTGTTTTACTCATTATGTCAGAATGAACGACTCATTGACTCAAGCTTATTTCAATTAATTTTAGCCTTGCAGCCATTATGAACCAGTCGACCATGCTTGGAACACACCTCCCCTTTTGGCTACACCACTGAGAATAGCAGAATAAGGCATATTTTGGTGGATGCTGAGCTCTGTGATTTACTCATTATGCCAGAATGAACGAATAACTGATTCAATATTATTTCAATTAATTTTAACATTGCAGCCATTATGAACCAGTCGACATGCTTGGTACTGACATTTGAATTCCTGGTTGAACTGCGGGAATATAATAACAATTAGCTAAAATACAACACTTAGTTATGTTTTTAGATAGTTGCATATTGGAACAAGAGGTCAAATACTACTGTTCTATTCTCTTCTAATTCATAATAACAAAAACTGCTATTAACATGTTTTCATTTTTCTTAAAATGACATTTTGCTAATTTTTTCATTTTACTTTATGCTCTAAATTTACCCTGCATTACATGTTTTTACATATTTCACATCTTCTATCTAATGATTTCATTTTGCTGTTAGGTGTTGATAAGGAATTGTGACCAATTATTTGACAAAAGTACATCTAGATTGTGTTACAAATACATATAATACTCATGCGCCATTTAAGTATTTAGATAATGTTTTTTTTTTTTTATATATATATATATATATATATATAGTCAGTAACTTTTTCCTTCTTTACTTTTCCAGATAACTTTCCTCAGTATTTTTATTTATACTCTATGAATGTATTTTGATTATAATTTATATTTTTTTAAAGTAAAATGCAGTTTAAAATGCTGTTAAATTATTTTTAAATAAAACAGTTTTGTTTTTTATACAAAAAAATATCTACTATTGGATAAATATATTTTGTGAATCAAATTTGAATATGTAAACATATGTCCTTAACGGTACGTATAACCCCCACAAAATATAAGTTGCTTATTTAAAACTTAGACAATATATAATAAAATTAGTAACAATCTATGCAATAAAATTTGCAGCGAATTTTTATCTATCTAATATGGCATCTTTCATAGTAAAAAATTATACAAATGTTTTCGCTCAATAACTTAATAATGGGTATCAGAGAAGTTTCTATTATTTTTTAAATATATTTTTGGGTTTCAAAATTTTTTATATTTACATAGTTTTGCGTCGAAATATTCAAATAATACGTCGACATATTTTTCTACATGATTGATTACAGTTCAGAACCGTTGTCGAAAAACATTATACTTGATGATAATGGAATAAAAAAATTAAATCATTTTCACCCGCAGTACCCAAATTGAGAACCGCGGCAGATTCAAGATGGTGGCAAAAATAGAACACCAAGTACAATAACTATAAGTAGTTTTAACAATAGAGCAACATGATATTTGTAGAGTAAACTTTAGCTATCATTTTGCCGCATTGTACGCAAATATTCTTCTATTAGTTTGCGTTTAGTTAGATGGCGCGTTAGTTAGTTAGTTAAATTTTTTGGCGCAAAGCAACAAAGGCTATTTGCGCCTAACGCAACCCATCTAAATGAAGTTAGATGGCGACTATATAGCAATTTGTTTATTTATAATTACTAAAAAAATATTTTATAAGTAAAAATATCTTACGAGATAAAATTTCGCTGCTAATTTTGATGCATAGATTGTTACTAATTTTGTTTCAGATTCTTAAGATTATTTATTTCAAAGTTCTTATTAAAAACTATTAAAACGTAATTTTATAAAAAATAATTTTAGTTGTATTCCTTCAACAATAACTTATATAGAAAAAAATCATATTATCCTAAGTTAAAACTTATATAGTTTTAACATATCAATATCACATATGAAATATTTTGTGGTAATTTTGGTTTTCATTTAAATTTAACACTAACACAAAATTAACACTGTTCTTAATTTTTATATTTTGTCCCAAATTTATTTCGAAAATAGCCCAGATTCTCTAAAATTATATTTTAATTCCAACATTATTTTTGTAAAGCCTTTGTCCTTGTGAATTCAAGGCATTTTCTAAATTTCAAAACATTCTTACTCTTAGTCGAAACAGTTCCATTATTGAAATTTTAGAAAACGTGTGCTTTGTAACCTGCAACTCGAATAAAATAATTAATATAATTCAGAACTTATTCAGATTTTATTTATTTATTTTTTTAAATGTTGTTGTTTATATTTCTTTTTATATTCACTTAGCTTCGGTATTATCGGTTGGTATTACCACATGATATTTCCTATCATTTGGGACACAAATATTGCGATTAATTTTTTGAATGAACATGTACACACCGTGTGGGGGGGGGGGTGAAACTCTAATGGCAAAACGAAAACCATATTACGTTCCATAACCCAGCACGAATAGCGCGCCAGTCGCTATAACTACGTGCATGACAGGATGTTGCCTGTTACGGCTTCTGTCATTAGCGTCAAAATCTGTAATTAGTGTCAAAATCGTCTTCTGTAATTTTGTAATTTCATTGTTTAATTCGGAAAATAGGTGTTAAATGCTTTGTTTTGGGGTGTGATAGTAGTGAACCTACAAGACATCGCTTTCCAAAAGACACGTGTGGCTCCAGAATTATATAAAACGTGGATGAGGAACATTGGAAATCCAAAATTGGATGGCTTGTCCATGGAAGTGTCCATAAATATTAAGTATTAGTAAATATTATGTTATATGTTAGTCTACTTAATAAATAATTATTTCTGCTAGTTATTGTTTTTCTGTTTCTGTATAATTCCTAACTGCTTGTTCTTAATTGTAAACATAATTAAATGTTATTATTAAATGATACAATTGTTATGATTTATTTAGTCTATTTTTAATATTGTTGTCGTTAATAATATTAAAAATAGACAAAATAAATAATAACAATTGTTTCATTTAATAATAACATTTAATTATGCTTACAACTATATCCACTGAAGATTTGAAATACCCGCGAAAACCCAACCCTTTCCTCCCCTACCAATTTTAGTTCCATAACCCAACAACTACAGCGCTAATTTGGTTTAAAAAAATATAACTGCAGTTTCGCATCTATTTCTTTTTTTATCTATGGTACACACCATCTCCACATACGTAATAAATTTTAGTAAAATTATGCTAACAAAACTGTTCCAAATTCCCTGCTGCGTCTATGAGGTTGGTTTTTATTATATACTCGTACATTAATGAATTTTACAAATTAATGATATTGTTAGTATAAGATATAATAGATTAATATAGGTCCCATTAATATAAACGTGTGGACAACTGATAATATGATTGATATTTATTTACCCACTTTGTTCGAATGGTGTCTCCATTCGTTTTACTATCCCTAATTATACTTGTTAACAAATAATTTGTCTCAGCACAACTCAGGCGTGTTCGTATGTGCTTTTTTTTGCTGATTTCAAAAATAGTCTCAGAATTTTTCTTCCACCCATAGATTTAAAGTTACGCCCTTGTTAAGATTATGCCGTACGGTATCTCGCAACACATTTTTAGAGTGTTTTGTGAGGTTCACCAGTAAAATTCCATGGTTCTCTTTAGAACAGTTCTGGGAAGCTTAGTCTAAATCCAGACGGGTACCGAATAATAAACAGTTGAGTCAGATTCGTGGCGTTATGAAGAATTTTGTGCCGACCGGCGTAGGGTAGTTGTTCCACACGTGCCCTGCGTTGCTAAAGTCTCGGATTCGAATCATGTTCAGACATGGAATTTTCATCATGAAAACGTAGAACTGTCCTGGCTATTAAGGCAATCCTTAGTAGCAAAGGACACATACGTGAAATAAAAATAAAAAAAAAAAAAGAATTTTGTTAAAGCAATGGATCGAAGTGGTCTTGCATTTACATATTTGGAAAACTGAATCACGAGGATCAGTGATGCAAAGATTTAATTTGAGATCTTTGTAGGACTTCAAATAACAGAACTGATTCAAGATAAGAACAACAACGGTTAGTTGAACCCGACTAAAAAAGCTGCATCTTTTAAAAGTATTTGCCAAGAAATAGTGGATAATCTTTTAAATTCTTATAAAACCATGGGATTTAACTTTATTGGATTTAACCATGTCTTTATAAATCCATTTCTTCGCAGCTGGATTTCCTCCCAGCAAATCTTGGAGCTATCACCGATAAATATGGCGAACGGTTCCAATCGAATTTCCAGAATGAAAAAGCGATACCAAAGCAAGTATGCTTGGTGACTATTGTTGGACCCTTAAAAGGGGTGATCTTGAGACAAAATACAGCAGAAAATCCTACATTTCTACATTTTAAGTGAAATATTAAGGTGGGTGTCACTCAACATCCTTACGTGACAGAGCAATTTTAAAAACATAATTGAATTCAGCACAAAAGATAATATTAGATTCATCTACTTTCATATTTGTGACAAACAATATTAAAAAATTTAACCAGTGTTTTTAATCGTTGGTCAAAAGAATGAGCTTAATATCCTAACAAAATAATATATTAAATAATCCAGGCAAAATAATAACTTAATTTTAAAATGGGGAATCAAAACTGTACAAAACAAATGTATACAATGCAGCAGCAAAATTAATGATCTAGCCCTAGATTACACAATCCGTCTAGTCTAGTACATTTTATAAAATGGCTTGGTACAGTCCTGTTACGCATATTCAGACTTAATATCGTGATGCTAACAATAAACTACTAATTATCATGATCTTTTTTTTTGTACAATTATAGCATCGATTTCAATTGGTAAATCTGCTTGTTACAACAGATATTTACAAAGCGATATTTTAGTAACTCTCTTAATATAAAATAAAATATATACCTTCCACCGGAGCGACATAATCGTATGATATTTTCGCTCGATCATGTCCCGAGAGAATGTCATTGGATAAGCATCTAATTACACCATCGTTAAGGTCACATGGCTTTTCACTGTCATGAGATATGTCATTTCAAATAAAGTTGTTGGTCGACATGGAGCTGTATGTCCAACAGCCTGTCTACACTTGTTGGTGGACTCAAATTCAACGACAAGCTTTTGATCTTTACAAATATTAGAAACGACAAACACGTGTCAGCGGATAAACTTATGTCTCAGAAGCTACTAAGGGCCGGTTTCTGAAAGCTTAGCCAAGTTTAATCTTTTGGTTAAACACGGTTACAATATAACAATCCCATAAGTAACCATAGCAAACATTTTCTAACTATTTGGTTATAGTTAAATAAGCTTTCAGATACCAACCATCAAGTGTTATTCGCTCGACAGTGTCGAAAGAATATGTTTTCCGGTGTAAACACGGAAAAATAATCGTGTTTAGATCTTTTTAATATTTTAAATATTATAATTTGATTCACAAAATATAAACATTAAACTGATAAATATATCTATTGTTTAAATATACTGTTTCATTAATTTTTGATTTTACATTCTTCTATCTGTCCGTTTATCTTATCAGTCTTCTTAATTACACACCTCCTTATTTTTTTTGTTTCTTACAATATAAAAAATATTTTAATTTCATACAAATCATTCACATTCATTCATAACCACTTAATTTATCAGTACTGTAGCGAAGTTCTTTAAAGCATCCATGCTGTTACTAAAAGCTACGATCACACGTCAACATATTAATTCAAAAGATTTAATAGTTTGGAATTTGATTATAATTGTTACAACAGATATTTACAAAGTGATATTTTAGTAACTCTCTTAATATAAAATAAAATATATACCTTGCATAAGAAATAAAATTAACAACTTTTGTAGTCATGTAATTGGTGTTTGAAAATGATAAATATCAGGGACTGGATTTGAAAATGTTTAATAGAAATTTCAGACAATAAACAATACATCTACAACATTTATTAATCGTCGGTCCACCAATAAATTTGACTGCGCTGGGAATAAATATTTTAATTACCTTTTTTTATTGTATATGTATGTACTTATAGTCTGTTTCTTTGGTTTAAGCGTAATAAGATTTTGAATTCTAGTAACTGTGAACATTTGATTGAAGCTTTTGATTATTTTGTATAGTAAAAGCTAACTTCAAACATTAAAAAATTAGCTCCTGACAGCTAAAGAAATTTTCCATTTGGTTCCGCTTAAAGGTTTGGAATAGCCTTTAGTAAGTGTATACAAATTTATGAGACGCTGTATAAAACATAGGAAAAAAAAAACATGTAAAGTATATGTTATGTATAGAGTTCGATTAATTGAATTGGATGTATACTTTTTGACTATTTTAATACAATTACTTTTGTAATTGAAAGTGAATGGCATATTTTATTTCAATTAAATGAAAGTTGTAGCATTTTATTTATAGTTGTAGCATTATATATATATATATTGAAATTTCATTAAGGGTAGAACAAACTACATAATTAATTACACCACACTATCCACGACATATAGTAACAACTTTGTTTATTTAAATTAATTATAATATAATATAAAAGCTAAATAGTTTTTTTATTTTATTTTGGCGTTTTAACACTCAACGCACAATCAACAACCTCGTAACCATAGCAACCATCATCCCTTCGCACTAACAAAACTGGGCACAGTGGCATCCCGTTGCAAAGTGTAATTTTATTATTCTGTTGCTTTAATTACATCGGGCCTTGAGTTTTATGGTGTTATTTTGAACACAATTTTTTCAGTATAACGGTGGTGTAAATTTTCACAAATTAACCGGTGTCATAAAAATTCTATTCTGTAGTTTGTCTGTTAACATTCGTCTTTATGGGTCATTATTTTTAATGTTAATAATGTTTAAGCCTAAAATCTGTCTTATCTTATTTAATAATGTTTATATTATTAAAAGCAAAGATTTATTTTTCAAAAAATATGCCATCCATTTCCTCTTTACAATCTTGTCTGTATAGAAAAGTTTTACACTAAAATCTGAATCGTACTATAAACAATTCTATTCGAGTGTTAAATTTTTTAAATTTCCTGGCAAATATCGGTTTAAGCTACCAAAACTTACATATTTTCTATAGTACCGCAGCGAAGCACTTTTCTTCATTTCTTACATCATTATTTCCAATTTTTAGGCAAGTAAATTTTACACTCAATTTTATACTGTAGACCAGGCATGGTCCAAAAATCGATCGCGGAGATGTTCTCAGTTGATTGCAGTAAATCTGAATATCGTCAATTAGTGTTCCCTCTAAGCCAGGCATGCCCAAATTACGGCCCGCGGGCCATACCATCCCGTGAAATCCACTTATATGACCCACGTAGGCATGCACATTTAACAGCAGATGTTCCACACAGAATCAATCAGAGCTAAGCTCTAAATGATCAACAACTTATAAGTCCCGCGACGGCTTCTGTCAGTCAGAATATGGCCCGCATTCCCGCATAAGTAAAATTTACTATGCCTGCTCTAAGTAGTGCGCGCACACATAGGCTTTTAAATGAGTGCACATAAGAAACTGATTCCTGTACATAGCTCAGTCCAGTTAACAACTTAAAGTTTAAATACTCATTTGTATAGTAATGTCCCAGCTTTAGAAGGTAATGTAATCAACTTTAGAAAGTTTTCATGTATCAGTAGATTTTAACTAATATGAAAAATTAATATGAAGTATGTATTTTCCCATATTTCGGGGTTGCATGAGTATCTAGTAAATTGCATTTCTTGTCACATTTTGGACTTTACAGGCAGCAAAATCAAAATTGTTTTCAAAAAAAATTTTGGTCTGTTAATCAAAAGTATTAAAAATTTTCATTTATGAACCCTGCATGAACTAAAAAAATGTTCTCCAAAATTCATTACACATTTTTGAAAAATTATCTCATCAAAATTTCCGGTTGTATTATTTCGGTTCATATCTATGTGCAACTACTCTGGGGTGCAAGAAACATTTTGGGAAAAATCGCATTATAATAAAAATATTTAGATATATTTTAAAATATAACTAATAGCAATAATAATAAATAAATATACTATGTATATTTTTGAGTGATATGTTTTTTTAAAGGGTCAGAAAAAAATTATGCGGGATAACAAAATTGTTAAGAGTATGAGTAACGCGCTCTAGTTGACAGCGAGACAACTAGAGATATCAACATCGGGAGACGCGGAAACGTGAGATTTCAGAGAGTCGGGGTCGGACGGTTAAGAGCGAAAGATGAGACTTTAAAGTGTTAGAGTTTAATTGGAATATATTTTTACGAGAATTCTGACTAAGTGTAATTTTCCAAAAATATGAACTGTATGGTAAACTATATTTTTAAACAATCAACACGTGTAACAATTCCAACAACCTAATCCCATACCTCTGAGGACCGCTACTCGTCAGAAGACGAAGGACGGGCGAAGAGGGATTGGACAACATCCACTCTCCCCAGCTGCAATTTTTGCAGATAACCCTTCCCAAGCATACTGAAACACCGTATCTAGGTCGCCAATACAGCGGTGGCCGCCGGGGTGTTTTAGTGGATTCATTACATCATATTTGTAAAATTAATGAATTAATATTAGGTAAAAAGAAAAATCGGTCGAGTTTAAAAATACATTTCCAACGCGTAGGTATTTTTATATAGCAGTTTTCCTATATGTGGATTAAGGAACTATATGCATGCCAAATTTCAGCTCTTTGGCTAAAATGTTTGCCGAACATACAGACAAATGAGTGACGGTATAAGTATTTCTTGGTTTTGCTTACGAAAACCTAAAGATAGTGACATCTATTATACAAATTAATCATTTAACATTTTCTGAAAATTGCTCGTTGAGGCAGTATTTAAGAATATGTAAGACTTGTTTCGATGATCGTCAGAAAGTATATTGTAATATAAAATATAGGTTACAGTATTTATCATTATTATTCAAATTTCATTTGAAACAAAAAATAAATTGAAATAAAAAAATCCAATTAACTTTATCTTAAATTGTGCAGTCCCTGTTTTGAGCGAATAAGTCTCAATAAAATGTTAGGTCAATCATACAGAATGGTCATTCCAAGCATTTCTAAGTGCCCTAAGGTGCGTGAACGTAGCTTTACAAATACAAATGTAACAGTCAATGGTAGGCCCAAATAAAATTTATTTATCATATGAATTGACAATAAATATTTAATATAAAACAACACGAACGTGTTTGGGAATAGTTAATTTTAGTATATTATTGATTTAGTTAATTCACACTCAAACACGTTCAACCCGGCACATTTTTTCAAAAATTACATGCTTAAATGGACAATAAAAATCATACGTTTTTTAACCATTTTTTATTATTAGCCCATATGCGACACTGTCTTCACTTTTAGAAGGTGACAAACTAGTTTTGCAACTCGTATGGTGACCCAATCTGCTTTGGGATTGATCTTATAACCAATATAAATTACACAAGCCTGCAATTAAATCTCCAGAAATTTGGATATTTTCTGGAGCCTTGTCACTTGTCACAGACTGATTTCAAACTAGAAATTACGATGGGTGCCCGCTCCCGACCCGTTAACATTATACCTGGTTCCGAATTTGAATACCCGCTATCTACCCATTACCAGTTAACTATTAACGGGTAATTGTGAGGTATTTTGAGTATTTCTGTGAGATTTATCTTCCCATCCTTTCTCATAATTGGAAATATGAAAAGATGGAAGCGGGCCGCAGGTAGCCTTTTAGTCCTCTTCCATCTTTAAGCGGGTAATTAAAGGAAATAGCGGGTAATGAACGGCTGGTGTGTAACTGACGGGTAGTAGGCAATATCCGGGTGATGGTATCAGGTATCCGTTTCCAGAAATTTGAAACTTTCGTCGTTCAAATTACAAACGTAATGTTCGTGTTTGTTACGTATAGTTCTTTTTCTCTATACGTACTCCAATTTAAATATTAAGTACAAGATGTTACCAACAAGATTTAGAGAAATTACAAAAGATTTTGTAGATATCGTCAACTGTATTCAAGAAAATTTTTAACAGCTGGGTTATAACATGAGCTTCAAAGTTCATTCTCTCGATTCAATTCTGGACTACTTTCTTAAAAATTTTAAAAGTTGTGAAAAGCAGGTTGAAAAATTTTACCAAGACATTAAAGAAGTGGAAAGAAGATATCAAGTTCCATGAGGCATGAAAATGATGACAGTCTACCATTGGATGTTGAAAAGAGATATTAGTTGTGGCAACGGTTCCCAAAGGTTCGCAAAGATGTGCTAGGGGCTCGCACTAAAAATTCTGTAATGGCCTTAGTTCACGCTATTTGGCATTGTTCATGCTATTTTTTATTATTGAAAACCATTATTAAAGTAGGTACGGTACCTTATTAGGCTTATTATTGTAGAACTGGAAATAAATTAAAAAATGCGAAACTATAATACAAAGTGTGACAAAATGATGGTACGCAGTTTAAGAGGATGAAGTAAATATTAAATTAGGCCGATTGAAAACAAAACATCTATGTCATAATATTTACCGTTTCGAAGATATTTTACTCTGAATAAGGGGGCTGATGAACGAAATTAATTTAAAAAAAAAAAAAAAAAATTACCGAAAGCTTTGATACTATCAAATATTGTATTCTGAAGCATTATAATATTTTAAATAAAATAAATCTCTAGGGTGAACCTTCTTCAACTTTGGCGGGGGTTCGCGATTACTAATTTTATGTTGAGAGGGGTTCGTGAGGTTCCAAAAAGGTTGGGAACTGCTGAATTATGGTAGGTATACGAGAAAAACAACGAAACGAAGTTTCGCTCCAAAAGGCAAAGAATTCTTCCGGAAAATAAAGAATAGTGTTCGTGCAGTAATTTCATAAATTACTGCAATTTTCACTTTATTTTTTATAAAATTTTTGTTGGCATTTTGATAAGAATACTGCAAATCAAATCATAAACTGCACTATAATTTACTGAGATTCTTTATTTTTCGTTTGTTCTATGATGGAGTATAACTGAAACTCGATTCGATATATTCACATTTTCATATAAAATCAGATAAACTAAGTAAAAAAATAATAATACTAAAATAAAACGCAAGCCTGTGTAATATTTGGTCTTCTTTATTTTTTCGTAAAAGTATGTAAATTTAAATTTTAGTATAATTGTAATGGGTGTAAACGAATTTGTAAAGGGGAAGATTACAAATTACTTTAGATTCCCAGTGAAACTCATGCCCGATTATACCTACTTGCGATGTGAAACATATTCAATTAAAAAAGTTTCAATTAGAAAGACTGTAGGTAGGCAAACACACATACATATTGTTACGATTTTTTTTCTCTAAATGATCAAATTTAGTCATCTTCCCAGTGGGTCGAAACCTAGACGCGCACGGATCGGAAGACCTTGCTAAACTATTTAATCGGTAGTAGTGACAGACGCTGCATATAAAGGACACGTACGTAATTAGTGCGAGCTCATGACTCGCTAATGTTCACAGATAACAATTGTAAACTCTAATCTGTACCAAAACAGTTCAGTGGGCTACCTTCATCGCTCCACCAAGAAGGACACGCTCCTCTAGGGTAATGCGCGTGCAGCTCAAAACGTCTAAAAGATCTGTTATTTCTAAATCTCGTAAGGATAAGAGCCTCTTGTTCCTCTAAGATCATTGTGTACCTAAGTAGGAAATAAAAGTAGCAAATACTCTACCGAAAAAAGCAAGGCGCACGCAATCTTAGAAACGCCACAACGCGACAATCGCCTGCACCGACGATTAGAAAACGAGAACTTTCGGGACGTCGGGAAGCAACACACAGTTATCAGACTAGACACTCCTTTATCGGATCACCCATCAAAAAAGATCTCTCAATCTATCAATCCTTCCTGTGTCAAAGCATGATATGATAAAGTCACCCATATGGTATTCAACATTACTTGTAATCGTCCCCTTCTTCACGTTCTAATTTGTTGTTTTTAATTATGTACACCCTGTATGGAATTATAAATCTTTTATTCCATACAATTTAACAACTAATAATATTCCAACCGTCACAAATGGGTGAATATTAAAATATATGGTACTCTGATGCTTGTGGGTTAAGCTACTCTCTACGAACACAGAGGCTGACCCACCAATGATGGGTCATACAAGAAACAGTTTCTGACCTGCCGATGGGTCACACCGTGTTGTATAAACACAGTAGGTGATCCACCAGCTGGACATCCCGCGCTATACCGACATAATAGGCGTTTACTTTTATTCAATTCACAAGATTGCTCAGATTGACGTCACGAGATTGCACAGATTTTGTTAACATTTTCGTAAGCAATATGTTTGAACTTAAGAAGTGACGTCTGGTGGCGATGGCGCTAAAGGCAACTGTCAAATTTTTGTCATTGATTACAACTGCTACTGTGTTTTGGTTTATAAATTGAGTTTATTAATTACCAATAATAGAGTGCTATCATAGGCACTTATTTCGTGCATTTGTTAAGTTATGTTTACATCACTTTCCAGTTGGCTGTAAGATTCAATTTACCCGCGCTAATACGCGCCACCAGCAACCATTAATCCAAGCAATCCTGCTAGTCATCGGATTGTTTAGAAATGCTCTGGCGGAACAATCGGATGGACTAAAAATGAGCTAATATATACGCTCCGAATGATTTACGAACGGATCGGGATCACTTGGATTGCTCGGACTGATCTGACTGGCTAAACGTAAACGCGCAATGACTGCATTGAGCGGTGGACCATGCCGCCTTCTACGTAGAGAGTACTTAACCCGTCCAGGAATCACCCCGCCTCTGACACAGTATACACAACTAAATATTTACCAAACGATAGATAAGGCTGGGCTGAACGTGTCATTAAATATGGAAAAAATAGCAGCATATTGAGCGCTTTCACGAAAGAAATTGTTTTTATTTTTATAAGAAATAGATATGTTAATTATACTATGTTACTAATATGATTATAAAAATAAATTAATTTATATTTAATTATTTTTAACTGTAAAGTGAAGTACTTTTAAATTATAATTTAAAATTTATTAACAACGTTTACTTTGTTTTATATATTAAAAATCTTATTTATTTTTATAGGAAAATTCAAAGTAGTGTCTACAACCGTGCTACATTTAAAATATATTACTAAAATTGTGGTAACTGTGCAATTCATAATTATTTCAAAACTTTTTTTTTCAATTATAAAAAAATACGTACAAGTTATTCATATTTGAGATAAATTAATTTTATTATTTACTTCCTTATTAGTCTAGCTTTGGCTTTGGCACATTTTCATTTTAAAGGCCAAATTACACGAAGAAATTTTTGTTATAAACTCGAAAAAATCCTTACTTCCTCTTACTACCTTATTTTATTCGCCGATTTTCAACATTGTATTCTCAATACTATACCATATAAAAATATTTTTGACACTACTATAATATCAACTCACAATGAATAAACCATTTTAAATGCAAATGGCGCTACAAGCTTTGGTTCCAAAGCCCAAAATGTTGATGATATTTAAGTTGCCTAAATGAAAAAAATATTAGTTAATCAAAAATGAATGCCAATAAAACAAAACTAACTAATAATTTAAAGGAAAATATTTTTTGATTAAACTTTTGTAAGAAATTTTATATTGCATTGTTTCCCAAACTGTCTTCCTTGGCCCGGAACCGGTGCCGAGAAGTTCTTGTTCCTCAGATAATATTAGAATTATTGAAATAAAATTTATTCAGTCGATTTTTCGACCAGTGGTGCAGCCAGGGGGATGCAAAAAACAGTCAACCTCCGTGACTCAAATCAATTTTTACCAATGGATTATTTTACATGTTAAGTTCAAAAGTATATAAAAGCTAATCGCCGCTAAGTTTAAATTACGTTTAAACACATTTAAAAATTAGAACCCGTAGTTTTTGAATTTTTAGTAATGTTATAAAATGTATCCTCTAATTAAAAAAAAAGTCTTAAACTAATAAATAAAATCTGTTTCATTTTTATACCATATAAATATTGAATCAGAAAGGTTATTCTTATAAATGTTACTCTAGTCAATAAGAACTATATTTTGTTTTCACAAACTGAACAATAGGGGAAACTTCCTAAGCGCCCTGACATCTGGTGGCGATTTTCAGAAGATATAAGAATGACATTGTTTTGTTTTGTTCAATGGAGAAATTCGTGTTTTTTTGTTGTTTGTGTTTTATTTTTGTGAATCATGGCAAAAAATATTTTGTTGTGTGTCGCAATGTAAATCGTGAATAAAGAAGAATCCCAATTAAACATTTGATATTTTGCTAAATCGGGAACAGTATCAATTGAAATTACATTTTGAGGTAGAGAGAAAGTGGATGTAGGTCTTTATCATACACAAATGTCTCTTTGGATCCAAAAACTATAAATGGCCAAAAATCCAAGCCCATGAATGCGTGTTTGCTCGTTGCATTTTATACAACGAGCAAGTTTTAAAAGTGATTTTTTACGTCCAAGAAAAGACTGAATAAAGGCACTTACCCCACCCAAAATTTGTCTAAATCATCAGTTCATATATTAAAAAGCCCTTCCACTTCTTCAGGCAGAGATTTTTATTTTTTACTAATATATTTATCATATTTGTGTTGATATCATATTGACAAACAGTCAAAAAGGATTAAAAATACAATAAAAAACTAAAACTTTATCAAAAATTTCTTAAGAAAAGTATATTATTATCTTGTAAACCGTAGATTACCTTTAAATAAGAAAAAAGGCCTAAAAAAGGTTGCAAAATAGGAAAATACAACTCGTGTTCATTTTCACCATGTAATCTAATAAACAAGTGACAGTTTAATGTCATTCTCGAGTGTTCCTGCTTTTGCCGCATATGGCGTTGCGATCTTAAAAAGTTTCCCCTATAAAATAACATATGAAATGAAATTACATATTTTAAAGTTATAAATACCAAATGTTATGATGAAATTCTATATGATTTTGATATAACCTTTTAATAAATAAATCGTAGATACCATAAAAGAAAACTTATATTAAAGAAGATAAGTATTTTTTATTACTATCATATTTCTATCAAGATATCTACGAATTTTCGGTAACAAGGATATTATTATTACTTGTAAACCCTATTTTGTTATATATATATTAGTGTGGGCCACTAAAAAATGTTTTCAAAAAACACCGGTCAGTTGTCAGCTACGAAATGTTTGGGAAACGCTGTAATATTGAAATCTGACAATAAGAAATACAATGAAAAGTAAGGTGTTAAAATAGGAAATCACAGAAAAAAAGTTAACATTGTTTCTACGTATTTAAAACAAGGATGCTTAACATTTTGGAAGTCGCTTATTAATTTGAAAATTTGAAAGTCTCGGGCCTAATAAACAAGTATTACATACCGCATTTAAACCCGAATTCAGAGATAAAAAATTAGTAAAAATACTTATAATCAGTAGTAGTGTTGTGCTATGCACTTTGCTTTAAATGGATTAATTATTACAACAAATTTATTTTTCGACTATTTTCGAATATCTTGACTCCCTGCAAGAAATGTGTTGAGTAAACAATGGCTCGTTTTAAAGAACGAGACTGCATTTATAATCAAACTTTATTTCACTAAAATTGCAATAAATGGAATGAAGGATGCAGTTAAAGAAATAAATGACTTTTTTCTTTTTTCTTAAAAATTTAACGTCAGGAACTATTTCTGTGGTAGCTTATCGGAGGCAGTGATCCAGATGACAACAATTTATGACCTCAATTTTGATGCTTCGTTCTGGAAAACTTATTTCTTTTATATATTACGCGGATTTTTTTTTATATATGTATATATAGGTATATATATGTTTTAAAAGTTTCTAAGAACAATTAAAGACCCTGCGGGCCACAAGGGTCCCATGGTACATAGTTTGCACACCCTTGATATGAAATAATAATAAACCTACCAAGACAAGAATGCCAATCTTTGAAATTCAAGCAGACCGTGTTCTACAATAGGACAAAATTTTGTGACAATCAAAAGAACAGTAAAAACTGGTATAATTATTAATAAAATAAATCAATAGAAACATTCTTACATTAGTTATTTATGTAAAAAAATACTCACTGTATGCTTTATGTTTAAAAGATGAATCTATTACTTTAATCACATAAAGAGGACATGAGTTATTTTAATTGCGATTGTAAAACAAAATTTATTAAAACATCAAAATTTTTAATTATAGGTAAACTAAAATGTATTTATGTTCTATGAATGTATATTGAAGCTGGCTAATTTGGCGTCTTATGCCGATAGCCAATAATAAATGAATAAATGAATAAAAATTATAGGTAAACTAAAATGTGGCATTTCGCTTAAAGTTTCATTTTATGTATTTTAATTACACAAATAGTAATTTTCTTTCGTATTCATTTCATTCTGAAACCTTTTATTTACAATTGAGTAAGTATTGGCAAAAACTTCTTCGTGTAACTTAACCTTGAATTCCATTCCACAAAACTATGCGGTGAGATCATGATTCATTTAAACATCTGTTAATTCGAGATTAACACATTTACAATACCATCTCTCATAACAGATATATCCTGCATTCATAGCTCTAACCATGCAGTGATACCAACATTGTGTGATACCAACCCTGCATGGGTACCAACCCTCTAACAACAATACCATCCATTTAAACCTCTATGAATAGCAAGTATTTCATTTTACATGAAATTACTATCTGTATACTCTATACATTAAATACAATTATACCAGGACTAGCGTTGTCTTCAGTACTTTAGACCACTGGCTGTAGAGATATGGATTCCAATCGCCTCAGGGGAGTCGGTGAGGGGGAGTGTTCCATTTCGGGAGTAACTGCCTCGCAATTACTACTACTTGGTGTCAACACGGCTGGGATTAGACTCGCTATTTCAGGACTGTTCGCTGTGGTCTTGTCCTCATATACTCGTTCCTACAAGAAATAACAGTATTTAATGAGTGTTATTCAAAATCAGCACTTCAAAGGTAAATTGTATTAAGTCACAAATGATAAACAGCTCAGAAAAGACGATTTAAGATTATTTACTTCCTTGCGTTGATCGACTTAATACAGTTTTAAAGCAACGTATATTGAAACTGGCTAGAGCTATAGTTCCAAATTATTTTCAAATCGACGGACTATAAAGTATTAAGTCACTTGGCACTAAAATGTCATTTCTGATAAAAATGTGACTTGATACAGTTTACCTCTAAGGAGCTGAAATGCTTTTTAGCACTTTTTAAAATCTCAAAAGGAAAGGATCCCATTTTTTTTAATTCAAAAACTTGATGTGAAGTGTGAATTTTCACACATTTCAGGATTTTGTAGATATTTAGTCAGTGAATGTGGATTATTAGAAGGGCAAACGATTAATGCCTGTCACTACATAACACAATTACAAGTGTTTGTTTTAAATCTTTTAAAACAATAGGCACGATAAGAAGGTTGCAGTTAGATTTTTACTACCGTTTATTAATTGCACTAGAACTCCTCTAATTTGGTGGTCATATATCTCTAATAATACCATATTATATATTTTAAGGCATTTTTTTTTTTTTTTTGTGTAATTGCAAAAGTTTCATTCAAATCCAAACATGGCAACACAGTGGGGGATCTTTTGTCACGCAAGAGCATATCGCCTACAGAGACATTGTTTATATTGCGACTATATGAAAAACTAACAGATTATCTATTAGAAATGGAATCCCAGCAACCGGCCATTGTTTTATTTATTTTCCTAGTCGATATTTGCAAAATAAATGTATGTACCTCTTTTCTACCCATAACAAAATGTATCCATGATATATAAATATATTTTTTTAATTTTAGCTAAGATATTAAACGAAAATCTTAATACTTGGCAAAATTTAATCAAAATGAAATGTAATTCAAAAATCAATTACTGTTCCTTAATCTGCACTTAAAAATCTTCCATTTAATATCCCCACAATAAAATTTAAATTAAAAAAATAAATAAATAAATAAAATCAACACAAAAACTGTAATATTTTCCAAATACGAAAACGAATAAAAAATTCCTCTCGTACGTTTCCGATTCATAGCAATATACATTGCTTAGATTTTTTCAGATTTTTAATTTAACCCCTTAGGCCTAAAAGTTGCGGGACACTGATTTTTTAGTATTTTTTTGGAAAAAATCGTATTAAAATAAAAAAATAAAAAACTACTTCCCGTTCCTTTATCTACATCTTAAGAGCTTTCTTTTGATATTACACAATAAATTTTAAAAAATATATTTTTTTTCGACAAAAAAATCAATATTTTGCGAAAAACCAATTTAATCAAAATTTCCTGTTGAACTATTCCGGTTCAATCAATGTACATTATTTAGATTTTTTTTCAGATTTTTAGTTAAACCCCTCTGGGATATAGGGTGGGGGACAAAAGTTTTTTGTCATTATATTGACAAAAATCCCATTAAAAAAAAATCGAAAATATAAATTTGTTTGCGCATCCACGCATTAAGAGGTTTCATTTGATACCCCACTCAAAATATCAAAACAATATTTATTTTTTCATTAAATACATATTTGTTTATATTTATTCCACGTTGTATTTTTTGAACTCTCTATGGATTTCCTATATGTGGGTCAAAAATTTGTACAAGTATGCCAAATTTCAACCTTCTATGTTCAGCCGTTTGGCTACAATTTCTACCGTACAGACAGACAGGCAGGCACATGAGTGAAGTTATAACGGTTTTTTGGTGGTCATACCAACATTTAGTAGGAGACTGCTTAAAGATTAGAAGAAATAATAAACACTAAATTTTTAGGGACGCCAGAACAAAAGCTAATAAAATAAAAATTAACTAAATTAACTTTGATAAAAAATCTAATTCGCACTGTGTCAGTTAATACTAACTAGCATTACAAAAAATTGCTTCAGATTTTTAGAACAACTTCTCTGGGTAACAGGATATAACCTGTCTCATTTTGTAATACGAAACTAGATCTGGTTACTTTGGTGACCTTTGTGGTGTAAATAGACTTTTATGGAAACATGTGAACTTGTAAATCTGGCTTTCAAATATTTGGTTAAGTTTTATTATATCGAGGTTATATTCATTAAAAAACTATATATGTCAGATAACAAACTGACATGTCAAAATTGTGTTAGACATGTCAAATATTTTGAAAGGTGCCACATCAGAATTAGCACCCTAAGATGATATTTTAAATATACAACATAAAAAATGAAATTTCCCTCTTAGTTTCGTATTACAAAATGAGACAGATAATAGTAACTATTATTTTTTTAAGCAATATTTTCATGACTAACATCCTGTCCAAATGAAAAAAATATATATTATTTTCCTTTTTTCCTTTCCTAATCTTCTGATCTTTCTTTATATGGTCTACAAAAATTTCTTCGATCGTAAAATAAATGGTTATTAACTTAATAATAATAAAAAGTTGTTTTTTTTTAAATTGTTTTGATTTAATTTGTAATAGCAAAAATTAGATCAATTTTTGTAGTTTATCGCATTTCATAAAATAATTCCCATTTGACTAATTTTGTTAGAATGTACAACATTTTATTAAACAAGTTTTTATTTTTTTAGATTATTAAAATAAAATTTCCCAAAAGAGTAGTTCTTTTTTGCAAATATATAAATTAATCCAAATTCGTTCAATTTACTATTACGCCTGATAAATGCATAGGTTTAAATATTGAATGATAGGTGTTTGAATTTACTATCAAAAAAGCTTATTTATTGCCACTTTTATACATTACAGTCAGCGCCCGCTTAACGTACACAATGCGTACACAGATTCCCGTACGTTAATCGAACGTACGTTAAGCGGACGGTATATTTCCGTATAAATGCATGTAAATACGACTAATTGATACATACTTTCGGTCCCTATGTTCATACGAACATACATTTTTTCGTACGAACGTACATTTGTTCGCACGAACGTACATTTTTTTTTTTTTTTTGTATAAATGATCAATATTTATTGATTAATAGGAAGTTATATTTAAGCAAGACATGCGTATGAAGCTTGAAATACAGTGTTACCAACTTTTATCTTTCAATTTTCCCCATTCACTCACACTTACAGAGAAGAATCAGTAAATACTTCGAACGCAGCCGAATATGTACACGTATTTACAGTGCTTTTCTGTGTGTGAATACACAGCAGTGTATTAACATATATTTAAAAAAAAAAAAAAATGGAACTGAATATGGACACTGAAGATATTAACGATTTGTTAGAATCACATGTGGACGAACTCACAACTAATGAGTTATTAGAACTACAAGAGCAAATGAGAACTGAAAAAGAAGACCCAAAAACCGAGAACGAAACAACCGAAATACAACTAAAAACAGTAAGTGGAATATTAGGCAAAGTGGAAGAACTCATTGACACTATCGAGAATTCGGACCCAGATATTGATAGAAGTTTCAGTGTTGTTAATAATATACGCAATAGCACCGCTTGTTATAAACTTTTATATCAAGACAAAAAGAAAACTGCGGTACAATTGACAATGGACAAATTTCTAATTAAAAACAACAAATAATAATTTTTTAAGTACTTATATATTTTTCTAAACATGTTTATTTTATATAATGTATGGTTTATTTTTATTTTTTTAACATGTATTTATATGTTATTAGTACGTGTTTACTGTTCTATTAATAACTACTTAAACAATTGAAAATGTATGCTATTAACAAATTGCTTTGTCAATGACTCATTAATTTACCTTTATAAGTTTAAGCTTTATAAGGTACCAACTTATAAAATTAATCTAACGAGCGGGAAACTCAACTCAAGCCAACATACTCCAGTTCTTTTCACACTTCTTTTTAATACAAATAAACTTTTCTCAGCTACACACACTTACCTGTGATTTGTCATATTTAAGTCTTTTCCAAAGGAATGGTTTCTTATCATTAGTTGGTGGGGGGTGTTGCACTTCATTATTGGACGTATAATAGTTAGGATTAGAAAAGGTCATAACACTTCTACCAGTCGCATAAAGATATTTCTTCTTTCTCTTGTGGTAAAGGAAGGCCACGATCACGCTCAGTATCCCCAACAGTATCACACATATCACCATCAGGGTCATCACAATGAAGTGGTGCGACAGGGCATTCTTAAGTTCAAATGGTGTATCTTGATCGTGTTCACCAGGGATGTACGGATGGTACGGTGGCGGGAGATCGTCTTCGTCTAAGGGGTCTTCGTCATCAACTTTTCCAGGACGTTTTATCGATACGTAATATTTTGGTTCTGTAAACAAAATGTTAATATTAGCATTAATTAACAGTTTATTAAAATTTGCGCATAAAAATAATGGGTATTGTTGTTTTGTGTATTATTTCACTACTATATCGACATCTTGATTTGAAAAAATACGAAAAAAAAAAAAAATCGTAATCGATTTTTTCGATTTTCAAGCAAAAATTTTCTCTCTCTGATTTACTTGAAAATGTGTTTATTTATGTATTTTGAGTCGTATATCTCAAAAATAATCTCCATTTATAGCTACGGTGTACTGTTTTCGTATAAATTCTAAAAATTCCAAAAAATACCCGCAGGAAATGACTATATTTAAAAAAATACGTAACTCTCCACCCTAAAACCGGTCTAAATACAATTTAAAAAAAAAAAAAAAAAGTGAAATTTGCGCGAGTTTATAACGTAGCACGATGATAGTCACTGACTGGGAACTGAGAAGTGACACGCTCGCATATGCGAACTGGTGGCCAAAATTTGTACTAAATATGGCAGTACAGTTTGAACTTATTACGTAGATATTAGTGTTGAATTTTTGTTACAATTTCGATAGAAATTGTGAAAAACTATAAAAGCAGAACAAATTGTATGTGTTTTTGGCTGTCATTTAAAAAGGGACAAAGCTAGGAGTTTTAGTTTTTTTACTTTTCCTTCAAGAAAAATGAAGGATAAGTTAATATTAAGTCCAAATTTTGGAGATGATTTTGTTATACACGATACATGTGTAGCGCTTAAAAATTCAAAAACGTCAAATATTTACATCCATTTTAATAAAATAAAAACGTATTGTGCTTAATTTAGCTAAGTACTACTGTCGTCTATCATATTTCCTTCGACCATAGCGCCGTCATCGGCAATGTCTAAAATCTGTCTGCTTGTTAAATTAATATTGTTAAAAAAAATCTTATTAAGTTTGACAACATTTTGACACATTTCAAGTTTACCTGTTATACCTTATATAGAGATATATAGGTATTCCGTTGGTATTTATTACTACGCCATATAATTAATCATTTCAAACTTTCCAGATAAAAAGTCATTCAGGCACACCATCTATTGTTACTTGCGGGGAACCACAAGGTACAATATTGAGTCCATTGCTGTTTTTAATTTAGATAAATGATTTGTTAAAAGTAAGTGAAATTAGTGCAAATAAAGATATATATTATTATTATTATTATTGTATCAAATTAGTTTACCTTTTTTGCAAGGAGTATCATCAGGAATATCTGGGCATCCGCAAGTGTAATTAGCCTGTTTAAAGAAACATAGATGAGTGCATCCTCCGTTGTCCACAGCGCATGGATTCCATCCTTGCTGTCTGCTCGAACTAACTGCTCTAATTTCCATTACTCCATCCAGCAGAGTTCGAATCACTGCACTGTTTTTACCAGATGATTTATCGGCTCGTACTACTGATTTTTGGAGCCAATCAGTCCAGTAAATAAATTCTCCAAACTGAAACAAGATAAGCGTTGGTTGGTTACATAAAAACTATAATAATATTATAATGTATAAAAGTTTTGCGGCAACAGCGAAAAAATAAAATTAAGGCGCGCGCAGAGCAAATTGGTCTGTGGGGGGATCCATTTAAAAAAAATAGCCGTAAATAAATATATATTTATTATTCTTGTTTTTATGAGATGTGTGCTAATATATTAATTTTTATTTACAAAAAAGGTGATTTTTATTTTCAATTGCTTGGTTAATATTAAAAAATATATATGGTTATCCTTTCTTGGAGGGGGGTCCGGACCCGTAACCGTCCCCTTGTGTGCGCATTTGCAAACATGTATTAAATGTTGCCCTACGTGAAATGAAGAAGAGTCTGAAACGCAAGTGCGCAACTGTAAACGCTGCCGATCAACTAAAAGTAAGATGAAATTATAGGTGCATCCAATCTTGTTTAAAATTGCTGCTCATGCCATGGTGCTCTGCATCCCTTGCTCAATCTATTTCAGTATATTTCTAGGGTAGTTGTTATTAAGTAAAATATTGGCTTTTTTAAATTTTCTTAATGGAATTTTAGGTCACCTACATTTATACATTATGTTTGAAAGATTTTACAAAAGCCATGTTGTGTTTATAGGGATACTTTTAAGTTTATAATACGTCCTGAAGTAGTGGGTTTATTATACCAATTATTAGATAAAGTACCAACCATGTTACGTATTAATAAAATGTCAAGAAATGGGATAGTGTTATTATTTTCAGTTTTATTTTTTGACTAGTCTGTATCGCATTATATCCATAAATATTATAATCTAAGAACGTAACTCATCTAATGTATTTTTTTATATTGATGTACTTTGTTGCCTGTATTAATAATAAAATTAAAATTAAGGCCACTTGTTTGTTAAAATAATCATAATAATAATAATAGGCCTCGAACTAGCATTTTGCACCTGGCCCCTTCTGGGCCAGTTCTGAGTAAATCAGTAAGTATAATTTAGTAATGATTTTAAACAATGTTATTAAATGTACCACTAATTTAACAAATATTTGATTATTTTGAATGAATAAAACTTACCTGTGTTAAACTAAATGGATGTGTAGCATCATTTGTCAAAACAACTCTGTTTCGTCCATGTAAATCAGCAGTCTCAATTTTATCTTTCAAAGCATCTGCCCAGTACAACCTCCTAGCATCAAAATCAATAGCCAAACCATTCGGAAAACCCAAATCCATCGAAACAATACTCTTCCTTGATGATCCGTCCAAAAATGCCCTCTCTATTTTTGGAGTATCCCCCCAATCGCTCCAGAAAAGATATCCTTTTTTAGGGAAGATAGCTATAGAACGTGGTTCATCTAAACCTTGACTTATCATTACTTTTCTACTACTGCCATCTATTTTAGAAACTTCTAACATCTTTTTACCGATATCAGTCCAATAAATATTATTAGCGATCCAGTCTATAGCTAAGCCATCTGGTGTTGACAAATTTTTGGATAGTAGAATTTTGTAATCTGAGAAATTATGCATATTGACACTACATATAACATCTAAATCAATATCTGTGTAGTAAATTAATTGTTTCTCCCAATGGAAATCAACGGCAATGACGTTTTTGATATGTTCTACTGGTAACGTTACATCCCAGAGTTCTGGAGTGTCCAGGGATACACGGGCGAGGGTTGATTTTGTGGCGAAAAGTAAGTATTGATCTGGTTGACTCTTGCAGACGGTGCTATTTTCGGTTAAGAGTGTACCGGTTGGGCAGGCGCAGGTGTAAGAAGTTGGGTTTCTAAGGCAAAGATGAGAACATCCACCATTGTTTTCCCCACAGGCATTTTCCGCAATATTGTCACTCTGCAAAATATAAAAAATTATAATATTAACAACATTTTTTGCAATTAACACAAACATTATATTATTATTATATAGAAAAAGAAGTGAAATGGAAAACTTGTAAAATAGATGCCTATAAGAAAAAGCAGACTATGTAATTAGCACAAAATTAGTGACGTTAATAGTAAATTAATATCCGTCGTAGCTAGCGATATCAAATAACCGAGTTTTGACAAACGGATATTCGATAAATTTTGTGCTAGCTAATCGGTAAACCGACAAATTTTAGCTTATCTGACGTGTACAACAAAATTTCGCTGACAACTGCTATTTTTTTATTAATAACATAAATTATATAATCATCGTCATCATTATCTGCACGGGTTACGCATTAAGGCCTGTTCAGAACCTTCATGCAATCTCTTTCATGGTCTGCCAACACTTCTTCATCAAGAGAAGAAAATCCAAGCGACCTAAGGGGGTCACTTCTTAAAATAACCATAGGTTGTAGGTTAATTTAAGGAGTCTCTCTTCGTCTATTCTCTCCCGATGGGCTATCAAATTATTTCGGCTCTGGTCAACTATATCCTGCAACTTATATATCTCTAGTTCTCTTCTAATTGACCTATTTAACTGACCGTAGGAATCTCATTTCTGCCGACTGGATCTTGCTTGTCCTTTTTTATTTGGGGTCAAGTTACACTACATTGGTACTGCTATAAAGAAACTAATGATATAAAAATAATTAAATACATCGATACATTGATATTACGCTAATGGATGCATATTTTCGCTTACAACGGCGAGTGATTTGTGGTCTGAAGTACAGACAAAATTGCCGACAGCATTTTATAATTTTGGGACTAATGCCATTACCGTCACCATATATATTGTACTGCCTGATACATATGCATATAAATAAAGATGATTTCAGGTCAGGAACACATTTATAGCTTTGGAACAAGAGGCCAACATTTATTAGAGTCAATACTGCAAGATACTCTATTAACTACTATTGCATTCAGTTCTACAATATATTACCTGAAACCATAAAGTGTTTGCCACTTAACACCTTTTAAAAAAATAAAATCTTTTCTTAGAATAAAACATTCTATAGCTATAAAGAATTCCTCACGGATGACATATATATGCTTTCAAATCCATATGAAAACTGACTTGTTTTTGATTTAATTTTATTTATCTCTGTTATAACTAGTCGCAAATTTGTCAAAATTATAATGTTCTTGTCTTAGTATTTTATTTTTATTGTGTATTTTAATTACTGTGACTTTAAACTAATATTTTAATCTGTTAATGATGTATTGTATTATTCTATTTTATAACTTTTAACTTAAGCTTAATGTTGTCATGTATTTATCACAAATAAATATATAGGGAAAAATTGCTAAGCGATATGACATCTGGTGGGATTTTAGCAACTACAGAAATAGACATTCTATCGCGCTTTTTTTTATAAAAAATGTTTGCATAAAAATATAATTGCATAAAAACAAGTATTAATATTGCAGCAAAATTACAAAAACCGCCAGTAACCATTAACATTTACGTTGTTTATATGCAACGCATGTCTATTTTGAAGGTTCCAAGTATGCCGAAATAGCGCTGAGATCTTAAAATACTTCCCCTATTATTATATCCAAAACACAGTTTTCAGGAAGACAAAATCGTTACTGGTTATTTCCACTGCTTATTTGCTTATTTTTGAAGATAAAGATATTTTTTGAGGTAGGAAATTGAAAAACATGAAAATATTGATTTTTGTTCTTTCCTGCATAGATATCTTCAAATTAATAAATTCAATGAAAAGAAACGAGAACAGAATTGCGCAATATTTTGTTTTTCATTTAAATGAATTTATATTAAATAACGGTTTACGAATTTTGGAATCTAAAATGCGGTTTGTCTAAATTTTTTGATTTCAGGGTTACGCCTTTTGACGTAGAGCGTAATTGATAATTAACCTGGAATAGAGGATACGCATAAAATTTGTATTTCCTTAAAACTACATTTTTTTGATATGTTAATGTTAGTTATGTCACCTAACAAAACAAAAATCACATTTTAATTAATATTATAGCCAAATTTTTTAATTAAAATATTGTAAATTTGAAATAAGCCGACCACGGCGCGAAGGTTGCCGAGTAAATACGACTGAGTATGACGTCAAACTACTGGGGTTTCACGTCACAGATACAGTTACAAAATAATCTTTACGTGTGTATATTGTATTGTTCGAGAGTTTTGTATTTGTTTTTAAACAATTTTTCACGCATTTATTATTAAAATGGCAGATAAAGATTTTGTTAGGGCTTTGAGTGATAATTTACCCAACATTGATGCATTTATGGAATATATGAAAAATAATGAATGCTACTGTGCTGAAGAAATATGTGGTGTCAAAACAGACTTCAGTCTTTTTTGAAATATCGGTTTTATTTCGCCTCATTTAAAGCTATGAATGCCACAAATTTCGCTTTTTCTGTTGTTTTTCGCCATCAGGTAATGATATAAATTGTTTTTTTGGATTCCTTATTGAACTATTTGTGCACATCGGTACTAAACAATATTTTCGACTATGTTATGAAGTACTGGGGCCTGGATCTTCCATATTTTATATATTTTAATATAAAATTTAATTCGGTAAACATGTATAAATTGTTTTTATAGAATTAAACCTTATTTTAATTAAAATCACTCTAACTTTACATAACTTATAAAAGTTATACAAGCAAATAAGTTCATGACTGTGTAGGCAGTACGCTGTACACTGGGTAGGCTGTACGCAGTACACTGGGTAGGCTGTACGCAGTACACTGGGTAGGCTAGTAGTGTACTGCGTCACTTAGAAGGGGTATGACGTCACACACGTCGTTTTCGCGCGCTACGTACATTTATGATATTTTAAAGCCTACAAATTAAAAAAAAGGCTACACTGTTTTTATGTTTATATGCAACATGAGGAATATAATAAAAAAAAATAAATAAAAAAATCATGCCTATCCCCTATTGTGTGAAATATTTATTTGTTTATCGGTTCTCATTCGATGGAATTACCATATATATTCTCGCCGACCATATCAATATATCTTGTTCTGAACCCATTTACTTCTCATTACATTATTATTATAATCAAAGCAAGTTTTTTGCATGTTTTCATTCCATTAAATATAAAGTACAATGCAAATTAAAATATTTGCCCTCGCTTTCTATGAGCACCTGCCACCTTTCGGTTAGCACGAATTTCTGACTGAAGAAAATAAATCAGATTTGAAGCAGAACAATCGTTGATCCATTTTCTTATCTCTACTACATCTCGAAACTGTTTTTCAACTAAAGAGTTTTGTGTCAATCTAAATAATAATCCGAAGGCATCAAAAGTTGGGTAAATTAACCCAAGTTAAAGATGGTTTACTGAGTAGTAAGATTAACAGTAACATGCGACCTAGACTTTTTCTGCAGCAAAATGACTCTCCGTAACATAAATGGTGTATTTTACTTTTTTTCGGCTAAGTTTAATGCACAAAATGGTCTTTAAAGAATGTATTGGCGGTTTTTTTGCTTTAAGCGGTACTAGATTTTCAAATCTAGTGACTTTTACCGATTTATTGAAGCTTTTGTGTAGGTAAAGCCAATTTTAATGTATAAAAAATTAGCTAGTGATAACTAGCAAATTTAAATTCCATTTAGTTCCGCTTAAAGATTTGGAATAGCCTATAATTACATAACAGGAATTCACTTAAAATTTTGTGCCAACCTAGCCATCATTGCTGTGGCCCATACATATTTAAACTAACTAACTAATTTTGTGCCAACCCCTAAAGATGGTAGTCTAAATTACACGATGATAATGATAGATTACTTTTTTGCACCCACCTAATAAAACTGGCTATTAAATGAAATTATTCCAGTTCACTTGAGCTATAATTATATCAATTTAAGAAAATAAGTGAACATACTGAATAATTTACCTGTACAGATCGTACATCCATAAGACCCTCTAGTTTATCTCTTATGATTCTTCTGTCGGTTCCATTTACTTTGTCTGCTCTGTGCAATGCTTGAGTTTGCCAGTCTGTCCAGTACATGTGGTCTCCAACGACCACTAGGCCGTAAGGATGAGGTACGTCATCCACAACTGTCCTTCTGTTTTCTCCATCGAGGTCACTTGATTCAATAACGTTTAGTTTACCATCATTCCAATATAAACGACCTTCAGGCCTGTCTATGGCTAAACCGTTTGGCCAACCAAGATTTTTAGTAATAAGTGCTTTTCTGTAAAGTAAAAATTATAATTAATCAAGCATTCAAACCCTACAAATAAGAATACTAAATTGTAAAAACAATTGTCATCAAATAAAAGAGTAAAAGAGTAAAAAAATATGTTTTTGGAATGGAACACCCTATATTTTTTAAGTCTTAAGTCGCATTGAACCATAAAAACGAAGAAAGATTCGCATTTAAAACGCATGATCCTTTTGCTAGCTATACTATACTTTATAGGTACCTACTGATTTTGTGAAATCTATGAATTAACGTCGGAGCTTTCAACATACTTGCACGCTCGCGTCGGATGCTTTGTGATGCAAAACGCCCGAATGATTTTTAATTTGTTTATATAAATTTTAAAGAAGCCAACATAATACTGAATGTCTAGGAATATTTATCAAGTCAAAATCAACAGTTTTTTTGATAATCACTTTTATTCGTTATTTGAGAACTAAGAGCTTCCATTTAATTTTTTTAAACAAAACTAAATAACTTGCCAAATATCCCAGCCTTCTTTTCTACATTTGCTTCGTTTTCGTTTAAAAAAAAATTTTTTTTAATATTTTTAATTCCAAAAAAATACACGCACTATCTTATGAGATAGGGTGGTGGACAAAAGTTTGTTTACACATTTTTGGCTAAAATCCATTAAAAAAAAAATAATTTTTCAAAAATAAAAATTTGTTGATCCACGCATTAAGAGGTTTTATTCAATATGCCAATCAAAATTTAAAAAAAAATATTTATTTTTTTTTGTTATATAGATATTTGTTTATATTTATCTCGAGATGTGTTTTTTTTTAACTCAGTATTTTTCTATATGTGGGTCAAAAAGTTGTATAAGCATGACAAATTTCAACTTTCTACGTTAAGGCGTTTGGCTACAATTTCTACCATACAGACAGACAGATAGATACATGAGTGACGTTATAAGGGTTTTTTTTGTGGTCATACCTACAAAACCCTAAAAACTTTGCGACTTTTTAAAAACGCGACTTAAGTCTGCGCAAAAATTTTCACAGAACACATTGGTGCAAACTAGACGGAAATTATTACCATATGATTTTAAACATATTGCTTGATTTTAATTATATAAAAAATAAATAAAATCAGGTACCCTGAGAATCATAAAAACAGGTCTGTATTATCATAAACGATGCTATGAACACGATAGTGCATTTTTTTATTATTATTTTTTTTATTTACTTTTGTTTCGGTGAAACTTAGGTACATACAAGACTTTGAGACCGATTATATTAACATAGTAAATCGGACTTTATAATACATTTTATAAGTTAAAAATGTCAGTTTCATTAGAGCTTGATTTTTAATTAATAAATAATATATTACCTTGGTAACTGTATAACATAATAATATGAAATGACAATTCAAATACAAATTTGATTTTTAAAACATAAATTGACATATTTTTTACAGATTAGTCAACACAAAATCTTAATATTTAAGCTAGGATAATATATCCCCAGTAAAACAAAAATAATCCCTATTTTCCATAGCCAACTATTTTACTAAGATGAAATAAATATTAAAAATCAAGTTTTAATAAGCCGGTCACCATGGCGTAGTGGTTAGTGTAGCGATGCACTGGCTTCTAGGCCATGAGAGCTCGGGTTCGAATCCCGGTTATGGCATGGATTTTTCAAAAATAAATGCATCCTCTGGATAATGGCCTGAGTAGCTAAGTCAAAAAAATAAGTTTTAATAATTGTTTATTATTATTTATTTATATATAATAAGTTATTAATATCCAATTTCAGGTTTACTCATTACTTTATTCAATGAATACAGTGAACAAAATCGCAACAGTTTTCATTTGTTTATTTATTTTTATTTATTAAGTTTACCTGCTCTGGCCATCCATATGTGCTTGCTCAATCTTTGGATTTTCACCCCAGTCTGACCAAAACATAAGTCCATGATGATAGTGCAAAGTAATAGCTCGTGGACTATCTAAATCCGACCAGATAAGAACTTTACGATTGGAGCCATCCAATTCTGCTACTTCAATACTATTCCTTCCACCATCTGTCCAATAAATCTAAAAAATAACCACATTTAATCTTGAACCTTGCATGAGAAAAACTATTGTTAAACTGTTTTCAGTGTAACAATGATATTATTATGAACGCAAAGTATAACATAGTATATTATTATACGAGTTTTATAAGACGATGTATTGTCACACGAGTTGTTTGGTTGTTTAAACTGTTTTCAGTGTAACAATGATATAATTATGAACGCAAAGTATAAAAATATATGTAGTTTTCAATAGAACACAACTTTTTAGTCCAGATATTCCCTATTTTGTGTGATATCTTCTTCGTCTTCGTCCGAATTTTAAGATCGCAGTATTTTTATGTACTTGTAGCGCGGAGATACTGTAGTGAAATATCAAAACATCTTTACAATATAGTGTGTACCTTTCTGCCAGTTGAATCTATGACTATTCCATCTGCTGTTTCCAATCCATTCATTATAACTGTTTCAACTAATTTTCCATCCATTGTTGCTTTCTGGATTGTGTCCTCGGCAGTGTCAGTCCAATAAATTTCACCTATGAAAAAATAATTAATTAAATTAAATACTATTCAATTTTAAAGTTGTAAATATTTTTACCAAAATACAAAATTTATAATTATATGAACTATTCCAAAAATATACAGAATAATTTATTTTTAAAAATGCATGAAAAAACTACAAAAACATTTAGTGAAAATGCCTATACATTAAAAATCATGCAACATTGGTATAAATGTTTGTTTTGATGCAAAAGTAGACCATTTATAACAGGGAAATTGTGATTTTTCCAGCTTACCAGTCTGGCGAAAGATGATAAATAGATAAGCAAAATGGATGAGATGAAACAGACGAGATGATAATGCCTGAATAAAAGGCAAAAGGAATAAATAAATATTCCCTCGATGATGTATATATATGAAAGGGAAATGAATCCAAATAATGCAATTTAAGATTATGCTTGTAAATATAATTATTTACCTGTTTTACGATCCACGTCTACGGCAATTGCATTTTTCAGTGGAGGTAACGGCAAAACGACATCTACTACATACGGAACATCCAATGAAATTTGCCGAATATCAATCCGATGAGCAAATATTAACGAATTAATTGGACCCTTTTCACACGTCATTTTATTATCCTAGAAAGAAAATATATGTTAGAAGAAAATGTCTCTACTGATTGCTGACATGAATTTTCATTAGTTTCTGCATAACACAGAAAGTAATATTATTAATGTTAGGATTGCACTGATAAGCAAATTAGCCGATTACCAATTATCGGCTTTATCAATCGGCTAATACCGATTAACCGGTCGCCGATTATTAATAATAGGTTTGCTCGTTCTGCTGCCTGGCGTTTTACTGCAAAACGCGGCTTTATTTGACGCGGCGTTTAATTTATTACTGCAAAACGCCGCTGTAAGAGTTTAATTTACTAAAAACGCAAATTCTGTTCGTTTCAGTATCAGTTGAATACATGATGTGAGCAGTTGTTACTTGTAGGCTCTGTAGATTATGGTTAACGTATAAAATTTGATATTTATCATTTCTTAATCAGGCGTGCACCCATGAAGACTCACCCCCACGCTCTACATTAAAAAACACCTTTTTCGGAGATACAGTTTTCTTGTAACAGTACGTGACCCCTCCCAAGAAAAGCCAATGCTTCTGAGCCATTCTAAAGAAATGTTAGCTTCTGAGCCCACCTAAAAAATGTTGGTATCTGAGCCCTCCTAAAAAAGAAGTACATCTAGAATAAAAATAAAATTTCAAAGAAAAGATCTACTTTTTTGTTAATTTCACACCCTTAATTAGTTGTTTATAAATATTGAACAAATCTAAAAGGTAAATTAAAAATGTATAATCATAGGATCATTTTTTGTCATGACAGACAATTACGTTTTAATCATAGATGGTTAGATGGAAATACATATAGAAAATATTTTGGAGGAATGTGGTTCAATTTAAGGGATTTCTTTTATGGGCGGCCCACAATTTTATTTTTCGTCACATGACCAAGATGTGATAGCAGAAAAAATAAATGTTTTTTTGACTTTTTTGACATTTCCATGAAATTTCAATATTCATGAAATTGTGTGATTTAAAAAGTTTCTTTTATAGATTCATTACATTTCGAATCTAATGCTTTTCAGATTTCTCTGGCATCCATGGATTTCATGCTCCAGCATGCGTGTCTAACAATATACATAATAAAAATAACAATGGCCGATTATCAAAACCGATTTATTGGTCAAAAGGCCGATACCGATTAATCGATATTGCCGATTTCCGATTATCTGCCGATTTATCAGTGCAAATCTAATGAATACCAATGATGTAGTTTTAGAGGTACGATGTTGTAGAACAAAAGTTTTTCTCTCGCCCCGCCACCCTCAAAAATATCCCCCCTCGCTCATAATTTTTTTATGTTATGTTATGGATATTCCCTCTCTTGTCATCAAGTGTTAGTTGTGGATTTTACCCACCCCCATCATCAACCATTTGTCATAGAAATTCCGTGTTCAGGGTATGCACCGTACACAAACGAGATAAACAATATTTAATTGTTTATCTCAAAGTGAGGTTTATGGTGAAAATCTGGGCAAATCTATAAGTTTACAGACCAACTCTACAAAAAACTGTCCATAATAACACATAAAACGACTCCTTAGATACGATCGTCTGTATCTTACAGATTGACTCAGAATTGCACTACTAGTCTGTCGACGGTTTCGGTTATAGAATTATTTGCAATGGAAGTTTAAAATTAATTTTTAGCCACCTGTATAAATGTTGTTTACCAAAAATATAAAACCCACTACTGAGTTATCGAGGCATCAACATTAATCGACCGTGTTAATACTTACTTGTAATTTGATTCCAATGGGACAAGCACATGAATAACCATGAGGTTTTATGAGACACAGATGACTACAACCTCCGTTATCTCCTCCGCATGGTGATTTTATGATTTGCCTGTTGCGATGGAAGACCCTTACGTCCATGAGACCAGTTAAGTTGGTACCGAGAACGGTACGTTCTTCTCCGGTAAACTTATTGGCACTTTGTATCATTGACGTGTCCCAGTCCGTCCAGTAGACATAATTACCGAAAACATCCAGACCGAAAGGATGAGGTAAGTCGGTACCTAGAAAATAAGAACAAAATAAATACTGAAAATGATAGTTTCAGGATTTCGTAGTTGTATAGTATGGTCTAGTGAGGTATCTGACAGGGAATTATTAAGAACCTAATATATCGTCTATCTCTCTAAATCGCTGCTTAGGAAAAACTTGCGTATATTCTGGCCGGAGACGATTAGTAATATGAACCTACCGAAGTGATACAAACATAAAGAAATTGAACTGGAACAGGTTCGCACACAGGATTTATTCTTAAGAGGGGGCACAGAGGGCCAACAAGATGATGTGATGACAGCGGGCTGCGAATGGTCTTTTGGCCCCCTCCCATCTTTGAAAGAGTGTAGATGTTTGTGTTTAGTGATGTAAATCGAACTCGGATCAAGCCCGTGAACCCTTTGAGTGTGACCCTGACCAGAATACGCAAATACAACTGAATAGAACACATCTTGAGGTACCCCGACAACATTATTCCTCAGAAGGCACTCTGTTTAATACTACTGGAACTATCAGAATAGTTGAGGTTGAGTACGTCCAAAATCCATTTGAAGGAGACTGAATGAAAATGAAATGGCGGAAGAGAATTAAACATTTAAATGAAATATTGAGTCAAAATATAGTACGCTGTTGAAACACAAAACTGTTGAATTACAAGTAGAAACAAAATATCGTAAAAGTTAAATCTTATGAAAATAAATTTTCGTCTGTTAATCTAAGCTTTCATTGTTTACTACATTGTTTTATTATTAATTGTGATCGCGACAAACATTTTCTTAAATTAATTAACGTCTATTACTTTGAGTATAAGAGCTTTTATTTAATACTCTACATGAATTTAGAAAAAGTCCACAAACTTCGATATTTTTTGAAACAATATGTCATCAAAAATGTTTGAACTATTTCAGTTAAATCTATGTGCTTTACTTTAAATTTTTTAAACTTTGGGGAAAATATTGTAGGACAGTATTTTTTGGAAAATCTTACTAAATACAATGTTTTCTAAAATATACTTTTGACTCAAGACATACTGAGTGACGGTATAAGAGTATCGTGTTTATACTTTCGGAACCCTAAAAATAGATGTGCCCCGTGAAGCTAGTACTAAACAAGACATTACAAACTGGTCAACAAAAAAAAAAAAAAAAGATTTGTATGTTGTCTTTTTGAACGTATAAACCACAACAACCAGATATTAACACTAATAATGGTAAAAACACAAACCGAAATAATATGCGATCAACTCTTTAACTATAATCCGTTCAAACGATAGAATGCATTGAATATTGCTCTTATGACAAATGAGAGTGGTATTGCGAAATGCTGTAAAAGTGTCCAATTTTATGTTTTTTTGTTGTTAATTCATTAAAAATAAATGGAAAAGGTATTCGGCAACTCGTATAACTCACAAAAAATAATTAACACGGTACAGATATTGTCACATAGGTAATCCTAGGTCAGGATTACGACATCTAGATATTGTGACGGTCAGCTGTCTGATTAAAAACTATTTGTCAGCGTCTGACGTATGTGGCCTGATTACGAAATGCATATATCGCATTTTCGTAATGAGGAAATATTTGTCATGACGAATGAATATTGGAACGGGGTTAATTTTCGTTACAAAAAGGCTGGAAGTCACAAAATGTAGAAGCAGTGGAACATAGCCAACTCCGCTGCACGTATTAGTCCACAAGGTGACGACCAAGACACTGACGCCAGATTCTTGTAACGAGGGTGCAGCCAAGCAAGCAGTCACCATGTGAGTGGAAGAAGACTTCTCCAGGCTCCTCGACTCCCAGATGGGTAGCCCCCGCCTCGGAGATAAGTCCAAGCCGATCCTGGCCAACACGGGGTGGACCGAAGACTTCCTCAACTCCATGGACCAATTCAAACCATATATTGTAAATGTGATATACGTATTTAATACATTTATTATGTTGAATCCAGGAGTTGTGTCTCAATCAAACCACCCACGTGACAATATGAATAACCATTTGTAGAATTCTGTGTCTTCACAGATCACCGCGTTTTACAGCCGGCAATGTTGCCAAGAAAGGAAAGTACAGAGTTATCGGGGGAATCCATTAAAGAGTATCAAAAAGAACTATTCCATTTGCCATGTACTGCATTCTAATGTTTGAATGGACAATAATTGAACATTAAGTCTGAAATTAGTTATTGTCTGACAAATGTACCGAATCATAGGCATACATATATGCTGAGTATTTATGTAAAAGAAAAATATTATAAAACAATATTATAATCATTTCACTCTTACCAATTAATATTTTTCTGGCAGAACCATCCAAGTTGGCATATTCAATAACCTTATCACCACCATCAGCCCAGTAGATCTTGCCCTGTCCATGATCAATTGCCAGTCCATTGGGCCACGTAAGATTTGAGGTGACAATCGGTTTTCTCATAGTGCCATCCATTGCAGATCTTTCTATTTTTGGATTTTTACCCCAGTCAGACCAGAACATAAATCCACCTAAAATACATCAAAATATATAATGTAAAAAATTGATGTGAAGTGTGAATTTTCACACATTTCAGGGTTTTGCAGGTATTTAGTAAGTGAATGATGATTATTTGGGATGCCAAAACAAATTTAATGTCAAAATATTTTTTTATGAATTTTAATTCGAATGCCTATTACCATTATTTAAGTTTCTAAAGATGTGCAGTATTTTTTTAATATATCAAGGTTCATTACGATTTTGAAAATTGCGCCTATGGCTTCCATTGGTTGTTTTTAGTCATAGCTCCTCCCCTTTGATTTCGTGTACATTATGTACACGAAACTCATTTGTGTACACTGGTTATTAATATTACGCTTTTAAAAATTAAATGCAACAATTGCCAAAATATAACTAGAATTTTGGAAAAATAATTTAAACAATATAAAAATGAAAAAAAAAAATAAAAAATAATATTGTCTCCTCTCGTAGGATTCGAACTCAATTTCTCGGGCAGAATGCAAGTATCTTAGCCACTGCACCAAGAAACACGTTACTATTTAGCGTCTATATAACTATATAACTATAACATTATTAGCAAAAAAACACAAAAATATGCTTTTTTTTTCCAAAAACATAATCTGATCAAAAATTCCTGTTGTACTATTTCGGTTCACACCAATGTACATTACTTAGAATTTTTTCAGATTTTTAGTTTAAACCATCTGGGCTTTTTTGCACAATTTTGACCAAATTTTGTCCCTGTAGTGGGACAAAAAAAATTTTGCACAATTATGGCAAAATCGCTTCAAAATAATTTATTTTGCAAAAATAAAAATTTGATCGTTAATCCACGTACCAAGGGCTTTCATTTGATACCCTACTCAGAATTTAAAAAAAATATTTTTTTTTTTCGATGAGCACATATTTGTTTATATTTTTATGTTTGGGATATGTTTTTTAGATATTTTAGTATTTTTCCTATGTGCGGGTCAAAGAGTTGTATAAGCATGCCAAATTTCAACTCTCTAGGTTTAACCGTTTGGCTACAATTTTTACCGAACAGACAGACAGACAGACGACAAAATGACGGTATAAGGGTTTTTTGGTCATACCTACAAAACCCTAAAAATTACTGTTTATTAACTCCATAATAAGATTGTATTATTGACATATATTTATTCCTTAACTAATAATCTTACCTAGTGGGTCTATGACAATGTCTCTAGGTCTATCCAACTGCTCCCAAATTAACAGCGATCTCATTGAACCATCAGCATTAGCTACTTCAATCCTGACGGTTCCAGCATCAGTCCAGTAAAGTTTATTTGTAATCCAATCCAAAGCTAAACCAGCAGGTGAAACTGTAACAAGTATCAATCTTGAAAATAGAACAAAAAATGTATATGAAGAATGAATTTTCAAACATTTTAGGATTTAGGTATTTTATAAGTGTAAGAAGCCAACATAATGCTGATGTCTAGGAATATTTGTTCTATAATCACATCAAAATCAACAGTTTTTTTATGATCATTTTTATTCGTTATTTGAGTAATACGAGCTTCCATTTATTTTTTTAAAACAATTTAAATAAATTGCAAAATTTTCGTCAAAATAAAAATTAAATTAAAAAATCTCAGCGTTTTTTTCTGTATTTGCTTCGAATTCAAGTCTTTATTAAATTAATAAGAAATATATTGATAAATAGCTTAATTTTTTCGATTGCAGAAATGTATTTCTCACTATTAACAATGTGTTATTTGATTTATAAATATTTCATTACTAAAAATGATTCTTTCATACCTTAAAAATAAAAAACTAAAGTAATTCAAACAATAGGTTGACTCTCGACGTATACTAGTAGCCTACTGAACGCTACACACTACAATCTACACAAAAGAACTTGGTTCTCAGTTGTTAAAAAGATTTTACCATATTTTTTATTTTAAAAAAAGACACGCATTACCTTAGCCACATTATTAGCCATACTTTAACCATGAATTAAAATAATACTTAATTTTGTCAAATACACAAAAACTGACATATTTTCCAAAAATGAAATCAAAAATTCCCCTCGTAAGTTTCTAGCTCAGATTAATGTACATTACCTATATTTTTTTTAGATTTTAGTTTATCCCTTTGGTTAAAAGCGTGCAGGAAAAGGACTTTTTTTGCACATTTTAGGCTGAATACTAACTTTAAAACTCTACTTTTTGTGCTTTAATTGTCTTAAGGGCTTTCTTTTGATACCACACAATAATTTAAAAATATATATATTTTTTTTTCTATACAAAAATCGATTTTTTTCTAAAGTCTAATCTGCTCAAAAATTCCAATTGAACTATTTCGGTTCTCATCAATGTACATTATGGAAAAAATTTCATATTTTTAGATCAACCCTTCTGGAAGGGTGACAAAAGTATTTGAAATATTTTTGGCAAAAATCCCATAAAATAAAAATTGTTTATAATGCACCTTGATATCTTTAATTGTTCCAAGGCAAAATTCCGAAAACTTTGTATTGATAAATTAAACAGCCATATTTGATTGTATTTGTGCGTGCGTACGTAAGTGTATATGGGTGTTTAGAAATTGTAACTGCATTTACATGTATTGTACTGTAATATTAGTGGGCACTTTGCTGGGATCTAGCCTGTATGTGCTCCCATAATAAATAAATAAATAAATAAATAAATAAATAAACAAACAAACAAACAAACAAACAAACAAACAAACAAATAAATAAATAAATAAATAAATAAAATAAATGCACATATTTTTTTGTGTGCAAACTTAAAATTATGTATAATAAAATAAAAGGGTTTACTGGTCATACTTACTTAAATTGGTGTTAATTAGAACTTCTTGATGACTTCCATTCCAACAGGCTTTGTTAATTGTATCTTTTTCTATATCAGTCCAAAATATTGAATCAGTGTTGGAATCCCAAGCTAATGCGACCGCCGATTTAATACCATCAACAGGGATTACCTAAAAATTTAATATTAGAACCTTAAATATATGTTTTAAGCAATTTCCAATTACCATTTCTGATGCTGCATTCGCTTTCTTATCAAACTGTCTCACTCTTAAATCCTTTTTACGAGCAAATAGAAGTAGTTTATCAGGTTTCAAACAAGTTTTCCTATCCGTTTTAAGTTTTTGTCCCAGTGGACAGACACACGTGAAACTTTTTCGGTTTGGTAGACACATATGGGAACAACCACCATTTCTGTTATTGCAGTGGTTTCTGAATTGTGGTTGGCGTTGTGAATGGAAACTGAAAATTAGAACAAAGATTATAAAACAAATAAGGCAATGAGTTCTTTTATGGTTTCGTTTAAAATTACAGATCTAAAATATATTTATATCTTATTAACAGAGTCGTAGCAATGTTTTTGGCGCCATAGGCAAATAAATTAAATTAATTTGAAGTACCGCCCTTTTAATAGACAGGTGAAAAAAATATAAGTGATGACCTAAAAAAAGGTCCTCACTTCCAAAGTACATGTGATGACAAAAAAAAGTCCTCACTTCCAAAATACATGTGATGACCAACAAAAAAAAAAGGTCCTCGCTCCTAAAATACAAGTGATGACAAAAAAAGGTGTTCGCTATTAAACTAGTCAAACAAAAAAAAAAAAAAAAAAAGAAAAACACGTTGGACCCCTCATTAGGCCACACGCCCCTGGCACATGCCCCGATGCCATGGCGTTGCTACGGTTCTGCTTATTAACTGAAGAAGAAGTAAAAGGAAATAAAGGGCTAAAGTTTTAATAATAGTTCATATGTGTTACCTGTGAATATCCATTGGGAAATGTAACCCTGCATGTATCGTCTTAAAACCAGCTCCTGTAGCTTTGTTGGCAGTAGAGATGGACTTGGTATGCCAGTCCGTCCAATACAAAGCATCTTCAAATAATGTTATTGCAAAGGGGTGCGGTAAACCTTTACTTATAATCTTCTTTCTATCAGTTCCATCAAAATTAGCAGCTTCAATAACATTATGCTTCGCATCTGCCCAATATATTCTATCACTTGTATAATCAAGGGTTAAACCATTTGGCCAAAACACAGATTCTGTGATAATACTCTTCCTGTTGGTTCCATCCATTTCAGATTTTTCTATTTTTGGTGATGGTCCCCAGTCTGTCCAAAATATTAAAGCTTCTCCTGGATGAACGGCAATTGCTCTTGGTTTGTCGAGATCGTTAGCGGCTACTACGTAACGTTTTCTGCCGTCTAAGGTAGCAACTTCTACTCTTCTCGTACCAGAGTCAGTCCAGAAGAGAAGGTTGTGGATCCAGTCCAAGGCTACGCCTCCAGGTGATTCTAAGCCCCACTTTATTACATCTAGAATAAAGAAATTGTTATTAAATTTTATATGTAAAATCAATAATTAGTGAAGGCAGTCATCTTATGCTGTTATCGCGTCAAAGTAATAATTTGAAAATCTTTGTCGTCTGTTAATATAAAAGCTTCCATTTAATACTATTAACTCTAAATTTATTTTATTCATAAAAAAACGCTGAAATAAAAATCATTTGTACAGTTTCAGTTCACATCAATGTGTTTTACAAATTTTTTTAGGTTTTTAGACCAACTCTTCTAGATAATACAGTGGTAGCCAAATTTTCATGGAAATATTTTTAGATACAAACGAGTCAAAATGAAGTTTTAAAAAATATTTTTCGGTCTATAATCTACGTTTAAAGGGTATTAATAGATGTGATATCCCACAAAATAGTATATTATTATATGAGCCATTATTCACGAAGATGACGTTTGACCCCACGAGCCGCAGGCGAGTGAATATCATCTGAGTGAATAATGGCCATAATCGCGAATGTAATACTATACTTTTTCCACACCTATTAACACGTTGACTGCCAAGGCAAGATTCAGGATTCTTGTCTCAGAAGTCAATTTGATACAGCCATATTATATTATTAAGTCAATATACTACAAGTAATCTCGTAGTCGGCGTCCTGGGCAAGAACGCTAACTACGAGAAAACTCATAATTGGCAGTCAACGTATTAAGCAAATAAATTAGACTCAAAACTGATAATTTTAATGGAAGTGATAGTGTCATCCATGTTGCCTGCTACCACTGCAGTTTTGGCCCCGCTCATTGCCATTGTCAAATATGATTGGATCAGCGAGACTGATTTATGGATATGTAGGTTTGTGCTTGGCCGTAAACAGTGAATTAAGAAACCATAATTCACTGTAGTTATTTATGAGTACTATTTTTCACGAAAAATGTGCTAATAATTGCAATATAATTAAAAAGGTGTGGAATAACTATATTATTTTTTCACGGTACTAAAATCCTATATTTTCTATTCAAAAATTCCGATTGCATTATACTATGAAATCTATTTATCTTTGTTCGAATTTAACTATTAAAATTTTCATATAAATAAAGGCAAAATTTTCCGCTAAGATGCCACCAGGGACCAAGATTATTAAAGTATACGTATAAGTTGTCTCGTAACTTGTAGTAATGGGAGTAAATAGAGAGATTACGCGTCATTCGTATGCTAACGGGACGTCAGTCTTTGTTTATCGTATGTGTTATATACACGTGAAGTTCGATTTTTTGTTACAAATATAATAACATCGTTTAATTTTTTGATTTTCTACTTGTTTTAATTTCTTTTTTCTTTGAGAGGAATCTTTCTTCATGCTAAATAAATTTTCTTACATTCATTTTTGGTGTGAAGAGAATAATAAGTGAAATATTTCAATATTTTAGTTTTAGGGTGTCCCCCCGTAACTACCCTAATATTCATCAAATTGAAAAAATGCATAGAAGATTTGTTTTCTTACACAAAAATTTTATTGTATAGTTTTTTTTTTTTCTGTTAAAATAGTTCTGTTTATGAAGGAGATATTTTAAGTTTTTTAGTACCAGTTTTAACCCAGAAACACATCCTAAGAAAGAAAAGCGAGTGAGCAGGTTGTAAAAAAAACCCAAGTTTACCCAAAGTAAAGTTTAAAAAATTCCAGAACAAACCGGAAGTACAAGATATCAAGGACAATTTTGTTTTTTAAATGGGAACGTAGTGTTGGATGCATTTGGATAGAGCTTTTCAAAAGAAACAACTTTTACTAAGACATTTTTTAGAACATCTTTTATGGTTTACGAATTTTTTAATTCTTTATAACGACTTCCAGTTTGATTTAAACACTTTCGCATCCTTATTCTTGAGCTATCTGTAGCTCGGAGCATAATAAAAATAATAATAATAAACAGACGCGCACACAGAAAATTGGCATGAAAGGGGTCCATTTCGATAAAATGTCCGTAAAATAATACAAATTTATTATTGTCTTTTGATGGAGAGGGTGGGAATTATATATTAATTTAATTTAGATTATAATTTATTTTTTATTGAATAAAAAAGACACTTTTTATTTTCAATTACTTATTTTTATTAAATAAGTAAATAATTTTTCAATTACTGGGAATGGGGTCTGGACCCGAGAACCACCATTGTGTGCGCGTCTGATGATAAAAATATTTCAATTTCAATTACTTGCAAGTTATACTTTCATGTACCAATACGATATGAAGTGAAATATTTTTTATTATTATTTGTTTATTATGATTCGACCTACAGATAGCAGAAGAGTAAGGATGTGAAAGTATTTAGATCAAAACGGAAGGCACTTTGAACACTTAAATAAAAATACCTTACTTTCAAATCGTTATAGAGAATACAATTTGTCGTAAACCGTAAAAGATATTAAAAAATATTTAAATAAAACAACACGACATAAGTACGTTCCCATTTAAAATATCAAATTTGTCCTTGATATCTGGTGCTTCCGGCTGATTCCAGAAAATTTCAATACCACCCTTCGGATTCTTTGGATATAAATTTTTTCCCAACTTCCTCACACATCACGTGTTCGAGAAAAATCGTGTTTCTTCTAATTTGATACATCCTGTAAACATGTTAGTAATATAAACAAACCTTGTACGTCAGTTCCATTCAAGAAAGCCCTTTTAATAACATCAGCAGACACATCCGACCAGTAAATCATCCCTTTCTCATAGTGATAATCCAATGCTATAGCATTATGCAGTCCCTTCAGTATGAAAGTATACCTCGAGTTGCTTAGAGAAACCTGAAAAGACGTACACCAATTAAAAATCTAATTAAGTTGAAGTGTTATTGTATACATACTTGTCGTATGTCAACTCTGTTAGCGAATAAGAGTGTTGGAGGCGCACCCAAAGCTTTGCAGGTCCTAAGGTCAGGCCGAAGGATGTAGCCGGTCATGCAGCCACATGTAAAACTTCCGATGGTGTTGTTGCAATTTTGGGAGCAAACTGGATCGGTTTCATACAGACACTCATTGATATCTTTACACCTGTAACAATAAAAAATTGATGTTAAGTGTGGTTTTGGGAAAATTTTGGCAAAAAATGCGATAAAATAAAGAGCTTATTTAAAATTACTTGTCATTGCTTAATCTACGATTCACGTGCTTTAATCTGATACCTTACAATGCATTATGAAAAAAAAAAAAACAATTTATTTCAGAAATATATTGATTAAAATTCTTATTCTACTATTTTGGTGCACATGAATGCACATTATTCATAATTTTTTCAGATTTCAGATCAATAATTTTCAGTATATTTTCATCATAGGGTAGGGGACAATCATTTAATGAAAACTAATAATTTTCGTCTATTAATTTATCAGGTTTAATTTGATACCTATATATATATATATATATATATATATATATATATATATATATATATATATATATATATATACTACCATATTTTTTCGAAGTCTGAATATTTTATCCTTATGCGGGGGTAAGGACTTACATTTAATTTCTAGGTTCTAGGTTCGGCCATTTGGCTACAAGATCTATCATACAGACAGACAGACACAGACAGGAATGTAATCCGACAGACATATATGAATCAACTAGCTGAAAACCCGTGTTTTGCTACGGTATATCGATCGTCTCATTAGCGTAATATCCTCAGTTTCTTTAGGGCTTGATTAGGATAAAATTCTAAAATAAATTTTTCGGCATTTGCATGGGTAGTCTTTGTAAGCAAAAACTAAGTTAGCTTATTAGTCCTAAGAGATATTAAGGAATCCTTGAAATCACAATTCACTCCTTTCCTCCCTTTAGTGGAGAAATTAAAAAAAAAAACTGTCAAAACCATTTCGAGATATTTTAAAAAGGTACCTATGGGTCAAAAAAGAATATTATAAGTCGACTAACAGAGAAAATACGACGGGATGTATAATTCACCCCTATTGTAGATTCACCCCTTTAGGGGTTGATTAGGACAAAATCCTGAAATATGTTTTTCGGTATTTCTATGGGTAGTCCTTGTAAGCAAAAAGCAAGTCGATATATTATTGGTCCTAAGAGATACTAAGGAATCCTTGAAATCACAATTCACCCCTTTTCACCCTTTAGGAGTGAAGTTTTAAAAAACTGTTAAGCCCATTAAGAGATATTTTAAAAAGACACCTATGTGACAAAAAGGAATGTTATAACTCGACAAACACAGAAAATACGACGGGATGTATAATTCAGCCCGATTGTAGATTCACTCCTTTAGGGGTGACAAAATCTTGAAATGAGTTTTTCGGCATTTGTACGGGTAATCCTTGTATGCAAAAACTAAGTTGATATCCCATCGGCCCTAAGAGATATTAAGGAATTCGTGAAATCACATTTCACCACTTAGGAGATGAATTTCTAAAAATCCTTTCTTAATGGGTTCTTCCGTCATGAAGGGAATATACTCTCCAAATTTCAAGTGTTGTGGCCTAGGGGTTCGGGCTGGGCGTTGATGAGTCAATCAGTCAGGACATTGCCTTTTATGTATATAGATATACAGGTTTCTTTGTTATACGTAAGAACAGGCATGCACAAAAGGGAGTGATCCTTGGGTCTGGCCCTCCCCCCAGGAACCTAGACATCATATATTTATTTAATAAAAACAAAGCAACTGAAAATAAAAATCACCTTTTTCATTAATAAAAATCAAATTATAATTAAAATTAAATTAATATATAAGGACACTCCTCTCCGTAAAAATCAGATTTACGGATATTTTTTCGAAATGGACCCCCCGGACCAATTTCCAGTGTGCGCGCCTGCCTACGAAACAGTAAAAATAATTTTGTTATGAACGCTACTCAGAACAAAATGAACTGAATAAATAATTCTTTGTGAATGAGAACTTTGGGAGAAATATAATTTTGTGATTGACAAAATACAATATTTTCACAATCTTAAAATTATAAATACCAAATGTAAATTAGACTTACGTTATGCCATCTTCGGCGAGTTTATATCCTGGACTGCAACTGCAGGCATCTTTTCCATACGCTGTTAAAATACATAACTGTGTACAATTAGTGTCCTTATCACAAGGTTTCTTCTTCGGACAGTCTTTTTCATCTTCTCCTCTCGGACAGTCTTTTTGGCCATCACAAACTAACTTCTTATTAATACAGTAATCAGACGATGTGTCGTTGGCATCTTGTGAAGTACATTTAAACTTGGATTCATCGCAGTATACTTGACATTTTGTTTCATCTTCACCATGACTACAGTCGGGAGAACCATCGCAGACCCATGATTTCTGAAAATAGTATAATTTTTAATGTATTAGATCAGTGGCCCAACGCCCGCGTCCTATCTGGTCCAGAACCAAGGCTAATAGATTCTAGAGGTTGTCTCATAGTGCAGCTTATAGAGAGCGCGTTGAGGTATGCGGCGAGAGTAAGCTATGACGTCAAAGCCAGTCCTTGTACTGCAATAAACGTGTTGTTAGTATTGTAATAGTTCATTATTTCTTCAGTTTTGAGTATTTTCGAAGACTTTTAATAATATTTGAGGATTTATTGTATTGTTCAACTAATTTTAACGAAATCCAGGGAAGTTTTATTGTAAGTATTAACAAAATCAGATAGAGAATAGTATTTATTTAACTGTCTAACGTAAACGGTTATCTCAGTGATGTCATACAACAAAGATTATTTATAAGGATTAAATATTTAAATTTAAAACAAAGAGAAGCAAAGGAAAATAAAAAGAGTAAGTGCGAAACAGAAAAAGATCGTTCAAAAATTTCTAAAAAAATTGATGTGAAATGTGAATTTTCACACATTTCAGGGTTTCGCAGGTATTTATTAACTGTGTGATGATTATTTGGGATGCCAAAACAAATTTTATGTCAAAATATATTTTTATGAATTTTAATTCGAATGCCTAATACCATTATTTAAGTTTCTAAATATGTGCAGTTTTTTTTTTTTTATATATAGCAAGGTTCATTAAGATTTTGAAAATTGCGCCTATGGCTTCCATTGGTTGCTTAAATCATAAGCCTCGCCCTCTGATACCTTCAAATATAGAATTAAATTATAATTTCAACACTTCCCACTGGTTATTAAATTTACGCTTTTAAAAATTAAATGCAACATTTACCAAAATATTACTAGAATTTTGACAAAATAATTTAAACAAAATAAAAATGCAAAAAAAAAAAAAATGAAAAAAACAAAATTGACGGGATTCGAACACAGTTTCTTACAGGAGTTTCAACTCACTAAGCGAGAACGCTACCACTGTGCTATACAGGATCACTCGTTTACTATGTTAAATAGCGGATTAAATATATTACATATTTTACTTAAAAACACAAAAAATGCGTTATTTTCCGAAAACATAATCTGATCAAAAATTCCTGTTGTACTATTCCGGTTCACACCAATGTACATTACTGAGAATTTTTTCAGATTTTTAGTTGAAACCATCTGGGCTACAGGGTGTGGGACAAATTTTTTTTTGCACAATTTTGGAAAAAATCTCCTCAAAATAATGTATTTTGCAAAAATAAAATTTTGATCGTTAATCCACGTACCAAGGGCTTTCATTTGAGACCCTACACAGAATTGTAAAAAAATATATTTTTTTTTCGATGAGCATATATTTGTTTATATTTTTAGGGGGATATGTTTTTTAGATGTTTTAGTATTTTTCCTATGTGCGGGTTAAAGAGTTTTATAAGCATGCCAAATTTCAACTCTCTAGGTTTAGCCGTTTGGCTACAATTTTTACCGAACAGACAGACAGACAGACGACAAAATGACGGTATAAGGGTTTTTTGGTCATACCGACAAAACCCTAAAAATGAAAAAACTTGTATAAATTTCTTTATAGCATATAGGAATAATTTGTATCCAATCTTTTGTTTATATGTTTAATGTACCTGATTAATAATAATAATAATAAAATTCTGAATATTAAAATTATTTTTATTTTTACTGTATTACTATTTTTTTACTATTTTGTGATACGTAACTAACAGGGAAAGTTCCTTTTTTATGTTGTATATTTACAATACATTTAAAATATTATCATAGTATTGGTTCACATGGATACATCAAAGTCTGTACACACCACAAGTCACTAAAATCATCAGATCCAGTTACGTATTACAAAATGAAACACAACATATAAAATTATATGTATATATAAGTTATAGCCTGTTTCTTTGGTTTTAAGCGGAACTAGATTTTGAATTCTAGTAACTGTTACTGTTTAATTGAAGCCTTTGATCATTTTGTTTAGCAAAACCCAACTTCAAACATTAAAAACTTAGCCTGTGATAACTTAAAAAAAAATAAATTCTATTTGGTCCGCTTAAAGGTTTGGAATAGCTTATACTTAAATACATTTTGTTGTTGCGGTATTTTTCATAAAAAATAAAATAATTTCCATTATGTTATCTTGTTTCTATTTGCCCACCTATCCATGTATCATTTAATTAACTAATTACAGCCTTAGGTAACTCTTCACTTTTAAATTTAATTAGCAAAATAAAAATATTTGTAAATATTAAAAAATACATAAAAAATAGCATACATTATTTTCAATAATGGTATTAAATTATTAAATGAACTGCTTCTGGAAATTAGAAATAATTCTTACTTAAATCAATTTAAATCTAAATGCAAATTACGATTTAATTTTAGGTTTTTCTTTTACAGTTACTTTTAAGGGAACAATCTTTCAATGTATATTTATGTAATTGGTAATCCTAAAACATTGTAAAATATTATTATTGTTTAAAATAATTGTTTTTCTAAATTACGTGTTATTTTTACTATAAATGTGAGGTGAAACGCTTATAATGTGTATTACGATATACTCCTAGGACTGGCTCTGACGTCACGGGTCACATGACGTTGCGTAGGTCATGTCCATATGAAACAACCTCTAGAATCTATTAGCCTTGGTCCAAAACTACTTTATAAACGGCCCGCACGAAATTTTTGCCCACCGTCCGCTAATATTTTATGAATTTGTATGTATGAGAATTTCTGCAGCCCGTGCCATTCTGAAATGATTTTTTTCCCACCCCGGACCAAGTGATTTTATGAAATAGTAACCCCCTCCCCGGCCTCAAGTGATTTTTTAATATTTGGTTCGAGGATACAGAAATTTCACTTGCCCAAGGTTTTAAATATGTAGGGCGTTTCTGCAGGGTGCTAAAGTTCAAGAAAGTAGGCAGGCCTGCCAACATATGACTAAGAAGATAAAACGGCCAACTTTACTCTATATAAGACTAAAAAAACCGTACGCGGATTTTTTTACCTCAACATTTGTACGACGAAAACTTATACGCCAGCATTTTTGGGACAAAGCATTTAGGTTGGCATTACACTACAAAATATTTAATCTAAAATATATTGTATAACAGGCATCTGCAACATTGGACCCGCGGGCCGGATCCGACCGGTTGGCTCATTTTGTCCAGCCCGCTATAACTATCCTAGATTCTATTGAATCTGGCCCGCGAGTATATCTTTGTTTTCAGAGATCAAATGCGTTAAACGGTTGATGTTCATGTGGAACAAACGCCACTTTCTCTGCAGATGGAACTACTTGAGTTACAGGAGAACTCAGTTTTGAAGTCAAAAATGAAGAACATTTCACTAATTGAGTTTTATAAGAAATATTTCCTAGTTGACAAATTTCCGAAACACTGCTTTTGCTCAGAGGTGAATTACGCTCTTTGGAAGCACTAACAAATGTTAGCAGTTATTTTCTCGGTTTGAGTTCGTTAAATCAAAAATAAGGACGCGCTTAACGGATTCGCACACAGAAAACACGTTGCGTGTTGCTACATCAGTTGTTTTCCCGAACATTGACAAACTTGTGAGCAATATGAAGTCCCAACCGTCCCATTAAAATTAAATAAACATTTTGTTCTTATTTAACAATATTTATACATTATAAAAGATTTTATTTATTTTTTTTTGTATTTTTTATGAATGTTATGAGCTTATTTTTTTTTTGTATAGTTTAAAAAAATTTAAATGTTTTATTTTTTTATAATAAAGACAATTTCAGTGAAGTAATTTAATAAAATCAACCGTGATCACCACAGAACCGACCGCTATCACAAAGTACTTGTATAAAATACCTTCTAGCAGCAGAGTAGAATGTATTTTAACTTGGCCTAATATTTTCTAACAGAGATATTATTTATCATGACCATGGAAACGTTACATATAAGTATGAAAAAATAGATACTTTATAAAAGTAGATATGAAATAACAGATAAAAATGTATCAAATTTTTTTCGTTTTATCAAAAAATGTTTCAAATAAAAGTTGTTAGTTATTGCTGTTTTAGCAACTTTTGTTAAATAATTTCTTTAGAAATATTTTTCTGTTGTTAAATATTAAAATCGACACGAGTAAACTCCCAATTCTTGTCAACCGATTTTTACCAAAAGTTGATGAACTCGTGCCAATGATGTCAAAAGCTTAAATATGAAGATTCATAAAAATCCTTTTAGCCGAATTTGCTTTGCACGTGTACACAGACAGGCAGACAGACCGACCGACAGACATCATGCTAAAAATAGTCTAAACGTTATTTAGGGACTTCAGTTCGTGGAGATCCATCGAAATCTCGAAATGTCAAAATCGGTATGATCACAATAAATCCCTTATATACAGTCTGTTCCAAACGGTTAAGCGGAACTAGATTTTGCAATCTAGTTACTTTCATCGTTTAAATCGTGCCTTTCGACCGTTTTGTTTAAGCTTTGTAAATCATACTTACAATAAACATTTTTTGGTTAAAGTAAATATCATTTTAAAATGTCATTTTCTTTATATTTTGATTTTTTGTGTCATTCTTAATACAAATTTCCCATTTATTTTTTTGTCCTTAAAATATAAAAAAAAAAAAAATTTAATTTTGACATATGTCATTCGTTTCCATAGTTTCATTGTTGGAATTTTAAATTTTGACATCCCAACGTGAAAAATTAAATAACCCAAGCAAGGTCCCTTCTCGTGACAACCTAAAAGAACTAAATTCCCATTTAGTTCCGCTTAACCGTTTGGAACAGACAGTATGTTGGCGGTCGGTAAAAAAATTTCTTAAATAGTTCTGCCCGAGAATGTATTTCAGATCGCTCTCCGGCCGTCGGTCTTTTGGAAGTTGCACATGCCTGTTGTATATAATATTATGTCCGTGAGTGGGAATGAATTAATTCGCACCAATGCGCGTGAGCAGTATGTGAAAATAAATTAATTCGTACCAATGCGCATGAGCAGCGGTGCGACATTTTTTAATCCTGACTGCTGACTGCTTGCGCATTAATAGCTGTCAACAACATTGGCATTGTAGTTTTTTGATTAAAATTTTATAATTATTGAAAAATATTATTGGAAGGAAAAGTATGGTGTGCAACACACGCAGACTGCATATTTCGCACTTGAATAAATTGCTTTACTCACCTGCGGCTCGTTTAGAAAACTTCATTCTCGTGCGGAATACATGGCAGTCCGCGTTAAGTGGGTTTTACACCATTCAATTTGTTGATCAATTAATTGAAAAAGTATAAAGTGTAAAAATTTCGTCTATTAATTGATCAATTAATTGACAAAAAATTTGATCAATTTATTTTGAAAATAGAACAAGTTCTATTTTTCGTAAATTTTTCATCAATTTTTTAAGGAATTCTAGGTTTATTTTTATCTATTAAGATATTGCCAACTGTTAAGTTGTAGCATAACCTCAAAATATATTATTTGTGTTTCGTTTTCAAATCTAACATAACCTCAAACGTTCTAATTTATCATCATCTAGGTTATTTCTTTTGTTTTTGTTCACAGCTCGTAATTTTGTGAAGATTTTTCAATATTTTCATTTTGATAAATATGTCAACATGTTTTACAGTTGGTAATGTAAAAATTTTCAAAAAAATTGATAAATAAAAATGTGTGTAAAGTGATGTTTTTTTTTTCCAAGGTTACCAATAAATTTTTCAATTAATTGACAAAAAACTTGACCTATTAATTGAACTGTGTAAAACCAACTTTAGTTACACAATGCACTATTTGGGCCTATAATTTAGTACTATTTGGTGTCATATATTTTAAGTTTCGTGCTCTATTTGTTATAAGTTATTAGCCATAGTCATGGAATCGATTACTTTTAAATGTAATGATTTTGTAACTAATTTAGTGCGAACGGGTGCCATATAAAGAGCAATTAGTGCTGTCAATATCCCTAAATTATTAACAAATTACTGTAAACATACCAAAATGCAGCTTCCGCTGTGACAGGTGAATTCTTCAGGTGAACATGTTTTCATTATTGTTTTATTGCAGTGTGCTTCATCTTCTCCATCATCACAGTCTTGTTCTTTATCACATCTCCATCTCTCTGGGATGCAACGTCCATTATTACATCTACAACAGCAACAATAAAGAGTAAATAATTGGACTGGATATTAATAAAAATGGTATTAAAACTGTATATTATATTATCAATATACCGTAAAATGGGGTGAAATTGACCAGTTTAGGTTCAAATTTTCATATCTTTGTGACCGTTAGTATTTGTGTTATTTTTTACAAGGACGAATACAGATTTTAATAATATCTAGAGTTCCACCAAACTGTCTGACTATACTTAGTTCTAACAATCTCGTTCCACCGAACTCCTGGATGTCTTTTAAGATGATTTTTTTAGACATCCAGGAGTTCGGTGGAACGAGCTTGGTAGAACTATGTATAGTCAGAGGGTTTGGTGGAATTCTAGATATTATTAAAATCTGAGGACGCGGCAAGATCAGAACGGCAATGTTAGGATCAGGGCTAGTTGCTGATTGTCCCTTGTAATATGTTACGATAGTAACTATAATGTGATGACATATATGTGTGACAGATTATAAATAGACGTTGTAATAAATGCTCGTTTGTGCTTGAATCTCTGTGTTTTAATTGATATTATTGCTAACGCTAGAAAGCTTTTATCATATATATTATGTAAAAATTTTATTGAAAATAAAACATTAATAGTACATAATATTTTTTATTTATTTAAACATATGGTTATAATGTTTGTATACTATATTGTATTTATACTGCTTATATTGTATTTATACTGTTTATAAACATTTTGCCTGTCTCATTTTTTTTTAAGGCGCCCAATATTTCTTCTACGCCCAGGGCTTCAACCGACTTGAATCCGCCTTAGATGCTACAAGTAACTTGAAAATATCTTCCCGTTTAATAACATCTGCTTCTTCTTTTTCAGGTCAGGTAAATTTATTTGTTTCATATCTTTTCAGATATTGCTATAATATCTTCGTCTAAAACTCTTATTATTTGACCAATGAAATGTTTAATTGTTTTTTTTTTTTCCTGAAAACTTCACTACAATCTACTTGCCCACTTTTATTTCAACTGAGTTCTGACCATCAGGGAATTCTTTTTGCTCAATGTGTTTTTGAAAATCTTGTCTATTGTCACTTTTGGAATTCAAATCTTTGTCTGCGTTGGAGTGGGAACTAGGAACTACAACTTCTCAAACTGACGAAGACTCCGAATCTGATTGGAGCACTTGTCTTCTTACACCACTGGTAGAGGGTTGTAAACAAGTTCAGATATGATTCATACCGACTGTACCTATTATAAGTGCTCATGATTGTCAAGTTCACCCCCATTTTTCAGGAATTTTACATAATTTCATACTTAATGATGAAAAAAATATATAAATTATGAACGTAAAGAAACGCTAACTATGGGGACGTCATATTGATATATTTCGCCACTGAAAATTACCTGTCAAGTATAAAACTATTTATAATGTAGAATATATTGATAGATTTTTTTTAAGGTATTGTGTAAGCATACAATTCGGAGAGTAGCTAAATAAACATTATTTCTGTGTAACATTTATAAATAAGCAACTGAACCGTATTGTATTGTGAGGGGAAACATTGACAATATTTAAAAAATATATATAATTGTTTATGTGAAAAGATAGTTAATCTACAAGTATTCTAAACATTTTTTGATTTTTTGGTCAATTTCACCCCGTTTTACGATACCAAATTAGCATATCACTTGTTCAATATGTCCATATATAATGAAATGCATTAGGTTGACTCGGTTGAACAAGTGCTAACATGAATGTTCCTGTTCAAAATAACATTACTTATGGTTATTATATTTACTGGAACGAAAATGTAACTTACTTGAACTCTCCAGCAACACAAGATCCAGGACAATTATCCTCATCACTCCAGTCTCCGCAATCATCGTCCCCATCACAACGGAATTCATTGCGGATGCATTTCCGGTAACCACACTGGAACTCGTTCTCCGTACAAGATGGCATTTCCATCTCTACAGTAACCAGGAAAGAAAACATTAAGATAATAGCTAATTATTTATTATCATGAAAACTTGAGGAACAAGAAAAAAAAAATTATAATAAGAAAATTATCCGAAAAGTAAAGCATAAAGTATTGTAGATAACATCCTTATTTAGTTATATTAAAAACATTAAAAATAATCTTAGTGGTAGGTGTTTGACGTCCTATAATTTTGTACTGAAGTCAAATTGCTTTCAGTGTATACAACGTTGGAAATATTTAGATTCGTGATTTTTCAATGTGGCTAAACCATAACAGATGCACGAATGCCCCTATCTGTATTCTTCCACTTATCATAAAGACGTCGGCGAAATTAGCTTTGCGAGGCCCCGTACATTTTTCAGTAAAAAAAAAAAAAAAAAAACGATAATAAAAAGAAACCTTGATTTGGCCTAGTCTTCTGGCTTGAATGTTTAGCCACTAAATACTATATTTTATATAAAGTTATAAACACAACTCATAACTGTTATTATTAATTTTAAACACATATTTATTTACACTTATTTGTTCTTAACACTTAAATATAAATTTTCATGTTTATCAAATTAAATTAATGATTTTAAAGGTCAAATAAACGTTAAATTAAATAAGCTGAATTATGCTTAAATTTATGAGTACCATATGAGTTTTATTGTTAATTATGAATTAATAACAAAAATTACACGAATTAAGCACAAATTAAAAAAGGCGAAATTTTCTGCTTTTAGCCTCACTGAATCTTTTCAAAGTTGTGTCATAACTAATACCAGCCGCTATTTCAGCTTCAATAGACAAAACTGATAACGCAGATAGTCTTTCTTGGCTAATCGTGCTTCTTAAGTAGGTCTTAAACAATTTTAACTTTGAGCAGCTTCTCTGAGCAGAAGCTGTACTTACTGGAATTGTGAGCATGATTCTGATTGTTATGTAAAGATTTGGACATATTTCTTCAAAGTTATTTTCTAAAATAACTTTGGATAAGTTGTTTTGCATCATTTATATTTTCAGTGAAGTAGATTTTAAAATTTGAAGTTCTTCATAAAGTTCGAAAGGATCTATGTCGCTGTTTTCACCTTCCCGAAGTATTGTACCTATATCTTTACAATGCTTGAGAAGTTCCTCAAATAATTGATGTCATAAATAAAACCAAATCGTTCAAAATATTCATTAAGCGCTTTGAATCGACATTCAGTGTCGACTATGACTGCGTCTATCATTGTGTTGAAAAAATTAACTTTGTACTGCGTTTCAACAGATTATATAGGTTCAGCCATGTGTTCATGATAGTCATAATTAATATATAATATTTAAACTTTCAATAACTTGTAAAATTTTTGCGAGGCCCCCACAAGCACGAGGCCGTCGGCAGTCGCCGACGTCTAACGCCGCCACTGATAAAATAACGCGAAAGATTGAAGTCGCTACCCTATTGGCTGTCGAATAACGAAACTCCTAAAAAATTATCACGTGAACATGGCTTACTACTTCTTGCTTTTGAACAGAGTATAGTGAAAAATAACATCACATGGAGACGATCTCTTTTGTAATAAGATTCCTCATTTTACAATATTCTTTACAATAGGCTTTTTATTGTTGTAACCCTGGCCCTAAATTTGTAGGGGAATAAAATGAGTTACCGTGTTTATTTAAAATACCCTCTAAGTGAAATTTGAATTTTTTGTTAATGTTCGTAGCATGCTCCACTCATGGATTGTTCAACAGGAAGAGTCAAATACGTTCGCGACACATTACAGAGACGCTCCGAAGTGCAATAATATGTGTATCGGAAGAAAGTTAGCCGCAATTTTCGGAAGAAATTAAATCTGGCAAATACAAGTCTACGTAGTTAGTGTTAAGAATGGCCAATTGTTTTTTAAACTTATTTAAACGCCCCAATTTTCATGGCATCTTGGTACAGTGCACACCTGTTTACGGTAGCCCTGAGTGGAACGTAGTCTTAAGGAACTTAACACAGCTTACTGCAATGGAGAATGATATGGAATTAAATTGCCTGCCACAACGTTGAACAACAATTATTATATGTTTAAGATTATATGCAGGAGACTATTATGAATGTCAGTACTGTAAGCAAAGTTAAAAAATAAAATGGTTTAAATCTTTTTGGGATAAAAGTCATAAGTTAATGCAAACTGATAAACAAAATGTATCAATATACAATACAATAACATATTTACCGCATTCAGATTCATCCGAATTATCTGTGCAATCAGGCTGTCTGTCACACTTCCAGTTGATTGATATACAGGAACCATCACCACATTGAAATTCATCGTCCGTGCATCTGTAACAAAATATTTGTTTTAATATTTAAATATTAAAATTAAAATAATATTAAAATGATAAATATAAAAAGTAAGTAGGAAATGTAATGTTCTATATGTAATAGAATATATTTATATTAAAAATTGATTGAATCACAATATATAATTGTATAATAAAATAACTGAACACTCCAACACTACACTCTACAGTGCAGTGTGGTGTTCAAAACTCAGTCCTCAGCTATTAAATTATTTTTTTTAATTTTTAGTTTCAGTAAAAGACACATATCTATAATTACAAAAAATCAGCTGTGGCCACCACAGGACCGCCATCATAAAGTACTTGTATAAAATACATTCTAGCAGCAGAGTAGAAATAACTTGGCCTTATATTTTCTAACAGAGATATTATATATCATGACCATGGAAACGTTACTTATAAGTATAAGGGCAGAGAGTTCCAGTTGTTAATAAACTGTCCAATAAGTTTATTAGCAACAAAAAAATTTTCCTGAGAGTTCCACCCCGAAATAGTTATTAGGTTGCTAATAAATAGGCTTATTTGTCTAATAACTTATAGGCAACATGAAGTGCTTAATAAAGTGACATATAACCAAAAACAAGTTCGCAAAATGTGTTATAAGCAGTTCACTTTTGTAAGAACAAACTAACAGGGAATTTGGTTTTCAATAGTTTGCACCTTTGAAGCTGTATGTCATGTTGGTATTAAAAAATGACACTTTTTTAAAATGACGATCCATTTGACATATGTCATAATGAAAAATGATATCTTCATTATAGTGATCCTAACCTTAATCAACCTAAAGTCGGTTTTACAGCGTAAGGAATATTTTTAATTGACATTTAAAGTCAGTAATACACCAAAAAAGTAACCAAAATAACCAGATCTAGTGTGTTCTTACAAAAGTGAACAGCTTATAATATTTCAATTTTAATTTAAAAACATTATAATTTTAAAAGAATATACAAATGTGTAGTTTTTAAACATTTCTATAATGGTGATTTTAGTGTTTTATATACATTTTAGTTGTATTTTGACGAAATCGACGATCTGTTTGGATGAATTTATAAATTATGGACAACCGTTTTTAGAATATTTTGGGCATTTATTGTAAATGTGATATATAAACAACAATATATAAATATATATCTTTTAATAAACATTTTCTTTCATTTTTATATATGTATTTATTTCAATTACGATTACAACACATTACAAACAATACTTTAAGCTTTACTATTTATATAAAAATGATAGAAAATAAGAAGACAGACGCAATTATTGGCAGAATAATAAAGATGTGTAGCTGAAAATTGCTGATAAGTTTAATTCATATTGTTTAAGGAATGTAAAATAAAGCAAAATATGGCTGTCTTCTTATTTTCATTCACTTTTGTATTATAAAATGCTATTTTTATTAACTTCTCTTCTATCTATATTGTCCTCTTTTTCTGTGATAAAATTTGTTGAACGCCGTTTAATTGTCATTTTAACAGTAACACAAAAAATATACGTAATGTCATTGAATGTTAAGTCAAACTATTTATTGTCAAAATATTTAATGTCAAAATATTCAGTGTCAAAATTTCATCTCACTTTAGGTCTACAAATTTACGTATAGCTCTATCCCTCTTGCACCGTGTTACTATCTTCATAAGAAATACCAATACAAAAACAAAAAATTATGTTGCTAATAAACTATTAGAAGGATTTTGTAACTTGGAAATCACCAATAAATTTATTAGCTTCATAAATATATTATGTGTCTAATAGCTATTAGGGAGTTTATTAGGAACTGGAACTCTCGGCCCTAAGAAAATTTCGAAAAATTTTACAATAATTTTTCGTTTTATCGAAAAACGTCTCAAATAAAAGTTATTATACAGTCTGTTCCAAACGGTTAAGCGGAACTAAATTTTGCAATCTAGTTACTTTCATCGTTTAAATCGTGCTTTTCGACCGTTTTGTTTAAGCTTTGTAAATCATACTTACAATAAACATTTTTGGTTAAGGTTAATATCATTTTAAAATGTCATTTTCTTTATATTTTGATTTTTTGTGTCATTCTTAATACAAATTTCCCATTTATTTATTTTTTTGTCATTAAAATATATAAAAAAATAATTTAATTTTGACATAGGTCATTCGTTTCCATGGTTTCATTGTTGTAATTTTAAATTTTGACATTCCAACATGAAAAATGAAATAACCCAAGCAAGGTCCCTTGTCGTGACAACCTAAAAGAACGAAATTCCCATTTAGTTCCGCCTAAGCGTTTGAAACAGACTGTAAGCTGTTCACTTTTGTAAGAACAAACTAAGTGGGAATTTTGTTTTCGATAGTTTGCACCTTTGAAGCTGTATGTCATGTTGGTATTTAAAAATGTCACTTTTTTAAAATGTCAATCCATTTGACATATGTCATAATGAAAAATGATATCTTAATTATAATGATCATAAGGCCGCGGTCTGACTGATCGAGTGCTGTCGATCGTTTGCTGTCGAGCAAATTTCAAACACACGTTAACTAAGGGCATGAGTCGCACTGAACCATCGTTTGCTATCAAGTAGCATCAAGTTGTTTGTATTTCAAACCAGTTTGAATTTCACACGACGCTCGACGCTCAACCATATATTATTTGACAGTTGGAACGTCAAAAAAAAAAAACAAAATTACAATATAGAGTAAAATGGACTCGCTAATTAGTATTAACTGTTTGATAGTATTATTTTAGGTTGGAATATGCACTATTTCTTGTAGGGTATCAAATGTAAGACTAAACTAGCGGTAAATTGGATTTTTTCATGTAGGATATTAAATGGAAGTTCTAAATATTTAGATTCCCAGATGATTTTCAAAATATTGTTCACTCTAACATTACTGTTTTTCCAATTTAATATTTTTATTTGTAAAGTAAAATACTCCCTCCGTTCCAAAATAAGTGTCTGATTTTAGTTTTTTTAATGAATTATTGAAATTATATATGATGATTTATTCATTCTATAATAGCTATAAAACAGTGACTCATCATTTTCGAGTTGAGGTTTCAAATGGTGAAATTCTCCTAACACTTCTCTATCTAAAAATATGTTTCGAACCCATAAGTTTTTCTTCTTTTTTTTAAATTTTATTTCTCCATATTAAGTAGAGAATTTCAGCCTCGTCGCTATCTGACATACTAATATTGTATAAAAAACAACTTATTGTCCAAATATTACCTCAAAAACAAAATTAACTGTTTGATAGTTTTAGGTTGGAATATGCACTATTTGACAAGTGAGAAACAAATTTACTTGACACTGAATGATCGATAATACTCGACAGTACTTGATCAGTCAGACCAGCTTTGAAATTTTTAAATGACGCTACACGACTCGACGCTACGTTACACGACGGCGCTCGATCAGTCAGACTGCTGCCTAACCTTATCAACCTAAAGTCGGTTTTACAGCGTAAGAAATATTTTTAATTGACAATTAAAGTCAGTAACACCATAAAAGTAACCAAAATAATCAGATATAGTGTGTTCTTACAAAAGTGAACTGCTTATAGTTATTGCATTTATAGCAAAATTTGTTCAATACATTTTTTCGAAATATTTTTCTGTTGCTAAATATTCGCAAAAATCTTAAAAGCGACACGAGTAAACTCCCATTTCTAGTCAACCAATTTTTACCAAAAGTTGATCAGCTCGTGCCATTCATGGAAGAAGTTTTAATATGAAATTTCATAAAAATCCTTTTAGCCGAATTTGCTCTGCACGTGTGCACAGACAGACAGACGGACGGACAGACGGTCAGACCGACAGACATCATGCTAAAAATAGTCAAAACGTTATGTAGGGACCTCAATTCGTGGAGATCCATCGAAATCTCGAAATGTCAAAATCGGTATGATCACAATACCCCCTTATATATGTTGGCGGTCGGTAAAAATCCGTAACATTATTAGCGATAAGTTAACCATAAATTAAAAAAATAATAATTTTTGTCCAAAACACAAAAACTGCAATATTTTATTAAAACGCAATCGTATCAAAAATTCCTCTCGAACGATTCCGGTTCAAATCAATGTACATTACCTATAATTTTTTCAGATTTTTAACCACATTTTTGGCTAAAACCGTTTAATATAGTAATGACACATTTCAATATTGCCATCTAGGGGTCGTTTACAAAAACATAAAAGGTAACCCTCGTATCTTGCGGAATATAATTGAAAACTTTGTGAGAGTATTTATGGTAAAACTAGGTACATTTTCAGCGAAAACATTATCAATAACTTTCGCTTTCATTGTAGACTAATAAAAAATTAAAGTATCAATATAAATAAATATTTATGAGAAATTGTTAAAAGTTTTCCGATTTTTGATCATATTATAGTTATAATCTGATAATGGTAACGTAAAGTTACAAGGTTGCTTTAAATATTTAATTTGGTGAAAACGCCGCTATTGCAGGCCATCTACATTATTAACGCCAGAAACATGAATCAGAATACCGGCTATTTACTTATACTCAATGAAACCACGTATGTACGTTATTACCACTAAATATCATTGTATACACATCAATATGCATTGATGCATATTGTACATACATAATTAAGGTGACCATTCGTACTGGTTTTACCAGTACTGTACTGTTTTTTTTTGGTCATTGGTCCTGGTTAGTCGTGAAATATAACCAGTACAGTCAGGGCCGGCGCTAGGATTTGCGAGGCCATGTGCGAGAAGAGCCGCGGGGCCTGCTGTTCAGATCCAAGTGAAGAGAAAAAAAAAGGTCCTCATCTCCATGCGCGGTGCCTGTTGTTGAACCGCGGGGCCTGCTGTTGACCGCGGGGCCATGTGCGGCTGCACATGCCTCGCGCCGGCCCTGAGTACAGTTTAGGGACACAAAATCAAAAATTATTAATTTTTCAAAAGATCGAGTAATCGTTCCATTTTTAAGTACGCGCGTAAATTTAAACAAAACGTATTTTGTGTTTAAGCATAGGGAAAAATTGCTAATCGATATGACATCTGGTGGGATTTTAGCAACTACAGAAATCGCGCTTTTTTTATAAAAAATGTTTGCATAAAAATATAATTGCATAAAAACAAGTATTAATATTGTAGCAAAATTACAAAAACCACCAGTAAACATTAAAATTCACGTTGTTTATAAGTAACGAATGTCTATTTTGAAGGTTCCAAGTATGCCACAATAGCGCTGCTATCTTAAAATACTTCCCCTATTTTTATTTTGTGTTTTTTGTGATTAAGCTCAGCAGTGTAGTGGCCTTTTCAAAATTACTTTTTTAATCTACAATATAAATAAAAGAACTACATTATATTTTTTCACTTAAAGACAGAAAAACTAAGCTTACTCTGCAATATTTTTTTTAATATATATTCTACGATAGCCACTTTTCTTCATGCTGACTGAGCAGGCGCGCGCCTAGAAAAATTAACTGAGAGGGGGGTCTATTTCTAAAAAATATCTGATAAATAATATAAAATTTATTATTGCCTCTTCACGGGGAGGGGTGGTCTTATATGTTAATTACATTTTGACTATGATTTGTTTTTTTATCGACAAAAGAGATGATTTTATTTTCAGTAGCTTAGCTTTTATTAAGTATATGATTTTTTTAGTTCCTGGGGGGGGGGGATCAGGATGAATCTAATATAATGTCATAAAAAATGTGACGTTTAAAGTGACGCAACAGCATTGACTGGCCGACTAGCCAAGTTCTTTCACGATAACTATGAATTAACGTAGTACTTGATAAATTTGCTGTGTTAGCAGTTATTTGTTTACAAATGCCAAAAAAAGCTAGGTAATATTCAATCACTTCTAAAAAGGGATTGAAAACTTATGTTTCCCAGGAGGGTAATCTGAGTTATGATATAGAGATAGAAAAAAAGTCAAATATTTTATTATTCAAATAAAAAAATTTAAATTATTTTATTTCAAATGTTTGAATTTGTAAGAAACTCTAGACATTTCTATATGCAATTATATTCGTAGATTCTTAGAGAATAAATCTGCAAAATATTGTTCATATCGGTCAAAGGAAATAGAAGTGTCAACAGTCTCTTGTTTATGCCTACGAAACCCTAGACATTCATGTATGTAATTATATTTGTAGATTCTTAGAAAATAAACTACAAAATATTGTTCATATCGGTTAAAGGATACCGTACCTACGAAACCGTAGACATTTCTATAGGTTATTTTAGCCGCAGATTTTTAAAGAATAAATCTGCAAAATATTTTTCATATCGATCAAAGGATATAGAAGTGTCTAGAGTTTCTTGTTAATGCCTACGAAACTCTAGATTCCATATGTAATTATATTCGTAGATTCTTAGAGAATAAATCTGCAAAATATTGTTCATATCGGTTAAGCGAGATAGGAGAGTCTAGAGTTTCTCGTTACACTTCGGTAAGTTTCGGAATATTTCGTTACATTTCGGAATCGCGCACCAAATTTATTTTAGACGACAGGCATGCACTCAGGACACATGTTGGCCTATTATATTATAGAAGATGTGGGGCATCATCTTAAGAACTACATTAAAGAACGAAAAAAGGTAACATTTTAAATAATAATTAATTTTCTCATTTAGTCAAAAATATTTAACAAATTTTGTCTGCTACCCTATAATCTGGAAGGCTTGACCTAAGTCCGTGGAAAAAAATAAGATTAATGAACCGTGATAGATACTGAATTTTAGTTGGTCGCGATTACAGTAAAAACGTGCCCCAAAAACGTTTTGACTAAACTTCATTTTTTTTAAGAATGAAGTGTGGGCAAGAAAGGAGCTATTTCGATCTTGTTTTTAATTGGGTAAGATCGTGGAAAAGTTTACGGCAAGTTTACACTGTAAAAAAATAGATGTCTCAACTTATTCTATTTGTTTGTGTTATTTTAACCCAAAGCAAAATATTGTTCAAATTTGTAAACATAGGCATTTGTAAACTAAGTTTACAGTGAATACATATATTACTTTGAATATACTTATTATTTCTAATAAGTAAAACGGAGGTATATATTTAAATAATGTTAGAATATAAAGGCCAGTGAATAAATAGATTTGAAATTAATTTAGAATATATATAGATTAAGAGAAATATTTTAAAATTACAAAATGATCAAAAGCGTCAATCAATCGGTAAAAGTAACTAGAATTGAAAATCTAGTTCAGCCTAAACCAAAGGAACAGACTTTATATATATTTACGTCCGTATTACGTTTGTGTTATAGTGTCGATTAAATATAAATTTGAAGTGAAGAAGGATCCATTGATGATTTCCAATATTATTTTATATATTTTTCTTAATTATTTTTTATAAACTTTGTATAAATAATAAATTTTTATTAAATTTTAAATTATTTGAAAATATAATTAGAATTATTGAACTTATTTTTAATTAATTTTAATTATTGAACTGTTCATTTATCTATATTTTACAATTTATTTAGAAATTAAGAATAATAGCAATTTTATGCATTTAAATTATAACTTTTTTAAAAACGTTAATTTTCAAACGTCACATTTGAATTTACCGCAAAATTTATTTAATTTTAAATTTAAACTTTAATTTGGAAGGCTTGACCTAAGTCCGTGGAAAAAAATAAGATTAATGAACCGTGATAGATACTGAATTTTAGTTGGTCGCGATTACAGTAAAAACGTGCCCCAAAAACGTTTTGACTAAACTTCATTTTTTTTAAGAATGAAGTGTGGGCAAGAAAGGAGCTATTTCGATCTTGTTTTTAATTGGGTAAGATCGTGGAAAAGTTTACGGCAAGTTTACACTGTAAAAAAATAGATGTCTCAACTTATTCTATTTGTTTGTGTTATTTTAACCCAAAGCAAAATATTGTTCAAATTTGTAAACATAGGCATTTGTAAACTAAGTTTACAGTGAATACATATATTACTTTGAATATACTTATTATTTCTTTACAATTATATTTTACAATTTATTTAGAAATTAAGAATAATAGCAATTTTATGCATTTAAATTATAACTTTTTTAAAAACGTTAATTTTCAAACGTCACATTTGAATTTACCGCAAAATTTATTTAATTTTAAATTTAAACTTTAATTTGATACAGTGTGAAACCGGCCGCACTCGCAGCGCCATCTACTTCGTTCTTTAAAAAAATAGAATATGGTCTCTTATAAGAGACTTACGAAATCCTGAAATGTGTGATAACTTTCAACTTGGTATAGGTAGAAAATCCAGTTTTTTGTCTTTATATAGACGGTAAAGTAAAATAACGGATAAATTTACATAGTCAAAGTGTTCATCTGAGTATTGACTATCTTTATATATTCAATTTTGCAATATAAAGTTGTTATGAAACTTTATTATATTTATATACCTATATTTCACGCTAGGAAATATAAAATAAATAAAAAATACACTGAAAATAGTTTGCAAAGTATATTGAAGTATATTTACGATCAAGATGGAACATATTTCATATACATATTTTTACGTTTTACTAAAAATTCTATTGAAATCTATTTTCCTGTTGAACGCCTGTTACATAGGCAGACAAATATCACGGCTCGTAACACTGGCTGCATAGCTTAAGGTTTTATTGCTTTCACAGTTTCTACAGGTTATTCTGTACATAATGCTGTACAAGGGACAAGATATAGTTACAATACTCCGGATTATCCGACCTAAACGGGATTTGGGAGGATCGGATAACCGAGGATTCCGGAACTGTCGGAAACAAGAATGCTGTAGAACAAAATAAAATATAGTTATTATCAGTGGCGGCTCGTGACAATATTGAGTGGTAGGGCCAATCCCCTACTTCCACCCTCCCCCCCAATTTTACCCAAAGTTTTGAATCATCTCAGCTTGCAGTACCTCGTTTATTACCATTAAAAACACCGACACAAATATTTTTATATAGACAAATTGAGAAGACAATTAAAAATGAAAAATGCATTAAGTACTTATCGCGGGTACTTATTTACTTAAATATGGATACATAATCTCAGGTAACAGGTTATCTTGTAAATCGAATACAATTTATGATTATATTTAAAACATACCTGTTTTTGTCAACTCTTTCGTTGTGTTCTACTACTGCGTTTTTATAGGCTAAGTTCAACTGGGTTAAAATACATGATTTGTCAAGCATAGAAAAACTTAAAACATTGTTTATATGTCGATAACTCATCCATTTAAATTTTTTCCCAGACGTACACTAAATCCGTAATACCGTTCTTCGTCCATGTTAATTCTCCCCCGAATAAAACTTTAAGTAAGTTTTTCTATTAAATGTTTTTGTCCATGTTTTAGAAGCAGAGGCAGAAATATTCAAAGTTTTTGTAATGTCCAAATCCGGTAGCGGTCTTCTCGGTTGTTTTATTTCGAGTTTTTCCTCGAGAGAATACGAAGAAAATGTTTTTTTCAAAAGGTTATTGATACTGTTCATTTCTAATAGTATTATAAAAAAACACACACACATGCACGCACGCACGCTAGCATGCACACACGCACGCACGTACATACACCAGTAGCGGCTCATTATTTTCTGGTGGGGCAAAAAGCTTTTTTACGGCAAAAGCTTCAAATCATCAAAAAGGTTTGTGAATGAAATTTCCTTGAAATAACATTATCGTTTTTTTTTTTTTTTTATTTTCTTCGGAACTTGTTAAAATGAATTCTGGTCTTGGTGGTCCTAAAATTTTAAGTCTAATTTTTATATCATAGGTTCAATTATTTTTGGAAACCAGTTCTAAAATTGAAATCACGCTATTTTCATTCTCATTCATTTTTAAAATTTATTTATTTATTTATCATTATTTTTTAACAATATAGCAAAATATTAATTTAAAATGGGTAATATGAAAATAATACATGTTATTATTATTATTTTTTATTAAAGATTTTCTTCTTATTCAAAAGAAAATAATTAGGAGGGGATTGCCCCGTTGCCCTCCCTGCACCAGCCGCCACTGACACACACCCACATACGACACACCCAGTAAAAAAACACTATAATACGCGATGCTTTCTATATGCAACGGCAATTCGAACTAACGAGAGACGGTTGGCTCGGTTATCGAAACCAATCTCTACATACTGATTTAGATAGAGCAAATTCACCATAAGTTTTCAAAAACAATCGATGAGCTTCAACTGCTCTACTTTTTGAAATGAAAGTAGTGTAGAAGTACACATCAGAAAAACAACTTATCGAAAGGCACATGTGTAAACAAAGGATGGCGTCTTATGACTGAATTTTGGTATGAAATATTCAGACTTCAAAATGACATAACAGGCATCGGTCACTGCCCGCAACATGCGTACCTAGAGCCATCTTCACGTGGAAAAGAGATCATAGCTCGGGGCTACATTAATAATAATAATTATTATTATTATATATTATCACTTAAATTTGTAATTATTTCTTAAACCGGTACTTAATGGGTTAATGAAAAATACAAATTATAATAACCTAAATAAATAAGAGTTTTCTCTAGAAGGGCTTGAAAGTTTGCTTCGAAACATCATGCCACCATATATTCAGTTACATTTCCCTAATTAGACACTTGATCTTCCGTTCTTTCTTACCGGCTTCTTGTTTAATTACAGCACTCTATACAGGTTTAGGCTTTCCTGCTGTAAGTGCCATTCACATTAAGTAGATTAGAGTGATCTTCACGCATATCCCCTTAGATAGATAGATGACATTAATCCTAGGATATATGTGACATTTGATGCATAAAAGGATGGATCATGTACTATCTACAAGCAAGGATATGTTTATTAATGGAGCATCACTAAGTAATGCCTTATTTAGTGATACTGTTCTAAAAATTATTTTGGGTTACAGCAAAAATTTAATTATGAAAATCAGCTGTGGCCACCACAAATAAGAGTTGTTAGTTATTGCTTTAATAGCAACTTTTGTTAATTAAATTTTTTCGAAATATTTCTCTGTTGTGAAATATTCACAAAAATCTTAAAACCGACACGAGTAAACTCCCATTTCTAGTTAAGATTCCGAAGGACAGACAGACAGACAGACAGACAGACAGACAGACAGACAGACAGACGGACGGACCGACGGACCGACGGACAGACGGACAGACGGACAGACGGACATACGGACAGACGGACAGACGGACAGACGGACAGACGGACAGACAGACAGACAGATAGACAGACAGACGGACAGTCCTAATTGTTTGCCTAGACATAAGTCAGGCCCAGCTAAACTTTTGAGCTAACGGACAAATTCGCAGTTCTAATTATTGAGTACGAATACTGTAGTCTGTAGCCGACGTTTATTTACAATTAAAAATAAATAAAAAAATATCAGTGTCTTTCCCAATAGTAAATAATAAATAGTAAAGAATCCTGCTTCTTCCATTGATTTTATGAGCTTCTCAGAGAAAGTTCGTAAGATCATCAATCTATGAATGTTTAACTAATAAGAAACTTTTAATTCACGTAAGTGTGGTGATGACGTGTAGGTTTGTCGGAAACGCATCGAATTCAATTATTTAAGTTAGGTTATTTGTTAAAACGAAACTAAAGGCCGCAGAGATGGTTCCTAAATCGATAGCAGGGATGCTGGATTGTTACCATGACTACCGTATCCCAGGCCAGATGTATAGGGCGTTTCACAAATTCTCCGACTACGATATCAACAATTCACAACAACATAACTACATTCATGTAGATCTGGAGGAGTGTTAATTACGCATTTATTAATGACCGCCGGTACATTCCGTATGGACTAATTACGTTTCAAAACACTTCATATAGCTTCACATGATTAAAACTAAACACTTCAGATCTTACACTGATTAAACTCTTGGAAATCGTTGATCAATTTGAAAATTTTAGTACACAATGCGGACTGTTCAATATTAACCTTAAAAAATTACGATATTTGACAACTGAGGAGCTTATTTCCATAACGTCTATTGTCCATTTTTTCTTAAAATTAATTTTATTGTTTTATTGGTAATATTATTGATAATTTCTTTGCAAAAAAAGAATAAACAAAATTTCTGTCCAAACCGACCTAGAAACCTTAAATTACCGCTCTCATAACAATTGAGAATATGATCAGAAAAGAAAACTGAATACACTATCGTTATCTGACAAAGTGAGGTTGATAAGTGAAATTGAAAAAGGTCTAACAAAGAAAAAGGAGATTGCCGCAGACTTTGGTATTTCTCCAAGTACCCTTTCTACAATTTTAAAAAACTGCAAAGAAATTCTGCTGATAACAAAAATGGTGTAACCAATGATCGCAAAGGTTTCAAAACGTGTACCTACGAAGACATCGACAAAGTTATTTGAGAACGGTTTAAAATGGCTCGCGATAGAAGTTAAAAACAAGAAGTTAAAATAAACAATTGTAGAAGTCAGGAAGGAACTATCGTCTACGGGGTTCCGCAAGACACTATTCTGGGGCCTTTATTTTTCATAATATACATAAATGACATGCTTAACCTGAAATTAAAGGGTCAAATATTATCTTATGCTGACGACACAGCATTATTTATCAAAAGTTCCAATTGGTCGGAGCTCGGAGATGCAGCGATGAGGGATCTGGATCTTATAAGAACATGGTTGGATAACAATGTTTTATCATTGAATTCTGATAAATCACATTTTGTATCCTTTTCAATACACAACAACAAACAATCACCATTTAAACAATTAATAGTACATGATCAAGGATGTAATACTATATCTTGTAAATGAAAAATGATAATTAAGAAAACAGATAAATGTAAATATCTTGGAGTAATTTTTGATAGTTTCCTTAAATGGGATCAGCAAATAAACTCATTAGTTAAAAAACTTAGGAAATATATTTATATTTTCAAGAAAATTAAAAACATTGGAGGAGTGTTAATTACGCATTTATTAATGACCGCCGGTACATTCCGTATGGACTAATTACGTTTCAAAACACTTCATATAGCTTCACATGATTAAAACTAAACACTTCAGATCTTACACTGATTAAACTCTTGGAAATCGTTGATCAATTTGAAAATTTTAGTACACAATGCGGACTGTTCAATATTAACCTTAAAAAATTACGATATTTGACAACTGAGGAGCTTATTTCCATAACGTCTATTGTCCATTTTTTCTTAAAATTAATTTTATTGTTTTATTGGTAATATTACATTTCTTTGCAAAAAAAGAATAAACAAAATTTCTGTCCAAACCGACCTAGAAACCTTAAATTACCGCTCTCATAACAATTGAGAATATGATCAGAAAAGAAAACTGAATACACTATCGTTATCTGACAAAGTGAGGTTGATAAGTGAAATTGAAAAAGGTCTAACAAAGAAAAAGGAGATTGCCGCAGACTTTGGTATTTCTCCAAGTACACTTTCTACAATTTTAAAAAACTGCAAAGAAATTCTGCTGATAACAAAAATGGTGTAACCAATGATCGCAAAGGTTTCAAAACGTGTACCTACGAAGACATCGACAAAGTTATTTGAGAACGGTTTAAAATGGCTCGCGATAGAAGTTAAAAACAAGAAGTTAAAATAAACAATTGTAGAAGTCAGGAAGGAACTATCGTCTACGGGGTTCCGCAAGACACTATTCTGGGGCCTTTATTTTTCATAATATACATAAATGACATGCTTAACCTGAAATTAAAGGGTCAAATATTATCTTATGCTGACGACACAGCATTATTTATCAAAAGTTCCAATTGGTCGGAGCTCGGAGATGCAGCGATGAGGGATCTGGATCTTATAAGAACATGGTTGGATAACAATGTTTTATCATTGAATTCTGATAAATCACATTTTGTATCCTTTTCAATACACAACAACAAACAATCACCATTTAAACAATTAATAGTACATGATCAAGGATGTAATACTATATCTTGTAAATGAAAAATGATAATTAAGAAAACAGATAAATGTAAATATCTTGGAGTAATTTTTGATAGTTTCCTTAAATGGGATCAGCAAATAAACTCATTAGTTAAAAAACTTAGGAAATATATTTATATTTTCAAGAAAATTAAAAACATTTATTCGATGCGTGAATTAAAAACATTTTACTATGCCTTAGTGCAGTCTATTTTGTCTTATGGTATTATTGGTTAGGGTGGAGCTAGAGAAAAACATATTAATAAATTAGAAGTTATACAAAGAATGATAATTAAATCAATGTTAGGTAAATCAAAATTTTTCTCGACTTCTAAATTGTTTCAGACAAGTAATTTGTTTAACTTGAAACAAATATGTTTACTACATCTATTAAAATACATTAACAAAAATAACTCTAAAATTGAAACCATGAATCATAATTATAGTACTCGATATAAAAACAATATGAAATATTTTAAAGCTAATAAAAGCTTAGCAAAACAACACTTCTTAAATTTTTTGCCTAAAGTGTACAATAGTTTTAATAAATTTATAACAAATAATGATATAACGATAAACAAAGGAAATTTCAAGAAATATTCCATAGAATGGTTGAAACATGTAGACGTATCCAAAATTCTTCAATGTATCTCTTAAAAAAAAATGAAAAAATCTCTTAGGAAAATTAATGACTACACTTTAAATTTATTTCAAGAATCCTTAGAAGAAGAAGACTGGGCGAGTGTTTTCAGCGAATCAGACGCCTCTACCAGCTTTGAAAACTTTCTCACAAATTTTCTTTACTACTATAATGTTCATTTTCCTCTGGTCAATATTGGAACACATCAGAAGACAACAAAATATTCTTTTGACGTATGGCAAATGAAAGAAACACTGGACCTAATGAGAGAAGCTTTTCTCCAAACAAAAAAACAAGAAATTTTAATGTTATATCAAAACTATAAAAAAAAATTTAACGCAAAATTAGAAATAGATAAAAGATATCAAAATATAACTAAAATAGAAACAAGCACTAACAAGCAAAAAAAACTTTGGCAAATAATTAATGGAGAAACTGGTCGTAAAAAAAGTCTTCCAACATCAGAACACTCACCAGATCAGTTCAATCAATTCTTTGTTAATATTGCAGACAAGCTAATAGACACAATTCCTAATTCTGAAAATACCGATACAGCTTCAAAAATACCAGTAAATGGGAAATCAATTTTTTTCAAGCCCACAAATAGTGAAGAAGTTAAAGACATCATCTCCAGTTTAAAATCCAAACCAACTATGGATATTTTCGGGATTAATACTATTATGATCAAGAAAGTCAAGAACTCGATATCCGAACCTATGAGTTATATTATAAATAACTGCATAGAACAGGGAATTGTTCCAGAACAAATGAAAAGAGCCAAAGTTATACCCATATATAAAAAAGGTTCTTACGAAGATCTTTCCAATTATCGACCTATTTCCATTTTACCGATTATGTCAAAGATCTTAGAACAGGTCATCGCCAAAAGAATATATAACTTTTTTGAATGTAATGATTATTTCAGTAATGCTCAATTTGGATTCAGAACAGCTAAAAGTACTACATTAGCAATAAAACATCTTGTAGAGTACATTACAAACGCTTTTGAAACAAGGAAGATATGTGAAATTAAATTATGTGATCTGTCAAAAGCTTTTGACTGTATGTCGCACAATATTTTACTAGCAAAACTAGACCACTATGGCTTTCATGGAATTGCTCTAGATTTAATAAAATCGTATTTAACAAATAGAATCCAGATGGTCCTCTACAATAATAAATCAAGTAGTCTAGAAAAAATCAAATTCGGTATACCACAGGGCTCAATCCTAGGCCCATTAATGTTTATCATATTTATCAACGATCTACCGCAGCATATAACATGCACTTCGGTACTATATGCTGATGATACAACATTAATGGAATCCAAACCTAATCTTATGGAATTAAACAATGCCGTGCAGAGATCCATGAAGGAGGCTGAAAATTGGTTCAATGTTAACAAACTTTTAATCAACAATGCTAAGACGGTCTCATTAATATTTACACCAAGTAAGATTAATATGAACGCTACAATAGGTTCAGCAACATTCCTTGGAGTGTACCTGGATTCCAGACTCACGTGGAAAACTCACATCGATAGCCTCTGCAAGAAATTATCAACAGCAATCTATGCAATCAAAAGAATATCGAAAACTGTAGGAGAGAAAGCAGCGTTAAGCGCATACTATGCTCTGTTCCACTCCCGTGCTACATATGCCATCGAGATCTGGGGTTGTTCAAGTCATCTGAACTCAGTGCTAATCTTACAAAAAAAAGCTGTAAGATGTATTGAGGGTAAACCACAGCTTACTCACTGTAAACCACTGTTCCAACATTTCGAAATACTGACCATAACATGTAGTTATATTATGGCGCAAATACTTGCTTCTGCCAAACAAAAAAATGAACTTTTAAGACGAACTAATATCCATAATTACGATACAAGAGCCAAAACAGATTTTGAAATGGATCGTTACAGACTAACGACAACTGCGAAACATAATTACGGAGTTAAATTTCTCAATAAGCTACCAAAAGAATGGATTGACCTGCCACTCCCGAGATTTAAAAAAATATTAAAGAAGTTTTTATTGGAAATGTCTTTTTAGAAGATAGAAGATTTCCTTAACTTCCGCTTTGATTCAGGGTGAAACCACTACTATGAACTAAATTTATAATTTAATGTAATTAAATGTACCTATTTAATTAATTATGTATTAAATTTCATATGTATTCATATCAATATTTTTGACAGAATGTATATTACATTTTAATAAATATTATTATTATTATTATAAAAAATAAATAAATAAAAAATATATATATATATTTTATACACACCTACTTATTATCACGTCCGTTATGTAATGAAGATATAATATGTTGTGCTATCCTCACTAAGACAATTTTCAAATAGAAATAAAAATAAATTGTTGAAAACCACACACTGACTGATTTTTCAGTCTTCGTGGTATAACTACCCTGTTAATAGTTGGAAGGGTGTCCCTCTCAACTATGAGCATTTTTGGGTAGTTTTGTCTTTATACTTAATTTTGTAATTACTTTAATCTTGTAATTTTGTACTATAGATATTAGTGGTAATAAAGATTATTATTATTATTATTATAGAAATGTGTCAATGTCTGGGCCACTTATTAGAGAGAACGCTCTTTCTTTTGCTGAGACTCTGGGAAACACTAATTTCGTCACTAATTTAGTACTAAGGTGTATAAATTCATATGGAAGCGTTATTTTACTCATTTTGTAGTTATTTCTGTAACTCGAATTTTCTATATCTCGAATTTTTGCAGTGAACTATAATGATTCGACTTAGAGAAGTTTGACTGTATATGAACTGTGTTAAATGTTAAACACCAGGGACGTAGCCAAGGGCGGGCCAGGATATATTACCTTATATAAAATATAATTTACGTTGTTAGAAGTTGTAAGAAAATTATAAATTTACCGGACTTTTATTATTTAATATACTACAAAAGACCTAGAACAGGGGTCGGCAACCTGCGGCTCTTTTAGAAAATTTTGTGGCTCTTTGAAAATTGGCTGGTTTTTATTTTAATATATCTATTTTTTAATTTTCAACTTTCTGCCTGTACTATACAGGTTTTGTATTTTTCAGAATGTTTTACGGTGCAATTCGCGCCCGGTAATTCCCCGAGCTACTGCATATTCCCTTTTAGAAGAAGTTATTTGTTTCGAAAAAAAGTTATCTGTATTTGTGAATGATTTACGTGCAAAAACATTTTTACATTTTATTAATTTACAAAAACATGTTATTACTGCATTTTTTTTTTTTTTTTTTTTGCACAAACTTTTGTTAACATGCAAGAAGCTTTTCGAGATAGATTTAAAAGTTTATTAGATTAGATTTTTAAGAGTTTAGAAAATATAAAGCTGCACTGGCTTTTTTGACAAAACCAACTGAAGTAGATATGTAGCAATTACATTTATCACCTTCAATTAGTGGATTTGAAATCCAAAGGTTTATGGAATTACATATTCTTAAAACTTAATTCTGAACTGGAAAATTTAGAAATAAAAAAGTGAATTTTATCTTCCCAGCATAAGTGGACCGAAATTCGCAATCTTCAAAATGTAGATAAAGTTCTTTTCGAAGCTTGTAACCGTCTTCCAGAATCGTTCAATCTTTTAAAAAATTATGCTTTTGGGCTAGTGACAATTTTCGGATCCACATATTACTGTAAGCAAATCTTTTCACATATGAACTTAATAAAGTATCAGTTAAGAAGTAATCTTACTGACCTGAAACTATAGTGCGTTCGAAGGTGAGTATGCAGTACAGGGCATATGGAGTAGTTCTTTTTCATACTCTCTAATGGGTTTACAGAATGACGCTATCCTTTTCTTGCTAGTCGACGTTGCCAGCTCTAAAACACGCTGATCTGTGAAGACGCAGTATTCTACAAATGGCCATTTGTTTTTGTAATACGAGTAATAATACGAGTTTTTCATATTATTATAATTGACACATTTGACACTTTTACAATATTTGGCAACACCGCTCACATTTGCCATAAGAGCTATACTGCAAACTCACCTTCGAACGCACTATAGAGTGCTGCCTTAAGTTAAAGATTACTGAATATTCACCAAATATTGAAGTCTTATAGAACACTATTCAGGAGCAATCGTCCCATTAAAAAAATTATTATATTGTAATATACTGCCAACTACAATAGGTATCACAAACTAATTGTATAAGTAAATATTAATTTATTGTAATACTTGATTATTTTAAAACAAATAAACAATTTTTACGTTTTTTTCTTAAATATAGCATAGGTATATTTTTTAGCGGCTCTTCCATGTTATTGTGTTTTTTTTTCAATATAGATTTGGCTCTTTGTCACTGAAAGGTTGCCGACCCCTGCCCTAGAACGCTGTTATTTTCTACCCAAGCCATGTAATTAAGGTCATACCGACCAATTTAGAATATTTTGTTATTTTTGACCCCCCCCCCCCCCCCCAGCTGAAATCCTGGCTACGTCCCTGTTAAACACTACTAACATTTGCTGTTCGCCAAAAATTTTAACTGACTTATCTTTAATTGATTATATTGAGTTATCCGTTTGGTAACAATTGTTCAGACAGAAAAAGTATTTAATGTACCTACCTAAATTTACCTAGGCACCAAATATTTAAATGTAGAAAATAAAACTGTTTTGATCTCTTTAATTATTTATATTGAAATATAGTGACGCATATCTTAACACTTTGAATTGACATAATAAATATCATAAACCAATATAATATGCACAATGAATTAATTTTATTGCCGCCAAAGGATATAAAAGATTTTTTATCAATATTTATTTGTTTAATTATAATATAGCGATACAAATTTGTAATATAATTAGCATTCCATACATTCAGTCCAAGATTAGTTTTTGTGATCACATTCCAAGAGATTACAAATACATATTTTATTTTAAACATATACTTACTAACAAAAGATTTAATGAAAAACAATATTGATTTCTAAAGGACAACTAGCTTTCTTTTTAGTGAAGATATTGTGTCTCCAAATACATGCAAATATTGGATTCAGCGTTTTATAACCGGTAATTTTAATGCCAGTCACTGATCACACTCTAAAGCGTCGCTGATATTTTGCTGACGTGAAGACCGGTGTTTTGAAAGCATTATTGAATCACAATCCATCGCAGACGTAAGATAAACTAGTGAAACAGCTGGAAGTTAATCTAGCTACAATTTTTAGGTAGGTGCATAATATGGGAAAAATTTAGAAGCCTTACTGCAAAGTGGGTGAACTCTCTGAACACAGTATTGACAGCCGGATCAACACATGTTTATTTGCTTATTACGCAAAATAAGAAAGATTTTTTTTTGGAAAATTGCAACCAGTGCTTGTTATTAGGAATATCCAGTATATATGCGTTATAAAACTGAAGATTCAGGCTAATAAGGCCCTTCTATGTAACTGGTGGGACACTAATGGCCGTATTCACCAAGACCTTTTTATTGGTCCAATAGTTATGGGAATCATATAAGCTATGGGTTCCATAATACAGTTTGATATTCACCAACCCAAATCATTTAATATATAATTATAGGTATATTTAACAAGTTGCCATAGTTATTTTTCATGTTTAGGTTGTAACTTTGTTAAGATTTAGCGCGAAACTGGTCAATGTAACCTAAAAAGTTTGTTTCGTATTTGACGTTTTAGTGGTGACAGAATTTTTAATTTTTATTTAAATTGGAAGACATTAATTAACAATTATTCAATTAAAACACTAGGTTGATTTCACAAATATATATATTTTACACAATACGTATTTCGGCTATTAAGCTATTCACAAGAGTACATTAATATTTTTAAAAAAAATTTAGAAAGATGTAGAATTTTATAGAAGAAGAAAAGTCGAAATAAATAATAAATATATCATACATTTGACATAACATAAAAAAATGTTAGGTTATCTACATAATACTTACTATTGACATTTAAATAACAAATCTTCCCACTAAAATTTGTATTAAATTGTTTCAAACTATTGTTTTATACCTTTTATTAACTAATAAATGATAAAATATTTTGATTAAAAAGTTATTGGGAGATTTTCAGTTCTATAACTTAAAGAGAGATTTATGGAGTAATAGCGCTATTGAGGGCTGGTGAAAACAAATTTACAGTATTGGTTCATTTATGGGTTCCATAACTCTTATTGGCTCTGGTGAATACGGGCATAAGTTGCTGTTGTACATATGCCAAATTATCGGCTAACAAAAGAAAATGTAATAATTGACATAGACCGAAAACAAGAAAAAGAAGAAAACCTTACATGGTCCTGTCCAACGAATTAGTGGGTAGTGAATTTAAAAAAAAATGATTGCAGTAGATGGAGACGAAAAAGGGTATGAAATCTGGAAAGACCGGAAGACATCAAAGAATACTTCTAGATCTGTATGATAACAAATCTTTGTCGTCTTTGGTTAAACTTAGGAATATTGAAAGAAAACGGAAATAAATGGTGGAATAAAATTGGTAAACCCTTTATTTTCAACATAAATTTTTCAAAAATGGGATCCAGAGCGGCAAAAATTAAAGTTTTCAGTTTCGTATTTCTTTACTAACGTACTGCAAAGCTAGATGCAAACGAAGAGGCAACAAAACAAAATGCAGATAATAGAAAAGGGGTTCTTACCAAGTGTTCAGTATTAAGTTACGGGATAAAAAAGCATTCGAAACCGAACCATCGAATATAACGGATTGAGATTAGGGGCAGAAGGCTGGAATGGGCCCAGATAGGATACGAAAGAAAGCATGGGCATACAGGCTACAAAGAGCATTTGCACCATCATCTTGTAAAGAGCATTTTGTGTCATTACAATTGCTTACATTGCCTAGTATATACATTCAAGGATCTTTATGTAGTATATACAAAAATAGAAGAAATTTTGAATGTAACTCAATGAATCATACGTACAACATCCGACATCGAGAAGATTTTCGAGCTTTACATAGAATCGAATTGACCAGATTTTTATTTCTTAATGTTTTAATCAATGACTTTAATAATAATTTCTTATGTAACTGATTAAATTTTATGTACTTGACATGTCCAATATTATTGGTATAATCTACTGGATAAAATAAATTATTATTTATTATTATTAAAGACAGATTGGTCAATGCTCTTGCCAGAGATTAGATGGACGTTGTGATAAATAGTTTAAACTGCAGAAATAGCGACTGGTACAAGGCGAATGGTACGATTAACGAGAATTTATATGGCCGATCAACTGATTCTAAACCGATAAACAAATATATATCTATTTCTCAAAATTGTATGTAAACTATCAATAATATATTTAAATTAATTGTACCAACGTATCACACAAGAACTGAGAGGTAAACGATAACAGTGGATCAGCCACGGGATGAGGATAAGGGAGGATAGAATGGTTAGGAAAATATGGGAGGGAAGACTTTATACTCTTAGACCAGTGGAAAGACCTCGCAAGAGATAGAGAGATCAGATAACCGAAGATTTAACAAGTATTGGTATAAAGGACACATGGACAGACCTAACAACGAACAGATCAAGATGGAGGGCTTAAGTGAGAGGCCAAAAGTCAACCCGACTAACAATGGCCAAAGAAGTAGAAGAAGAAGTACCAACGTACGTCTATAATTTTATCCTGGTCTGTTCTATTTAAATATATTCGCATAAACGTATGTGTGTTTTGGTATATGCACCACTGCCACCATTAGATGACAAGAGAGATTGAAACAGAACGATAGTTCTTGCGCATTCTCCAAACGAATGATATTGCTTCATTTTGAACATTTTTTCGGTTCCCAGTATACCTGCTATAATTAAAAGATAGGAATGGAAGAAGTTAGTGATAAACAATACAAACAAACCCAACCCTCAACACCAATTATGGTTAAAGAGGGCGAATTAAGTGAAGCAAGCAATTTAATATAAATTAATATAAAGTTTTATAATTATATTCGTGTTGTAGCAGGTAAGGCTGTCGTAGCTAATCAACTAATTTATTAACCTTTCATAGACAAGTTTATAATGAATGCTAATAAGAAAACTTAATGACATGGATGCTATAATAAGAAATTTTGTATTTGATTAGTTTAGCAACGTATATCAACAGTGCATAAAGAGACTGCTTTTTATCTAAGAAACAAGTGAAGAAATAATATTTTGACTAAAGTTATATTTAGATCTTTTTCGAATAAATATATATGCATGTACCATCACTAGAGACTGGACAATGATTTACAATGACCAATTAAAAATCTAATTATTAAGTAGGGTAGACTGGGGATAAAAGTAACACGGTACAATAGTAACACTGGGAATATTTCTGAAACTATAGCGGGCAAATATTCGTAATAGTTGTCACTTGTTGTGTTTATTTTGTGATAACTGTGTAATTACTGAACGAAGTAGTCGGAAGGTCTTTTTGTTGCATGACAACGATAAACCACATTTTGCTCTAACTGTTTAGTAAATCATCTATAATTGGGTTGAAAAGTTCTCCCGGTCGTGGCATATACATCCAAAACAATACTCTTTAGGTAGTCGTTAGAAACCTTTCTAAGATATAATATGGATCAACGATGTCATTCTTTACAAACCGATGTATTTTTAGCGCACAAAGACTAATAAAGAAATCTAATTTACCCAAGAGATGGCAAACGATCATAGAAAGCGAGGGCAAATATTTTCTTTTTTTGTACATACGCAATGTTATTCGTTTAAGTATTTTTTAAAATAAATAGTTATCTTAGAAGTTACCTAAAAGTTACTGGCCTATCGACCACATCAGACTTTGCTTTCGAGAATGCACTTTTGCACAAACCTAATATATGTATCTAGTACAGTGGTTCCCAAACTTATATTGTCGCGTAAGCCCTATGCGCTGTTCAAAAAATTACGGAACCCTTTTATTGGAATAATTTATGATACAACTATAATACAAAAAAAAAATTACAATACTGCAAACTTTTTCCTTTTATAAATACGATAAAAAAAGTAAGAGTTCATAAATTAGTGGTCATTTTCATTGTCCTCCTAAAAACTAGAACATTATAATTTAAAAAAAATCATGAAATAAGGGAGCTAGATTTGCCTTTATTTTATATTTATATTTTTAATATTAACAGTAAGATTTTGGTAACACAGCTAAGTTTAAGGAGAAGCATGTTTTTGCTTTTTGGATTCTAATATCCTTTCAAAATTTGGTATAATATTGAATAATCAAATTCGCATATCTGGTGCAAGATTTAGTTTGCTGCGATGTTTCGATTTTGTACCAGCGTATTTTGAAAATCCAGATTCACACAGTTGCAAACGGTAACAAAAACTAAATAGCCCTTTTTGATAAATGAGGATATTCATCATATACGAGGTCTGTGCAAAAAGTATCGCGAATTTTGTGTTTTTTCAAAAATTATTTATTTATTCATGAATATCTATTTTGTCCCCTTCAAAGTAATCCCCACCAGATATTATACACTTGTGCCAATTTTTTTCAATCCTCGAAGCACTTGAAAAAATCATTTTTTGTGATCTTGTTCAGCTCCTCCTTCAATGCCGTCTTTATCTCCTGACTTGTAGCGTAGCATCGGCCTTTCATGGGCCTCTTCAGTTTCGGGAACAAGAAAAAGTCACAGGGGGCCAGATCTGGGGAATACGGTAGCTGTGGCGTCCGTGCCGACGAAGAGCGTGCCGCTCTTCGTCGTTCACATCTTCTCGGCCCTCTGAGAACATTTTGTACCACCGATAACCGTTGCTTCGGTCTAAGGTAGCTTCACCATATGCCACAGTCAACATTCGGAATGCGTCCGCGCACTTAATTTTGGTTTTCACACAAAATTTGATACAGATTCTTTGATCCATTTTTTGGTATAGGCAAAAATCGAAGACGAGCCAAAACACGTGCAAGCAAAGCAACTGTCAAAAATTAACTGAACATTCAAAATGGCCGAACTTGTCGGCATAAGTGAGAGACATGAGTACCAACATAACGCCAAAAAAAAATCGAAAATCGAATATACGTAACCCGCGGAAATTCTAAATTCGCGATACTTTATGAACAGACCTCGTATATCAGACCAGAAAGTAGTTTTTTCTGTGTATTTGTATTACATTTATTTTTGTATTTTTCTTGAATAAATTTTTAACTTTATCTTAAATACTTTTTATTTATTTTTTTTAATTTCCATTTTTATGAAACAAGAGAGATATAAAGAGCACCATATCCCGTGGAACCCCTGAATTTTTTCGCAGAACACACTTTAGAAAATGCAGATATGGTAAGAAGGCCACAAAAAAAAAATAGTGATATAAGATTTCATGGAAATAAAAGGCACATTTAACCGGAATTAAAAATTTTCAAACCGAATGGTTTTATGGTAATGTACCAAGTAATCTTTCCACAGTTTTCCAGCAAATATGACAGCGTATGCAAGTAAAGAGACTGTAATTAATGACAGATCTATAAATATGTCTGCGTCACTAATACCTGCGACTGCTAACTTCTAAGTGTTATTGAACTTCTCTGAGATTCCAACACTTGATGATTTATTTATAGATGATATATTTACATATTACAACACTTCTTTTTATATTCGCCGCTGCCTCCCATGCTGCCTTGCTATTCGCCGCTCGCTGCTGATGAGTTAGATATTACTCTTTATTCATATTCTTAACTATGCATATTAATGAAGGTATTAAGTAGTATGAATATGCTTAAAGATATATACTACCGAACGCGCACCGCGATTCTCTTTGTGTTTTGTATTTCGCAGGAGACATTTATACAGAGTGGGCCATAAGTTATGTAGACGATAAAACATTATTCGTCATATAGTTTCGAATGTTACCTAACTGTCTAACAACATTGGATGTTCTAAATAATTTTTGTCTTGTTAGCTTCTGCCTCAGATTTTTTAGTACCGAAAAGCCTAGACTGAAGAAAAGTTTTCTGCTTGAACTACGTTTTCTAAATACAATACTGCTCATAAGTATTTGCTTGCCTAGATTTTTTTAATTTTCTGCATTTATATACTAGTGCATACTAGAATGCCTAGACGTCATTTGACATATTTTGTCATTTATTAGAGTGAGGACACTTCTGACTGATATAGAAAAATAAGTTATAGTGCTATCTCTCACTAGCAGAGCAAAACTTTAGGCATGCGACGGAGATATATATTTTCTCTCTTTCTTATTTCCAGGGTATAAAAAAAAGTATTTCCAAAATGAAATGACCACTCTTGTTGAGAAGCTTAACAATGCGGTAATGGGTTTATGGCATAATCCTAATACCCTTTTCACACTAGAATTTTAAGACGAGTGAACTTAAAGTTCACCGATGTTAAACATCGGTTTGCTTTCACACTTGATGTTTAAATCTCCGGTGCTGTCATCTGCTACAGTAATTTTGTTCTTAAGTTTCCGTCAGGAAATGACTAGTTTTGAACTGTCTGCGCAGACGCACATTTTGTATTAATATAAACAAATATGGATATTTCATTTCATTCTACAATAAAGACACTACAATAAAGAATATATTACACCTGTATTAACATATAAGTCGATACATTTTATCTCAATTTTTGTAGCTCTGTATTATATTAAATACATTATTTAAATAAATAATTTTATTATAACAATAAGTATAAACTTCTTATAATGTCGATATAATACAGTATTCTTCTTTATGATAATATAAAATGTTGACAGCACAAATTCAAAAAGTATTTTTTTATAATAAAAATTATATTGGCAATGCGGACGATGTTTAAGACGCAGATCTCTGTCTTCAACATCGCTTGTATTTAGACGAGGTCATACGTTTTCACATTCGCGTTTAAAGACACATTCACTTTAACATCCGATCTTAAACATCTGATGTGAAAAGGGTATTAGACTCGTTGCGGTAAACATAATATAAGAGGTATTAAGGAAATTTTAAATTTAAATTGAATAGATATAACACTAATTCAACTGAAGTTTCTTAAAAACCATTAAGGATATTTTCCAAATTTATATTCCTATTGATTCTAAATTTTAGGGGCTGTTATGTCCGTGCAATAAGTAGTGATTAGTGGAAAATATGTATATACTGAATCAATTTTTTTATAAATCCTCTAAATAATTCTTCAATAATTATTAATTTAAATGACAGTGGTAGTGACATAAACTCTGATAGTGATATAAACAATGATAATAGTGATTATGATTAATATTTTAATAATTTTAAACTTAAGTTAAAAAAAAAAAACAAAAGATTTTTGTTTGTCAAAATTATTTAATATAGACTATAAAGAATTTAAAACAAAACGATTTTTAAACATGCTTTTATTTTTAATTCAAATATAGCCAGTCCTAAGCCTGATAAAAATGTGAAGGAATGTCATGTGAGTATACACAGTTCGTTCTAAATACCCTATAAGAAAACACGTTTATTTATTTATTTATTTAAGTAATTTGTATTTACAGCTTCTTTTAAATTCGACTAGTGTGGAGCAAAAAATATCTGCTGGGTTATGAATACTGCAGCAGACGGAATTGTATAGATGGCAGATCTTGTCAATGGTGACATAACTTCCGTAGCAGGTTCTGTACCGGGATACTATGAAGGTGTCATTTGTCCTCGTCGAACGAATAGGTACCCTTATTTTTATTCTTTCTAAAAGTTGCGGTGAAGAAATAACTCCATTAACGACTTTATGGAGCAAGCATAACTCGCCCATATCCCGCCTCATTCGAAGTGACTCCATACCGACTAATTTTCTCCGTTGATCTCGAGACAGCAAAGCGTAATTAATGTACGATTTGTACAGTAGGTACTTAATAAAGCTGTCCTGTACATGTTCTAATCGGTTGGAGTATGTGGACTGATACGGACTCCACACCACACTTGCATACTCGAGGTGACTCCTGACTAGTGCTGAGTACAATGATTTAATGGCACCATAGTTAGTGAAATCAGAAGTATTTCTTTTAATGAAGCCTAGCATACGCGTTCCCTTTTTACAAATGCAATCAATATGCTTCTGAAAAGAAACGCTGCTGGTAAACATAACTCCAAGATCTCTTACTTCATCAACTTGCTTGAGACAAGTCCCGTTGACCGTGAAAGAGAAAGACGATGTTATACGTTTTTTGGAAAAACATATGGAATAACACTTAGTTTCGTTCAGAAATAAACAGTTTGTATTGCACCACTTAGCCACTACATCCAGGTCGTTCTGTAGGTTAATGAAGTCGGCAGGGGTGTTAACCGCTGAATAAAGTTTCAAATCGTCAGCGAATAATTGCTTTTTATCTTCGATAAGCAGTTATTTATTCTAACACGTTGAGTACGATTTTTTAGGTACGAGCCTAACTACAATAGCAGGGACGACTGAATGCCGTACGCTTTCAGTTTGGCCAAAAGTATGTCGTGGTTAATGCGGTCAAACGCTTTCCGAAAATCTGTGTAGATGGCATGAACTTCGCTCCCATTCTCTAAGGAGTATATGATGTAGTCCTTGAAAGATATTAAATTGGTCACTGTAGAACGACCCATATAGAATCCATGTTGCTGATTTACTATTGTATTTTTGTAACAAGAAAATATTTTGTCAGTAATAATTGATTCGAGTACTTTGGAGATGGTAGAGAGGATGGATATGGGCCTGTAATTTTCTACATATGCCCTACATCCAGTTTTAAATATAGGTGTTATGTACGCAATTTTCCAATTAGACGGAAAAACTCCAGATTCCAATGAAAGGCGAAACAAGTTGGTTAAAGGTTGACAAAGTGTTGAGCAACAATGTTTAAGGAGCATAGGGGGTATGCCGTCTGGTCCACAGCCTTTATTAGCATCCAAGGAACGCAATTTATTGAACACGATTTCATTATTGATTTCAATATTAGAGAGACAAATGATAAATAATAATTATTTAAAATAATTATTACGGTCCTGGCAACTATTGTTAACAGAACCATAAACTCAGCAGGTATAATTGTTATACTGTCAGTTATTATTGGAATAAATAAGTGAGAGTGGTCAATTCCTTTTGGAAATACTATTCCTGTATAGGTATAATGTTGTACAGTGGCGTACCTTATAGTTTTAAGCAATACATTTTCATTTGTGAGGTACTATAAATAATAAACATCATTAATTTTTAACTAATTACTTTTATTATTTATTATGGTTCATATTTTAATTATTTACATTCGTTTTTTTTTCAATTGTTACGTAAAATATCCAATTAAAAGATATTTTAAATAGTTGAATTTGAACTTCTGTAATTTTGACAGCAGTGTCCTCACTTTATTAAAAGCTCTAGTGCATACCACAAAATTATATTAATATCATGTTTGTTGATGTTCCAAGTCTACCTTGACAAAGTACTCAAATATTCGCTATTTTACAAGTGAAGGAGTTGCGACGTCTTATTTCATTCTACTGAGTAATCTCGGAACACGTAAACTCGGCGATGGTCAACTATATATCCGATGATTAACTCGGTGATGGCCAACTCGGGGTCGTGAACTTGGCGAGAAAAAATATTATTTATTTATTTATTTTATTTGTATTTTACAGAATAAATCCCGTAGGATGTCACTACAATATATTATAGTCTGTTTCTTGGATTTAGGTGGAACTAGTTGATGGCATCGAGTTGACGACGCCGAGTTGACCATCGCCGAGTTGACCGTCTCCGAGTTGTCGCTTATCGGAGTAATCAACCTCATGATTAGTAAGGTCCAACTGCTGAATGACTGAGACATCATTTTTGGCAGTAACCACCACAAAATGAATAATATTTTGAAAATCATTTGGTTTAAAACCTTTCATTTAATACTCTACATGAAATAAGAGAATAAATGTATTAAAAATACAAAAACATCTTGGCTAAAAAATCTGCGAGACTGGCACGGAGAATGCACAATTTCCCTGTTCCGAGCAACTGTATTCTAGGTCACGATATTTAATAATAGTCAACATCCACTAAAAAATTGATATGAAGTGTGAATTTTTACACATTTCCGGGTTTTGTAGTTTTTTATTAAGTGATAACAAATTGTGAATACGTATTTAGATAACTTTTGAAAGAAAAAGTCACATGCTTCAATCTAGATATTTACAACCATACTTGAAATGCGCTTGCATCAAAACAGATAAGTATTGTAAGCACGGTGTTACATAAATATCGATAACTTTCGAAATAATTATCAGATCAAAAATTCCTGTTGCAATATTCCGGTTCACATTAATGTGCATTACTCAGAATTTTATCAGTTTTTAGACTAACCCCTCTTGAATAAAAAAGTGTGGAACAAGAGTTTTTTTTTAATAATAAACTGTGTTAGAATGAATTAATTTTAAAGAACTAATTTTTGTTCCTTAATTTACATCTTAAGAGATTTGATACCACAATTAAACTAAAAAATTGATGTGAAGTGTGAATTTTCACACATTTCAGGGTTTTGCAGGTATTTAGTAAGTGAATGATGATTATTTGGGATGCCAAAACAAATTTTATATTAAAATATTATTTTTTTTTGTTAATTTTAATTCGAACGCCTAATGCCATTATTTAGGTTTCTAAATATGTGCAGTATTTTTTTCATATATATATATATATATATATAGCAAGGTTCATTAAGAATTTTAAAAATTGCGCCTATCGCTTTCATTGGTTGTTATAAGTTCCGCCCCTCTGATTTCGTGTACATTGAAACAGAATTAAATTATAATTTAAACAATTTCCACTGGTTATTAGATTTACGATTTTAAAAATTAAATGCAACATTTACCAAAATATAACTAGAATTTTGAAAAAATAATTTAAACAATATAAAAATTAAAAAAAAAAACAAAAAAATAATATTGTCTCTTCTCGCAGGGTTCGATCCCTTTCGGATCGAGTTACTTGGGCGAAAAGCCAGCATCAAAACCAGCATACACGTTCCATTGTAGTGTGTTACAAAGACTAATAAGAATAACTTGTGTACATTATTATCAAAAAATCACAAAAAATGCGTTTTTTTCAAAAAACGTAATCTGATCAAAAATTCCTGTTGTACTATTCCGGTTCGGTAGAATTTTTTCAGATTTTTAATTTAAACCATCTGGGCTACAGGGTGTGGGACAAAAAATTTTTTGCACAATTTTGGCGAAAATCGCTTCAAAATAATTTACTTTGCAAAAATAAAAATTTGATAGTTAATCCACGTACCAAGAGCTTTCATTTGATACCCTACTCAGAATTATAAAAAAATATTTTTTTTTTTCGATGAGCACATGTTTGTTTATATTTTCAGGGGAATATGTTTTTTAGATGTTTTAGTATTTTTCCTATGTGCGGGTCAAAGAGTTTTGGTCACTAATTTCAACTCTCTAGGTTTAGCCGTTTGGCTACAATTTTTACCGAACAGACAGACAGACAGACAGATAGGCAGACAGACAGACAGACAGACAGACAGACAGACAGACAGACAGACGACAAAATGACGGTATAAGAGTTTTTTGGTCAAAATAAACGGAAAGGTGTTCCGCAAAAAATAATAAAACAAGAAGAAGTAATAAATCTATGACTGCCAAATTAGTTTGGAAATTATAAACAAAACAGTCGACTGTCCTTTTGAATGAATGTTTCATGAGATAGAACTAAACTTGTCTAATTTCACTTCGAAATTTATGTAGCACGCCCATGATCCCATTGAAGTTTTGTAGAGGACCTGGTCCTGCGCAATATAAAGCTACGTGGGCGTGGTTCTCAAACTGTTTCTAAGTCGTCAAAGTTGTCGCCAGACCAAATTTGATTCAGATGTTTCTGTCTATTTATAGCCTGGGCTAGATAGAGTTAATCCCTTTTGCATAGTTAAACACTCCAAGGTTTAGCTTAAAACATTTCTTACACTTCAGTATTTATCTTTAGAATTATGAAGCCCACTTCACAATATACGGAGAATGAAGACGATGCTGGATCGTAAGATGTTTTTTGTTGAGGAACAAGAATAAATAAGAAAGCATTATTACTAAAAAAAAAATAATTAAAAAAAATGTACATTAAGGGAGCGCACAAGCATATAGTTTCCTATGCAACACTAACAATAATTAACTAGCTGGAGTACCTTTTCTTCGTACGGTTTTTGTAATGTACATTTTTGCTGTAACGCAAATGATAAGTGATATATATCAATTTCAAGTAGAATAGAAAATAATCATTTTTTTATTCTAAACCATTCTTTTTTATGTATTTTGAATGTTAATTAAATAATAATAGGGATGCTTCTCTTTTTTTAGACTTTTTGGAAAAGTCTTAAAAGTAAAAACTGCATTGAAGAGAAGAAAAAAAAGTTTACTCATATAATCTGTCTCAATTTGTAATACGAAACTAGATCTGGTTACTTTAGTGACTGTTGTTTTGTAAATAGACTTTTCTAGAATCATGTGAACTTGTAAATCTGGCTTTTAAAAGTGTGGTTAAGTTTCAGCATATTGAGGTTATTACTAAATTGACATGTCAATATTGTGATTGACACGTCAAATATTTTGAATGTATATATAAATAATACTTTATTCACGCAATCAAAATTACAAATTATAAAATAAATATATATATATAATATTTATTTCATCAAACTTTCGATTATTACTCGTAGAATAGTAAAAAAATATTACGATTATCAATGAAATATCGTGATAAAATATAAAAAACAAAAATACATATTATATAATAATAATTTATCATTTTATTGTGCTGCCCTTAAAATCTCATTCTTGTTTTGCAAAATTTAATAACATATTTAAACAAAAATATTAATTTTTTGAATGTAAATCCCAAATTTTTCTCTGCAAATCTTTCCGAAACATGTAGTCTGTGGTTCTATCTGTTTTCTTATTATTACCTCTTCCCATGTTCGTCGGTCTTAAATTTTCTACACCTTCATTTAAAATTTTTCTTACTTCTCCTTCAGAAATCTAAAGAAATTGAAATGGGTAAATTATTTTATATTTCACAACAAAAAGGACACCAAGATTTACTGAAAAAATATCTGCCACAAGGTCTATAATTTCGCTTTTTTTTAATTTTGTTCCATTTTTTTCTAAAAGTTTTCCATTAGCGTTATATATGTGTGTGTTTTTTTTTTTGTATATTTATCTAATTGTTGTCTCTTATGCATATTTTCTGATGTTATGTTCTTATTTTGGTTGTATAAAAATACTTTTCAATTAAAAAAATAAATTGACTTATAATTTAATGTCAAATATGAATTGTCAAATGTTTTGAAAGGTGCCATTTCAGCAGACCACCCTAAGATGATATTTTAAATAGACAACATAAAAAATGAAATTTTCCTCTTAGTTCCGTATTACAAATTGAGACAGATAATACACATTTTTTTTTTAAATTTAAAGTATGTAAGTCAGGTCTTTCTAGATTTTAGTTTTAGGATGCCTCCCGGTAAGTCCCCAAATATTCATCCAGTCGACAAGTATATATAATCTGTCTCAATTTGTAATACGAAACTAGATCTGGTTACTTTGGTGACTGTTGTGGTGTAAACAGACTTTGACGTATCCGTGTGAACCAATACTATGATAATATTACAAATGTATTGTCAATATGCAACATAAAAAATGAACTTTACCTGTTAGTTCCGTATTACAAAATGAGACAGATAATACAAAAAAAGATTTATTTTCTTATTATAAACAATTTTTGTCTTATACATCTTTACTGTTACGTCAATAATGAGGGTATTTCAAAAGTTTAGCTTTAGAGTGTCCACCCGTACCCTCCCATACATCTAAATGAAAAAATTCATAAAAATAAAAAATTAGTTTTCTTATTATAAACTACAGTCTGTTCCAAACGGTTAGGCGGAACTAAATGGGAATTTTGTTCTTTTAGGTTGTCACGAGAGGGACCTTGCTAGGGTTATTTCATTTTTCACGTTGGAATGTCAAAATTTAAAATTACAACAATGAAACCATGGAAACGAAGTATATATGTCAAAATTAAATTATTTTTTTTATATATTTTAATGACTAAAATATAAATAATTGGGAAATTTGTAATAAGAATGACACAAAAAATTAACATATAAAGAAAATGACATTTTAAAATGATGAAAAAATCACCAAAAAATGTTTATTGTAAATATGATTTACAAAGCTTAAACAAAACGGCCGAAAAGCACGATTTAAACGATGACAGTAACTAGATTGCAAAATCTAGTACCGCTTAACCGTTTGGAACAGACTGTATTTTTGTCATTTATGATTTTTCTGTTAAATCACTTATAAGGGATATATGTAAATTTTAGTTTTAGGGTGTTCCCACATGCCCCTCAAAAATTCATATAATTGAAAAAATGCATTGAACAAATTAATTAGTTTTATAATATATCCCTTAGATCACTTTGACAAACATTTAAAAATTCAGAGGTCAATCCATTATGCATTTAACTTAATTTGTTATGCAAGAAATATTTTACGGTTTCAAAATTATTAGAATCGTGCATTGTTTAATGTTTCTTTGTTTTATATAAAATTTAACTGAGATTAGAACAATTTAATACATTTAATTTTTGAAACACTATCATTTCCTGGAATATTGTTATACCTGGTATATAAACTTCTTTCAAATTAGAATAAATAGATAGATAGCTTCAGTTCGGTTCGCGACTAGCATACGGTAACTCTGAATTCTTGAGGGATACTCTTGGTCAATTATCCGGTGATCTATAAGATTCCTTCTAGCCTAACTTTAAATTCTATTTAACTTTTACTTTTCAAATATATTTAAATTGTACATTTTGTGTTAATAAACTTAAACTTAATTCTGAATCGATTTTCATTGAACGTGGTGTAACTCCTTATATTAAATCCAAGAGTAAATAACAATTCATACTGACCAAAAGATGGCCCATACGTCGGTTGGCAAGTACCAATAATATATCATTCAATTCACTTATCATAATGTTGAACCCTGGATAAACTCATGCCTCGCACTTGAATTCCTGATTCCGAAATCTTATTTTAGCATGAAATCATCATAATTATATAAATTGAACTGTAAGCATTTCGATATGTTTACGTTAAACCACTGGCCCGCTACAGTTTTATTATTATAATATAAATAATTTTTCTGTTAAGTCAATAAATAAGAGAAATATTTTAAGATTTTTAATAAACATAACCCCGAAACAACCTCCAGAATAAAAAATTTGAGGTGCCTTATAGCCTGGTTCTACTCTATCATTATACCAAAATACGTGAAAATATATCCAGCCGTATTTGCGTGAATCTCGGACAGACAGATACACAGATAGACCTGTGGCAATCCATTATATCATTAAGGCCCGGTATTTCAGTTGCTTCTTAAACTGAAGATTAATAATGTGGAGCTTAACTTTTAAGCTCCACATAAATATCATATCCGTATTTCAGTGCCAAATTAGAGTGTCACATAGTAAAACTTCAGTTATTTCTTTAATTTAGAAGTTAGTTAGCCATGGTAACAAATGAAATGCGAACATTTGCATTAGCAAATGTTGCAACATGCTATTATTCTGACATATTCGATTTTGTGACATACTTCAACATATTTTTGACAGTTGTTTATTTATATTGTTGAGATAACGAAGTAATCGTCGTAAAATTAATCAAAGTATGGATAAGGTAAAATAATGTCAATAATTATAACTATATATTTGCTATATTATTATTAGTTTTTAATTGCAAATTTGAATAGAGAAAGATATGTAACAATGTATAATATCTAATTAATTTTAGGAAAGAAAACGATCTTGCAATTTTACAACGGATGAAATTGAATTACTCAAAACTCTAGTAATTAAATATTGGAACGTAATTGAAAATAAAAAATCAGATAAATGCACTTGGAAAGATAAAAATAAGTGTTGGAAGAAAATTGCCGATGAATTTAATGCCACTAATTCAAATCCCCAACAATTCAGAACGGTGGACATTTTGCACAGGAAATGGGATAATTTGAAGAAAACTGTAAAAGGAAAAGTATCTAAACAGAAAAAGCATATAAAGGGCACGGGTGGAGGACCTGCAATGTCCGTTGATCTGTCAGGTACAGACGATGAAATTTTAGCACTATTAAATGTGCAAGCTACTGGAGATACAGCTGAATTTGACTGCGACACTGATACTGCTGGTATAAACGACAGTGAATCTTTTCAGTGGAATAATTATACCCCGCAGTTATTAAAAGCTCCAACATCTGCAGAATTATTGGTCAGAATGTCAACAAAAGTATATAAATTCACATATTTTAATTGTATATTTATTATAGATCTTAGAACCACTTCCTGATAAGGACACACCTCGTCCTGGCACATCGAGGGAGGACGCGGACCCAACTGCATCACCGTGTTGTAGTATAACTGAGATACCCTTGGCAGAATCTGGTGTTCCTGAAGAATTAAATTCGGAAGGTGTCAAGAACACAACACAGTGTAATTTTTTTTTGTATAAAAATAATAAATAACATGTAAATAATGTAATATTTATTAATTTAGCAAAACATAAAAAGCAAACAAGTGGCATGAATAGGCAGCGAAAAACTACACCTGCGACGAGTGGAATGACGAACAGGGTATGGTGCACCGTGGCCGAAAAGAAAATTGAAATTTATGAACTAAAAGTTCGACAAATGCACGAGGAGCATGAGCTAAATTTATTATTAAGAAGAGAAGAAAGCGAGCAGAAAATGAAATTTGAAAAAGAAGAGCATGAAATAAGAATGAAAATTTTACAAAAACAATTAAACTTAAAATAAATAAATAAACAATATTTATTATTTATTGTTTTATTGAATATGTTCTTACAGGCTTTCGAAATACCTAATATATGCACTTCTTATGGCATTACGTCCATTTCTTATATTTGGTGCATGTGGTACAGAATTAACAAAATTGATAGCTTCTTGAAGCTCATTATTTAGTGGTGGAGGCTCTAATTCATTAATAGAAATAGCGATATTATGCAATATAGCAGTTGCTACTATTAATGCCTGAGTTTTTCGGACATTTAATCTTATTCCAGTACATAAGATAGGAAACCTTCTTTTCCACACCCCGAAGGTTCTCTCAATAGGATTCCTTGTCCTAATTTGTGCTTCATTAAATAAATTTTCTCCTCGATTATTTACGTTTGGTAATGGTGTTATACAATATTTTGTTAACTGGTAAGCACTGCCCGCAAGCAAAATACAATTTTGATATCTATTTCTTTCAAATTCTAACTTTATACTTGAATTTTGAAATATTCTTGAGTCATGAGCCGATCCTGGCCATCTTGCGACTATATTTAAAAATCGCAAATCAGCTGTGCAAATAGCCTGAACATTAATAGAAAAAAATTGTTTTCTATTTCTATAAATTTCAGCTTGCTCTCCTCCTGAAATATTAATATAACAAACATTTTATTTATATATTTATATTACTGATTAAGAACTTTCATTACCAGGGGACTGAATTCTGACGTGCGTGCAATCCAGAGCCCCAATGACTTTGGGAAATTTTGCAATTGCAAAAAACCTTTTTGAATTATTTTCAATTCATTGTGTGTATATGGAAGACATATAAATCGCGGTCTTAAATTACAAATTGCTTGTAACACCCGCCATATATGTTTCCCTGCAGTACTCTTATGTATCCCAATAAAATCTCCTAAAGAAATTAAAAACCCTCCCGTAGCTAAAAAACGAAGAGTTAACAACAACATCTGTTGTGGTGTGACAGCACAATTCCTAAAAAAATGTAATACAAATTTAGTTTCTATATATATATAACATATTATTTATTCAAAAACTCACCATTTTGTAGGTAGGCGTATCACATCATTTATTAAATTTAATGTCATATTCGATGTTCGTTTAGACATACGAAACCTTTGATAAAATTCGATGTCATCCCACATTACAAACTGATCATTACGATTTCTGTATACTCTTTCTTTCCTTCCACCTAATCTCATTACAAAATTTCTTATTTCTTCGTCACTCGACGATTCATATTCAAAAATATCCACATCCATTTTTATCCCTTTTTGTCAAGCAAAATGATAATAAATATTAAATAAGAAATAGGAGTTTTTTATTAACCTAATTTCACAATTTCACTGACAGTTGTGACTGTATTTTGTTTCATTTGTTTCTGTATCTATCTATCTACCCATGGAAATTAAACTACACATAAATCAGTAAACCATACCCAATGCATAGTTTAAAGAAAACTAAAGATCAACGATTAAACTACAGTTTAATGACACTGAAATACACTTGATTTCACTTAAACGAAGATCAACGGTTAACTATAGTTTAAAGTACAACTGAAATACCGGGCCTAAGTATAATATTTTACGACGAAGGTTCAAAACTATAAACAATCATATCGACAGGCCCGACAAGAGGGGGATAGCCGGGGAATATTCCAGGGGCCCCAGAGTCCAGGGCAGAGCCGTAGGAACAGCCAGGCATCGAGGCAAGTACCACTTGTATTTTGGAAGTGAGGACCTTTTTTTTGCTCATCACTGGTCATCAGTTGTATTTTCACCTGTATTATAATAAAATATCCCGGTTCATTTGTATATGGTCCAGAGTCCAAGCTGAAAGAATTAGTTTTCACCCTCTTGCGGCCCAGGGTATAGAAGTATAGAATTGATTATTATTCGGGGCCCGCAAAGAAAGTTTCTCCCCGGGGCCCCAGAAGTACAACCAGCGGCTGGGCATGTCGAAAAAAAAATTTGTGAATTGACGTATTATTTAAACCTTTCTACATGCCAACCGGCGTAGCGTAGTAACACATGTGCTCTGCGTTGCTAAGGTTTCGGGTTCAAATCCCGTTCAAGCATGGAATTTTCTGAAAAATAAAAATTGTCCTGGCTAATTGCCGAAGCAGCAAAAACCAGTAATAATAATTTAAAAAAAAAAATTCTATACAAAACTATAAATATAAAACTTATTTGAAAAAAATAAATAAAAAATTACGGAACATCGTGGTTTGATATATATTATTAATTTTTGGAGCGATAACATTTTTACAATTTTTTTACAATTAAAAATATCCTGTTAGATAGATAAAAATTCGGTGACAAATGTTAAGTTTATTACTAATTTTATATAGATTATTAGTTTTGTATAAGAAACTTTTAAGGTCTGGGGGTTATAAGTAGCGTTAAAAAGATTTTTTCCATAACCTATAAAATTAAATATAACAGAAAAATATCTGTATTCTAAATTTCCATTGTTTATTAACATTGTTTTAGCATATAATATATTCACGATGTTTGCTCATCTGAGTAGCTATGTTAAGGTAGCTGTTTTATTGGTAGCCACGAAAAATAACTAAACATGTGAAAATTAAATATTAAAAAAATTGTGTCCATCTATTCAATAGATGTTATTTAAAATATTTTCATGTATATTAACGGTACATAATATATATCAGGGTTTCCAGATTATTATTTTACCAAATCGGGATTTTTACCAAATAAATATAAAAAATTCGGGATTAAGACTCAAAAAGTGGGACAACCTAATAAAATGTACAGTTCAAAATTTTTCAAATTTTTATAAACTCTCTCCCAAAATAGTAGTGACGAGCAACGACGAAGTGGTGAGCAAAAGAAAAGAAGGTCCTCACTCCCAAAATAAAAAGTGAGGAGCTAAATAATTTGTTTTGATTAATTCGGGATTTTAGCTGTGTCAAAAAGCGGGACGTCCCGCGAAATTCGGGACGTCTGGCTACCCTGATATATATACATGTATATATAGTTTGAATATAAAGTTTGGAAAAAAATTATAATTTTTTTAATGTCATATTTTATGCAAACCTGTAGTCCGTTTCTTTGATTTAAGCGGAACTATTTTTGAAATGTAGTAATTTATAACGATTTTATCTAATTAAATCGTTAAAAACGAGCACATAAAAATATTTCACTTTGAAGTTATACCCTGAACTGCTGAAAAATTCGTTCGTCACAAATTTTTTCTTTATTTATTTATATTTTTCACTTCCTTCTTATTGCAATCTATATTGTATTGTAATGCCAGCATAACAGAACTTTGTTATTTCGATCATTTTCAATTTCCAATAACCTTTGACATATCCTTTCTATATGAAATGAAAATTTTCACATTTCAAGTGCACTGTATTAACACAATATGACATGTTATGAAACAGTACTCGGAAAATGAGGAATAGAACAGTAAACACTAGTTTTTTTTTTTTGTTATAAAACCCTGTACTGCACAAAATGAAAAAGGTCTCAAACCAACACGATTCCAACTTAATTAAAACTGAAAGAGCGTAATAATTCTAGATATTCGCCAATAATCAGAAAACAACAGGCTTGATCAAGAACTGCCCGTAGGCGTATTACGAATGGCCAACTTCCCACTATAGTCTCTCTTCTTCTCTTCACTTCCACTCCGCTCCGCTCCACAGATCAGAGCTGAAGGACAATGAGAGATTGCCTCATTCCCAGTGAATTATAAGAGGTTATTTGCTCCAGATGAAGCTGAAATTAATATAATTTCATTTGGAAAACAATTTTAGTAAATATCACAGGTTGACTGTCAAGTCTATTTCAATATCACGAACGAGATAGATCTATATTTAAATTGCATGCTCCATCTACTATTTTGTTATCATAACTATTCAATCTACAGCAAATATACTTGCTATTGCAATATTTATTATTTATTTATTTATTTTACATCGGCCTATTTCTGCAACGAGGCTAATCGCCGATGCCAGAGGGCGAGCTCCTACACCTAGATGAGAGGTGAATGATTGTGCAATGAGAGTAATGTAAAAATATTATTCTCGCCCGAATAATATCACCAACGGATAATCGAACCACCAACCTCCCAATCCAGACTGTTTTCAAAAGTCCAAACTACACGATTTAATGCGTTCGGCCACTCCGTTGGCTTTTGCAATATTAATTTTCAAAATACCATAATTTCTCTTATTTATTATGAACCAATTATTTTTGATGCGAAAAATCGTTTTGCCGAAGTGATAATAAAAATGATAATTATCATCAGATAACTGAAATGTTGAAAACCAATACGTAAAAAATTTATGTGAAGTGTGAATTTTCACACATTTCAGGGTTTCGAAGGTATATAATAAGTGAAGGCGGCATGCTGAGTGTGTAGGACAAATTTTGCTTTGTACTAACCATGGCAAAATGAACGATATTTTTAAAATAATTTATCGTCTGTTAATCTAAGAGCATTAAAAACAAATTTTATTATAGTTGAAGGTAATGGGATTCGGACCAGTCAGAAAATAAAACAAATTTATTAACTTCGCTTACGTTTCGATTTAATTTAAATCTTCAGTAGAGCTTAGTTAATAGTCACAATATAATACGATTAATAAATTTGTTTTATTTTCTGACTGGTCCGAATTCCATTACCTTCAACTATAATTACTACTTACGGACGTTACTCATCTAATCAACAAATATCATTATTTAGGTTTCTAAATATGTGCAGTATTATATATATATATATATATATATATATATATATATAGTTCATTAAGATTTTGAAAATTGCGGCTATGGCTTCCATTGGTTGTTTTAAGTCATATGCTCTGCCCCTCTGGTTTCGTGTACATAACACATATCATGAAAAAATATAATTCCAACAATTCCAACTGGTTCTTAAATTTACGCTCTTGAAAATGAAATGCATCATTTGTCAAAATATAACTAGAATTTTGAAAAAATAATTTAAACAAAATAAAAATTAAAAAAAAAAAAACAAAATATAAAATTGTCTCCTCTGCCCAGGAGCGAACTCTACTATGCTGCGTAGCAAGCGAGCAAGCTAACCATTAGACCAGGATACGCCTTCTAGTATAGTGTGTTACATAACTATAACTTTTGTACATCGTCAACAAAAAACACAAAAATGCGTTATTTGCGAAAACATAATCTGATCAAAAATTTCTGTTGTACTATTCCGGTTCACACCAATGTACATTACTTCGAATTTTTGCAGATTTTTAGTTTAAACCATCTGGGCTACAGGGTGTGGGATAAAACATTTTTTACACAATTTTGGCAAAAATCGCATCAAAATAATCTATTTTGCAAAAATAAAATTTTGATCGTTAATCTACTTTCATTTGATACGCTACTCAGAATTTAAAAATATTTTTTTTTTTCGATGATCACATATTTGATTAGATTTTTAGGGGGATATATTTTTTAGATGTTTTAGTATTTTTCCTATGTGCGGGTCAAAGAGTTGTATAAGCATGCCAAATTTCAACTCTCTAGGTTTAGCCGTTTGGCTACAATTTTTGACGAACAGACAGACAGACAGAACGACGACAAAATGGCGGTATACGGGTTTTTTGATCATACCTACAAAAACCTAAAAACTAGAAATTAATATCAAAATTGAAGCCTTCGGGAAGAATCGAACCCTCAATATTGGGGTACTAACTGTTTTATTGCTTTTTTTGCAATATTCGTCTTTAAGATTTATACACTTTTGCATGCGTTCAAACCAATTCTCGAAATACTTTATCCACTCTGAAGTTGATATCTTCAAAACATGGTTTTCGAACAACAGCTTCAACAGCTTCTTGAGGTGAAAATCGCTGTCCACGCATTTTTAGGGTTTTGTAGGTATGACCAAAAAACCCTTATACCGTCATTTTGTCGTCTGTCTGTCTGTCTGTCTGTCTGTCTGTCTGTCTGTCTGTCTGTTCGGTAAAAATTGTAGCCAAACGGTTAAACCTAGAGAGTTGAAATTTGGCATGCTTATACAACTCTTTGACCCGCACATAGGAAAAATACTAAAACATCTAAAAAACATATCCCCCTAAAAATATAAACAAATATGTGCTCATCGAAAAAAAAAATATTTTTTTATATTTCTGAGTAGGGAATCAAATGAAAGCCCTTGGTATGTGGATTAACGATCAAATTTTTATTTTTGCAAAATAAATTATTTTTAAGCGATTTTTGCCAAAATTGTGCAAAAATTTTTTTGTCCCACACCCTGTAGCCCAGATGGTTTAAACTAAAAATCTGAAAAAATTCTAAGTAATGTACATTGGTGTGAACCGGAATAGTTCAACAGGAGTTTTTGATCAGATTAGGTTTTTGGAAAAAAACGCAATTTTTGTGATTTTTGGCTAATAATGTACACAAGTTATAGCTTTGTAACACGCCACACTGTAACGTGTATGCTGGTCTAGTGGTATTTGACGCTGATTTTTCATCCAAGTAACCCGATCCGAAAGGGATCGAACCCTGTGAGAAGAGACTATATTATTTTTTGTTTTTTTTGTTTTTTTTAATTTTTATATTGTTTAAATTATTTTTTCAAAATTCTAGTTCTATTTTGGCAAATGTTGCATTTAATTTTTAAAAGCGTAAATTTAATAGCCAGTGGAAATTGTTTAAATTATAATTTAATTCTGTTTCAATGTACACGAAATCAGAGGGGCGGCACTTATAACAACCAATGGAAGCCATATAGGCGAAATTTTTAAAATTCTTAATGAACCTTGCTATATAAAAAAAAATACTGCATATATTTAGAAACCTAAATAATGGTATTAGGCGTTCGAATTAAAATTAACAAAAAAAATATTTTAATATAAAATTTGTTTTCGCATCCAAAAAAATAATCATCATTCACTTACTAAATACCTGCAAAACCCTGAAATGTGTGAAAATTCACACTTTACATCAATTTTTTGTTTGATATTAGGGAACAAAAAAAAAGTCGTTAGGGGATAAATCAGGTGAATACGGGCAATGAGACATTAATTCGATGTTTTTCTCTTTCAAATAATGAATTGTTAGACGTGCTGTGTGTACAACCCAAAAAACAAGCGATCATTTCTTGGAAGTGCTTCGTGAACGAACAACTTTTGTGGGTTTCGTTTCGTCTTGGAAGACCCAAACAGTGGACTGTTGTTTAATTTCCGGTTCATATGAATAAATCCAAGTTTCGTCACCTGTAACGATGTTGTATACGGATTTTGCATTGCCTAGGTTGAATTTTTTTACCATTCCCTTACACTAATCAACACGAGCCTATTTTTGAGCTTCGGTCAAATTATGCGGAATCCATCGGGAACACATCATTTCACAGTTAAATATTCATGCAAAATCGAATGTATTGCAGCCTGCGATTTGCCAAAGCATACCTCTATCTCACGATCAAATGTCGATCATCTTCAATCATTTTGCGCACAGCATCGATATTTTTTTGTATCACAACCGATTTTGGTCGACCTTCACGAGATTCATCACTGACGGACGCACGACCACGACGAAATTCTGCAAACCAATTGTAAACAGTTTTTTCTGATGTTGTTTCATTACCAAAAGTGGAACGAAGCGAAACTATGCATTATTGTTAAAAAATAATGGGGAATACCAAATTTTTTATATCATATATTATATAGATAGATAAATATATGTATTTACAAATAGAGATTAGGACCTTTTTGTACGTCACCACTTGCATTTCAGAAGCGAGGACCTTTTTTTAGGTCATCACTTGTATTTCAGAAGCGAGGAGCTTTTTTTAGATCGTCACTTTTTTTAGAAATGAGAATAATTTAAATAATTTTGTCTTGCAATGAAATGTATGTGTTGAACTAACTGGGAATACTGTATTTGTAGAGTTCATGTGGTAACAATTACTGAGCTTTTAAAATTTGTCTTTTTCATGTAATCGTTTTGAAACACTCGATACACTCTCAGTTTTTCAGCGAGTTAACTTACGTATGTGACGTATTTTCATTCAATAATACTTGCAAATCATTAATCTTGGCGATGTTCGAGACCGAAGTTAAAACATCGATATGCCGTCTTTAAAACATATCGCGCCCATTTGAATAAAAGCGAAAAGTTGGGGGATGTAAAGTTAATGTAAAAATTGTTTCACTGACCCCCGGTAATGGCTACGCGGACCCTAGTTTAAGAACCGCTGTTCTTAGACTATGCTTATCATAAAATCATGATATTACGTTTCACAAACTTCGATGCCAACGTGACAACTTGATAAGATAAAAATTCTATTTAGTTCCGCTTAGACGTTTGGAATAGACTGCAGACTTAGTTTATATATATTTTTTTAATAACCAACTTAACAAAAAACTATAATGGCCTACTCAGATGAAGAAACATCGTGAATGGATTATATGTGACAGGATCGGATAGAACTAGTTGTATTTGTAGTGTCAGGAGCACCAGCGGTATGTCCACGTGAAATCCGCCCTCGGATCAGACTCCATACCGCGCACTCCGCGGGACATTCGCTGCTCCACTGCGCCATCTGCAAGCGTGGGCGGAAACAAGGACACCTGACAACAAGAGCGTAGGGGTGGAAATCAGGAACAGTAATAAGGAAATTGGAATTTTTCGATTATTGCGATTGATAATTGGTTCATTAAGACTGCGTTTCATGGACGATGTATGCAATTTTCTATTATTTTTTCACTCGAGGTAAAACGTTGAGAAACTATTAAATTGGTGCATATGAAATGTCGATTTTTTCTTACGAAAAATATGTTGGCTTATATCCTCCCACCTTTGATTTTTATCTTTTGATATAGTGCAGTCAGCTCTGGTGTCAACTCAACAGAATAAGTAACATTAATATTACAAGATTACATAAGTATATCAAAATATTTGTGCAGTATATATCAGTCTAAGGATACCTTAAAATAAATGTACTAACTATATATTCATTATACCATAGTATCGTTTAAAAAATCTTGTGCTATAATAAGTTTTGCCTAATAGAAATATTTTAATCCTTCTTTTGAAGCAATTCAAATTCTTGGGGAAGTTTGGCGCCTTTTTAGTAACCGTTTAATGCCATTTTGGAACCCGTATATTATGTCTACTTCTGGTGCAATATTCATGTATTTCTTGATTTAATTTAAAGTTGTGTATATTTTCTTTAACATACAACAGTTGCTGATAAATATACAACGATGGCAAAGTTAAGATGTTCAGCTTTAGAAACAGGTAAAAATTGTAGCCAAACGTCTGAACCTAGAGAGTTGAAATTTGGCATGCTTATACAACTCTTTGATTTGCACATAGGAAAAATACTAAAGCATCTAAAAAACATCTTCCCCTAAAAATATAAACAAATATGTGCTAATCGAAAAAAAAAAATATATATATATATATATAACGGGTGTTTTTTTTTAGAGGTATAGAACTTTAAATTGCAATAAAACAACGATGGATTATTCGATTGACATGAATTTTTTTTTATTCGAAAGATAATCTTGTGGCATTACATTAAATCATACCAACAAGACGGCGCAACATGTCACACAGCTCGTGCCACAATCGATTTATTGAAAGACACGTTTGGTGACCGCCTAATTTCACGTTTTGGACCTGTGAATTGGCCTCCAAGATCTTGTGATTTAACACCGCTGGACTACTTTCTGTGGGGCTATGTAAAGTCATTGGTCTATGCGGATAAGCCACAAACGCTTGACCATTTGGAAGACAACATTCGCCGTGTTATTGCCGATATACGGCCACAAATGTTGGAAAAAGCCATCGAAAATTGGACGTCCAGATTGGACTACATCCGAGCCAGCCGTGGCGGTCATATGCCAGAAATCATATTTAAAATGTAATGCCACAAGATTATCTTTCGAATAAAAAAAAATTCATGGCAATCGAATAATCCATCGTTGTTTTATTGCAATTTAAAATTTTATACCTCTAAAAAAAACACCCATTATATATATATTTTAATTCTGAGTAGGGTATCAAATGAAAGCCCTTAATACGTGGATTAACGATCAAAATTTTGTTTTTGCAAAATTAATTATTTTGATGTGATTTATTCAAAAATTGTGCAAAAAAAATGTCCCACACCTTGTAGCCCAGATGGTTTATACTAAAAATCTGAAAAAATTCCAAGTAATGTACATTAGTGTGAACCAGAATAGTACAACAGGAGTTTTTGATCAGATTATGTTATCGGAAAATAACGCATTTTTTGTGTTTTTTTGGTTGACGATGTACAAGTTATAGTTATGTCACACACTATTAGTATAGTGTGCCTTCTAGTGAATACGCCTTATAGTGAAGGCGTATCCTGGTCTAATGGTTAGCTTGCTAGCTTGCTACGCGTAGGGTTCGCTCCCGGGCAAAGGAGACAATTTTATTTTTGATTTTTTTTTTCATTTTTATTTTGTTTAAATTATTTTGTCAAAATTCTAGTTATATTTTGCCAAATATTATATTTAACTTTTAAGAGCGTAAATTTAATAACCAGTTGGATTGTTGGAATTATATTTTCATTCTATGTGTCATGTATACGAAACCAGAGGGGTGGAGCATATGACTTAAAACAACCAATGGAAGCCATAGGCGCAATTATCAAAATCTTAATGAACCTTGCTATATAAAAAAAAAATACTACACATATTTAGAAACCTGAATAATGGTATTAGGTATTCGAATTAAAATTAACAAAAAAATATTTTAACATAAAATTTGTTTTTAAAGCTCTTAGATTAACAGACGATAAATTATTTTTAAAATATCGTTCATTTTTTCGTGATTACTACAAAGCAAAATTTGTCCTACACACTCAGCATACCGCCTTCACTTATATACTGCAATGTGTGAAAATTCACACTTTACATAATTTTTTTCATTTGTATGCGCAGCTTTAATGCTATCACAACGATTGTAATGGTAAGAGATTATTTTAGTGAAAATAAATCTGGTACTGTTTTTAAGTGAGATCATTTTCTAAAAACTGTTTATGATAAAATAATTATTTTTGGTGTTTTCGAAATCAACAATTTTTGAGCCAAAGTTAAAGCCTTCATGTGTAATTGCCCCCAACAAACTGAGACCATTTTTAACTGTATAAATATAATCGTTACCTCATAATCTATTTATTAAACAAATAAAACATTTGTTTTTCATTTAAGTTAATAAATGCATTTATTATTCAATTAAAATTCATTGATTACATCGTTTAAATTTATTTATACATGACTGAATAATAAAAAAGGTAAATAATTATTGAATAATTATATGCGGTGGTGTCCAGTCTACTAGTTCTACCCATAATGCACCTGTCCTTTGACGTAGTTAAAATTAAATATTGCATGATGCATCTGATGTTATACTTTACTGTCATCAGCTGTTTTTGTAGCGGAAATATAGCTTTCAAACTTGATTTAGCAAATCCTAAGTATATTTTGGATCTCTTTGAATATATCACGGTATGTGTTGCCCTTTATTTGTAGTGCTTAATTTACCTTATATAAAATCAACACACAAGGTCATTGCATGAGGCAGTTCATCAGCTTGTTTTATCTATTAATATTATAATAGATTAAGTAGAATATTAAATTATTAAAATTTATTAATAGAACTCGGACAAAAAAGTTTTTAATTGTCTATTAGTTCCTAATTAGATTTGCCAGTGGCGTGTCAATTTATTCACTAAACTCACATATTTTAAAAAACTAATAATTAATTAAAATATATCAGCACCTAAAGTCCATTCTACATTATACTTTTTTCAATACTTTTTTCAATACTATCCAACTCTGACGTCATTTCAACTTTTGATACTACAGAATATAGTGGGGGAAAAAAATAAGAGACAGTGAAAAATTTTATATCTTCCATCTCTTATTACTTTTGTTGCCAACTTAAAAATTTTTAGGTTCAGATGGCAGACAACAATTTGGTTATAGTGAACCAATTTATAAATATTGTTTAATTGTGCTAAGTTTATATTTAATTATATGACCCAAATAAACTTCTTATCAACTTAATAAACTACTAAAAGTTAAGTTGTAAACAAAAACTAAAAAGTTGGTGTTGGTACGACTGAAAAGTACAGAACTGTCAATCGAAAATTTGACCGGGGGTAGTTTTGGATGACAGTTCTGTACTTTTCAATCGTACCAACACCAACTTTTTAGTTTTTGTTTACAACTTAACTTTTAGTAGTTTATTAAGTTGATAAGAAGTTTATTTAGATCATATAATTAAATATAAACTTAGCACAATTAAACAATATTTATAAATTGGTTCACTATAACCAAATTGTTGTCTGCCATCTGAACCTAAAAATTTTTAAGTTGGCAACAAAAGTAATAAGAGATGGAAGATATAAAATTTTTCACTGTCTCTTATTTTTTCCCCCCACTATATTCTGTAGTATCAAAAGTTGAAATGACGTCAGAGTTGGATAGTATTGAAAAAAGTATAATGTAGAATGGACTTAAGAGGTAAACTGTATCAAGTCACATTTTTATCAAAAATGACATTTCAGTGCCAAGTGACTCAATACTTTATAGTCTGTCGAGTGAAAAATAATTTGGAACTATAGTTCTAGCCAGTTTCAATATACGTTGCTTTATTTAAAACATTAATATTTAAATTAATCATTAATATTTAAAACTGTATCAAGTCGATCAACGCAAGGAGATAAACAATCTTAAATCATATTTTCTGAGCTATTTATCATTTGCGAGTTAATACAATTTACCTCTGAGGTGCTGATATAATATTTTATACTATTATTTATATCAAAACGAATAAATTAATTTAATGAGTGGGGAGAAATGGGCCGAAGTTCAGGAATGTATTGTATATGTCAAAATAAGTCAAGAAAACTCTAATGTTGTTGTGCGATTGTCTTTTATTTTCAAGCTAAAACGTAATTAAAACACTTTCTATCGAACATCGGGCCGAACTTCAGGAATGTATTGTTCTTCGTAGGAGAAGTAGACTATGCTTACAAGTTAACGGTGATATTTTTGAAAACTTGTTAGCACACCGAAATTAAGACGATGTTCGATAGAAAGTGTTTTAATTACGTTATAACTTGAGAATAAAAGACAATCGCAAACAACATTTTTTTTTTACTTATTTTTACATGTACAATACATTCCTGAAGTTCGGCCCATTCCATCCGACTCACCCTGTATATAAAAAAATTTAAGGCATCAATACGATATCAAAAATTAGCGACTATCGAACGTGTATAAACAGATTTCTAGATATTAGACCTGGTCGTAGAAGCGGTTCTGACTGTCAGAAATTACCAGACGTATTATCTCGCCTTTTGGCTAGTACATGTTTACTTCAATATTAGACTGAAGATGACTGGATACCCAATCGAAACGTCTCTCTAATTATTTGACAATAGAGTTATGACGAGTATTAAACAAGAATTTTAATTTAAAAACATATATACATATACATATATATATATATATATATATATATATATATATATATGTTAGCGAAACTATCATTATACAACATTTACACTTATTAACGATCGTGGGGTGCTATATCGTTGCTAAGGCATATTGTTTTATGTAAATAGAATAGTATAAAAATATATCATATGATGTGCGAGACGTATTAGTTGATCAATAAAATCATGTCTTATTATTCATAAAATACCTTTTTTATTAATATCAGAAGTGGGATTGGCCTATCACCCACAAGAAGATTAAAATAGAAGACTATAAATGCAATATTAAAAATATTTTTTAATGCAACGATACATTGTTAAAGGTGACGATTGAGAATCATATAAAGGTAGTATGAATTATGAACTAGATAATAAATTGGCAAATTTCAAGTTATTTTGTCAAAAATTATTTCAAGTGGTTTCTAAGGAAATAACACTTATTGGAATAAATATGAAATGTGACATTTGTTTGAAAATGCAGAATCTTAACAAAGATCCCTAAAAATTGTCAGGATGAACGAGCGTTGCTTTGTTAATAACAAACACAATTTTCGAAGGTAACAGGTTAGATTGATGATGACTAAAATTGTAAGAGGCATTTTATTGTTTTGGTTAAATCATGTGGCACGTGTTAGCCATAATGTGTAAAAATTAGATTTGAGATTTTGTTTTTGATATTTGTGATTTAATGTCTGAGTTATGATATTTGAGATTTGATAATTAAGATCTGAGTTTCGAGATTTGAGTTTTAAAGTTGAACGTTTATTGGAAAAGATAAATGACAGATCACTGGGATCGGATTGGCAGAATAAACTGATAAATGTAATTGCTAATGAGTTGAGAGAAAAGGTTGTCGAGTACCGCAAGACATGCCGCTGCCAGTGGCATCAGTCCGGTAATAGCTCTGTAACCATGGTGGCAGATGGTGAGCTATGGCGACGGGCTGATGATGTTGATGATAAAGCACTGTGTGTGCAGAAACAAATAAACGGTCTCTGAGCTTGTTGTGCTGTAGACAATCTGTAATGAAGAAAACTAATAGATAGTTACTGAGTATCTGAGCTTGTTGATCTAGTCACTGAGTTCGTGATAGAGAAATGAAATGATAACAAAAGTCTCTAAACTTTCAGATCACGATTTATACTCTGCTATTGGAAGGTTTTGTTTTAAGCAAATATTTATTTTAACTAATTGATATTGGTGCATGGTTGATTTTGTGAAAGATCAATTCTGCGCCCAAATTGCTCTATTTACAGATTATGAATTAGGTGAAGAATTTGAAGATGCAGTAGAAGATGAATGGTGGACCAGCTCAAGAATGGAGTTCCTGGTATGCAGGATGCTGTTACTGGTACGCAAGATGCAGCATGCTGTTGTTGGTATGGAGCAGACCATTGGTGGTATGCAGGTTGCTGTTGCTGATAACAACAATGCTGTTAATGGTGTGAAGAATACAGTTTGGTCCCGAGAACGTTCCGCATGTCAGTCTGGCCGTGTTAGCGAAAATATCATTATACAACATTTACACTTATTAACGATCGTGGGGTGCTATATCGTTGCTAAGGCATATTGTTTTATGTAAATAGAATAGTATAAAAATATATCATATGATGTGCGAGACGTATTAGTTGATCAATAAAATCATGTCTTATTATTCATAAAATACCTTTTTTATTAATATATATATATATATATACATTAAATTTTCGATTGTGTAATATACCTACTGACCCAAACCACTTAACAAACTACTACTATCATGTAAAAAATACGAAGTTGAACAAAATAAACTAAAGTGCTACCAAAGTCCTGCCGGGACAGGCCTTACTGTCAAGCCCCCTTTTTCCCGTTCACCTCCCTTCCCTTGTTTAATTCCCAAATCCTACTCACTATTCTCGGTTAGATTAGATTAGGTTATAAGACAAATATATAAATAATCGTAGCTGGTAATGGAGAATCATAAAAGCCAATTTCATTACAAAAAAAAAAATCATTTGTCAAATAATTTTAAAAAACATTTTCACTCAAAAAAATTCAGTTGACAAAAATATTCAAAAATTTAAAAAAAAAAACCATGTGCACAATAGGCGTGCAATTGAACACATCTTATATCTTATCTCTTATAAAATTTTAATGAGCTACAGTTATCCACTTGTCTAATGAGATTGATACGTAAACCACTTCAAATTGATTGTAAGTTGTAATTCCAATAGGCCACTATAGGTAGTATCAGTTCAATTTGTTTGAATTGCGGATAATTAAATCTAACATTAGAAAACTCAATAAAAAAATACATATATTTTTGCAGGCTCTTAAAAATGAAAAATTAAAAACGAACTAATTTCCTAGAAAAATTTTTTAGTTCGGGCTTTATTTATAATATTGTACAATTTTAATTGACTAATTAAAATTACTTATTGACAAATTGTCGATTTACAATCTTCGTCATTAGGGTGGTAAAATACCATACAGGGCAGGGACGTATCCAGGATTTCAGTGGAGGGGGGGGGGGCAAAAATAATAAAATATATTTCATCGAGCAACGTTAAAAGTTGAGAAATTAAACAAATTTATTATTAACGTACATATACATATGAATTCGTCTTTGCTTCTTCATTAATTCAGATCAGTGTCGTACGCAAGGGCAGCTTAGGGGGATAAATCTCCTCCCGAAAATTCGAAAAGAATTAAAATTATAATAACCGCATTTCAAAATTGTGCGCCATTACAATACGTATAAATCCGATGTTGTGGAAATCCCCTCCTGAAATATTTTTCTGCATACGCCACTGATTCAGATAGTATTTCATCTGGACTTATTTTAATATCTTTGCAATTTAGAGTTTAATTTTCTGTACGTAGTAAATTTTTCAGTTGAATGGACAACTGCGTGAAACCATTGATTTAAAAATTGATGTGAAGTGTGAATTTTCACACATTTCAGGGTTTCACAGGTATTTAGTAAGTGAATAATGATTATTTGGGGTGCCAAAACAAATTTTATGTTAAAATATTTTTTTTTGTTAATTTTAATTCGAATGCCTAATACCATTATGTAGGTTGTACTATTCCGGTTCACACAAATGTACATTAGTTAGAATTTTTTCAGATTTTTAGATTAAACCATCTGGGCTACAGGGTGTGGGACAAAATTTTTTTTGCACAATTTTGGCAGAAATCGCGTCCAAATAATTTATTTTGCAAAAATAAAGTTTTGATCGTTAATCTACGTACTAAGGGATTTCATTTGATACCCAACTCAGAATTTAAAAAAAATATTTTTTTTCGGTGAGCACATATTTGTTTATATTTTTAGAGGGATATGTTTTTTAGATGTTTTGGTATTTTTCCTATATGCGGGTCAACGAGTTGTATAAGCATGCCAAATTTCAACTCTCTAGGTTTAGCCGTTTGGCTACAATTTTTACCGAACAGAGAGACGACAAAATGACGGTATAAGGATTTTGGTCTTACCTACAAAACCCTAAAAATATATAAAATATAAAGATAGATGTCACCCTCTGCTAGATTTGAAATCTATTAACTGTCATAGATTGAATGAAGCTGTTGATCATTTTGTGTAGCAAAAGTTCACTTCAATCGTTAAAAAATGAGTTTTTGACAACTGAAGAAAATAAAAATTCTATTTAGTTCTGCTAAAACGTTTATAGTAGCCTATATAAAAGTTCTGATATTCTACAATCAAATATATAAAGAAAGCTAGTACAGCAATTAAAATAGATCTTTCTATAAAACTTTTACTAATATTTAAAATTGCAAATCAAAACTATGGGTTCAATAAAGAATGCAAAAATGAATGAATATTTCCAAAATATTTCATCCGAAAATAAATATTAATTTTTTCGCTAGTTTGACTGCTTTGAAAATAAATAAAGTCAAAATTACAGTCAGCAAAAATATTTTAATAATGACAATAAAACAAAGTTCTTATTAAAATGTTCTCTATTAACAAGCCTCGTGAAACGGTATACAAACTATTATATTCCTAATATATATTTTATATAGTATTAACTATCCAGGGGGATGGAGGCAAATGCCCCGTACGCCCCCCCCCCCTGGCTACTTCCCTGATACAGGATGTATAACGATTTGCAATTGTTTCAATAGGTAGATTACTGTTATGAGTCACTAATCACGCATTATTTTTAAGACCACAAAAAGTCGATTTTTATATGCTATAAAAGATTTAATAGATATAAAAAATAATTATGTGAATCGTGAATTTTCACACATTTCAGGGTTTCGCAGGTGTTTAGTAAGTGAATGATTTATTTGGGATGCCAAAACAAATTTTATGTTAAAATATTTTTTTGTTAATTTTACTTCGAATGCCTAATACCATTATTTAGGTTTGTAAATACGTGCAGTGTTTTTTTTTATATAGCAATGTTCATTAAGATTTTGAAAATTGCGCCTATGTCTTCAATTGGTTATTCATTCAAGTCATAGAATTAAATGATAATTTCAACACTTCCCACGGGCTATTAAATTTACGCTTCTAAAAATGAAATGCAACATTTGCCAAAATATAACTAGAAGTTTGACAAAATATTTTAAACAAATATATATGAAAAAGAAAAAAAACCGAAAAAACAAAATTGACAGGAAACGAATCGTAATTTGCAACTTAGGAAGCGAGAACGTTAACCATTAGACTACGGACGTTTACTCGTTTACTGTGTTACATGGCGAATTAAATATTTTAGATATTTTAATTAAAAACACAAAAAATGCGTTATTTTCCGAAAACATAATCTGATCAAAAATTCCTGTTGTACTATTCTGGTTCACACCAATGTACATTACTTAGAATTTTTTCAGATTTTTAGTTTAGACCATCTGGGCTACAGGATGTGTGACAATTTTTTTGTGCACAATTTTGGCAGAAACCGCGTCAAAATAATTTATTTTGCAAAAATAAAATTTTGATCGTTAATCCACGTATTAAAAACTTTCATTTGATACCCTACTCGTTTTTTCGTTTTTTTTTCGTTGAGCACATATTTGTTTATATTTTTAGGGGGATATGGTTTTTATATGTTTTAGTATTTTTCCTATGTATAAGCATGCCAAATTTCAACTCTCTATGTTTAACCGTTTGGCTACAATTTTTACCGAACAGACAGACAAACAGACAGACAGACAGACAGGCAACAAAATGACGGTATAAGAGTTTTTTGGTCATACCTACAAAACCCTAAAAATCAAAGTAATACATATCGATGTAAACCGAAATAATAAATTCGAAATATCTGAACATGTAGGAACAGTAATAGGTGTACTGTGTTACATTATACGTTGAATAGGGGAAATAATACATGTCAGCAGTTGCTGTTTTATCTATTTGATTGCACTGGAAAGTTAGTTTTCGGTTCTAAATATTTAATTGTTGGCATCCAATCTACGAACTTTTCAATTTTGGTTTTATTTTAATTTTCTATTATTATTTGTATTATGTTATTTAACTATAAATCTGACGAATATTTGGTCTGCGGTTTGAAATCGACTAATAACTAATTATTGGAAATACTGGAATTTTGCTAATTATTTATTCGAAATATTCGCAACTGCACTTGTTAACAATACACAAATTTAACAAAATTCCAAATATGCGAACTAACTAATCAGATTTCATATTTGCACTAATAACTCTATTATTTGTAAATGTCAATGATTTTGACCTCTGGCTGAATCATCCCTCGGGCACGGATCACTTGTTTTCTAAATATAAGCCATATTTCATGTGCACACATTTTGATGACCTAACATTTCTTCCCCTAGCGTTGGTAAGAAAACTATTAGTTGGTTCCTGAACACTTCCAGTTGCCAACACTGCCTTGCGTGAATGTCACTTTCACTCATCAAACATTTATATAATTTTACCTCTGAATGATTTGACTAATGGTAACATTTACTTGTAATCTGATAAAGGTTGAAATGGTAATTTGTTTTGTTTTGTTTCGGAAATGTTATAAAATAAGAATTGATGTTAGGGTGTATTAAAATTAAAAAACAACATTAGCCCCACAATTGGCTGCAAGGGGCTGAATTGCACAAGTGACAACTTTTATCGTTAATGTTCACAGTCGATACATTGCTAAAGTAATCTTTGAAGTATCTAAAGAAGTCCAGTCAAGGCTATATGACTAAAATACTAATTATCGTACCGATGTGTTACTCTCTCACTCATATTGGCAAAATAGTAAGAGAAATACAAATAAAATTTGTCTATTAATTTTGTTCATTGTTCAGGTATAGCTACGACAAACGTACTTATACATACAATGTGTAACGTAGGTTATCCCACCTCGGGGTTTGTCTGAGATTGCTAATGTTTTCTAGTGTCATTCGTACTGAACCAGTGGCGTCTAAAACTCTGTTATGCTATTTATTTCATCGTGTTTTTAATTAAATCTGTCCTTTTCAGGACAATATTTGTATTTTAAATAATTGTTTTTTTTTAATTTAAAACAATATGAGTGTAAAACGTTAAGAAAGCAGTCCCATGAATTGGTTTATAACCTATATGCATATTTCCTACTAGAGCAAGAAGAACAGTGCACCTTTGATAACTGTACTGCAATTCAGCAGATAAATAAATATGAAATAATATTTATTATTATTAATATTAGGCTCTGAAGTCATATATATTCACACTCAATTTGTATTATTTTCATGATTTTTTTGTAGAGACTTCTTTCTTAGATAATAATAAATTATATTAGGTACGAAACTTCTTAGTTTTTTTATATAGTTTTCATTATTTTTCAATTTTAAAAATTTAGGCTATTAGCAATATTAGGTTCGATTTCCCCATAACTCAGCGTAAGGTTAGGTTAATAAAATGCAAGCGGAGCGGAGCGAGCTATCTACTTTCTAGTTTAATGACAAAACGTTATCTTAGGTTAGGAAAGTGTCAGGTTAGTAGAACCGAGTGGAGCGAACTAATTAAAGTTTTTAAACTAAATCAGTAACAAAGAATTTATCACATTATGGCAGCCAATAATTAAAATAAATAATGTTAAATGTTTCAGAATTAAAAGCCCTCAACATACAAAAAAAAAAAATGCTACGCCAATGGCCCGATTTTGATAGGCATGGCTAAAATCTTAGTTCGAAACATTCGAATATGACCTTGACTGGACTTTTTTGGATAATCAAAGTATATACACGACGATGATCCTTAAAACAATGCACAAAGTTAAATAACTAGCATATATTTTATTTTTAAGTTCATTTACTTTAACAACGTTCAGAGTAGACCCTTGGTGTTTAATGGCTGATTCGTAACGTTGTGGTAGCTGTTGGTTGCCGTTTAATTCTTCTTTGGAGTAGAACTCTCGGATGAATCGAGCAACAGCTGTATGCAGACTTTATATTGTTAAAAATCGTAGGTTCTGAAGTAAATTCTGCTTAGGGAAGAGGACATAGTCAGATTGAATCATATCCGGACTGTTTATTGAGTTTTTGTCTATTTGTTCTTCAATCAGCTCATGAGGAACCTACTAAGCAGAAACCTTTTTCTTCTGTAAATTTTCAGTTAAAATACGATGTACCGATGCTTTGTATACTCCACATTCTCTGGCTATCTCTTCACAGATCATACTGTTGTTTTCTGAAACACTGATGACAATGAGCGCTGAAGTATCAATGGTCGAGCATTTCGAACATCAAAACCATCTTAAGGTCGAATTTGATATTCTAGGACGTACCTTAACTTCTATAGCATTAAGATCTGCACGAAAACATCGAAACCCTTTAAAAATGGTGCTACGGTCTACTGTAAAATCAACATGTACCTCTCGTACAAATTCATAAATTCTGTAGACATACATCGTCCAGTGAAGTTTTAGTTTTAATGAACTCTCTCTGTTCCGAGACAGTGACTTAAGATACCGAATTTTCGTTGTCCATTTCAATGGCTTCTACGTAAAGAAGTTTTTAAACAATTGACTTGTTCGGAAGAAATAATTACTATAACAATATCGAAAAAGTATTTTTGAGAATAACTGCTAAGTACTTTACTTAAAATATATCTAAAAACGATCCCCGTGTCACATGAGTTCACCCATATCTATTTTTTATTTAGATTCACTAATGGCCGGTTGCTAAAGTAAGAATTATCCCTAACTCGAGTTAAAATCATTTGTTTTTGTATGTTGTAATATACAAAAACAAATGATTTTAACTCAAGTTAGAGAAAACTCTTACGTTAGCAACCCGCCATTAGTTATATAAAAATTACAGCACAAGTCAGATGGATTTTATATAATATTTTTCAACAACTACGATGAATATTGAACATTTTCACATAATATAAACTAAAAAGTTCACCCAGTTGAAAAAAATAGAATTTACCACTAGATCCAAAATAGATCAAAACATGGACCTCCTGATTCATAAAGATCTCTGCAACATACCCGGCACTAAGGCTGAAATCGCGACGAGCCCCATATACGTCGTTCCAACAGTCGTGGAGTGAAGAATAGCAGAATTTCAATACCAACCGAAATTTCATTAACCTAAACATCAGCGACAAGCCACCTGGTTTCGAGCTTCCCCGGGAACTATGGACCAAATTGAATCGTTCGTACTGGCCATGACATTTGCGCAAAACAGCTGCAGGATTGGGGATATGCAGAAAATCCTAGATGCGATTGTGGTGCAGAAATGCACACAATAGAGCATATCATTTCAGAATCTCCAATACATCGGTATGACGGAGACCCCAACGACATAAACTCGCTAACGCTCTCAGCGATAGAGTGGTTAAGGAAATTGAAAATAAATTATTAAACTATCATATTGTGATCATTGTAATTTTATCTAAATGTAATTATTATTGTGACGTAAATTATGTAAATGTATTTGTCTCATACGAAATATATATATATATATACCACTAGGTAGGGTTACCATATTTATTGTGCGCCAAACCGGGACAGGGACTCCAAAAATACTAGTGACGAGCAAAAACAAAAAAAGGTCCTCACTCCCAAAATAGAAGTGATGAGCAAAAAAAGGTCTTCACTCCCAAAATGGAAGTGATGAGCAAAAAAAAGGTCCTCACTCCCAAAATAGAAGTAATGAGAAAAAAACAAACAAACAAAAGACTAATACTAAAAAACCGGGACATATTTCAAACCGGGACATATGTTGAAAAACGGGACGTAAGTTGAAAACCGGGACATAATGTTGAAAACCGGGACGTATGGTAACCCTACCACTAGGTAACGTTACCCCAAGTTTGCAAAAGTGCTTCTATACGTCGCGGCATAGTATCCACAAGACTTTGAGTCTTCTGCAGAAAAGGAGACTGCCTATTTTTATTAAATCTCCCTCGTAACTCCTGAATAGTCCGTCCTTGCAAGACGATTTCGCATTTATTATTTTCCATTTTTTCTTTACAATATTTCAGTTGGATCCAGGCTACTAGACTTCCGCTTGAACAGTGTGTAAGTAGTACCGCCCGTACTATTCGTATGACGCGGAGTTCGTATATTCGAGTTTCATTCAATACAACAATCAACCATTCAATATATTCCCTCTATGCTGTCACTCCTTCAACAGTGACAACAGTTCATGTTCATCTTCGTCAAAAAAAAGTGGCTAGGTGATATTATGAACTATTGTCGATAACTTTATTAGTACTTTTATCTCATTGATGAATGAGGCATTAGTTCTCCTTTCGGTCAGTGACATTTGTAGTAGCCTTCGCCAATTCCACATTTTGAAGAAATTTATGTAGTTCATATCTTGCATTGTCATCAACCATGATTCAGAGTCATATAGCATGATAGGAAAATCTATTTATTTAACCCATCACTTTAGTTCTCGGGCTATCTATTAAATATTCCAAATTTTTCTTTCTAAAATATTATTAAATACAATCTCTCTTAAATTTTCATTTCAAAATTCAAAAATAATTCACTGATTCATAAAATTCCTTCCACATAAATTGCTTTCTTTTAAAAATCACTTTCATTTCAAGTGCTTAAACATTAATCATTTGTTTCATGTCAAGTTTTGGCATTCAATTTTTAATGTGCCCGTTTAAATATAGCACCGCTACAGTCCTAAATATAAACATTGAAAATGTTTTTGAAATAAATATTATCTAATGTTTACCGGTGGTTATTATTTGCGGATTTATTTAAAAATATTTCGATCCAATTAGACATTTTGCAATCATGCTTTGCAAAAATAAAATACCTCGATATCACGATTATAGATTATTTACGCAGCATTTGGATTGGATTATTACCAATTACCGACGTGGCGCCTTGATATTTTTAGAAGGAAAATACGTCAAGAAATTATAGTTAAATTTGTGCTTTTAAAACTTAAATTTAATTCTTGATATAAGCAATAAAAATAAATTTGTAAAGATGATGTCGAGGTCTCAGTCTTCTTAACAATAATCAAAATCAGCATGCTCAAGCTAGTCAAAATCAGATCTTAAACACATTTTAAAAGGGTTTCATCGTCGTGGAGCGTTTCACATACCTAGGATATATTACTTCTAAACTGGGTAGATGCACAAAGGAAATAAAATATCGTGTTGCTCTAGCCAAGTCCGCTATGAGCAAAATAACGAGAATATGAAAAGACAAGAACAGTATGCTGAAGACAAAAATTAAACTAGTCCAATCTCAGGTCTTTTCAATTGCCATCTATGCTGCGTGATCCTGGACATTGAAAGCAACAGACAAGACTAAGCTATACTCCTTCGAGTTAAGATGATGGGACGCATGTTGCGAATACCGTGAACCATAAACCGTACTAATGCTTCAACTATAAAAGAAACTCAAATTCCAACCAGGCTTTCCACGTGTGTTCAGCAAAGAATCCTCCAGTACTGCGGTCACGCAGGACTTTTAACAACTTAGAAAAAAATGGTCATCCAGGACCAAATTTAGAGGTACCCGCCCAAGAGGAAGACTTTCTAAAAGACTGATAGACCAAATAAAATACTATACCGGATCTAAACTAGAAGTCAGTCTCAGAAATGCAGAAGACCGGCAGAAATGGTGCGAGATTGTACATAGTAGCTGACTCTGTAGCTATACGTGGACAGACACCTGAATATTTAAGAAAACGACTAGAAAGAAGAAGGTTTAAAATGTAGACCTAAATTAGTATTATTTTATTCTTTTGTTTTTATTTTATTTTTTTCATGCTGTTCAGTGTTTATTATAATTACAGTAAAATCTTATTATCATTTTTCAAGGGACTTATTGGACTAAACGATGAATGGGGGGAAATAATAGATAAGGGAATATATAACATCGAACGGAATTAATTGGTAAGTAGATGAAATAAACGACACATACGTAAGGTAATCACCTTTCACTTTATCTACAACCCAAGAACAATGAAGTAGCATGTTTTCTTGGGGCGCGCATAATTCCACCTTACCTTATCCACAAATACAGAAAACACATACCATAATTTAACCATGAATTAACAAATATATTAATTTTGAAAAGTTGAAATGGAATGGTGTGCTTGGTGAGAAATTATAAAACTGAATAGGAGTGCCACAGGGAAGTGTGTTGGGACCACTGTTATTTATTGTATACATCAATGACATCACAAAAATATTAAAATAGTGTAAAATAAATATGTTCGCGGAGGACACTTATATATGTTGAAGGAGATAATTATAAAGAAGTAGTTAGTGGGTTAAATGATGAACTAAAAATAATGAATGAGTATTTTGAAATGAACAGACTGAAACTTAACTTAGATAAATGTAAATATATGATATTATGTAAAAATAGTAAGTACGATTTAGATATGAAAGACAATAGGGTAGAAACAGTAGCAGTTAATAATTGTGTGTTAGAATTGGTTGATAAATAGCAATACTTAGGAGTCATACTAGATAGGAAGTTGAAATTTAAAGAGCACCTGCAATAGGTAATTAAGAAAATGGCAAAAAAATAGGCTTTTTCTGCAGAGTTTCTTATAGGTATAGTTTAAGTACACTAGATTATTAATATATAATACAATTATACTGCCACACTTGACATACTGTGCAACTGTCACTTTTATGTGCAGTAAAACAGATATAGATAAATTACAGAAATGTCAAAATAAGGCCCTAAGAGTAATACTAAAATGTGATAAGTATTCAAGTATTATGTCTATGTTAAAAACGATGAACTGGCTAGATATTAGTAGTTATGTTGAATTTAAAGTATTAACATTTTTTTATAAAGTACCTACTGAAAAATATGGTATACTAACATCGGCGAATCAACGAACTTACGTCACACTACGTAACAAACGATTGTATTGTTCCAGACAATACAGTCGTTTGTTACGTAGTGTGACGTAAGTGCGTTGATTCGCCGACGCTAGTATACCTATTATACCTGATTATTTAAGAATTAGAATTAACCAAAATAAGTGTCTACAACACAAGAAATAAGAAAGATTTTTCCATAGTTTGTGTTAGAAAGGAAGCAACTAAGAGCAGTATTTTTCTAAAGGTTCGAGTTTGTGTAACCAACTTCCTAAGGAAATTAAAAATATTGAAAGATACAAAATATTTGAATTAAAGTACGTGAAAATCTTTTGAAAAAGTTGTTTTGTTGATTTTTAATACTTATTATATATAGTTAATTTTTAGTTTAAATGTTATTTTAATTTCTATTTTTGTATTTTTGATTGGCCACTGTGCTATTACTAAACTATTTAATTTAATTTAATTTTGTGAAAAATACAAAAACTGCAATATTTTCCAAAAATGCAATCTGATCAAAAATTCCTTTTGTACGTTTCCGGTTCAGATCAATGTACATTACCTAGAAGTTTTTCAGGGTTTTAGTTTCACCTTTGTGGGTTTAATTTTTTTAGTACATTTTTGGAAAAAACATGTGTTAAAATAAAGAAGTTTTAAAGAACTACTTTGCCTTACTTTATGTTCTAGGAGCTTTCTTTTGATACCATACAATAAATTAATTTATTTAATAATTATTTTTTCAACGATACAAAAAAATCAATTATTTTTCGAATTTATCAATAATATTATAATCAATAATTATCGGCCTCATTTCCGTCTCTAACTTTTGTCCCGTTCCAGTACCACAAACCGAAGCTGACCCTTCAAAAACAAAAAAGTGGAGGAAATATTGATATAAAAAAATTGATGTGAAGAGTGAATTTTCACACATTACAGGGTTTCGCAGGTATTTAGTAACTGAATGATGATTATTTGGGATGCCAAAACAAATTTTATGTCAAAATATTTTTTTTATGAATTTTAATTCAAATGCCTAATACCATTATTTAAATTTCTAAATATGTGCAGTATTTTTTTTTATATAGCAAGGTTCATTATGATTTTGAAAATTGCGCCTCAGGCTTCCATTGGTTGCTTAAATCATAAGCCCCGCCCTCTGATTTCGTATACATTCAAACATAGAATTAAATTATAATTTCAACACTTTCCACTGGTTATTAAATTTACGCTTTTAAAAATTAAATGCAATATTTGCCAAAATATAACTAGAATTTTGAAAAAATAATTTAAACAAAATAAAAATGCAAAAAATAATTTTACCTCCTCTCGCAGGGTTCGAACTGACTTAGTTGGGTGATATGCCAGCGCTATAACCATTACACCAGGATACATCTTTTAATCTAGCGTGTTACATAAGTATAACATGTGTACATTATTAGCAAAACAACACAAAAATGCGTTTTTTTCCAAAAACATAATCTGTTAAGAAATTCCTGTTGTACTATTCCAGTTCACACCAATATTACTTAGATTTTTTTCAGATTTTTAGTTTAAACCATCTGGCCTACAGGGTGTGGGAAAAAATTTTGGCACAAATCGCTTCAAAATAATTTATTTTGCCAAAATTAAAATTTGATCGTTAATCCACGTATGAAGGGCTTTCATATGATACAATACTCATAATTTAAAAAAAAAATTTTTTTTTTTTTCGATGTCCACATATTTGTTTATATCTTTAGGGGGATATGTTTTTTAGATGTTTTAGTATTTTTTCTATGTGCAGGTCAAAGAGTTGTATAAGCATGCCAAATTTCAACTCTCTAGGTTTAGCCGTTTGCCTACAATTTTTACCAAACAGACAGTTTTTTGGTCATACCTACAAAATCCCAAAAAGATTATAAATCAATTACAGTTTGATTTGGTTGTCTAAACAGGCTTTAAAGTTTTATGGCACTTCTCCGGGATTTTTTTTTTCTCCGGGACAGACAGACAGACAGACAGACAGACAGACCGACAGACAGACAGACAGACAGACAGACAGACAGACAGACACACAGACAGACACACAGACAGACGACAAAATGACGGTATAAGGGTTTTTTGGTCATACCTACTAAACTCTAAAAAAACAACAATTGTACACAACAAATATTTATTTTTCAACATTGCAAAACCACTACAATATTCTATAAGTCTAAAACAAAAATAAAACTTCCACGAAAAAGTCGCATCGTCCTCTTGTCTTAAGAAATATGACAAACCCACAAAATTTCTATTTCCGTCACCAAAAAATCCACCAGCCTATTCAACAAAAAATATAAAAACAAGCACGGGTCCTAACAATGACCATGACTAACCCGGAGGGCGATTGAAAACATCATAATAGCAAGGAAACCATGCACTTGTACAATGGTTCACAGATGGATTCCCTTGTATAGGGAACTTAGTGCAAGGGATGTTGGGTTAGGGTAGGTTATAATACTGGGGTGGAAATGCACATGTGGGGTAAGAGAAATGCCATTGACAAGGACATGATTAGTTGAAGTAGTTTGTACATATGGCACTGATGCGTACTGAAAGATTTTGCTTTTGATTAAAGCGAAATGAAGTTTGCGAGTTGTGAAGTCAATTATTTTTAATTTGATCATGTTTCTGGTAATCTTATTTCGAATGTAATAGAATGAATAGTATTTTTGTGGTACATACGATATGAGGAAGTATACATAGAGGGTGTATAGACAATACTAAATTATTCAATGTTTTGTTTCAAGTAAATAATTAGATATGTTCTAATATTTTGACTAAATATTTGCCTTAGTAAATAATTTTTGAATAAATCTTAAGTTTTGATATTAAGAACTATAGAGCAGCGTTTCTCAACAGGGGGGGCGTGAAAGCTTCGTCGAGGGGCCGCGAAGTCATATAAGATCGAATCATGAAATTATAATAGAAAATGCATCTGTGGCCATCACAGGACCGACCGCCATCACAAAGTACTTGTATAAAATACATTCTAGTAGCAGAGTAGAAATAACTTGGCCTAATATTTTCTAACAAAGATATTATTTATCATGACCATGGAAACGGTACATATAAGTATGAAAAAATAGAAAATGTTTTTCGTTTTATCAAAAAATGTCTCAAATAAAAGTTATTAGTAATTGCATTTATAGCAACTTTTGTTAAATAAATTTTTTCGAAATATTTTTCTGTTGCTGAATATTCGCAAAAATCTTAAAATCGACACGAGTAAACTCCCATTTCTAGTCAACCGATTATTACCAAAAGTTGATCAACTCGTGCCATTGATATCAAAAGCTTAAATAAGCAGTTTCATAAAAATCCTATCAGAGAGACAGACAGACAGACGGACGGACGGACAGACGGACGGACGGACAGATAGACCGACAGACATCATGCTAAAAATAGTCAAAATGTTATGTAGGGACCTCAATTCGTGGAGATCCATCGAAATCTCGAAATGTCAAAATCGGTATGATCACAATACCTTCCTTATATATGTTGGCGGTCGGTAAAAACGCTCAATTTTGCAAGATATATTCATAAATATCTGACATTTATATTCAATATTTTTTTTTAATGTTCCGAGCTAAAGAGTTAGGATGCGAAAGTGTTCAAAATGGAAAGCAGCTTTGAACACTTGTAAATAAAAATACTTGCAAGCCATTATAGGTAACCGTAACAGATATTAAAAACATGTTTACGTAAAAGTTGTTTCTTTTCAAAAGCTTTATCCAAATATATACCAAATTTTTTTCACAACTTGCTCACACATCGTCTTTTCGAGAAAAGTCGTGTTTTCTCTATCTTGATACAACTTGTGATCCCTCCCTCCCTCTCTCTCTCTCCTTCTCTCTTTCTCTCTCTCTCTCTCTATATATATAGGGGGCCACAGACCATATGTACGTTATTTTGGGGGACCCCATGCTAGAAAAGGTTGATAAACACTGCTATAGAGTATGCTCTGCGTTGCTAAGGTCTCGGGTTCGAATCCTGTTCAGATATGGAATTTTTCATAAATAATAATTGTCCTGGCTAATGGCCAAAAGCAGCAAAGGCCATAAAAATAAAAAAACTATGGTGTATTTTGCCGCAAAATCATTTTTTTTTTTGTAGCAATAATAAAATAACGTAATTTAAAAAATGCTCTGTTTCAAATTATAGTCTATTATAAATGTTTTTTTTTTTGCCTTTTTAGGATTTTATAGGTATGACCACCAGAAACCACCTTATAACGTCACATGTGTCTGTCTGCGTGTACGGTAAAAATTGCAGCCAAACGGCTGACATAGAAAGATGAAATTTGGCATTCTTATACAGCTCTTTGACCTACATATAGTAAAAATACTGAGAGTTCAAAAAAACACATCACGAGATAAATGTAAGTAAATATGAATTTCATGAAAAAATAAATGTGTTTTTAAAATTTTGAATGGGATATTAAATAAAACTTCTTAATGAACAAACAAATTTTAATTTTTGAAAAATCTTTTTTTTTAATAAGATTATCGCCTAAAATTGTGAAAAACCTTTTGTCCCCCAGTCTGTTTCCGAGAGGGGTTGATCCAAACATCTGAAAATATCTCAATAATGTATATATTAATGGGAACCGGAATAATTCAACATGCATTTTTGAAGTTTTTTAGTTTTAGGAATTTTTTAATTTTAACACCGCTTTTTCCAAAAATGTAGTTTAAGAATTACTGTTCCTGTTTTGGAAAATATTACAGTTTTTGTGTTTTTGACAAAATTAATTATTTTTTGAATTCAGGCTTAACTATGGATGTTGTGCATTTGTGTGTAATGTGTTTTTTTTTAAACAAAAATATAATAAAAAAATACAACTGAGAACCGAGTTCATGTGTGCAAAATGTAGTATGTAATGCTCAATAGGCTCCGCCTACTATTATGAGTCGTGATTCAATTGTTTGAATTCCTTTTTAAAGTATCAAAAAGATATAAATCATTTATAGCAATGAAATACTTATTAATATTAAAAAATATGTTTCTGGAATACGAAAAAATTAAGCCATTTATCAATATATTTTTGACTAGTTTAATGAAGACTTGAATACGAAGCAAAGGCAGAAAAAACTTAGGGTTTTTAATTAAAATTTTATTGTGGCAAAACTTTCGCAAATTATTTAAATTTTGTAAAAAAAAAATAAATAAATGGAAGCTCTTAGTACTCAAATAACGATTAAAAATTATTATCAAAAAACTTTTGATTTTGATATGACTTTTGGTGTGTTTGATAAACAAATATTCCTAGACATCCAGCATTATGTTGGCTTCTTACACTGAATAAATATCTACAAAACCCTGAAATGTGTAAAAATTCACATTTCAATTTTTGGCCAATGTTTACAATATCCCCCTTCAAACTTTATACAGATGGCAGCACATAACGACTACACTAAATAATTCAAGAATTGTCAGTGGCTCTAAAACAATGGTTTCTAGAAGCGAGCTAACCATCTTCTAGTTTAATGACAAAACACTATCATAGGTTAGGTTAGGTTAGTAAGTGTTTGGTTAGAAGAAGCCGAGCGAAGCGAGCTACCCATCTTCTAGTTTAATGACATAAATAAAAGTTCTGCACAGTCCCACTTGTTTAGAATCTCTGTATATTAAATAAATGACATGTGTTTGACGTATGCGCAAGTGTGAAGTGGGATGTTGTAAACACTTACCCAATTTTTTAATACCAAAATGGCAAATACAATTTCAAAGGTTGTCTGTCTATTTTGCCTGTTAAAGACTGGTATACGCATGCTTCATTTCCACTCTCTAGGGCCAACCAATCCAAAATTTCTACCCAATATACAGATAAACAGATACATAAGTGACATTATAGGGCAGTGTTTTTTTTTCAGCCGATCAAATTTTAAGATCCATGGGTTAAGAAACAAAGGTATAAGGGTTTCTTGGTCATACCTACAAAACCATAAAAAAAACTTGGCATAAGTAGTGAAGAGTTTTGTCTAAACAAAAATTTTCAGAATGAAGAGCAGAAATAAATAAAAAATCTTGCGTTTCATTTTGACAAATGATTTTAACACATTGACAGATAATAACAACATTTTATTTCCGAATCATTTTTCTATATTTAATCCTGGAACCATTAGATTCCTTAACAAAGCCCAGATCTAAACTATGATGGATGATTACAGCTCTGAAGGCAAACATTTCGTGTAAAAATGCTTGCATTCAGTTGCATATCAGAAAAGAAAGAAAACATTATAATGATTGATGTTAAGTTAAAACAGTAAGATTAGAAAAGGGAACATGTGAGAATAGATAGAACAAAACAGGTGCTCTGGAACAGAAGGATATAAATAGAATTTACATTTGAAAAGATCAAAGTTCAAAATACTACAGCTGGATAGGAAGGTTTTCAATCAAACTACTTGGAAGCCATTAAAATTACAATCGTTGTTTCAAGTATTTATACACAGTATAAGAACAGTTTAATGATAAACAACAATTGCTAATTGCTTGGAACTTGTATTTTCATTCATATTTTGTAATATTATTATTAGTAGCCGTAAACATCTTAGTAATGGAGATCACTACTGGGAATTACGATGGGTACCTGGGTACTCGATCCGTTAATATTGTACCCGATTCTAATTTTAACTATCCACTACCCATTATCTACTAATTATTCATTACTATTAACGGGTAGCGGATAATTAATGGGTAACTGTGAGGTATTCTGAATACCGTAAAGTAAAAGTAAAAAAAAAAAATTGATGTGAAGTATGAATTTTCAAACATTTCAGGGTTTTGCAGGTATTTAATAACTGAATGATGATTATTTGAGATGCCAAAACAAATTTTATGTCAAAATATTTTTTTATGAATTTTAATTCGAATGCCTAATACCATTATTTAAGTTTCTAAATATGTGCAGTATTTTTTTTACATAGCAAGGTTTATTAAGATTTTGAAAATTGCGCCTATGGCTTCTATTGGTTGCTTAAATCATTAGCCCCGCCCTCTGATTTCGTATACATCAAACAGAATTAAATTACAATTTCAACACTTCCCACTGGTTATTAAATTTACGTTTTGAAAAATTAAATGCAACATTTACCAAAATATAACTAGAATTTTGACAAAATAATTTAAACAAAAGAAAACTGCCAAAAAAAAAACAAAAAAAATTGAAATTGACAGGATTCGAACTCTAGTTTGCAAGTTACCTGTTTGAAAAATTAGAAAACCAATGACTAAACGCACATCACTATGAGCGTTGACGTATCAACTTGGTTACATAGCGAATTAAATATTTAACATATTTTGGTTAAAAACACAAAAAATGCATTGTTTTCCGAAAACATAATCTGATCAAAAATTCCTGTTGTACTATTTCGGTTCACACCAATATACATTACTTAGAATTTTTTTAGATATTTAGTTTAAACCATCTGGTCTACAGGGTGTGGGACAAAATTTTTTTTGCACAATTTTGGCAAAAATCGCATCAAAATAATTTATTTTGCAAAAATAAAAATTTGATCGTTAATCCACGTACTAAGGGCTTTCATTTGATACCCTACTCGGAATTTAAAAAAAATATTTTTGTTTTCGATGAGCACATATTTGTTTATATTTTTAGGGGGGTATGTTTTTTAGATGTTTTAGTATTTATCGTATGTGCGGGTCAAAGAGTTGTATAAGCATGCCAAATTTCAACTCTCTAGGTTTAGCCGTTTGGCTACAATTTTTACCGAACAGACAGACAGACAGACAGACAGACAGACAGACAGACAGACAGACAGACAGACAGACAGACAGACAGACAGACAGACAGACAGACAGACAGACAGACAGACTGTTTTTGGTCATACCTACAAAACCCTAAAAATGATGTGAAGTGTGAATTTTCACATATTGCAGTGTTTCGCAGGTATATAATAAGTGAAGGCGGCATGCTGAGTGTGTAAGACAAATTTTGCTTTGTACTAATCACGGCAAAATAAACGATATTTGTAAAATAATTTATCGTCTGTTAATCTAAGAGCTATAAAAACAAATTTTATGTTAAAATATTTTTTTGTTAATTTTAATTCGAATACCTAATACCATTATTGAGGTTTCTAAATATGTGCAGTATTTTTTACCGACCGCCAACATATATAAGGGAGGTATTGTGATCATACCAATTTTGACGTTTCGAGATTTCGAAGGATCTCCACGAATGTGATGTGGTTAGCATGATGTCTGTCGGTCTGTCTGTCCATCCGTCTGTCTGTCCGTCTGTCTGTCCGTCTGTCTGTCTGTCTGTCAGTCCATCTGTCTGTCCGTCTGTCCGTCTGTCTGTGTACACGTCCAGAGAAAATTCGGCTGAAAGGATTTTTATGAAACTTCATATTTAAGGTTATGCCATCAATGGCACGAGTTGATCAACTTTTGGTAAAAATCGATTGACTAAAAATGGGAGTTTACTCCTGTCGATTTTAAGATTTTTGCGAATATTTCACAACAGAAAAATGTATCGAAAAAATTTATTAAACAAAAGTTGCTATAAAAGCAATAACTAATAACTTTTATTTGAGACGTTTTTTGATAAAACAAAAAATTTCGAATTTCTGTAAAATTTTTCGAAATTTTTTCATATTTATATGTAACGTTTCCATGGTCATGATAAATAATATCTCTGTTGGAAAATATTAGGTCAAGTTATTTCTACTCTGCTGCTAGAATGTAATTTATATAAGTACTTTATGATGGCGGTCGGTCCTGTGGTGGCCACAAGTGATTTTTTTATATATGTATATAGCAAGGTTTATTAAGATTTTGAAAATTCCGCCTATGGCTTCCATTGGTTGTTTTGAGTCATATGCTCCGCCCCTCTGGTTTTGTATACATGACACATAGAATGAAAATATATTTCCAACAATTTGAACTGGTTATTAAATTTACGCTCTTAAAAATTATATGCAACATTTGCCAATATATAACTAGAATTTTGACAAAATAATTAAACAAAATAAAATTGTCTCTGTCCGGGAGCAAACCCTAGTTAGCTGGGTAGCTAGCGATTAAGCTTACCATTAGACCAGGATACGCCTTCTAGTATAGTGTGTTACATAACTATAACTTTTGTACATCGTCAACCAAAAAAACACAAAAAATGCGTTATTTTCCGCAAAAAATAATCTGGTAAAAAATTCCTGTTGTACTATTCCGGTTCACACCAATGTACATTACTCAGAATTTTTTCAGATTTTTAGTTAAACCATCTGAGCTACAGGGAGTGGGACAAAAAAATTTTTTGCACAATTTTGACAAAAATCGTGTCAAAATAATTTATTTTGCAAAAATAAAATTTTGACCGTTAATCCACGTACTAAGGGCTTTCATTTGATACCCTACACAGAATTTAAAAAAAATATTTTCTTTTCGATGAGCATATATTTGTTTATATTTTTAGGGGGATATGTTTTAGTATTGTTGCTATGTACAGGTTAAAGAGTTGTATAAGCATGCCAAATTTCAACTCTCTAGGTTTAGCCGTTTGGCTACAATTTTTACCGAACAGACAGACGACAAAATGACGGTATAAGGGTTTTTTGGTCATACCTACAAAACCCTAAAAATGTTTAGAATATTTACAGTGTAACTATCTTTTTACATAAACAATTATATATATTTTTTAAATATTGTTATTGTGTCGCCTTACACAGAAGCGGCTTTAGGGGGGGCGAGGGCGGGCGACCACCCAGGGCGCCAGGCCAGGAAGGGCGGCGGACGGTCAGGTTATCCCTTGTATTTTAAAAGTAAGCACCTTTTTTTGCTCTTCACTTGGATCTGGGAGGTGAGGAGCTTTTTTTTGCTCTTCACTTGGATTTGGGAGGTGATCACTTGTATTATATAGAGTAATTATTTTTTTTTATGAGGGTGACATAAAAATCTCGCCCGGGGTGCCAGATTTGCTAAGGCCGGCTCTGGCCTTACAATACAATACGGTTCGATTACTTATTTGAAAACGTTACACAGAAATAATATTTGTTTAGCTGCTCTCCGATTTGTATGCTTACACAATACCTCAAAAAAATCTATCAATATATTCTACATTATAACTAGTATTTAAACTTGACAGGTAATTTTCAGTGGCGAAATATATCAATATTAATTCCCCGTAGTTGTGTTTCTTTGCGTTCATAATTTATTTATTTTTATTATTATTTTTTTTTTTTTTTCATCGCTAAATATGAAATTATGCAAAATTCATGAAAAATGCGGGTAAACTTAACTGACACGATCATGAGCACTTATAATAGGTACAATCGCTGTGAATTATATCCGAACTTATAAAAACCTCTACCAGTGGTGTAAGAAAACAAGTGCTCCAAATCAGATTCGGAGTCTTCGTCTGTTTCAGAAGTTGTAGATCCTAGTTCCCACTCCAACGCCTACGACGATTTGAGTTCCGAGAGTAACAACAGACAAGATGAACAAGAACACATTTTGCAAGAAGGAACTCCTGATGGTGAGAACTCAGTTGAAATAAATGTGGCCAAGTACATTGTGGTGAAGTTTGCAGGAAAAAAAAAACAAATATTTCATTGGTTAAATAACAAGAGTTTTAGACGAAGATATTATAGCAATATCTGAAAAGATGTGAAACAAATAAATTTACCTGGCTTGAAAAAGAAAAAGCAAATGTTATTAAGCGGGAAAATATTCTCAAAATGCTTTTAGCATTAAATTTAAGTACGAGTTATTTTATTTTGTTTAATAGTGTTTAAAATCATAGTTTTACTAAATACATACGTTTTACGTTTCATCATGACAACGCAAGACCACACACTTCTTTGATGACCCGTCAAAAATTGCGAGAGCTTGGTAGGGAAATTTTGTTGCATCCACCGTATAGTAACTCTCTGCAGAATTCTCTCAATGGAATTAAGCTGGTTTCAAAAGAAACCTGTGAAAACCACTTGATTCAGTTTTTCAACCACAGACGTTCTTCACCGATGGCATCATGGCTCTACCCGAAAAATGGCGAAACGTTGTCGATAATAATGGAGCACATTTGGTTTAAATAAATTCATTTTCACACTATAACAAAACCAGTTGAATTTTACTAAAAAAACGCCATGAACTTTTTCCCAGACCTGATATGTTGCATTGTAAAAAATTTAAAATAAATATATTTCTTGCATATTTAGACTTATTTTGTTAATATGAATAATTTTTATTTATTTATTATTTTTTTCTGACCTTGCATATGTTATTAAAATATGTTTCTGTGGGCAAGTTTGCCTTTTTATGCGTAAGAGTTCATTCATAAGTATAATAGAATATCCAATCAAGCTCCCTCCAGCAGGCCAAACGAGGCTTTTTAGGGTTTTGTAGGTATGACCAAAAAACCCTTATACCGTCATTTTGTCGTCTGTCTGTCTGTCTGTCTGTCTGTCTGTCTGTCTGTCTGTCTGTCTGTCTGTCTGTTCGGTTAAAATTGTAGCCAAACGGCTAAACCTAGAGAGTTGAAATTTGGCATGTTTATACAACTCTTTGACCCGCACATAGGAAAAATACTAAAACATCTAAAAAACATACCCCCCTAAAAATATAAACAAATATGTGCTCATCGAAAACAAAAATATATTTTTTTAATTCTGAGTAGGGTATCAAATGAAAGCCCTTAGTGCGTGGATTAACGATCAAATTTTTATTTTTGCAAAATAAATTATTTTGATGCGATTTTTGCCAAAATTGTGCAAAAAAAATTTTGTCCCACACCCTGTAGCCCAGATGGTTTAAACTAAAAATCTAAAAAAATTCCAAGTAATGTATATTGGTGTGAACCGAAATATTACAACAGGAATTTTTGATCAGATTATGTTTTCGGAAAATAACGCATTTTTTGTAGTTTTTGGTTCACAAAGTACAAAAGTTATACCAATGTAAGACACTGATACGCTAAGCGTCCGATGGCGCAACGCGTTAGTGCGCTGGTGTCGGAAGCTAAAATTCTCTGGAAAACGAAGGGTTTCGAGTTCGAGTACGGACGGAGTGAGTTTTATTTTTCTGTTTTTTTTTTGCATTTTTATTATGTTGAAATTATTTTGTCAAAATTCTAGTTATATTTTGACAAATGTTGTATTTAATTTTTAAGAGCGTAAATTTAATAACCAGTCTTATTATATGATTAACAGACGATAAATTATTTTAAAAATATCGTTCATTTTGCCGTGATTACTATAAAGTAAAATTTGTCCTACACACTCAGCATACCGCCTTCACTTATTATATACCTGCGAAACCCTGAAATGTGTGAATATTCACACTTCACATCAATTTTTTTAAGATAAAATAACATTGCTGACGTCGAAAAATAAAAAAGTTATAGATATTGATAGAGGGCCCTCAATCAATACCTATATCCTAGTATGAAAAATAAAACCATTTTTAACGGCACAAAGATATGATAATTTGAAGGTCCACCCCGTTTTACGGTATTTGATAGTAAGTTATTTCCCATCCTTTCTCATAATTGAGAAAATGAAAAGACAGAAGCAGGATCGCAGGTGGCTTTTTGGGCATTTTCCATATTTAATTAATGGGTAGCAGGTAATAACTGGGTGATAGTATCGCGACCTGGTTTCAGAAATTTTTAATTCCCGTCATTCCTAATCACTACCATACGACTCTATTGGACACGAGCCGAAAAAGGTCTTAAACTCAACTGACTTAATCTGGCTTAGAAGTTTTAATAAAGATATCAAGCTTATATTTTTTCGCCTTAATTCTTTTTCTTTTATTTAATTTATTGAAAATGAGTGATAAGTATAAATACAAAAATCCATGCTCTGGCCGGTATTTGAACTTGGGACCTTAGATACGTAAAGCAGGGTTGCTACCTCGATAGCACATATTAGATATACCAGTACATCAGTTGCTGTGATCAATGGGTTCTACACAGTTGCTGCTATTGAGAACTTTTAGTGGGTGGGCTACTATCATACGCAGTCATGAGAATACGATCAACTTAAAAATATATGGCAACACTTTTAGGAGAGTTTATACTTCCAAATACCTGGGCACCATGAAAAATTAGGTGAATCTGTTACGGCCGGAAATTACGAACAGAATTAAAGCTGCTAATGAATCGTATTTTGCACTTGGTCTCCTCTTCAACACGAAACTCTTGTCTAGGAACACCAATATCAGGTTATGCCAAGATATAGTACGTCTCGTACTTATATATGACTCCGAAACATGGACCTTAACAAAGCGAGATCGACAAAACTTCATAGTTTTCGAAAATAAAATATTACGCCGAATCTTTGATCCCATTCAAATTAATGGTGAATGGAGAATCCGTAAGAACAAATATATCCTAGAACTGTACTCCATGCCGAGTGTAACACAAGAAGAGAGGTAGACGATTACAGTTGATAGGACATGTGCTGAGAATGAGGGAGGACAGTATGGTTAAGAAGACATGGGAAGGAGGATTGAATACTCGTCGACCAGTGGAAAGACCTCGCAAGAGATGTTAAGATCAACTAACCGAAGATCTAAAAAATATTGGTCTACAGGACACATGTAAAGACCAAGATGACAATGAAAAAATCAAGATGGAGGACTGGTGTAAGAGGCCAAAAGCCAACCGGACTGACAGTACCCAAAGAATAAAAAGAAATAGAATGTATTATAATTATTAATATTTTTTCAGAACGAATGAATGGTAAAATATTATTTCAATTAATTCAACTTAGTTATTTATGATTCAGGATAAACTAATTTCGTGTCTTAATGATAATATATTAAACAAATAACCCATACTTCTGATTGAAACAGAATATCTTAATGTTATGATTCTAAAATCAACGCAAGATTAATGATTGTATTGCCATAGCATATTTTATAACGAAGTGTGATGGCATAATGGCACGCAAGGCTTATTTTAATATGGGTAGTGTTGTTATTCATACGTACATGATTATTTGACTATTAGAAAACAGACTGGTTTAATATAAAAATTGACTGGAATTATATGTTTTGCTTCATGTTAGGGTGTGGTTTACTAAAATATGTATCATTAAAATGAGATATGGGTTGAAAGAAGCTGGTATTAGGTACTGTTTGTCACGACAAAATTAGATAATTTAAATAACAGCACAGTATTCAAGTGGACAGGAAGTAGTTTTTTTTTTTAATTTGTTGCTTCTAGAAATTGTCGTTATACTATAGTTACAAAAAAGTGTTTTGTTTTTTTGAAAAGATTGATTTTCTATAACGAAACAATTTTAAGTCTTTTAGTACATATTTCTCAGAAACTTGCATACTAATGAAGTGTAAATTTTTACATATTTTAACATTTTATAGGTACTCTATAGGTAAAAAAGAACAATAATTACAAATGGTCTCTAGAAGACTCAAAACTCGTCGATCAGCGGATAGGACATTGCAAAAGTTGGACAGATTAGCTGGCAGAAGATCTTACAAATATTGGTATGTAAGATACTTGAAAAGGTAGAACAAGATGGAGGATAAAATTTCCAATATATTTACTTCTTTACAAAAATATATAGGTTCATGAAAATAAACCGATTAAGATGAACAGCTCATAAAGAAAAAATTGATGTGAAGTGTGAATTTTCACTCATTTCAGAGTTTAGCAGGTATTTAGTAAGTGAATGATGATTATTTGGAATGTCAAAACAAATTTCATGTTAAAATATTTTTTTTATTAATTTTAATTCGAATGCCTAATACCATTACTTAGGTTTCTAAATATGTGCAGAATTATTATTTTTTATATAGCAAGGTTCATTAAGATTTTGAATATTGCGCCTATGGCTTTCATTTGTTGTTTTAAGTCATAACTCCGCCCCTCTGATTTCGTGTATTCAATTTCAACAATTTCCACTGGTTATTAAATTTACGCTTTTAAAAATTAAATGCAATATTTGCCTAAATATAACTACAATTTTGAAAAAATACTTTTAAAAAAATGCAAAAAAAAAACAGAAAAAATAAAATTGTCTTAAGATCGGATCGAACCTTAGTTTGCAAATTGGAACGAGAGCATGCTAACCATTACACTATAAAAGCATGCTGGTTTACTGTGTTGCATAAGTTATTAAATATTTTACATGGTCAAGCAAAAATACAAAAAATGTGTTATTTTCTGAAAACATAATCTGATCAAAAATTCCTGTTGTACTATTCCGGTTCACACAAATGTACAAAATCTGAAAACACAACTTTGGCAAAAGTCGCGTCTAAATAATTTATTTTGTAAAAATAAAATTTCGTTAGTCCGATCGTTAATCCACGTACTAAGTAAGGGCTTTCATATGATACCCAACTCAGAATTTAAAAAAATATATTTTTTTTCGATGAGCAGATATTTGTTTATATTTTTAGGGGGATATGTTTTCTAGATGTTTTAGTATTTTACCTAAGTGCGGGTCAAAGAGTTGTATAAGCATGCCAAATTTCAACTCTCTAGGTTTAGCCGTTTGGCTACAATTTTTACCGAACAGACAGAAAGACAGACAGACAGACAGACAGACAGACAGACAGACAGACAGACAGACAGACAGACAGACAGACAGACAGACAGACAGACAGACAGACAGACAGACAGACAGACAGACGAAATTACGGTATAAGGGTTTTTTTGTCATACCTACAAAATCCTAAAAATGGCAGATATAGATCCGGCCAAAAAATATATAGTAAACAACATTTAAGATAAGATCCATTGGAAGATTTAGAAGCGATATATGGATCAGAGCTAAAAAGACCTCCAAGTCCAAAGAGTAAAATACTGGAAACCGATTGCTCAGTACCGAGTACTATAGGAGTATTCTGTACGATTCGGTATGAAATTCTTCTAAGACTAAGACCCATCCAGTGTTATTGATCCACTAATAATTATATTTACTTCTGTTTGCCATTAATTATTTATGCACTTCTGTTGAAAATAGGATTTCTAAATTACCGACATTTTTGAACCTTTAGGAACCGGGAATGAAAAATCGTATTTCCCGGAAATTCCCGAAATCCTCAATTTCCGTAGATCAGATTTCTAAATTTTGTAATAAACCTTTTTTGAATTTTTCCGAAACTGGTTGATCAACAACATCTATAACCGGTTTCTAACGAACGAGTTAAATATTTTAGATCGAGTTATCCCTAACTCAAGTTAAAATTATGTTTTTGTATGTTGTTTTGACTCGAGTTAAAAAACTAAACTCGTTATTTATCAATCGACCATTGTCTGTGTGTCTGTCGTCTTCAAGCTTCTCAAACTTAGTTAAAAGAGAGCCCAAGCATGCAAGTAAATACCAAATGGTTTTTTTATCGTTTTGTAAAATATCAAGTACATATGCGAGTAGTTGAAGCACAAGACAGTATTATTTCAGATATTGCAGTACGGTATCTTTGAATATACGGTTCTGGATATTTAACTTGTCGAAAACTCCGCATAAGTGCCTTAATATGTATTCCTGTTGTAAATATGAGATCAGCTGATACTTTGCAACAATACTTGAAGTATCAAAACTACTGCAAATATGTATAAACTACTTCATGCACTTTCAGCTACTTGAAGTACTAGTTATTTTCGAAAACAAGTATGAAGTGCAGGAATATTCATAGAAGTACATGTAGTAACAAAGTACAATTGCCGAATTGAGACAGTACTTTTTCAAGTATTTTACTTCAAGTATGTCCGAGCTGAGTACACTGCGAATAGTGGCGTTTATTCCCATTATAAGTACTCCCGGGATCCTAATTTCCCGATTTTCCGGCCAATTTTCTCGGGATTCAGGAAATACAAAATTAAATTTTTTCCTTATTTGTTAATACACTTTATTTAACCAGTTCTACATATATGATGTAACACATAGATTTGATCATACATTGTTTGTCAGGGTTTGCCATGTTGTGGGGTTGGTTCGAAGAACTCCTCTGTCACTTTATTTTGTGTCTGTTAATGTTTAGTTCGATAGTTCGCTATCCGCACAATTATTGTCGTTATCTATTACAGTGTATTGCGATAATTTTCTCTTTAATCTTCTATGAATTTTTCGCTTGCCCAGTTTATAGTGTGTGGCACCTGAGCATACGGTAGAAAAATGTTGTTGACAGTGTTTTCATGAATTCTTCTATAGCCATTATACCCAGTTCCTCGTGTAAATGGTTGTTCTTGGTACACCACGGGCTATTGCTGGAGATCCGTAAGACTGTCGACTGAAAAGCTTGCAATTTTTACCGACAGCCAACATATACGAGGTCTGTTCAAAAAGTATCGCGAATTTTGAATTTCCGCGGGTTACGTATATTCGATTTTCGATTTTTTTGTGACGTTATGTTGGTACTCATGTCTCTCACTTATTGAATGTTCAGTTAATTTTTGACACATCCTTTGCTTGCACGTGTTTTGGCTCGTCTTCGATTTTTGCCTGTACCAAAAAATGGATCAAAGAATCTGTGAAAAACAAAATTAAGTGCGCGGACGCATTCCGAATGTTGATTGTGGCATATGGTGAAGCTACTTTGGACCGAAGCAACATTTATCGGTGGTACAAAATGTTCTCAGAAGGCCGAGAAGATGTGAACGACGAAGAGCGTGCCGGACGCCCGAGCACGTAAACAACAGACGAAAACAGTGATGAAGTGGAGAAAATAGTATTGGCCAATCGTTGAATCACCGTTAGATAAGTTGCTGAGGACCTAAACATATCGATTGGCTCGTGCCATTCGATTTTTACCAATTATTTGGGCATAAGACGGGTCGCCGCGAAATTCGTACCAAAATTCGTCGTGTTTTTTGGCCAAAAACAACACACTAATTGCCGCAGCCACCGTATTCCCCAGATCTGGCGCCCTGTGACTTTTTCTTGTTCCCGAAACTGAAGAGGCCCATGAAAGGACGACGCTACGCTACGAGTGAGGAGATAAAGACAGCATCGAAGGAGGAGCTGAATAAGATCACAAAAAATGATTTTTTCAAGTGCTTCGAGGATTGGAAAAAACGTTGGCACAAGTGTATAATATCTGGTGGGGATTACTTTGAAGGGGACAAAATAGATATTCATGAATAAATAAATAATTTTTGAAAAAACACAAAATTAGCGATACTTTTTGAACAGTCCTCGTATAAGGGATATATTGTGATCATACCGATTTTGACATTTCGAGATTTCGATGGATCTCCACGAACTAAGGTCCGTACATAACGTTTCAACTATTTTTAGCATGATGTCTGTCGGTCTGTCTGTCTGTCTGTCTGTCTGTCTGTCTGTCTGTCTGTCTGTCTGTCTGTCTGTCTGTCTGTCTGTCTATCTGTTTGTCTGTCGGTCCGTGTACACGTGCAGAGCAAATTCGGATAAAAAGATTTTTATGAAACTTCATATTTAAGCTTTTGACATCAATGTGCCATAGAGTTGATCAACTTTTGGTAAAAATCGGTTAACTAGAAATAGGAGTTTACTCGTGTGGGTTTTAAGATTTTTGCGAATATTTCACAACAGAGAAATATTTCGAAAAAAATTGTTTAACATAAGTTGCTATAAAAGCAATAACTAACAACTTTTATTTGAGACATTTTTTGATAAAGCAGCATAAATTAAACAAGTACTTTGTGATGGCGGTCGGTCCTGTGGTGACCACATCTGATTTTTTTAATGTGTGTTCGGTGTGCGGCACCCCATACCATGCACGCGTAGGTAAGGTAGGTCTCATTGAACTTTTATAGATTAAGTGGGAACATTGTCTTTTCAAGAATGATTTTCACTAATTAATAAGAGCAATGCTAATTTAGTTTAGGCTTCTTGTATTTTTTTCCTAATATGTTATCTCCATGATAATCTATTATCGAGGATGCACCCTTAAATATCTTGGTCAGGAGGGTTCCATGGAATAATATTGATGCTAATAATTATCATTGGCAGGTGACACGGTTTTCTTAATGTGAACATTTTAATTTCGTATTTACCTATATTTAGTTTGTATACCCCATTTTTTTTTTTTTTATAATCCGTAGTGATATTAAGATTTGTTTGTAATCACTGACTGCTCTGTTTTGAACCACGTTTTTGTTACAATTTTTTTTCTAAGAATCTTCTTCTTTTTCATGATCCTTTATTCATCCAATTTTGAACATAGGCCTCCCCCTTTCCTTTCCACTCTTCTCTGTTGTGGGCCAATCTATACAATGCAAATCCAGCATGTCGCTTGATATCATCACCCCATCTCATTTGCGGTCTTCATCTTCGTCTCCTTCCATCCCAGGGCGTCGCAGCTGAGTTCTAGTGTTCCAGCGGATATCTGTCTGTCTGACGTTGTGACCCGCAAACTGCCATTTTAATTTGCAACCCTTTCGATGACATGTTACCCCTGTCTTCCCTCTTATCCATTCCTTGATCTTTCTATCTTGTAAGGTGATTTGTCTTTCCATTTGCCTCTGTGAAATTGCTAGTTTACCAACAATTTTCCTTGTTAAAAGTCCATGTTTGTGCCCCGTATGTTATGACCAGTAAAACACATTTGTCATAGACTTTTGTTTTTAGGTCTTGAGATATTTTCTTACTTTCCACTATGAAATACAATTTACCAAATGCCACCCTGCCAAGTTTGATTCTGCGGTATATTTCCGCTTGTATATTTTCTTTTCCAGGTCTTATGAATTGTCCTAAGTAGACATTGCTCCACTTGTTCCAGTGCGTTCCCATCTAGATTTATTTCATTATTTCCACCTGGTTTGTCATAACTTTTGTTTTGCATTTATTGATTTTTATGCCTACTTGCTGTGATCTTTTCTCTAAATCAGTGATCTTTATTTGGAGATCTTCTTTGATCTCAGCGAACAATACGACATCGTCAGCATATCTTAAATTATGGAGTTTTTCCCCATTTACGTTAATTCCCTTGTCTCGCCACTCTAGTTGTTTAAATATATATTCAAGGGCCATAATAAACAGTTTTGTAAATTAAGTAACCGGACTGGCAACACAGCGTTTGATCTGTGAACGTGTGAAACGCCTTCAGTACAAGTTTGAACTCGCTAGAGTAATTTTATTGTCCGTAGCGATTTTTTTCGTGAAACTGTTTTTTCTAGTGCGTTCTAAAAATGACATTCATTTCGGACAACGGTGTGCTATCAGGTTTTGCTTCTGACTTGGGCACAGTGCAACGGAAACTTTTGCAAAACTTCAGCAGGCGTATGGAGACACTGTTTTGTCAAGAATCTAGGTTTTTGGTGGTTTTAAGGCATTTTCAGATGGAAGAGAGTTGATTGAAGATGAATCACACAGCGGAATGCCTTCATCTTCAAGAACCGATGAAAATGTCGACAGAATCCGGAATTTTATGCGTTTAATTCGTCGGTTGACAGTCAAAATGATCGGGGAAGAGTTGAATTTGACTCACACTACCGTTTATCAGATTTAAACCAATGAACTGGGGATGAAAAAAATCTGCGCAAAAATGGTTCCCAAAAACTATTTAAATAAACGAGTTTTTAGCCAGTAAAAACATTCCTGTGGCTCCTCAGCCTCCTTATTCGCCTGACTTGAGTCCTTGTGACTTTTCCTCTTCCCAAAATTGAAAAATCACCTCAAGGGACGTCATTTTGAGACACTAGAAAACATTCAAACGTCCTTAATCGACCAGCTGAAAGCTATTCCAGTATCCGAGTTCCAGCACTACTATGAGGATTGGAAGAACCGTCTCCAGCGCATTGTGGCTTCCCAAAGAAGTTATTTTGAGGGAGATAATACTGAATTGTAATTCTACTCGAATAAAAGAATTTAAAAATCAGTCCGGTTCCTTGATTTACACAACTCGTAGAATCTCCTTGGCGTATCTCTCTTTGAATTAGAATGGCGTCAGTGTCATCCTGTAGCCTAATAATCATTATCGCTTGTTTGTAGATGTTGCGAAGAAGGGTAGTACATCGCGAATCAACTCTACTTTCTTGCAATGCTTGTATAGCAGCCCACATTTCCACCGAGTCAAAGGCTGCTTAAGAATACTTGGAACCCTCGTTAAAATTATCAGCATTTTAAAAATAATCCTTAGTGAAAAGAGTGGTGCACCGTGCACCATTTACCTAGGTGAAGCAGTGGCGTTACCGGTAGGGGGATACATGTATGTGTGGTGGTGTGCGCGATTGAGAAGGCGCCGGTTCATTGTGAGCCACGCGTGGGGCGTAATCAGCAGCCGTTCCCGCAGCCGGTATCGATCCGAGCCGCATCTTTCGGCCTCCATCCACCAATACCCGCTACCATGCCACCCGCACTTATAATCGCGATTGCACTCCACACAATAGTTTCAACGTACAGATCCTTAATTTAGTTTTGGTCAACAAGAATTTTCATTCATAATCGAAGTAGCTTTTAGAATGAACCCAATTTACATCTCCTAACTTGATTATTGCCGACCGGCGTAGCGTAGTGGTAACACATGTGCTCTGCGTTGCGAAGGTCTCGGGTTCGAATCCCGTTCAGGCATGGAAATTTTCTCACATAAAAATCGTCCTGGCTAATTGCCACAGTAGCAAAGGCCATTAAATTAAAAAAAAAAAAAAAAAACTTGATTATTTGATTGACGCTTGTCAAGACCTGACAAACCCCATAATAATAATAATAATAATACTATATTTATTGACTAATTTACATACAAAGTGTTTTTAGTCAGTCAGATTATAAAAATAAGTGTTTACAAAATACAAAATAAAAATATTACATATTACAATTTACATATTAAAAATTCGTCAAATGTATAAAAAGCATGATTGATCAAAACTTTCTTAATACTATTTTTAAAATTTTGGGAGCTTAGGTTCTTGATTTCGACAGGTAACAGCCCAACAAAATGAAAATTTTGTCTTGGTATCGGAAAAGTAAGAACAGATTTAGGATATTTTTGATATGCTGGTTTCAAAAATACCTGGCATTTTTTAGTAGCAGTTCTAGTTTTTGAGATACAGGCTAATTGATTTTAGTTTTTTATCTAAAAATGGTAAACTTCCTCATTGGACAGCAAAGTAAATATAAAAAATATCCTTGTTTTTTTACGTCTTTGGGACAGCAGAGCTGTTAAGGATCAGCACTGGGTTACCAGAACTTGGCCTTTAAGAAATGTCATGATTCAAGGAAACGAAACATAGTCAACGAACCTTTGGTTGCGAGAGAGAAAATCATATTTCCATTCTTGCATCAACTTGGGGCTTATGAAGCCGTTTGTGTAAGTTTTAAATCGAGATGGTTTAACAGCTTTGTTTCACTACTTGACACATACATTTCTTGGGATTAGCACGAAAGAACTGAAAGTCCGAATATTTGATAGTCCTCAGATAAAGCAGTTTATTAAAAATCTACAATTTACCGCATCAATGAACAAGATTGAATCTAATGCTTGGTGTTCATTTGTCCAAGTAGTACAAAATTTTCTTGGAAATCATAAAGCAGAGAATTACACAGAATTAGTGGAAAATATGCTTTCCAACTTTAATATTCTCGGTTGTAACATGAGCATAACAGGAGCATAAAAGTTCACTACCTCCTCAACCACTTAAATCGGTTTCCAGAAAACCTAGGTGATTTTAGTGAAGAACAGGGAGAAAGATTCCATCAGGACATTAAAACTATGGAAGATCGATATCAAGGAAGATGAGATGACATGATGGCCGACTACTGTTAGAGTCTTCACCGAGACTGTCCTGGTAAACTCCATGATAGAAAGTCGTATAAAACAAATATTTTGAATGATAAGTGATGAATGTATATTTATATAGTTGTGAAATAAATAACTTACTTTGTATTTTTTCTTTTTTTAACTGGCAGTTAGAGCAAATAGTAATAGTAATAACGTGAAATGTACATAACTTTAAAAAAAATGATTTTATTCTCAAAAAGGCCAATAAAGCGTATCTGAAAAACTAGATCTGATAGACCAAATCTGCCGGCCATTTTGGATTCTGCACCCAAAATTTGGTACAGTAATAATTTGTACCATTTCTTAATTTTGTTAAGCGTGTAAAGTTAGGATATATGTTTCGCTTATTTTGAGTATTATGAGAGTGAACCTGTTCAAAAGTTGACAAATGTTGTAAATTTTTGTGGGCATATAGAAGGCAATGATAAATGTAAAGGGATGAAAAAGTCATTATTTGCAATTCCGTAAAAAAATTCCTGCAAGTTCTGCACAGAACACCAGCTAAAATTCTGATTGCACGGCGTTGCAAGGAAAATATTCTGAATGCTGCACCAGAGTGTCCCCAAGCTAACAGGGCATAAGATATGTAGAATTTAAATAGGGCAAAATAGGAAATGCGTAGAATATATTTGGAAACGGAATTGTGGATGTTTCGAAATAGATAAATTGATTTGCACAGTTTAGATGCCAGATAGTTAATGTGATGAGTCCATTTTAGAGTAGGATCAACATAAACACCCAAAAAATTAATCGAGTTAGGATTGACATATTCATGATTTTTAAAAGTAATGAGAATTTGCTGAGTTTTATCAGCGTTAAGTGCTAATTTATTAGAAAAGAACTACCTATTTGCTTTGTCTAGTATAATTTTGTTTATATTTAATAGATTTGTATTGTTTGCTGAACGAAAAAGAAGGCCATATCGTCTGCATATAGAATCGATTTTGCACCTAAAGAGTTTGGAAAGTCGTTAATATATATTAAAAATAGCAAAGGTCCCAATTGTTCCCCGAGGCACACCACAAGATATCATTACTGTTACTGATTTAAGATTATTTAGTTTTACAAATTTTTTACGGTCACTGAGGTATGATTTAATTAAAGAACAACTATTAGAGTCAACACCATATATGGCAAGTTTTTCAATAAGAATGTTATGAGAAATACAGTCGAACGCTTTACTCAAATCAAAAAAAAAGTTGATAAGCACAGATCGCCAGTTTCAAGAATATCTGATATTTCTTTAATAAAAGACAGGATTGCAACTGTGGTCGATTTATCATTCCTGAAACCGAACTGAGAATTATTAAACAGATTATTTGTTTCAAAATAAGACACGATTTGTTTATACAATATTTTTTCAAAAATTTTAGAGAAAATGGGAAGTAAGGATATGGGACGATAGTTATTCAAAGGAACAAAAAATATGTAATTTTTTCTCAGAATATTTTAGTTCAGTACATATCAAACCATGTAAGAATAAATTACGTACGAATAATATATATACTACAACTACAGCAAATTATAATTTATCCAACATACATATTTCTGCAGATCTAGTTTTAACTGCTTTATCTGAAATTGATACCAATAAAGGCCCTAGTCTTGATAACATCCCTGCAATTTTTATAAAGATAATAGATCTCGAAATGAATCTTATTTTTTTCATTATAGTAATATTAATTTAATAATTTATTTGCCAAGTATACATAGTTTTTTGTTTTGTTTTTGTTTACAAAGATTTGTTGATAATTCCATTTAATTACAATACATTACATTTCTACGACTTTTACAAACCTCGGATACGTAGCGGTATAACTATCTAATGTATAAGTTTATTCCAATGTTTATTCCAACGTTCGCTTTTACAATGCATTTTTTATTCTCGGATAGTTATCCATGGTTTTATTGTAAATAAAATAAAGTTGGTATTGTTTGACACATAAACTGACATATTAGAAAAGTCATATTTTAAATTGACATATTATTAACAACACATTTGAGCATGTTTGTCGAAATATTCGACACAGATAATTATTTTATTGTGCTATATCTACCGCGTTAGTGTCAGCCTCTCAAATACCGCCCATGTGTAAATTTTCATAAGATCACCCTCTACTAATAGAATTCTATTAGAATCTATACCAAATACCGTCCCTTTGATGAGCCGCTCGTGTGCGGCGCAAACTGTACTATTTATGTACTGTAATTCCTTGTCACCGCGGTGCTGAAGTTCCACTAACATACTGTGGACAAAATAACGCGAGTAATAAGATTAAGCATATACATTTTATGTACAATTGTGGACTGCCAAAATTGTAACAACCAGTTCTTTCAAGAGTAAAATTTCACTAATTAATAACAGAAGTATTTTTTTTTTTTCAGTTTATAACATCATTAACAACCTGTTCGCATTTTGAAAAATAAATAAATAAATAACCGGTTCATTCGAACTGGCTCCAGCCCAATACTGCATATATACATACATATACAAAAACTAGCATTATGTGAACATAGTGTGGAAGAGATGATAGTGGACAGATAGATTCGAAACGCTCAAAGTGCTAGGAGCATATTTCAGCGGTAATCGGCTGCTACTGTTCACTGCTACGCTTTTAAAAAATAAATTAAATTATTATTTCACAACTGCGTGTAATCAAAACTGCTGAAAAAATACAAATATAACGAGGGATAGCGTACTATTATTATCTCGTATGGCAATGTTTAAGTTTTAGAGATTTTAAGGTCGCGACTAGCGTCCTCTGACATGTAGTAGCCGAGACCACCGTGCCCTGTGTAGCTTGCCCCATATTTTCGAAAACTAATTCAGAGATACAGGCATTCATTGTAAAAAATCTGAGCCTATAGTTGCAACAGCCAAGTTTTTTTTTAATCTTTGTGCCCATACTAGGTCGATCTCATGATTCCACACTTTCAAAGCAAGTGAACCAACCACTACGCTGCTGCAACCACAATTATATAACTGTAATAAAAATTCAAATAAAACGTTATAATGTGACATTTATCATTATGTCAATTTATTTTTTTTACCTTGCAAGGGTATAAACTTATACTGCCCTTTATCTGAAGTGTCGTTGGCCGGATAAGATATTCTGGTGTTTATTCCGATGTTTATCCTATCTGAGCTTTATCCGAGCATTGTAAAAGCGATTTTTTGACTTTATACCGGGAATAGCGTTATCCGAGCTTTATCCAACGATTGTAAAAGCGGCCCTATAAATGCAACAAATAAATAAATATATATGCGGCAAATATTTGTAATTGCACTTAAGCTCTGATGAGCTTGAATGTGCCACAATTCTTAATTTATATTTCAAGTCTGCTTACATTTGTATGAATATAGATTTACGATTTTCTTACTTGGCATAGTTATATGAACATTTTTTCAATAATTTCTGTTCCTGCTAGAAGTAACCATAATTTAATTTTCTTTTTGTAGCTGTGATGCAAATTAATGTTTCAAATCTCCACCGGCACCATGTTATATATTCTGAGAAGAAAATATGTATAACATCTTTGACCAATTCTCTTTTCGGCTCGGGGTTGCTCCATTAGTTTCCTTTCGCGGGCTCTTGTTCCATAATTATATGAAATAATATTGGTATCTCTTTTCTTAGACTGATATAGCAGTACCACTTTTGCATAGGTTTGCCTGATATAATATTTCAGTTTCTTGAGTATAGAGATTGGCAGACGGGGAATCGAATGTTAAGCCGAATATTATTTTCGTTGCTCTGTTTTGCAGTCTTTTTAGTCTCTCTAAATGCGAGTTGTATATTCCGCCCCATGCTATAATAACGTATGATAAAATCGAATGGAATAAACCATAGTCATCAAACATCATCATAGTCATCAATCAATAGTCATCATAGCCATCAAAAAGAGTAAATTATTTTTAATAGTTTAATATTTAAGAAATGTTTCACTTGTTTGAAGATATATATCAGACCTCTCAATTTTTTCATTATGAGATTAATATGTTTATCCCATCTTAGATGCGAGTCATATGTTATTCCGAGATATTTTAGTAGTGACACCTATCTTTAAAAATTATGGGTCCGTGTCTAAATTATATATTTTTGAAAAAATATTTGGGCGTTTAATATATAACGTCTTATTAAATTTGGTAAAAAGATCAAAAAATACTGAACAGCATAGATTTTTCTCAGGTCGATCGGTTGATGCTTACCGTAAAATATTAAATATAATACGCACTCGTGTATAATGCGTATGCATGATTTAGCACGAAAGTTTAATAAAATTAAAATTCGTGTATAATATCACGCGTGTTGCAACGTGTCTCACAGCTGTACATGTGCTTCTTCAATATTGAAAATAATGTTTTTTGTTATTTATTTTTTTTACGCGAGTATAATACGCACTCCAGTTTTTTGCGAGTTTAAGTGAGCACAACTTAACCCGGGATTTCAAGGTAGTTAATTTTATATACCAATTTCGTATTTAAATCAATGGATGTGAGAATACAAGTAGATGCTATTTACACCGATTTTAGCAAGGCTTTCGATATTGTGGATCACGATTTATTTATTGCGAAGCTCTCTGTGATCTGTTGGCAGACACCTTAACTGGTTTGAATCTTACTTGTCCTATAGATAGCAGCGAGTTGTTTTAAATGGTTACGAGTCTGACTTCATAGATATTACCTCTGGTGTTCCTCAAGGGGCAGCTTGGGCCCTTTACTCTTTAATATTTTTATAAATGATGTTTTAAAAACTCTTAATTTAAAATGTATTTCAACCCCCTTGGGTACAGTATTTTTAAAACATTTTTTGACAAAAAACACATTTAAATAATTAAAAAAATTAAAACTACTTGTTCCTTATTCTACGTCTTAAAATTTTTTTAATATTTTAAAAAGATAATTATTTTTTCAACGACACAAAAAAAATCAATGTGAATTGTGAATTTTCACACATTTCAGGGTTTCGCAGGTATTTACTAAGTGAATGATGATTAGTTGGGATGCCAAAACAAATGTTATGTTAAAATATATTTTTTGTTAATTTTAATTCGTATGCCTAATACCATTATTTAGGTTTCTAAATATGTGCTGTATTTTTTTTATTTTTTATATTTATATAGCAAGGTTCATTAAGATTTGGAAAATTGTGCCTATGGCTTCCATTGGTTGTTTTAAGTTATATCTCCGCCCCTCTGGTTTCGTATACATAACACATAGAATGAAAATATAATTCCAACAATTCCAACTGGTTGTTAAATTTACGCTCTTAAAAGTTAAATGCAACATTTGGCCAAATATAACTAGAATTTTGACAAAATAATAACGTAAACGAGGAACGAAAAGTAGTTTTTTTTAATTTCTTTATTTTAACACAAGTTTATTAAAAAATATACTTAAAAAAATTATGTAAAGTGTGAATTTTCACACATTTCAGGGTTTCTCAGGTAAGTGAATGATGATTAATTGAAATGCCAAAACAAATGTTATGTTAAAATATTTTTTTTGTTAATTTTAATTCGTATGCCTAATACCATTATTTAGGTTTCTAAATAAGTGCAGTTTTATATATATATATATATATATTTATATATATATAAAGCAAGGTTCATTAAGATTTTGAAAATTGCGCCTATGGCTTCCATTGGTTGTTTTAAGTCATAACTCCGCCCCTCTGGTGTCGTGTAATCAATTTCAACCATTTCCACTGGTTATTAAATTTACGCTTTTAAAAATTAAATGCATTTGCCCAAATATAACTACAATTTTGAAAAAATAATTTAAACAAAATAAAAATGCAAAAAAAACAGAACAAATAAAATTTCCTCGAAACCGGAACGAACCCTAGTTTGCAAATTGGAACGCGAGAACGGTAACCATTACACTATCAAAGCATACTGGTTTACTGTGTTACATAAGTTATTAAATATTTTACATGGTCAAGCAAAAAACACAAGACATGCGTTATTTTCCGAAAACATAATCTGATCAAAAATTCCTGTTGTACTATTCCGGAAAAATGGTGCACAAATGTACACTACTTAGAATTTTTTTAGGTTTTTAGTTTAAACCACCAATAATTTATTTTGCAAAAATAAAATTTTGATAGTCAATCCACATACTAAGGACTTTCATTTGATACCCTACTCAGAATTTATTATTAATTTATTGATTATTTTTTTCGATGAACAGATATTTCTCTGTTTAACCGTTTGGCTACAATTTTTAGCGGACAGACGACCAAATGACGGTATAAAAGTTTTTTTTCATACCTACGCCCTAACCCAATTGTTCAAAAATTCCTGTTGAACTCAACAGGAATTTTTGAAGGTACTTTATTGAGACTTTGTTTTAGTTTTTTAGGTCAACCCCTCTGGGAAATAGAGTGGCTGACATTTTTTTTTTGACATATCTTGGCAAAGAACCTATAAAAGATTTTTCAAAAATAAAAATATATATATATATATATATATATATATATATATATATATATATATATATATATATATATATATATATATATATATAATGTAGAAGTTATTGGGATAAACGGTTATAAATGGATTTATAACCGTTTTTTCTTTATATAGACTGTGATATTTAGATTTTTGTATTTTTTTGTGATATTATGTTTAAATTTGTTATGTGACATTAGTGTAATGTTTAACACCAGAGGACACTCTTAAATTTTACTTTCCCTTGAAAAAGGTCAAAAAAATTTGACCGAAATATTGGGTCTCAGTAATCGTTGAGTTTACTTACCTCCACCGTTTATCCCAATAACTTCTACATTATATAGTTTTGGAACGGAATAATCTAATATACTTATTATATATATATATATATATATATATATATTAAATAACTACAAATTTGTTTATATTTATTCTACGGTGTGTTTTTTTTTAACTATCTATAATTTTCCTACAGGTGGGTCAAAGAGTTTTATAAGTATGCCAAATATCAACTCTCTATGTTCAGCCATTTGTTTTCCGTACAGATAGACCGACAGACACACAGACAAAAAAACAGACACATAAGTGACTTTATAAGAGTTTTTTGGTCATACTTTCAAAACCCAACAATGCATAGAGCAAAAAATCAAGATTTTCTGTAATCTCTCATGTTAAACCTCAACATTATTAAATTTCATTTATATCCAAAACAGGTATGCTAATACCATGTAATTGATTAACAAATCGCCGTAAGAAAAATTCATTAATAACAAATAGTGACATCAACAGTTTGTTAATAATAAATCACGTTACTATGCTGAGGCTAATAGCTTAATAAATAAATCAAATCTCACTAATTCACTAAATTCATGGGCGTAGCAATACATTTTCAATATGGGTGTGGCAAGATTAATCATCAATTTCCTCAACAAAATCGAGTTTTACATTAACTAGTTAAGGTATTGGAGTCGAGAGCTAAAATTAGAATGTAGAAAATTACTTACCCAGTTTTAGTGCAGTTCATTTCGTCGGAATAATCTTTGCAGTCATTGTCGTTATCACACAACCATGTGATTGGAATACATAGGCCGTTTGAACATTCAAATTGGTCCTTCGTGCAGTTTTCGGAGAAACCTACACAGAAAACATACGTCGCAATTTCGAAAAAGATTCTTTAAAAAACTGTTCTATATTTAACTTGTTTTTGTGCATAAAATGTATTTTTATGATAACTGTTAAAAAAAGTCTCATAAGAGTTCCTTTATTTCACACTTATAGCATATAACACTAAATCAATAAGTATAATACATCGGCTAATGGGACCTATAATACCGTGCGATCAAAATTTCTTGTCAGTTACAGAACAGTAAACAATGAGTTTAAAAATATCAAAACTGTGTTCTAATCCACAGCTGAAACTCCCAATTTAAGAAAGAACCAATCAGATTACTTCGTTGGTCCGAACTCACCCGAGAATCAACGAAAATATGTGTTCCTAAGTTAATACCTGTTGTCAACTCATTGGCGTGTAAAGAAAAATAGTGTTCATTTAATAATAAATTCGTATAAGGTAATAAAAATAGAATATACGCCTATGTATACATGTCCATGGAAATAAGTTTGATAATTAAATGTTTCTGTCAAGTGTTGCATAACGGACAAGATTTCTTGATCGCTCTGTACGATCTCAGTGGAATTGCATAAGCTAATGGGGGTGACAGAACCATCTCCAAGGACTGCAGGCGTGTCCGTGCAGTCCGAAAAAGATTCAGAAAGTGCTTTCGAAACAATTAAAGTCAATTCGTATATTGATTCACTTTTGTAAAGGCAAACCAGATCTGGTTATTTTGATTACTTTTATATAAATAAATTTTGATTTCAATAGTTTCCGACTTTGGAATTTAATTGGTATTAAAAAATTTATGTGAAGTGTGAATTTTCACATATTTCTGGATTTTGCAGGTATTTAGTAACTGAACGATGATTATTTGGGATGCCAAAACAAATTTTATGTCAAAATATTTTTTTATGAATTTTAATTCGAACGCCTAATACCATTATTTAAGTTTCTAAATATATGCAGTATTTTTTTTATACAGCAAAGTTCATTAAGATTTTGAAAATTGCACCTATGGCTTCCATTGGTTGCTTACATCATAAGTCCTGCCCTTTGATTTCGTCAAACATAGAATTAAATTATAATTTCAACACTTTCCACTGGTTATTAAATTTACGCTTTTAAAAATTAAATGCAACATTTACCAAATATAACTAGAATTTTAACAAAATAATTTAAACAAAATAAAAATGCAAAAATAAAAAACAAAAAATAAAATCAACAGAATTCGAACCCTAGTTTGCAAGTTTCTTATATTATTAAGCGTACGACAAATCCAACCACGCCACGAGAGCTACTGATCTGGTATGTTACACAACGTATTAAATAGTTAACATATTTTAGTTAAAAACACAAAAAATGCGCTATTTTCCGAAAACATAATCTGATCAAAAATTCCTGTTGCACTATTCCGGTTCACACCAATGTACATTACTTAGAGTTTTTTCAGATTTTTAGTTTAAACCATCTGGGCTACAGGGTGTGGGACAATTTTTTTTTGCACAATTTTGGCATAAATCGCCTCAAAATAATTTATTTTGCAAAAATAAAATTTTGATCGTTAATCCACGTACTAAGGGCTTTCATTTGATACCCTACTCAGAATTTAAAAAAAATATTTTTTTTTTCGATGCGCTCATATTTGTTTATATTTTTAGAGGGATATGTTTTTTAGATGTTTTAGTATTTTTCCTATGTGCGGGTCAAAGAGTTGTATAAGCATGCCAAATTTCAACTCTCTAGGTTTAGCCGTTTGGCTACAATTTTTACCGAACAGACAGACAGACAGACAGACAGACAGACGACAAAATGACGGTATAAGGGTTTTTTGGTCATACCTACAAAACTCTAAAAATGGTAAAAAATGTCAATTTGACATATGTTATAAAAATGATATCTTAATTATAATTATCATAACTTACAAATTTGAAGTATGATTTACAGCGCAAGGAAATTTTTTAAATGACTTTTTAAGTCAATAACCAGATATAGTTTGTCCTTACAAAAGTAAACAGCATATAGTAGAGTATTAATTACTTTAAATGTCATTTAAAAATATTCCTTACGCTGTAAAACAGACTTCAGATTTGTTGGTTATGATCATTATAATTAAGATAGATCATAGATCATTATGACATATCAAATGGAATGACATATTAAGAAAGTGACATATATGCTATACCAAACGTTTAGGCGGAACTAGATTTTGAAATCTATTTTTATCTATTAATTCGGACTTTTGATCATTTTGTTTAAGCTTTGTAAATCACATTGCAAATTCTAGATTAAATCGATTGTAATTATAAAATGTCCTTTTCACTGCACTTTAATTTTTTGTCATTCTTAATAAAAATTTCCATTTTTTTTTTTTTGTTTTCAGAATATTTGAAAATGTATTCAAATTTTTAATAAATGTCATTCGTTTCTATATTTTTAATTATCACATATCAACATCAATCATGAAACCCAAGCAAGGTCCCTTCTCGTGACAACCTTAAAGAACTAAATTCCCATTTAGTTCCGCCTAAAGGTTTGGAATAGCCTGTACAAGACATAAATAACATACTCGTACAATTTCAAAGGTGCAATCTATTGAAATCAAAACTTCATCTTCGTTTGTTTTTACAAAAGTGATAGCATGTAACCTTAACTTATCTTTAAAAAAATATCAAATGTTAAATAAAACTGTAAGTATATATATTTTTTTATTGCAAGCAGTAGTAGAATAAATATTGTATGACACTCATGCATAGAGCGTCTTTTTAAATCATGGGATTGCAGCACTTTTCTACGGCTCGTGAGACAAAACTTCCCATTTCTGAAAAATGTGATGAGCAAAAAAAAATGAAACGTCGTTCATAATTCAAGTGATGACAAAAAAAAAAAAGAAAAGACCCTTTGAAATTCAAGTCATGAACAAAATAAAAAGATACGCCCTTCAAAAAAAGACGCCCGTTTTCTAAATTCTTTTGCACCTTTTTCTAGTTTTTGTGCCTCTTTGCCCGTAAAGGTGAGGCGAGTACCTCACTCGCATCACCCTCAGCACGACCCTGCTATGACAATTGCACACGTAGCAACAAGCGTTTAAAATCTATCTTTATTTCGTTACGCTCGATATCCGAGAATGGCACGCAAACCAGCGTTTTCTACCTCAGAGAATAAAAAGTATGAAGGTCATCAAGGATGAAATTTTCGGTTAATAATATTGCCAACCTTAACAGCTTATTATTTGACATTGGCTTACTATTTTACCGTTTTTTTTTTTTTTTTGGTAAGTTACACATCTTGCTTATTTAAAGAAATCATTGTATACTCTAAAAAATATCAAAAACTTTTTAAAAAAAATTAATTTTGTTGAAAATGGAACGGTCGGAAATTCGCACTATTATTGAAGTAAGATAGTGTATTTGGCTATAGTGTTACTATGCAGCAGACAATATCAAATTGGTTCGCCAAATTTCGTACAGGTAACTTAACGTAACAGGAAAAAACCTGGCTCATCGATCACAGCAGATATATACTGCAACCGACTGGACGAAATGATGCAAAAACTTAAAGAAAAACAGCCTAGGTTGATCGATTCCCTATCTTATCGATTCCCTATCTTATCGATTCCCTATCTTATTGCATGATAACGCTAGACCACACACTGCACAAATGACTGTGGCAAAACTACAGGCATTGGAGTTGGAACTTCTTCATCATCCTCCATACTCACCAGACCTAGCCCCCACTGACTACCACTTCTTCCGCAATTTGGACAACTTTTTAATATAAAACAGTTTAATTCCGACAATGCTGTAAAACTGGTCTTCCAGGAATTCATTGACTCTCGTCCGCCAGGGTTTTATACCACCGGCCTGAACTACCTGCCGCTTAAATGGCAAAAGCTTATAGACAATATGGGTGCATACTTTGATGAATAAAATAATTCCTTATATTTGTAAGTTATCAACCAACTTTGCATTTTTTTCAACAAATTTCATCCTTGACGACATAATATATTAAAAAGGATAATTAAAACAATTAATAAATAAATAAAATCTTGTTCTCAACAAAGATATTTTGTACGGACAAACTCAAATAAATTATGTAAGTCTGTCTGAAAATCATTAACTGAATCTTTTCTTTCTTTCATGGCTATTGTATTATACTAAAATTTGCTAATAAATGCAGTTAGTCTAATTGTTTCAAATGAGCAAATTCTGAGCAAATATTTCCTTAGATGTCACTTCTAAATTGAAGCTTAAAAGCGGTATAAAAACATATATTGTATGACCCGACGTACACCAAATTTTTAAATTAGGTTGCGCTTCCAACAGGTTTAATAACCCTGCTCTAAGGTATTTTCATTTAAGTACGCGCAATTAACTGTAGAACGATGTTTTCATGAAACTACTTACAGTTAAATTGTTTATACTATCTAAAATTAGAAAACAGTCTCAATTTATTTTTTATTTCCAATTAATTTAACTTCATGATAAAAATAGCTGAAATCGATCCTACCACAGTGCGTTTCGTCGGAGTAATCTCCACAGTCGTCATCTCCATCACAGAGCCATTCCTTGGAAATGCATTTACCCGAGACCGGACAGCGCACCTTGTTATCTGCTTCTTCACACTTCTGTGCTCGATAGTTCTCTTCACTGCAATCTTGCTCGTCTTCGTCGTTTATACAGTCAGTTTGACCGTCACATCTGTAATGAATAACAAAAAGTAAATAGACAGAAATAAAACAAATAAATTTCATATTTTTATTTTTATTTTATTATGATCGGAGCAGAGACGGGACTAACCCAGTGAAATGTACAATGTTATTACAAAATTATATTTACTGTTTTACTAGATTAAATAGAAGAAGATTGATCACTTATGCCTGGGCTACACCTGCATCTATCGTCGCTAAACTTCGGTTTAACGTGACATAAACGCTAATGTGGACAGCTACTATCGGTTTGCGTTCACAATATTAGCAGCGCCACTAGACACATCACGATAACTGAAGTGGCGGTTTTAGAGCGCACATCAAAGGAACTTAGCGCAGAGCGTAGTATGTTCTGTTGGCGCGTATTGTTGTTTATCCGGCATCATTTGAAGTTATGTTATATATATTTCTTTACAACTTATTTGGGCCAAAATCAGGTAAGATTATGTTTGAATTTGTAAAATTGATTGTAAAAAATAATTTTAGGATGCAGTTATGATGGATATACACCATAATTTTATTTAATTTATAGCAAAATAAATATTGCGAAAACGCAGGTATGGCCACAAGTTGCGCTTTAGCACGATATCGATAGATGCAGTTTACCACGAATTTATATAACGCGCAATTATCGGCGAAGCTTATAACGCAAGTGTGGCCCAGGCATTAGAGTATGCAATTTATTAATACATAATTTCCGGAATTTTTGTTTGGAATAATTGAAAATATCTATCTAGAAAAAATTGATGTGAAGTGTGAATTTTCACACATTTCAGGGTTTTGCAGGTATTTCAATTCAATTCAATTCAATTTAGTAAGTAAATGATGATTATTTGGGTTGCCAAAACAAATTTTATAACAAAATATTTTTTTTGTTAATTTTAATTCGAACGTCTAATACCACTATTTAGGTTTCTAAATATATGCAGTATTTTTTTTTTTATATAGCAAGGTTAATTAAAATTTAGAAAATTGCTCCTATGGCTTCCATTGGTTGTTTTAAGTCATAACTCCGCCCCTCTGATTTCGTGTATTCAATTTCAACAATTTCCACTGGTTATTAAATTTACGCTTTTAAAAATTAAATGCAACATTTGCCTAAATATAACTAGAATTTTGGAATTTTAAGAATTTTAAAAATTGCGCCTATGGCTTTCATTGGTTCTAGAAGCTCCGCCCCTCTGATTTCGTGTACATTGAAACAGAATTAAATTATAATTTAAACAATTTCCACTGGTTATTAAATTTATGCTTTTAAAAATTAAATGCAACATTTGCCAAAATATAACTAGAACTTTGAAAAATAATTTAAACAGTACAAATTAAAAAAAAAAAAAACACAAAAAATAATATTGTCTTCTCGCAGGGTTCGATCCCTTTCGGATCGAGTTAGTTGGGTGAGAAGCCAGCATCATAACCACTACACCAGGATACCCCTTCCAGTGTAGCGTATTACAAAGCTATAACTTGTGTACATTATTAGCCAAGAACACACAAAAAATGCGTTTTTTTCCAAAAACATAATCAGATCAAAAATTCCTGTTGTACTATTCCGGTTCACACCAATGTATACTACTTAGAATTTTTTCAGATTTTTAGTTTAAACCATCTGGGCTACAGGTGTGGGACAAAAATTTTTTTGCACAATTTTGGCAAAAATCGCATCAAAATAATTTATTTTGCAAAAATAAAAATTTGATCGTTAATCTACATACCAAGGGCTTTCATTTGATACCCTACTCAGAATTATAAAAAAATATTGTTTTTTTTTTCGCTGAGCACATATTTGTTTATATTTTTAGGCGGATATGTTTTTTAGATGTTTTAGTATTTTTCATATGTGCGGGTCAAAGAGTTGTATAAGCGTGCCAAATTTCAACTCTCTAGGTTTAGCCGTTTGGCTACAATTTTTACCGAACAGACAGACAGACAGACAGACAGACAGACAGATAGACAGACAGACAGACAGACAGACAGACGACAAAATGACGGTATAAGGGTTTTTTGGTAGTGGTCGTGAATTTGTGTTTGAACTGATTTGATGGAATAGGCTAGTATTTCTGATTTTGTATATAGGGATTCGAAACTCGATAAGATGTAGGAGTTCGCTAGAAGTTATGTTATTAACTATTCGGTAAAGCATCAACATGTCAGATAAAATACGACGTTTTTGAAGCGGTAGAATATTTATTCCGAGACAGGAATCGTAGTAGTTATCGTATTGGACATTACGTTTACAGCAGAAATACTTTATGACTTTTTTCTGAATTTTTTCAACTTTGAAAATGTATTTGTCATACGAACTATTCCAGATAACGAATGAATAGTTTAAGTTACTAGAAACGTACGCAAGTAAAGATTTTTAAAAGCGTTTATAGAATTAAAACTTTTAGTAGTGCCAATTATAAAACCCAACATTTTTAGGGATTTGCTGCATATATATTCGACATGTAGTTCATAAGAAAGTGTTGAATCTAGAAGCACTCCTAGATCTCTAATTACTGATGACCGTTTTTTTTTTTTTTTAATTTTATGGCTTTTGCTGCTCTGACAATTAGCCCGGACAATTTTTTATTTGAGAAAATATCCATGCCTGAACGGGATTCGAACCCGAGACCTTCGCAACGCAGAGCACATGTGTTACCACTACGCTACGCCGGTCGGCACTGATGACCGTTAAAATAATATGAAAAGAATGTACGTTTTTGTTTCTCGTAAATGATATTATTTGATATTTATCGAGGTTAAGAAATAATTTGTTTTGTTGGCAATAAAGGATTGCAGGATGGCAGGAGGGCGGTATCCGATGGCCTCCTAATTGGAAGGTATAATTTCATATCATCGGCGAATAACAAGAAATTTGCATGTTTTATTATTTTTGAAATGTCGTTGATATAAATTAAAAAATAAATTGGTCCCAAGTGGGACCCCTGAGGGACACCGGAAGTTATGTTTACGAAATCAGAATTGAAGCCGTTAATGGTGACCGCTTGACTTCTATTACTTATTACTTACTACTACTTACTACTATTTCTATTATTTATTACTTTTATTACTTACTTAAATATTGTAATTTATAATAAATATTATAAATTTTTATTGAAATGTCCGGTACATATTTATTATGATAAGCAATAAAAAATTGAAGAACTAGAACATCTAAATAGTCAGTATTAAACATATGAGGAGCCTATTTCAAAAACGTTTCATGTCCATTTTTTTTTTAAATTCATTTTGTTGTTTCATTGGCAACATTGATGCAACCTCTTTCAAAAAATACCATAATTTCTTACTAAACCGACCTAAAAACCTTAAATAAATGGCTTTGAAACTATCGCTTGTTTCCAGAACGTCTCTTGTCCACCTATGTGGAGTAAAAGGCAAGATGGTAGATGTGCAGTGACTGAAATTATGGAAACAGATCGTATCTTGTCCTACGATCCTGCATCATAGTGTCCCGCTTGTTCTTTTCAAATCTAACTCTTGTCCAAAATTCTACACACTGTAGTGTGACACAAAAATATAATATTGCAAGGTACGGTTTTACGCCTTTTCTTTTTCAAATAACTTAATGACAGCCCTGATTTTAAAGTGTTGACAATCTTGTGCAGGTTGTGCATAAGGTTTTCTTTTACTGCGATTGTTTAAACAACGCTGTTGTTCAGTGTTTTTCATTTTCTAATTTTATCTGTGCCTTATATTTTGATTAATTTTGGAGGAAGTAGAAGAACCTAACATTTTGCATAATTGTGTCTCATTTAATTCTTTCTATATTGTTTTTTCTTTTATTTTATTTTTTTTATTTTTGTAAATAAATTTGTATTGAACTTAATCGCTTTTAAAGAACTTTCATTCTGATGACTTTTGAATCATAATAATATATCATTTATATACTATAAAAATTAGCTTTTTATATATTAAAGCAGGCTTTTCCTAAACAAAATTATCAAAAGCTTCAATCAATCGATAGTAGTTACTAGATATGAAAATCTAGTTCTGCCTAAACCAAAGAAATCACCTTGAAGTGATAAAATAAAAATTAAACGGTTCTGAGCATCGTAGGTATATAAGGAAATTATTTAAACAAAAAGATTTTAAATAATTTATAATTGCATTAATCGTTTTTCGTGATTACTCTCAACTTTTGAAAAATGGCTATGAGACGTTTTGGAAATATGCTCCACATATGTACTACTATCAACAAAATATGTTTTTATTAGGGTTGCACCGATAAGCAAATTGGCCGATTACCAATTAATCGTCCGATACCCGATTAGTCTGCTACCAATTAAGAAACTAGCGCAAACCATTCTTGTAAAATTTATGTCTCAATATTCTATTGAGAACACTGATGCTAGATTAGGCTGGCTAAGCTAGAGACTAATTTACAACATAAAAAGTTAAAATACTTTAAAAAAAGTCTATTCCAAACGGTTAGGCGGAACTAGATTTTGCAATCTAGTTACTTTCATCGTTTAAATCGTGCTTTTCGGCCGTTTTGTTTAAGCTTTGTAAATCATACTTACAATAAACATTTTTTCGTTAAGGTTAATATCATTTTAAAATGTCATTTTCTTTATATTTTCATTTTTTTTTTTTGTCATTCTTTATACAAATTTCCCATTTTTTTTTTCAAATGTGTTAAAAAAAATAATTTAATTTTGACATATGTCATTCGTTTCCATGGTTTCATAGTTGGAATTTTAAATTTTGACATTTCAACTTGAAAAATTAAATAACCCAAGCAAGGTCACTTTTCGTGACAACCTAAAAGAACGAAATTCCCATTTAGTTCCGCCTAACCGTTTGGAACAGACTGTACTGATTATTGACTGAATATTATTTCAAACAAACTGTCAACCTCAAAATTCTGTTAAACTGCTAGATAAATTAATAACTTGTTCTCAAAGTATAAATAAATGGTATTAATTTATGCACCAAACACATAAAATTTTATCCTATGATTGGTTTTTAGATGCAATCTATTTTTAAATTTAATATTTGCGAACATGTGTCATATTTAGTTTTATTTTATCTACACTGTTTTCAGTGATGAAACCAGTGTAGATAAAATAAAACAAATTTCCCTTCGTTGATTTACGGATCAAAGGTTATAATTGGATAAGCCATTTAAAATTAAAAATATATATACATTTTCTAATTTCCTAAAAAATATATGTAAAAGATGTTTAATTTTGTAATACGTAACTAGATCTGATGATTTTAGTGACTTTTGTGGTGTAAACAGACTTTGATGTATCCGTGTGAACCAATACTATGATAATATTATAAATTAATTGTAAATATACAACATAAAAATGAATTTTTTCCACGACTATATAGATATATGTGCATTACAGGCGTGTCAGTGATTAGTAAATGTAGCACGTTCCCCACTCCTTTTTATTACCCACCGCTGACCTGTTACCTAATGAGCTCATTACGTAACAGGATGAGCTCATTACATAACAGGTTCAAGCAACAATGGCCGACCGTTACTAGACAACGTAATAAATAAGTTGAAAGTATATGTCAAATAATATTTAGTTTGTAAAGGAAACCGGATTAAAATTAAATAATATAGTTAAAGTTGTGGAATTTCGCAAATATATTTTTTGATAGAGCTGGCCTCTGTCAGTCACTTAATCAGCTGACGCAATTATTGTTATTAACATGTTATTAACCGTATGACACGAACATGACCGTTGCTAGGCAACGTAATAAATTGGTTGAAAGCAACTCTCAAATTATTGTTTGTTTTTAAAGGGAACTGAATAAAAATTAAATAAGTAATAAAGTTATAGTCGTGGAAAAAAAACATAGTATAAAACTTGCATGGAATAGTCATTTCACACGAGTATGAAAGTTGCACCACGAGCCGCAGGCGAGTAGCGCAATTTTCAAACTCGTGTAAAATGACTATCATTCCATGCTCGTTCATAATATACTATTTCCTGTTAGTTATGGATTGCAAAATGAGACAGATAATATATATTTTAGAGCATTCTGTTTTCGAACACCCAATACTTTTCCTATATGCCGTTTTATTATAATTTCTTCCTCATTGACAGACAAACCCAACAGTGACGATATAAGAGTTTCTTGGTTATACAGACAAATAAACAGGTAAATAAACTTGGTTACACCTAAGAAAAATACCAAAAAATTCCAATCAGTTTTAGGATAAGTGGAATGAAACTACCCAAGCACTATATTCGGAACATCCAATAAATGAGACGGAGACTAGTGTATAAAGCAAGTAATAAGAATGAAAGAGGACCAAATGGCGATAAAGATTTTGAAGGGAATGCAGAAAGCCCAACTGTCTTTGGGAACACTTGGCAAAAGTTGAAGAAATTAACTCACAGAAGATCAAACGAGTATTGGTATACAGACCTAAACGGAAACAAAGACCTAAACAAATCAGGATGAAAGAACAAAATATTTTTGTGACACGAAAGATCAACTTGTCTGACATGAAGAGAGAGAAAAAAGAATCAAACCCTCTTGAGCAGCTAAAGACCCCCAAACTCCAATTTGGCCACAATACAATCTGGCCAAGTTTATACTATTGCATTCATTGTTGTTAGATAAAATCTAACTTGTAATAGTTATTTTATAATTTTGGCAGTGCTGATACTTGGCCCAGTTTGATTTGTTGACATTTTTTAAGTTACAGAGTTGATGGATCGTTTCTAAGCCAAGTGTGGAATGCCAACAAAAATAATATAAATAACAAAGTTAACTTTTTATATCAAAATATGTCAAGTGTGGATGTATTTATACTTTATATTTCATGGAATAAATAAATTTCAATACTAACCAGATGCTTTTCATTATATATTACGACACTATATTAATGGTCCATTTCTTTACCAACAATTTTTGGAATTTCTCAAACAAAATAAATAAACTGTAGAACAAAATATATGACGTGTATGCAAAAATTTTAGTCTTATTTTTCAGTTCTCTGATTCCATTATTTAGCCTTTTTGTAATTTAGACAAACTGAATTTCGTGAAACATCATATGGCATGATTTAATGATACATAAACTCATTATATAAAGTCATAAACTCATAAATTATTATTCAACAAGATGAGCTACGAAAAACTGTATAATCGATCCTGCATTTGGTATGAGTCTCAACATTTAATAATGCAGGTAAAGTATTTGAATCAATTTGATTTGTGCTTGTTGAAGATATTACGTCTCACAATACTAGCAAATATTGATTTGCTTGCTATAAAACTGGTAATTTTGTTGTCAGTTACCAATCACGCTCTAAAGCATCACGAAGATTGAAGACCGTTGATTTTCAAGATTTACAGTATGGCAATCCGTCGTAGATGCAACAGAAACTCATATAAAAGCTACAAGTTGATCAAGCAACCGCTGCGAGTTAATCGAGCAACAGCTTCGAAACGACTGAATGGGATGGAATATATTCAGAAGCTCTGAAAGAACTATATGAACTGTCCGAACACAGCATCGCCAACCGACTTAACACATATATTCCGTAGGCAACATAGAAGAATTATTTTGTTGTCAAATGCATTATTTGGCCGATGGAATGGAACAGAAAAGATCATTCCCTAGACAAGAAAATTGGAAGGTTCTTTTGCGCGACAATCTTTTACGTCGACTGAAAAGTTCTCCCCCACGTGGCGTATTCACTCGATCTGCTGTACTTGGATTAGTAATTTATTACAACAAATATTTTGATGTTTTTTTTTTTTTAATAAAATGCATTGGCTTCCTGCTGACCCCATTATGTCAGCCTCTACGTATTATATTAATTATTTATTGTTGGTTAATGACAGGGACCTGAAGCTGAATTTATTTAGGTTCACGTTCGGATTAAGGTTCAATGTGGTAATTTCGGTTCGGTTTCAGGTTCAGGTTCAATAACAGATATTTTTTTAGGTCCAAGAACCTAAATTTTTTCAGGTTCGGGTTCGGGTTCAATGAATATTTTAAAGTACAGTCTGTTCCAAACGGTTAAGCGGAACTAAATGGGAATTTAGTTCTTTTAGGTTGTCACGAGAAGGGACCTTGCTTGGGTTATTTCATTTTTCACGTTGGGATGTCAAAATTTAAAATTCCAACAATGAAACCATGGAAACGAATGATATATGTCGAAATTAAATATTTTTTTTAGATATTTTAATGACAAAAAAATAAATAAATGGGAAATTTGTATTAAGAATGACACAAAAAATCAAAATATAAAGAAAATGACATTTTAAAATTATATTAACCTTAACCAAAAAATGTTTATTTTAAGTATGATTTACAAAGCTTAAACAAAACGGCCGAAAGGCACGATTTAAACGATGAAAGTAGTTAGATTGCAAAATCTAGTTCCGCTTAATCGTTTGGCACAGACTGTATACTCTATTTGACTTTGTAATACATAAGAGGGAAATTAAGAGGGTGGTCCGAGCTTGTCGGGCGAAGGTATGGCTAGAATCTTAACTCAGCCAGAAATAAGATTTTCGACTTCGGTCAAATATCATACACAAGTGAAATAAGTAATGAAAATGAAACTCCTGAAACTAAGAGGGAAACTTAATTTTTTATGTTGTATATTTATATCATCTTAGGGTGGTAATTCTGAGATGACACCTTTCAAAATATTTGACAATTAATTGACATTAATGACAATCTTTCATTTGTAATTTTTGAATGAATACAACCTAAGAAAAATATTTACAAGTTGACATTTTTCCTAAAGTCCATTTACAACACAACAATCACCAAAGTCACCAGATTTTGTAACGTACAGTCTGTTCCAAACGCTTAAGCGGAACTAGATTTTGCAATCTAGTTACTTTCATCGTTTAAATCGTGCCTTTCGGCCGTTTTGTTTAAGCTTTGTAAATCATACTTACAATAAACATTTTTTGGTTAAGGTTAATATCATTTTAAAATGTCACTTTCTTTATATTTTGATTTTTTGTGTCATTCTTAATACAAATTTCCCATTTATTTATTTTTTTGTCATTAAAATATCTAAAAAAAATATTTAATTTTGACATATGTCATTCGTTTCCATGGTTTCATTGTTGGAATATTCAATTTTGACATCGCAACGTGAAAAATGAAATATCCCAAGCAAGGTCCCTTCTCGTGACAACCTAAAAGAACTAAATTCCCATTTAGTTCCGCTTAACCGTTTGGAACAGACTGTATTCACTTTTGTAAGGACAAACTAGATCTTGTTATTTTGGTGATTTTTATTGTGTATTACTAACTTTTAGACACTTGGTTATATTGTAAAAAAGGCTTTACAGTTTTGGGTTATGTTTGTATTATTTTAGGTTAGTATTATATTTACAAAATTATATTTAATGGCTATGAATTTTGTAACGACTGCATTTAGTGAAAATATTATTTCTTTTTAATAATACTACTTTCTATATTTAATTATAACTGTATAAGCTGTTCACTTTTGTAAGAACACACTATGGTCTGTTTCAAAGTAGAAAAAAGTAGATAGCGCTGCGAACCGAGTACGATTTACACTGATCAAATACAGTATAGCGGGAAATTTAAAATTAGTTACAACTAAGGCATGGGCGTAGCAACTGGGTTAGCAAGTGATTTTTTTTTTAATATAAAAAAGGTTAATAAGATATTGAAATAAACAAGGCAGATAATACACTTGCGTTATTTATACGACATAAATTCAGTTTAATGTGAAATTTGAAAAAGTTAAAACAATATTAATTTTAAAAATTATATTAAGGTCTAAAAATTATATCAATAACCTCTTCTTTGGGCACAATCAGCTGGGCTGTCTTTTGGTCTCACATTAGTCCTCTCTCTTGATCTGTTAAATGTCAAGTGTCAAAAAATATTTATGTCAGATAACCTAAAAAATATATAACTACGTAAAAACAAATTACATGGAGAATTTTCTCCATAAAATCTACGCCAAGAATATAAATAAAAGTCTAAATATGTAAATAATAACAAAATATATGAGAAAAATTAAATAATATAAATAATATATATTTCCAATGTACGACACTGAACATCTGTCAACTTGAACTGAAAACAATATTTGTACAGTGTAATAGGGATGACGATCTAAACTAATCCGAAGCAAGGACAAACAGCTCCTATGTTCTTATACACATTTTTCTACTTTGAAATAGACCATAGATCTGGTTATTTTGGTTACTTTTATGGTGTGTTACTGACTTTAAATGTCAATTAACAATATTCCTTACGCTGTAAAACGGACTTTAGGTTGATAAGGTTATGATCACTATAATTAAGATATCATTTTTCATTATGACATATGTCAAATGGATCAACATTTTAAAAAAGTGACATTTTTGAATACCAACATGACATACAGCTTCAAAGGTGCTAACTATTGAAAACAAAATTCCCTCTTAGTTTGTTCTTACAAAAGTGAACCGCTTATACATAAGTACTGTAAAAATAATACTTATATACTACTCAATTAAAAAAGAATTTACAAGCTTTATTTATATTCATGTACCAATGACGATGTGGTTTCATAGATCTCCGTTTTATCGGTGCTAAATATAATACGTTACTTAAAAAAAAAGTTTTGAACAACGATCTCTCAACAGGATGCAGACCCATTAAACAGGTTACTAACTATAAGTACTTGGGGCATGACATCAGTATTGGTCGAGATAATACGGGAAAACCAACGTCACATAGGATTGGGATGGGCAGCGTTTTCTTTCTTTTTTTTAAACCATTGAACTCCCAAATGTCCCAATTACTCTGTGGCTCACAACGTCGCATAGGCTAGAGCTGGGCATAGTTTGGAAGGCTAAGAATGGTTTTCATAAGAAACTTACCCATTTGCCTCAAGAGAAAAGTTTATGATCTGCGTTTTACCTGTTTTACCTTATGGCTCAGAAATACTCACTTTGAAGTTGATTATTTGAGAAAAAGTGCCGGATACTGGTAGTTTAAGGCACTAGATCGAATAAAATGGGAACAAAAGGAGGATGCCTATGTCCAGCATTGGAGAAGACAGGCTGGATGATGATGAATATAATACAATTATTGGTAGGGAGTAGGGAGTGGTACACCCTGTAATACTAGATTATTTATCAGATTATTTTGTTAATTTTTGTATTTTTCAAATGAAAATATTAGGTGATCTGGGTCAGACGGTTGATTGCATGTTTCGCATAAGTCATTATCTATTATTTTAATTATTTTTAAATGAGTGGGACAGCTAGTATGATTATTTCTGATTCTACACCGTCAATCCGCTACTTTGGTAGCGGATTGACGGTGTAATTCATAATTGGAAAACCATGGTTTTCTTTTATTTGATTCGTTGACGACAAAATACATTTTTCCTTTTGTTGTACTGAGTTTGTTATATTCTACACCGAACTCCTTCCTTTTTGATGAGTAAATTATATTTTATATGTCGTAAATATAAATGGAAAATTACAAAAAATAGTTCAAACTTTCGCACTTCTAATCAAGTCTAAACAAGTTAAAAAAGTGGTTGAAAATATGGAAAAGTGTGGAGGCTAGGAAAATAGATACCGCATCAACTTAAGTGACAATAACATAGGCGTCAAGATAAACTCAAGCAAAAAACTTTTAGAAATCGCAAACAGAATTTTTGCATCTATTCACTGGAAGCCAATAATTGGGTACTGTTATTAGAACTAAGCACGTAAAAAATAATGGTTGTCGAACTGGTATGTAGCAGAATCCACCTCTAAACCAGTTCTAACAGTAAAAAGGTCGTAATGTCTGGTGCAAAAGTATATATATTTTTTTTTAGGGGCACTTCAATGTCTAAGATTATTAGCACCACATAGATAATCAATATACATACATACATATTAGATAATTTTACAGCTTTCATTAATAATAATTACTTATAATAATAGCAAATAGTAGTAATAATACTAATAAATAGTTTTGATTCATAGTAATAATAATTTGAGAATAGTAATGATTATTGTAAACAGATATAATAACAAATATAATAAAATAACACAATAGTAATAATAATAATAACAAAGAGTGATAAAATTTGATGGTTTTAAACAGTTTGCAAGGCTAAATGTCTTCTTTGCGTCTATCAAGAAATTTATCATATTCTCTTGGTTTTTGTAGCTGAGCGCAGAACGGAGTTCATCTGGGATGTTATATTTTTCTCTTGATTTGTCGTATTTTTTACAGTGGATGAGCATGTTTTCCACTGTTATAAGGGTGTTGTACATATCACAAACTGGTTGTTCGGTTTTATCTAGGAGGTGTTTATGCGTGACTTTTGTGTGTCCTATGCGCAGCCTGGTAATAACGGTCTAGTTTTTTCTGTGGTCAGGTGTTTTACTTGGTTCGATTTTGTCTTTAATTTCTCTTAATTTATTGTTAAATTTTTTATTATTAAAAAATATTTCCTTCTATATTTACATGTGATGGTATACATGCCAGTACTATTTCTTTATTATTTATTTTGGAGTTGTGAATATTATCTTGGATTTTTTTAATTAATGGGCATTTACTATGAGGCTTTTCTAGTTCTTGTAAACAACTTGAAGAGTCCGTATATATGATAAACTTCTTGTTTGGGCTATGATTTATGTACTCGGACGATTGAAGGATACTGTAAACTTCTGCTGCAAAATTGCTTGCGTCATAGGGAAGACGATGTTGGACTTCTTCTCCAGTAATTATTGACGCCCCTGTCTTATTGTTCATTCTGGATCCATCAGTATATATTTGGATATAATTATGATATTTTTTGTTTAGCTCTAGGAATTGTTGCTTATATATTGCAAAAATATAATTTATTTCCAAAATAAATCTAAAAAAATAATCATATCTTTTCGGGTCGAAGCGATTTTTAGATGGTTAAGGAAAAAAGAGGTCAAAGTTAGCAACTAAAAAAAAAAATAATAATAATAATTAAATCGTTACACATATCCCATTGTTCTTAAAAAATACTCTTAACTGTCTCTTTGCCACATTTATCATCTTCCTAAAGCAACATAACGAACAATAGAGGTGAAGTGTACTTCATACACTCACATCTGTGTTCTGAGGCTACACGTACAGCTCTTTAAACACGAGAACTCATTATGACTGCAATCTCTCCCTTATACATATACTACACTCAGATATGAGGTCATCTCAGATAAACCCATCGATTCAGGTGAAATTACATTTTGGTACGATTACAGGATATTGCATTTATCCTTATAAATGTTGGAGTGCTGCAAATTCAGTGTTGATTAACATTTTTGGAGTATAGCAATGTTTAAAAGATACATATGAGCAAACGCCAACCCATGGGTCTGATATGGCCTCTCGGCAACTTTTCCTATATTCCTCCACTAGTAGAAACAGTAATATTATGTAAATTGTAGGAACGTAACCCGTATTACAATAAATTGTTGGCCTTCGTAATCGGCCTATTATTTACATATTGAATTTTACGTGCTAATGGTCCATACAGTAGCTATATCCGCCAAAATAATCAAACTATTAATATATCCAAATTTACAGTGGTATTAACTTACATTGTTTCAGTTGTTCCAAATATTTAAAAAATATGTGGTAAGAAATATGCTCCATATTTTTTACCACCTACTAAAGGGCATGAAAACAAAGTGCCAACCAAAATCGGTGTCGAGAACTACTGTCTTTCACAGTGGTTTCACGTTCGCCTGCAGGGCAATTTCACAATTTCGCAATTTCGTCAAGTTGAGCATGAGTTAAGCTCATGCTCAACTTGACGAATTCCACTCAGACATTTTTCCGTAACCACCACATAGTCCCAAGAACTTTGTAGACGACTAGAAATTGACGTAAAAACAAGAGTGACAAACTGGATGTACGCACAAGCGGCTGATTTTTACGATAAAGGTATCCAAAAACTGGACAAACAAACGTTTCAATCTGAATAGTGACTACCTACGTAGAAAAAATAAGTTAAGTCATTCATTTGCTACAAAAATAACATATCTAAAAAATCGCCCTATTCAGTTATTAGTTTTGAAGGAATCGCTACGAATTGTCGACGATCTAGTGCCAAGCGGAAACATGTTGGGCACTCCCCAATAGTACGAAATAAACGAAAATTCAAACACCAGACGCTGTTAACTGATTCTGGCTATATCTCGCCATTCTCGCCAACATTTGTGAAATATTTTTCTGTCTGAATTGCTGTCGTCGTAGCCGTTATATACAGGTGTCCCAGCCAAGTGGCTCAACATTGCTATCTTTGTTAATAATATAGATAGAGATTCGGTTAAATGGACAAAGCTCGAGTATTTTTTGTAGGAAATATTATGACAGACTCAAACATATTTTTGTATGTTTCGTTGACAAAATATTATGAAAATATATATATTTTTTTAATGGAATAACCTGTATATTGTTAGGCCACTGGAATAATGTTTTTTTCTTATTAACGATTATCTCTTGCTTGCAGCAAAATTTCTAAAAATATGTTACGCAATGTAATGCGAAATATAAAATAAAGCATAAGATTGTGTTTAAACAGTAATGGATATTTATTCGAACAATATTTGAAACCAAAATACTTGGTAATTTTTACTTTTATTTTATAATATACTGCGTGACATTAAAAAAAGAACACCCAGTAATAATTAGTTTATTTGAATAATTTTGGGTACACTTGTTTGTAAGGGCAAGCTAAGTAAACGATCAAAATTTGAAGAGAATCGGACAGTTAGAACCTGAAAAATAATTAATAATAGGTTGTGCCTCCATGGTGCCACTATGGTCTCTTTTACACTTCTGGGTAAACTCCTAATTAGGTATACGATTTCCTCCTGAGGTATCTCATCCACACCTACCTGTACCTTAGGACAAAATGCTACTAGAGTTTGTGGGGGATGGGGTAAATTTACCAATCTTCAACCCATAATGTCCCGTACGTGTTCGATGGGTGAAAGATAGGGAACAGTGGATGGCAGAGGGTCCTGAGGTAGGGTAGAACTTGTGTTTCCACACCTTCCTGAATGTAATGCTGGGCGGTCATGTTGCCTCTGATGAAAAACAAATGTTACTTACTGCCATAAGCAATAGCCCCTCACAACATAACTCTAACGGTGTGGTGTACTGGCCTTTCCACATAAAATGGAATATCACGTCTTTCACCACGTCGCCTTCTCACCTTTGCCCGACCATCATGAATACCCAAACAGAATCTGAATTCGTCACTAAAGACTACCGTATTCCATTCCGGGTTCTATTGTAATCGTTCTCTGTACCACTTCAGTCGGTTACGTAGATGTTCAGGTGTAAGGAGTAACACGAGATGAGAACGATATTGAATCAGTTCAAAACGTCTTATGCGGTGATAAACGGTTCGCATCCCGATAGGTCTTCCATGTTCTGTAAACCATTGGTCCGCAATTACCCTAGTGGAAGTGAAGTGGTCCCTTAGAGCCAAAAGTATAAAGCGGCGAGCTTCGCCTTCTGTGGTTTTTCGGCGACGTTCTATACCACCTGCTCTTCGCTTTCGGCCTTCCTGGAACTATGTCCAACAACAACCCACCATAGTATTGAAACTCCTATTCGTCCTAGTGGCAATATCTCTAAAGGCTAAACCAGCTTCTCGCAGACGTACTATTCGCCCCCAATCAAACTAACTAAGTTGATGAAAATTTGAGTGTCTTCACGCTCTAGGCATAATGAACAGATCAAAGAAACTCTTAGAAATGTACTGTAGTGTAAAATCAGATGCTCACTGTAGCTACAAAAGTCCATTGTCGCCTATTATGTTTTAAAAACAAAAATTTGTTAAGGCAAAAACCAGTGTATCGATATGGTTGAAAAACTGATCGTTTCTTGATTTAACCTAAACAAATATGTATCCAGAAAATTACTGCGATATATTCATAAATACTGGGTGTTCCTTTTTTAAGTCACGCAGTATATGTAAGATTTTAATCGTACTATTTTTATAAGTTTGTAAAGTTGATATCTCCGTTACTAAAAAAATTTCACTATAAACATGTTTAGTTTTTTATAAAGACAAAAAAATCGTTGTTCCAATGGCCTAACAATATACAGGTATTCCATTTAAAAAAAATTCAAAATATCTGGTCAACGAAACATTTAAAAATATTTTTGAGTCTGTCATGATATTTCCTATGTAAAATACTCGAACTTTGTCCATTTAACCGAATCTCTATCTATAATATTAAGAAAGATAGCAATGGTGAGCCACTTGGCTGGGACACAGTGGCGGATTTAGCTTTTTGGGGACCCAGGGCTTAATAATGCCAAGGGGCCCCACACATTCTCTTCTATTGTTGTTTAAAGGATTATTTTTGTTATAAGTGAAGAGCAAAAAAAAGGTCCTCACCTCCCAAATCTAAGTGAAGAGCAAAAAAAAAAGGTTCTCACCTCCCAAATTCAAAGTAATAGAATATAATAGGTATCTGTCCAAGAGGTTGGGGGCCCCTCCCTTGCAAATCTGGGGCCCAGGGCTTAAGCCCTATTAGCCCGTATGTAGATCCGCCACTGCTGGGACACCCTGTATATATATGTATGCACCGACACAACTTGAACCTATCGTCTTATATAACATTAAAATTTTATATAGAAGGTCTATATACTACAGTCGCATTTTTTTAAAAGAGAATGACGTCACAAGGAATTTCCTATTATGTTTGCATATACATATGAAACGTACTTATTTGAAGTAAATTAAAATACTGCATAAATAGTTAACTAGTACATAAAAGTGTTCTCGTTCTCAGCTCGCATACAGCAAATGTCACCAACAATTATGGTTAACCTACAAACTAACCTCCAATATAGTTATCAAACAATAGAGCAATTTATTTTCTCATATTGAACAAGAAAGTAAGTATGATTTACTTGCAGTATAATATTCGCGGAATTGAAGAGAAGCAACATTGTCTTCAATCTAGCGACTATCAAATCTTCAACAAAAAATTTGACTACAGCCATAAATTGTTTTTAAAATTTTCGCGGATCGGTTAGATTTTGTTTTAAAAACAATAATCCTTGCGATCTTTCCGGACAACCCCAATATTTATCAACTAGCATCCCAACAAACACAAAAGGTACAACATAAAACTTAAATGATATTTAGCATATTTATTATGGCAACAAATATAACTTAATTGTTTTATATAACCTTCAAATATACTAAATGGCTGTATAAGCAATTTGGTGTCGAAAAATAGTTTTAAAAATGTTCTATCAGCTTTAATATAAAGTAATTATACACTATATTTATTATTATTCTTTTGTGACATCCAGTATTCATGTTATAAAGCTAAAATCTGATATAAAAGTTTTTTAACATATTTTAAAATTTGGTGGCATAAATATATCTATGAAAATCATTTATACAGCATATACTAGAAAAACTTTTAATGAACATAAAATAATTGACCTAGGAATAGTTCAGCTCCTGATAAACAATTTATTTTTTAGGATTATGAGCCCTTTTAATTATTTTTTTATTAGAAATGAATGTTAATTAATTAAAAAATAAAAATCCTAATTAAAGCATGAGAGCAGATATTTTATTAACATCATTTATAGTTTATTTTTGTTTTATGCATACAAGCAATAATAATTTCCTAGGCTGGCACCTAAAAATAAATAAAAAATACTGACGTATGTGGCTCTAGATGTTTAATATAAGCAAATCTTTTATTAACCTTTTTACCTAAGAATTCTAAAAAGGTATCGGGTTCGACTCCCGTTGAAAGTATGGGTGTTTTATAATAATAATAATAATAATAATAATATAACTTTATTTTAGGATGCCAAACAAGTTCGTAATGAATAAAATTTATTTCCTGATCAATGGCCATAATTGCTATGAAAAAAGGTTTATAACACTAGTAATAAAACCTAAATAAAAAATTAAGTTTAATTTATAGTTATTATATAATCGATTTGAAAACAATTATAAAGCCAGTTTATAACTTTTATCCGATATTTTGATGTTATAAAAACTGCAATAGATACAACATAAGAATGTCTTATAAATATTTTATATTTCTTAGAAGAGAATAATTATAAAATAATTTTCAGACTATTGTGGTTCTTGCAATTTATTAGAATACTGTATAAAGAAAAGTAAATCTAAATCTTCAAGAAATGATAAAACAAAGCCAAAATCAACAAGCAAATTTATTTGTCACTTCTTCATGATTACTAAAAAACAACATGTCAATGTCAAATAAAGCATATTACGTATTATGTTAAGGTCTAAATAAATGCTTTATTTAAAAGGCAAGCAAATACATCGGTGCAATAATGCGACTTTTTAATAACTTAGCCTAATAATAAAAGAAAATTTTTTTATAAAGGTTACAATTAACTACTTTATATCAGCTTATAGCTGCGAAGCTAGTTTTATTAAAATTCATATAACAATGAAAGTAATAAATTGCACAATTATAAAATCAAAACGTTTTATACATATTATATTATAGTAAAGATTATATAATATATAAACCATTTAAATAACAATTTGGTTATTCTGATGTCTAAATAATTTTTTAGTAGCTTTATAGGATTTCTTAAGGTTTTATAATCAAAACGGCCATATTTTTATGAACAATATAAATACAAAGTGACGTCCATTTTGAATGAATGTATATTTTACTTAGAAAAAAATAGTTTCTTTTTGCATTTTACTTTTGTTTTTTAATATTTCACCCTTAAATACGAACTTTTCCCGTTTATTGAAATAATAGAGTTAAAATATATATATTTTTTTTTCGTTTTCTATAACATTTTTAATTGAGTTAATTACCAAAAAAAATCATATATCTTTGGCAAGTTGTAATTTTTGAATGTTTTACCTTATATTTTCACAGTAAATTGGCCTCCGCAAGCAAATTTTAGTTCAGAAGTAGCAATAGGATAAATATAAAAATGCATATATGTTTCATTGTCATACTGATTTTATACTACAACAAGATTTTTCATCTATATGTATCGCAGTTGCAAAATTGTTATTAACATGCAGCTACAAAAGAGCAAATCTATAAATATAACAGATAAAAAGTTGCTGCTATATAACTAATCAAAACGTTTTATTAATGTTTTGTTATTTATTTTATAACCATTTTAAAAACATTTCCAAAGAGTGCAATTAGATTTTTAAATGTTGCGTATGCAATATTAATATAGCCAAAAGGTTTTATAAACCTGCGCCTATTTTGCAAGTTTAAGTGTTTTTTTGTTGCTCGATAGACATTCTTGTTACTGAATTATAAAGCTATCAGTTGTATAATATTGCTGTAAAAATGTTTATACAATTTTTATAAAGCAATTTGTGTTAGTTGGGATATTTAACTATTTAACAGAAAACATTGTCACTTACCTATGTGCTCTTTCTATGCAGGTACAACTCTGAATACACATGAATTGATTATGGCTACATGCAATGCAGGGCTGATCGTATTCTTTGTCTATAGGTATGAGGTCATCTGGAGCCAGGCCCATGGAGCCGGGTCTGTCAACACCATGAACAGGCAGATCATACCTACTCGAGTCACGATATATAGTACCCAGTGGAGTGCCATCGTATCTCCCACCATCCCCACGAGGGTAGCTGAAGGTGTCCATAGGAGAAAAACGACCATACGGAAAAATTGGAATATTTTCACCTCGACCTCGGTAATCAGGATAGCGACCTCTAGGGATGAGCCTGCAAAATGCAATTTTGATTAGATAATTTAACGATTTATTATCTGTAATAAAGAATTGTGTCTAAGAACAGCGTTTCTCAACCAGAGGGCCGTGAAAGCTTCGTCGGGGGGCCGCGAAGTCACACAAAATCAAAGCATGAATTTTTTTTTTGTTATTTCTTTTTATGCAATGCTCCGAGCTACAAATAAGAGTATGGATATGAAACTGTTTAAATCAAAATGGAAAGCACTTTGAACACTTGTAAATAAAAATGCTTTATTTTCCAGTCATTATAGAGAATACAATTTTTCGTCAACCATAAAATATATTAAATAAATGTTTAAGGCCCGGTCTTTCCACCTTCAGATAAAGTTCCAGGTAACTATCTGACAGATAAGGTTATTTATAACTTCATCTGCTGAATAAATGTCATCCCTTCTTTCTATACAAATGTATCTATCGGATAGTTATCTAACGGATAATGAGACTGACGTATTAGATTCACTGACTGGTATTGACATTTATTCAGCAGATGAAGTTATAAATAACTTTATTGGTCTTCAAAACTTAAAATAGATTTTCTGAGAAACTACTAATTTGAAGTTACCTGGTTGTAGTATTAAGGGGACGATATATGGGGGGTAGCAGACAATATGTACATAATTTTAGGGGGTTCCATGCAAGAAAAGATTGAGAAACACTGTCTTAGAATATAACTTCCATCTCCCCGTTTTATTCAATAAATGTAACATAAATGAATCGGTGATTGTTAAATGGGGATATATGACATTTTGGTCAAAATGGAACTTTCAGTGTTTCCAATTTAGGTACGGAGATTCTTAAATTACTAGATGATGCGCTTGATGTTTTAACTGGTCTTTTTATCAACATTTATAAGCCTGGCACTATTCCTGAAGACTTGTTGAAAGGCGCACACCCAGAAATTTTCAATGGAAATTAATCGGAAACACGTGCTGGCCAAACGCAGTTTATTTGCCAAAAGGCAAGTGACTAAAAAAAGTCCTGGCTTCAAAGATACAAGTAATGACCTAAAAAAAAGGTCCTCACTTCCAAACTACGAGTGTTGACTAAAGAATTAAGGTTCTTACTTCCAAAATACAAATGATATTAAAACCAGTGGCGAAGGGAGACCTCCGCTAGACTTGCCCTCCCATAAAAAAAAAATAATAAAAAAAAATACATTTTTTTTTTTTAATTTAAAAAAATATTTAGGTAAATCTTCAAAAATACATCAAATTATGTCCTATACAATTTTTTGTCCAAGGCTTGGTTTACTAGTTACGAATTTTTTTAAATTTTAAAGTTTAATAACTTCCGTTTCCGGTTTCGGATTTTAATAAAAAACAATAGGGTTCTGCCCAATTATTAGGATAATTTTTTAGTACCAGAACGAACTCTTTAAATTAAACCGTTTTTGAGTTATCGTGCACACACACGCACACGCACGCACGCACGCACGCACGCACGCACGCACGCACGCACGCACCCACACACACACGCACGCACGCACGCACGCACGCACGCACGCACGCACGCACGCATGCACGCACACACACACACACACACACACACAGGTTTTTTGGATTCCCTGGACCATGAAACGTGGTCATCCGTCAAAATCTCGACATCGAAAATTTTCGCGATTACAATACTTGCCCCTTATATATTAAGGTCGGGCAAGTTCATGCTCTAGAATTCAAGTGTATTCTTTAGAAACACTAAAACCACGTGGTTTTTGAGTTCTTGGTAGAAAGGCTCAAGCCCGTAAGCCCCATCCATGGATGCGCGCCTGCTGGTTGATGTCAACTTTCATCAGTATTCCTAAAAAAAGTGCTTTCATGCTACAGATGCTAAAATCATCTTAAATCATCAATAAAAGTACATGCTAAAATCATAGAACCATTAGCCTTATGAGTCATATTTTAAGAGAGTATTTAAAAATAATGTGACAAGCGATGATTAACTTTAAGGTACCAGAAAAACTAAGAATCCTGATCATGGAAACAATAATTGCCACCTCCTACAAAATTACAAGAGGGTCATGCAAGACCGATGCCATTTCCAGTAATATTGGCCTAAGACAAGGAGACGCAGTTTCACCCACGCTCTTCAACATGGTGCTAGACACCATCATGAGGCAAAATCCGACCCAACACGACCACTACCTATTCAGAAAACGAAGCCAAGTGCTGGGCTATGCAGATGATCTCCTCATAACAAGCACATCCGAAAGAAATGTTGTCGAATCGTATGACTCATTAAAGGAAACAGCAGAAGCAGAAGGGCTTGTGATAAACACAGAAAAGACGAAGTACCTCAGGGCATCGAGAACACCTCAAACCGGATGCCCGCCAGCAATCGCAGAACTGCAAATAGAATCCATAACACGCTTTAAATACCTCGGACGCACTGTGAACAGCAACAGCAAAATCATGGAAGAAATAACTTTAAGAAACCTTTCTGCGAACAAAGCCTACTATGCCCTTAACAGTCCGCTCAGATCACGCTTGCTATCCCGGCACACAAAAATAAGATTATACAAGACCTTCTTCGACCCATACTATCATATGGAAGTGAATCATGGACATTTACACCAGAAGAAGAACGCCGGCTGAAAATCTTTGAACGTAAAATTTTACGGAAAATTTTTGGTCCTGTTCAAAAGGCTGGAATATTGAGAATCCGAAGAAATGATGAGCTGTGTGACCTTTATAATGAATCGGATGTGATGCTTCATAAAAAGCTCCAGAATACGTTGGTTCGGATACGTCATCGAAATGCCCAACAACATGCTAGTGAGAAGAGTATTCGATAGCGTTCCATGCACAAACAGACCAAGAGGAAGACCTCGAATAAGTTGGGTGGACAATGTGCACAAAGATCTGCAAATAATCGATGCCCATAATTGGAGAAGATTAGCGCGTGACCGCGGAAGATGGAAGAAGTTTGTGGAGGAGGCAAAAACCATCTAAGGGTTGTAAAAGCCAATTGATTGATTGATTTTAAAAATAGTACATAACGAGTATACTGAAAATGTGAAGAAAACATATGCAAGAATCAGTTTGAATTCCTGAATGGTTTTGGAACGAGAGAAGATCTATTCACTCTAAATAACTTGACACAGTGTTGTCTTTATATCAATAAGGATGTCTATCTTTGATTCATAGACTATGCAAAAGCATGCGATAAAGTTCAACATAACAGACTTATTGAAATCTTAAACAAAACTGGCGTTGATAAAAATGAAATAAGAATAATAGCCACTATTTACTAAAATAAAAAGTTGCCGTTAAAATTGTAAACTCGATAACAGACGAAGTTAACATTTTCAGAGATGTAAGACAAGAATGTATACGATCTCCGTTGTTGGTCAACCTTTACTCGGAAAAATATTCGGGGAAACTCTAAGTGAGGAAACAGCAGGTATAATGGTTAATGGAAATGTTATTAACAATATTAGATACGCTGACGACACTGCACTTTTGGCAGAGAACATTCAGTACGCGCATAGTGAAAGCAGGTTGCTGGTAGCTGGCTACCATCGCTGTCGAAGGTCAAACTGCGAGCAGGAATATCCTATGTGTTTTATACCGCGTATAGTAGAGGCTGGTTCTGGTTTCCCAAAGATAGCTGCCAGCACGAATCAGCGTCAATAACAAGCTACCAGCAACCTGCTTTCACTATGCGCGTACCCTAAAGTACTACAGGGGTTGTTAAAGCCAACGATGATGTTTCAAATTCTGGGAACGAATCATTTGCGTTAACCGGGGTTTACTGTGCTTTTCTAATACATAATAAACTAACCTTCCATTCATTCCGCCTCGTCCACCGTTGATGCCAAGACGTCCACCATTTCTATTGCCGGTTGTAATCATTTTCCCACTGGACAGTATAGCAATTGGGTATCCATCAGGTAATTTGTCTAAATCGGCCTGCGTTAGTATGCTGGCTCCAGCCGGCCAATTAGGTATAAGCATGGGTTTTCGTTTAGGTGGCTGGTGTTGGGAGATGTTGGTTTGACCCTGCGGTAAAGATCCAGGTGGTCGTAAAGCGCTAGACCCATACATCTGACGAGCAGCTCCACGATGTTCTTTGACTACTGGTGGGGGAGTTTGACTGAGAGATGCAACTGTTTGGATATCATTGCCGAGGACAAGAGCTGAAAAGAAAAAAACAACAATTATTACATTATTAATTACTATATAATTATAATTCCGGCAGGGCAGTATATTTCTTTTTAGTCATTCTATATTTTTGGAAGAGCCATAGCAACAAGAAAAAAAAATCGAGTCAAGGGTGACATTTGTAGTTGATAATATTGCCAACTTTAACAGCTTATTACTTGACGTTGAGTTAATATTTTACCGTTGTTTTTTTTTTTTATTTTTGAAAGTTACACATCTCGCTTCTTTAAAGAAATCATTGTATGCTCTAAAAAATATCAAAAACTTTTGTTTTAAATTAATTTTGTTGAAAATGGAACGGTCGAAAATTCGCACTATTATGAAGTATGAGTTCTTATGTGGAACTACAGCATCGCAGACCGCGCGAAACATTAATAGTGTATTTGGCTCTAGTGTTACTACTCAGCAGACAATATCAAATTGGTTCCCCAAATTTAGTACAGGTAACTTTCGTACAAAAAAAAAAAAGAAAAGAAAAACTGGCTCATCGATCACAGCAGAAATATACTGCAACCAACTGGACGAAATGATGCAAAAACTTAAAGAAAAACAGCCTAGATTGGTCAACAGATCGACTCCTATATTATTGCATGATAACGCTAGACCACACCACTGCACAAATGACTGTGGCAAAACTACAGGAATTGGAGTTGGAACTTCTTCATAATTCTCCTTACTCACCAGACCTAGCCCCCACTGACTACCACTTCTTCCGCAATTTGGACAACTTTTTAATAGGAAAACAGTTTAATTCCGACAGTGCTGTAAAACTGGCCTTCCAGGAATTCATTGACTCTCGTCCGCCAGGGCGAGAGTTTTATACCACCGGCCTGAACAACCTGCCGCTTAAATGGCAATAGTGTACAGACAATATGGGTGCATACTTTGATGAATAAAATAATTTCTTATATTTGTAACTTATCATCCAACTTTGCCTTTTTAGGGTTTTGTAGGTATGACCAAAAAACCCTTATACCGTCATTTTGTCGTCTGTCTGTCTGTCTGTCTGTCTGTCTGTCTGTCTGTCTGTCTGTCTGTCTGTTCGGTTAAAATTGTAGCCAAACGGCTAAACCTAGAGAGTTGAAATTTGGCATGTTTATACAACTCTTTGACCCGCACATAGGAAAAATACTAAAACATCTAAAAAACATACCCCCCTAAAAATATAAACAAATATGTGCTCATCGAAAACAAAATTATTTTTTTAAAATTCTGAGTAGGGTATCAAATGAAAGCCCTTAGTACGTGGATTAACGATCAAATTTTTATTTTTGCAAAATAAATTATTTTGAGGCGATTTTTGCCAAAATTGTGCAAAAAAATTTTTGTCCCACACCCTGTAGCCCAGATGGTTTAAACTAAAAATCTAAAAAAATTCCAAGTAATGTATATTGGTGTGAACCGAAATAGTACAACAGGAATTTTTGATCAGATTATGTTTTCGGAAAATAACGCATTTTTTGTGGTTTTTGGTTCACAAAGTACAAAAGTTATACCAATGTAAGACACTGATACGCCAAGCGTCCGATAGCGCAACGCGTTAGAGCGCTGGTGTCGGAAGCTAAAATTCTCTGGAAAACGAAGGGTTTCGAGTTCGAGTACGGACGGAGTGTGTTTTATTTTTCTGTTTTTTTTTTGCGTTTTATTATGTTGAAATTATTTTGTCAAAATTCTAATTATATTTTGACAAATGTTGTATTTAATTTTTAAGAGCGTAAATTTAATAACCAGTCTTATTATATGATTAACAGACGATAAATTATTTTAAAAATATCGTTCATTTTGCCGTGATTACTATAAAGTAAAATTTGTCCTACACACTCAGCATACCGCCTTCACTTATTATATACCTGCGAAACCCTGAAATGTGTGAATATTCACACTTCACATCAATTTTTTTACTACAAATTTCATCCTTGACGACCTAATATATCATGGAAACACAAAGTACAGGTTCATAAACACTGTTCTATGGTACAATTACGCAACAAGGGATAGAAAAAAAATGTGACATTCTTGGAAAACATTAGACGCAACCATTGTCTTCCATAGGTAAATCATGCTCCAGCTGAACTTATTGCTTCAAACTCTTTTAAAATATTTTTATTTATTTATTTATATCCACACATTCAATATTTTATATACGCTTGAAGTTTTAAATTCCACATAAAAAATTTATTGAAATGGAATCCACTATATCACGAACAAAATATTAAACTATTCCAGGCTTTATATTGATCCGATTATTAAATGCACTTGTATTAGAAACTTAATCTAATTGCTGGGTTTACTGTTATATTTAAAATTTACAAATTGCATGATATTTGGATATTAACTTTTTACTAGTTCTATTTAGCAATTGTTTTTATAATTCCGTGTATAATTATATTGTTTGTTAACCAAGTAAGGAGAAAATTTGTAACCTAAGAATATGGGTTTGTAGTTATAAAGATTTTTTCTAGTCACGATATCTTATAAGCTGCGAATAATCTTATATGCTTGTTTTATGTTGGTGTTCCCTCTAAGGTTGTGGTTACAGTGGAAACGTGTTCGCCCGAAGTGCACTACGAGTATATTCGCACCACAGAACACATTCGCACGTATTCGAGCAAACATATGCGGTTACTGTGCACTGTACAAGCATATTTACCCGAAATGTACTTCGAGTGTATTCGACCGTATTCGGTCGAATGAATCAAGCACATAGAAATAATGTGGGATTATAGTAGAAACAAGTTAGTCGCACGAATAGCTGTTATCGCTAGAAGTTCAAAGGGGTTTGTTTTCCGCGTGTTTACCATATATATATATTTTTTTTTTTTGTGAATGATAAATGGATATTGTAAAATTATGCTTGAAAATTTATTTTTGACCAAAGAACACTGTGAGTTCAAAAATGTCAATAAGATGGAAAAATGTCAATGAGATTTCTTCAAAAAGTATAAATAATTCACTAAAATGACGATATACGAATGTTTTGTTAAACCAATACCTTTTTTCTGCCCAAATATAAACGGATTTTCTGTTAACGGTACGTATAACCTCCACAGATTAAAAGTTTCTTATACAAAACTAATAATCTGTAATAAAAATAGCAACAATATATATACCAAATTTGCAGCGAATTTTTATCAATAGGATATTTTTAACTGCAAGAAAAATTGTAAAAATTTTATCTCTCAATAAATTAATTAGTATCGGAAAACCATCGGACAATCAGCAATTTTTTAAATATATTTTTGGGTTTCGAATAAGTTTTACATTTATATAATTTTGTGTAGAAATGTTCAAATAATACGTAACCTTTATCTTCGACATAATTGCCGATATGTTTAGAAACTTCGTCGAAAAATACTTTACTTGATGATAATTAAATGGCACTAGTACATTTGTTCTCTACGAAAATTAAATCAATTTTACCCGCAGCGCCTATATTGAGACATGGTACTGAAATCTGGTGTCCTTTGCTCAAGAAAAGATTCTAGACAGGAAGCTTCGGTCGTGGAGGAAGATCATGGCGGAAGAATCTACTAAAGTGGTTCGGATGAACATCTTATAGATCTATTCTGAGCTATTGTTTCAAAAGTCTTAATTGAAATTGCTAACCTTCAGATATGGCGTTGATGAAGACAGAAAATAAAGCGATAACTTGCGAAATATTTTCTAAATCTTTTGCCCACAATTATTATTATTATTATTACTACTAACAATTTTAACAGAAAAATTAAGAAGCAAAGTAAGAACTACAGAAATGAGATTCCTGAGGAAGATAGCAGGATAACGAAACAGAATTAGAAATACGGTTTATAGTGAAAATCTTGGAGCGGGTCCCGTGGAGCATTTAATAGAACAAAGCCAGTTGAGGTGGTTTGGACATGTGTGCAGAATGGACCATAAAAGAGAAGCAAACATGGTTTTGAAGAAAGGACACTGGTCATTCCATGTCAAGTGGTCTGATTTCAGAGAAGTGCCCTGCTCGACCATCACGGATTTCGATAAAATTTTGTATGGACATTCACACATGTCCCCAATGAACATTGGTAAAGTTTTACGTTCACAGATGCAATACTTGCTGAGATTTGGTAATTTGTTTGACCCCATACTGCAGCCTTCTATGGTATGACTCCGAGATTTCGGCAACTTTGAGACGCAGCAATATTTCGTTGAGAGAAACAAAACTTTGCCATCTTGTACAACTTTTTGCGCTCTATTAAACAAAATAATAAACAAATCTTCATAAGCGATATCCGTGAAGGAAATTTAAAGCAAACTTGGCAAAAAAATTTGCGGCTCGAAAAAATTTTAAAGTTTGGCTTTTTATACCTCTGGAAGTTAAGGTACGATAAACGTGAAATTTTGCACATAATACCTTATCAATACAAGGTATTCGAATATAAAATTTCATTATCCTAATATTTTTCATTAGTTCAGGAATTGAGTGTAAAGTTGATGATTTTTGTGAAAATGCCGAAAATAGGGTATGTTTAGCCCACTTTTACAAAAATAAACCTTCTGGAAACTTTTTAAAATTATTTTCATTAGAAAAAGCATGTTTCAAACCCCTTAAAAAAGTAGAGTTGGTTTTTCATCGCTGGCATATAAGGCCTTAGAAATAGGAACAAACGTGGGGACGTTTCTATCACATGCTGCTATTGCAATATCGCATGCATTCCATTATTTTTCATCTTGTTTGTTTTCTACAGACATTATAAGTACCTTAATTGCGTTGGTCTATGGTGACATTGTCACTACCAGTTCAGAAACTTGAAGCAGTAACCCCATCGCCATAGGGGTCACGCCCGATAGCCGTGCAGTACCAGCCACGGGTGGGTTTCTTAGTTGAGGATCCCAAGCCTATAGTTTGGTTTCTTCAAGGTTCCAAAGCCTTGTGTGGGTATCTGTTCGGTTCTCAAACTAAAGATTGGGCAACTTATCCTAGGTTCCTAAGCCTAAAGTGGGTATCTTACATGGTTCCCAAGCCGAAGTCCATCATGTTTGTATGAATTGCCAAATTCCAACGATTGCTTATTTATTATTGAATTTAAGAGCCACGTTCTTCAGTGTCACTTCTGGGAATTGATACTGTCGGCCTGATGACGTAACTGATGGTGCTGGAAGAGTTGGGCCTCAAGAATGCATAAATTTTTCCAAAGGATCATTTTGTTCGATGGAAATTTCTACAACATTGCCTACCCACCACTTATTGTCATAATTGCAGGCAACATAACAACCGGGAAATAGTTCGGCCAATTTTAAATTAGGATCGACAGAATTGGAAATTGGACAAAGAGCGGCAGCAAGAAGAGGGAAGAGTGGAAAAATACAAGGACTATGACACAAGATAGAAAGAAGTGGCATAGGACGCCGCAAGATTAATACTGAAACACCAACAGCCTAATATAAGAAAATGGTAAAAAGGCTTTAGGATTAAGTAAATATTACTATTACAAAAAGAAGAGCTGAAGCCATAGACTTGTTATGCTAAAAAATAAATTATATACATATGTAATTATGATATTCATTACAAATAACAGAAAATAAGATGTGTAACATTTACAAGATGCAAAAACAAGGAGCAATAGTTGGGAACAGATGACCTATTCCTGGTTTTTAAGGCGTTTAAAGACAAGGCAGAACCTACTTTCTCTTGGAGAAAATTTAGCAGGTCAAATATACGGTTGGTGAGAAAACGTTGCCTCGGTTGCTTGCTGTATTTCTCGTGTCTCAACTTTAAGTCGTGGCCACGAAGTCGATGGTCCAGATTCAATTATATATCAGTAGAGAACTGACCTATAGTTATCCTGTCCATTAATTTATTTAAGTTTCATTTAACCATTTTAATGTACGTTTTCTCAATATTAGTTCAAAGACACTTATCTTTGCTAGAAAATCTTAACATTTTCTGAACAGCTTGCTTATGAATCAGAGTCTGTGTACCTAAAGCAATTTGTCATCCTGTGTCCACATTATCTTTGCAAACATATCCGTAAGCGTTTAGCACTTTTATTGATTTATTTTTGCCGTAAATAGATATGTGTAGTGTTGTCTACATAGTGAGGATTTATAATAGTCTGGTTACGTACGGAACGTAACGTCTCCGAATCTATTTGTGGATCGAGGAGGGATACAGGAGGTGGGAGCGGTATTTTAATCAGCAGCTTACCCTAACCACACTCAACAAACACATGTTGCGACAACATGAATGGCTATAATCATATCACTCATTCGCCTGCACAAACCACTTCACTTTACATCTGTATTTTTATCAAATGTTTAATGCTATATTAGTTGTGCCATGCATGGCGCCGTAACTAGATGAATTAATAAATTATATGCAGTTTTTTTTTGTACACATTTCAAGGTTTCGTAGGTATCTAGTATTGAAGTCAAACAAGGAGACGCCACCTCACCTTTCCTGTTTAACCTCGAGATGTTGTTACGAAAAGTCCAAGATACCAACCACTGTGGTCTACAGCTCAATGAGGAATACAAGGTTTTAGGGTATGCAGATGACCTGGATATTATTTCAAAAAAAGTTGAAGGCTTATTATTCCTTACGAACCTTATTGATGTCGAAGCTCGTAAAGTAGGAATAATCATCAGTAATGAAAATACCAAGTATATTAATGAGTATAAGTGGAAAGGTTGTACGGGTATCGGCAGAGCCGCAGTAAGGAAAACTTGCGCTAGGGGCAAAACTGTGTTTTGGCGCCCTTGGCAAATAAATGTAAGTGATAAGCAAAAACAAGTTTCTCACGTCCCAAAACCTAGATGATGAGCAAAAAAAAAGGTCCTCACCTCCTAAATTCCAAGTGATGAGCAAAAAAAAAAAAGTCCTCACTTTCGCAATGTGCCCTTTTCCTTAATGTGCTGGGTATCGGACATAAAATAAAGCACAACTATCTACAGCTGACCAGTTTCGGAATAATTTATTCCTTCATCAGAGCTGCTGAGATATTATTAGTAAGTGATATAATGAGATTGATAAAATAAATAAATAATTTAAAACGATGTCAGAAATTAAAATAAGCAATAAGTACAACAAATTAAAATATCAAAAATGATATAAAAATAAATAAATATAAATATATATACGAACACAGGTGTGTCGTGAAGCGAATGTATGGATAGAAATGTTTATCCATTCAATACAAAATAATTTTTTAACATCTATTTCGTATATTGTTGTCTTTGAACAATTTGGGTGGGGGGTGCACGCACACAATCCCCTCTCCGGGCAATCGAAACAGGCGCAATTTATCTGGCCTTATCCCGGATGTCAAGAGAGCTAGCACCGACTCAGATATTTGGGTCAAAAGGCCAAAGATTCTATGCTCCCGGCTAAGAAACCTGTTAAATTAGTTCGGGACACTTTCTAGATTTTTTTCTAGTATTCCGAAAACAAAACCACCTTTTACTACTACCTGAAAATGAGCAATATATTAAAAATATTTTCTTATTTGTTTATCTAAAACTGGCTTTACACCGGACGCAATATTGTTAGCAACACGTGTTATTAACAATGATAATAACTGGCATTCTGCGATCGCTCTGGATGCGGTCTAGATCAAAGGATGTTAATAACAAATGTTACTAACAGGTTGTTTGTGGTGGCAACAGTGTTAATAACGTTCAATTAGTAGATTGTGGATCAGTTTTGCGCAGTGCCACCTGATTCAGCATTGCCAATAACTAGCTGTAGTATTCGTTCTTCGTACAGTTTTTGTTATGTACTATTTTTCTATAACATAAATGATATTTCAAGTTTGTATGTAGCGCTGGCCAGTACTCCCCCAAATATATCTTATTCAAAACTGCATTAAAAAGAGAAGAATTGTTTTTTAATAACCAATCGTTTTTGTTAGTAAATAATAAGTGAGATATTTCAATATTTTAGATTTAGGGTGACTCCCGTAACTTCGCAAATATTCATTCAAAGTTAGGGTTACCATATGGTATCCAAAAGGAGGACAAGTTCTCCTTTCTCAGTTAATGTCCTCCTGTCCTCCATCAATCTTAAAATGTCCTCCTTTTTTGAAAATGTTTGTGAAGTATAATAATACTGTTTCACTATACGTAAACACTATTTCTACATTCGTGCAGAACACAAGCCTACGGCCAACACGCGTGAATCATTCGTTAAACAGTACGACCAATTTTGCAACCTGTTGTCATCCCTCAAATCTGAAGACAAAGGGATTAAGTCCATCGAAGGTTATAATCTGCATAAACAATGGTCGGTATTTTTAATTCTTGTTCCAATATTGATTGCTTTTCGGAATTACTGAAAATTTGTGAATTTTATTTTTGTTTTCCCGCTCATAACGCAAACGTTGAGAGAATTTTTCACTGATAAACTCTGAATGGACCAAGGGACGAAATAGACTTAACGTGGAGTCAGTGAAGGCGACAATACTCACACAATACAATTTTAAGATGACATGCTCGGATTTTTATAGATATTTATTAAGAAACGAAGTACTTTTGTCAAAAATAGGTAACTCTGAAAAGTATATTTAAATGTCTAAATGGTAATTTAGCACAATGTTCTAAAAAAAATTTAAAGTTGAAGTTATTTTCTTCTCACAATCCGACCTCTTGTAAGCCAGGGGGGGTAATCTAAAAATCTGAGAAAATTCTAAATAATGAACATTGGTGTGAGCCGGAATGGTACAACAGGAGTTTTTGATCATTTTTTGTATTTTTTTGTTGACGATATAAAATATTTAATACGTTATGTAACACAGTAAGCCAGTAGAGCGTTCATAGTCTAATGGTTAGCATTCTTGCGTCCTAAGCTACAAACTACGGTTCGCTTCTGGGCTGAGGACAATTTTATTTTGTCTGTTTTTTTTTTTGCATTTTTATTTTGTTTAAATTATTTTGTCATAATTCTAGTTATATTTTGCAAATGGTGCATTTAATTTTTAAAAGCGTAAATTTAATAACCAGTAGGAATCGTTAGAATTATAATTTAATTCTATGTTTCAATGTATACGAAATCAGAAGGGCGGAGCATATCACTTAAAACAACCAATTAAAGCAATAGGCGCAATTTTCAAAATATTAATGAACTTTGCTACATATACAAAAAAAAAAAATACTGCACATATTTAGAAACCTAAATAATGGTATTAGGCATTCGAATTAAAATTAACAAAAAAATATTTTAACATAAATTTGTTTTTAAAGCTCTTAGATTAACAGCTGAAAAATTATTTTAAAATTATCGTTAATTTTGCCGTGATTGACAGACATTCAACCTTTGGCATCCCAAATAATCATCATTCACTTATGAAATGCCTGTGAAACCCTGAAATGTGAGAAAATTCACACTTCACATCAATTTTTTGTATTTTTTCGGCTTCATATTTGGTTTTTACACGTGTCAGATGATTATAGGACAATATCCGCACAAACAAAAGGTCTGTCTGCCTGTCTGCCTGTCTGCCTGTCTGTCTGTCTGCCTGTCTGCCTGTCTGCCTGTCTGCCTGTCTGCCTGTCTATCTGACTGTCTGTCTGTCTATCTGTCTGTCCGTCCGACTATCGGGCAGTCTGTCATGCTGTCTGTCTGTCTGAGATTCACGCAAAAACGGCTGAACATATTTTTACGAAATTTGGTATGATAATACAGTAAAACTAGGATTCGAACGTAGGCTATACGGCATTTCAAAACTTTTATTGTAGGGGGGTGTTCCGGGGTTAAAACTGTTTATTAAGAAACTTAAAATATCTCTCTTATTATTGACTTAATAGAAAAGTATATAAAACAAAAATTGTTTGTAATAAGAAAACCAATATTTTTTGTTCAATGAATTTTTACACTTGGATTAATATTTGGGGAGGTACGTGGGTACACTCTAAAACCAAACATTTAAATTATAGCATTTATTATTAACAAATATATATATATATATATATATATATATTAGAAAAATTGTTTATAATAAGAAAACAAATCTTTTTTGTTCGATGCACTTTGAATAGGGTTAGCAGATACAAAAGTGAAAAAGGAGGACATTTATTGTGAAAAGGAGACATTTTGAAATAAAACTAAATTTAAGATATTGTGAGAATATTTATTGTGAGAAGAAAATAACTTCAACTTTAAAATCTTTTTTAGAACATTGTGCTAAATTACCATTTAGGCATTTAAATATAATTTTAGTCCAGGGCGGATCTGTAAAAATACTACGTCATGTGGATGTTGTTAAGAGGGGGCACGCTAATTTTTGCAGAAATTGCTTCGAAATAACTCACATAACAATAATTGAGTTATCCTCCCCGCCAAAAAGTTCGGGAACATTGTTTAAAAATTGAAAATATTAAAAAATTAAGAAAAAAACCATTAGTGTTCTTCTATATGTAAAAAAAATTTCAACCTTCTATCTGTTTTACTTTGCGTCCTGCAATATTTTGCAAAATTGCAATTTTTTTTTGCAAACCCTGGATTGCAAAATTATTTTGCAAAACCTATCGAACCGATCCTAATGAAATTTACAGTGTTGTTTTATCATATCATAAAGTTTTACAGGGTGAAATTTGGAGGTCCTAAGTACAATACAAGTCATTATAAAAGTAAAATGCTAACACATGTTTTTTAGTGTTTTTTCAGCAGTTATTGCTATTTTACAAAAAGTTTAACAATAGGGGATAGGCATGATTTTTTAAATTTTTTTATTATATTCCTCTTGTTGCATATAAACATAAAAAACAGTTTTTAATTTTTTTTTTTTTTTGTAATTTGAAGGCTTAAAAAAATCATAAATGTATGTAGCGCGCGAAAACGACGTGTGACGTCATACCCCTTCTAACTGACACATGACACTAGTAGCTTACCGGCGTACATAGTCTATTGTGAACTTATTTGTTTGTATAACTTTTATAGGTTATGTAAAGTTAGAGTGATTTTAATTAAAATAAAGTTTAATTCTATAAAAACAATTTATACATGTTTACCGAATTAAATTTTATATTAAAATATATAACTTATATTGCAGTATTTCAATTATGCCTCTAACGTTTTGTAACTTCATGTAAACAATGTAGTAAAATTCTGACATCTAAATTACATAAATATTTACATTTTACAGAGTTGCAGCGTTTGTTTACATAAAGTTATAGAATATAAAATAAAAATTACTTTCACGCCACGTATTTCTTCAGCACTGTAGCATTCATTATTTTTCATATATTCCATGAGCATAAATGCATCAATGTTGGGTAAATTATCACTCTGAGCCCTAACAAAATCTTTATCTGCCATTTTAATAATAAATGCGTGAAAAATTGTTTAAAAACAAATACAAAACTCTCGAACAATACAATACACACACGTGTAAAGATTATGTTGTAGCTGTATCTGTGATGTGAAACCCCTATCGTTTGACGTCATACTCAGTCGTTTTTACTCGGCAACCTTCGCTCCGTGGTCGGCTTATTTCAAATTTACAATATTTTAATTCAAAAATTTGGCTATAATATTAATTAAAATGTAATTTTTGTTTTGTTAGGTGACATAACTAACATTAACATATCAAAATAATGTAGATTTAAGGAAATACAAATTTTATGCGTATCCCCTATTTTTGAAATTTCTAAATAATCCTATCTTGTAGGAAATTTAATTACGAAACTTTTATTTCCTTATAACTTTTTCAGAAATGAATAATTTCACAGCTATGGGCTCAAAAAGAAGAAAAAAAAAAGATTTTTTTCTTAATTTTTTAATATTTTCAATTTTTAAACAATGTTCCGGAACTTTTTGGCGGGGAGGATAACTCAATTATTGTTATGTGAGTTATTTCGAAGCAATTTCTGCAAAAATTAGCGTGCCCCCTCTCAACATCCATCTCAAAACAGATCCGCCCTGGACTATTTTCAGAGTTACCTATTTTTGACAAAAGTACTTCGTTTCTTAATAAATATCTATAAAAATCCGAGCATGTCATCTTAAAATTGTATTGTGTGAGTATTGTCGCCTTCACTGACTCCACGTTAAGTCTATTTCGTCCCTTGGTCCATTCAGAGTTTATCAGTGGAAAAACTCTCTCAACGTTTGCGTTATGAGCGGGAAAACAAAAATAAAATTCACAAATTTTCAGTAATTCCGAAAAGCAATCAATATTGGAACAAGAATTAAAAATACCGACCATTGTTTATGCAGATTATAACCTTCGATGGACTTAATCCCTTTGTCTTCAGATTTGAGGGATGACAACAGGTTGCAAACTTGCTCGTACTGTTTAACGAATGATTCACACGTGTTGGCCGTAGGCTTGTGTTCTGCACGAATGTAGAAATAGTGTTTACGTATAGTGAAACAGTATTATTATACTTCACAAACATTTTCAAAAAAGGAGGACATTTTAAGATTGATGGAGGACAGGAGGACATTAACTGATAAAGGAGAACTTGTCCTCCTTTTGGATACCATATGGTAATCCTAACTTTGCATGAATATTTGGGATGTTACGGGAGTCACCCTAAATCTAAAATATTGAAATATCTCACTTATTATTTACTAACAAAAACGATTGGTTATTAAAAAACAATTCTTCTCTTTTTAATGCAGTTTTGAATAAGATATATTTGGGGGAGTACTGGCCAGCGCTACATACAAACTTGAAATATCATTTATGTTATAGAAAAATAGTACATAACAAAAACCGTACGAAGAACGGTACTACAGCTAGTTATTGGCAATGCTGAATCAGGTGGCACTGCGCAAAACTGATCCACAATCTACTAATTGAACGTTATTAACACTGTTGCCACCACAAACAACCTGTTAGTAACATTTGTTATTAACATCCTTTGATCTAGACCGCATCCAGAGCGATCGCAGAATGTCAGTTATTATCATTGTTAATAACACGTGTTGCTAACAATATTGCGTCCGGTGTAAAGCCAGTTTTAGATAAACAAATAAGAAAATATTTTTAATATATTGCTCATTTTCAGGTAGTAGTAAAAGGTGGTTTTGTTTTCGGAATACTAGAAAAAAATCTAGAAAGTGTCCCGAACTAATTTAACAGGTTTCTTAGCCGGGAGCATAGAATCTTTGGCCTTTTGACCCAAATATCTGAGTCGGTGCTAGCTCTCTTGACATCTGGGATAAGGCCAGATAAATTGCGCCTGTTTCGATTGCCCGGAGAGGGGATTGTGTGCGTGCACCCCCCACCCAAATTGTTCAAAGACAACAATATACGAAATAGATGTTAAAAAATCTGCTGTGGCAATTAGCCAGGACAATTTTTTATTTGACAAAATGTCCATGCCTGAACGGGATTCGAACCCGAGACCTTCGCAACGCAGAGCACATGTGTTACCACTACGCTACGCCGGTCGGCTATGACATATGTTAAATATGAATTATTGCCTTCTCAGGCCAGAATAATTATTTTACAAGAGCTTGGGGCCTGCTTACCCATTTCAAGGCCCGAGGTGCTCCAGTGTTGCGAGGCCCCTTAATGCAAATTTGAAACGGGTAAATGCACATTAACTAAAATTTGTTTAACATTTGATAGCAGTTATAAAATAGACATAATAAAAATGGTCATAATATGAAATAGAATATAAAAATAAATAAATTCTAGAACAAAAAAGTGTTTGGAATAAAATACATAAAAGTGGATACTACAAGGGGAACATGTGCCCCATTGTCCCTTATTACGGGCGCACTCTGTTGTAGCATTAAAGCCAGGGACCTGAAGCTGAACCGAAAACCCGAAAAAACCTATATTTTTCGTGAATCTGAACCCAACCATTATATTTCAAGGTCAGTGAACCAAAACCTGAACCCGAACCTGTTATGATTAACCGGTAACCATGTATTTTTAACAGGTTCAGGAAATTATTGTTTACTTATTATTTATTATGGTAATTATTGTATATTTTACATTTTAAAATTATTATTTCATATAATATAAAATAGTACAGGCTATTCCAAACGATTAGGTGGAACTAACTGGAATTTTCATTTTTGTAAGTTGTCATGAGCTATTTTTTTTATATAAGCTGTTCACTTTTGTAAGAACAAACTAAGAGGGAATTTTGTTTTCAATAGTTTGCACCTATGAAGCTGTATGTCATGTTGGTATTAAAAAATGTCAATTTTTTAAAATGTCGATCCATTTAACATATGTCATAGCCGACCGGCGTAGCGTAGTGGTAACACATGTGCTCTGCGTTGCGAAGGTCTTGGGTTCGAATCCCGTTCAGGCATGGAATTTTCTCAAATAAAAAATTGTCCTGGCTAATTGCCACAGCAGCAAATGCCATAAAATTAAAATTAAACATATGTCGTAATGAAACATTATATCTTAATTATAATGATCATAACCTTATCAACCTAAAGTCGGTTTTGAAGCGCAAGGAATATTTTTAATTGACATTTAAAGTCAGTAACACACCATAAAAGTAACCAAAATAGCCAGATCTATGGTCTATTTCAAAGTAGAAAAATGTGTGTAAGAAGATAGGAGCTGTTTGTCCTTGCTTCGGATTGGTTTAAATCGTCATCCCTATTACACTATAAAAATATTGTTTTTAGTCCAAGTTGACAGATGTTCAGTGTCGTACATTGGAAATATATATTATTTATATTATTTAATTTTTCTCATATAATTTGTTATTATTTACATATTTAGACTTTTATTTATATTCTTGGCGTAGATTTTATGGAGAAAATTCTACATGTAATTTGTTTTTACGCAGTTATATATTTTTTAGGTTAGGATCTGACATATAAATATTTTTTTACTCTTGTCAATTAACAGATCAAGATAGAGGACTAATGAGAGGCCAAAAGACAGCCCAGCTGATAGTGCCCAAAGATGAAGTTATTAATGTTATTTCTAGACCTTTTTATTTATTTTTATCATTTTTCATTTCATTTTTATTTACAATAATTATTTAAATAAGAAAATTTAGCTCTGAAGATATATTGTTTGTTTTATTGCTTTGTTTAAACTCTTAGCAAAATCTCTCTTTTTAAATATAGTACATAATTTTCAAAAATTAATATTTTTTTAACTTTTTCAAATTTCCCATTAAACTGAATTTATGTCCTATAAATAACGTAAGTGTATTATCTGCCTTGTTTATTTCAATATCTTATTAACATTTATATTAAAAAAAAAAAATCACTTGCTAACCCAGTTGCTACGCCCATGCCCTAGTTGTAACTTATTTTAAATTTTCCGCTATACTTGATCAGTGTAAATCGTACTCGGTTCGCAGCGCTATCTACTTTTTTCTACTTTGAAATAGACCATAGTGTGTTATTACAAAAGTGAACAACTTATAAGCAGTTCACTTTTGTAAGAACAAACTAAGAGGGAATTTTGATTACAATAGATTGCACCTTTGAAACTGTATGTCATGTAGGTTGGAAAAATGATATCTTAATTATAATGATCATGACCTTATCAACCTAAAGTCGATTTTACACCGCACGGAATATTTTTAATTGACATTTAAAGTCAGTAACAAAATAACCAGATCTATGGTCTATTTCAAAGTAGAAAAAAGTAGATAGCGCTGCAAACCGAGTACGATTTACACTGATCAAATACAGTATAGCGGGAAATTTAAAATAAGTTACAACTAGGGCATGGGCGTAGCAACTGGGTTAGCAAGTGATTTTTTTTTTTTAATATAAAAAAGGTTAATAAGATATTGAAATAAACAAGGCAAATAATACACTTACGTTATTTATACGACATAAATTCAGTTTATGCCTCTTAGTTTTTTTTCGTTTTATCAAAAAACGTCTCAAATAAAAGTTATTAGTAATTGCATTTATAGTAACTTTTGTGCAATAAATTTTTTCGTAATATTCTTCTGTTGCTAAATATTCGCAAAAATCTTAAAATCGACACGAGTAAACTCCCATTTGTAGTCAACCGATCTTCACAAAAAACAATAGAGTTCTTCCCATTTAATAGGAGAATTTTTTAGTACCAGAACGAATTCTCTAAGTTGAAGCGTTCTTGGGTTATCGTGTATACACACACACGCACGCACGGACGCACTAACGCACGCACGCACGCACCCACGCACGCACGCACGCACCCGCACGCACGCTCGCACGCACGCACGCCCACACACGGACGGACGGACGGACGGACGGACGGCACTTCGAAAATAGGTTTTTTGGAGTCCCTGGACCATGAAACGTGGTCATCAGTCAAAGTCTCGACATCGAAAATTTTCGCGATTACAATAGTTGCCCCTTATATATTAAGGTCGGGCAAGTAAAAATTAAGTTTGCCTCTTAGTTATGTATTACAAAGTGAAATAGAGTAAACTCATAATTTTATTTAAAATTTTCATTGAACTCGAACCCGAACCTGAAAAAATTTAGATTCTTGAACCTAAAAAAATTCTGTTATTGAACCTGAACCTGAAGCCGAACCGAAATTACCACGTTGAACCTGAATCCGAACCTGAATCTAAATAAATTCAGCTTCAGGTCCCTGTTTAAAGCCGAATCAAACCAAACATTTGCTTCCGTGAGTAATTCTCATTGCAGATTTGTTATAATTTAATTAAAAGAGTAATTAACCTCATAATGAAGTAGGTATTTTAAAAATGTTTGTAATTTAAAATAAAATGCATTGTTTAGATCAAAGATAATTGCGTGCGGAGGATAACGTGCGTATATTTTTAAATGATCCTTGCACTTTCTATCAGATGTAGTAAAATATTTAAATTTATTGTTTAGGATATCGTAAGCCTGCATGTATTAAATATTAAAAGTCCAAGTCATGCGATGTTTTCAAAACTTCTGTTTTCCACATTTCATAATTATGGAATATGAATTATAAATATTTACTACTAGATATTGATTATCTCCGCAAATGTTACATTTTCAAATAAATAACAAAACAACGTGTTTCTAAGAGGTGATGTTACAAATGTGAGCTGGTTCGTCATCATGATGCAACATCCATGGTCTATTTTTCTCAAGGAGCTTACAGGGAGGGAAAGTTAGCTCTGTCTATAGGCAAGGTAATTGTCGCCAAATGCGGTTAGGCAGACATCTACGAGGTGTGTAACTTAACCCTTTACTGCATGAATTTTTATTTTTGGCTGAAATAATTCATGAGCATTAGGAATTTGTTCTTATTGACAGAAAAATTAATTAAAAAAATATATTTAAAATATTAATTATTATTTTTATGAAAAAATAATAATTAAAATAATAATTTAGGATATGTGCCATACATGGAACATTATGATTCTACATTACGTTACAAAAGAAAATGATTCAGTATTATTTGCTCGTCAATTGCTAGGTGTTCTACATTAGGGATTAAAAGCAGTCGCCCTCGAATTTTTGATAGAAAAGGTCGTATCTTCTAGTTGTCCTTTCTCAATAAATTCAGAGTTATCGTTGAAGTGCAAATTCCGCTTGATATCCTCAAATCTATTGCAGCCCATTACTTGAGATACTGTACTACAGATCCATTGCTGTGTATGTGGCATATATGAACATTCATGAAGTAACGTTCTGATTCAGTTTTAAAAGTAAAATAAAAAATAAAATCGGAATGTGCCATATAGGGCACACTATGCGGTAAAGGGTTAAGTGACCCGACTGATTTTTTATTTATTTATTTTTTTTTTTTTTCCCGAATAGTATTACAATTTAATATTATCTCCCTCAAAATAACTTCTTTGGGAAGCCAAACAGCGCTGGAGACGGTTCTTCCAATCCTCATAGCAGTATTGGAACTCGGATACTGGAACAGCTTTCAGCTGGTCGGTTACGAACGTTTGAATGTTGTCTAGTGTCCCAAAATGACATCCCTTGAGGTGATTTTTCTTTCTTGGGAAGAGGAAAAAGTCACAAGGACTCAAGTCAGGCGTATAAGGAGGCTGAGGTGCCGCAGGAATGTTTTTACTGGCCAAAAACTCGTTTATCGAAATTGATGTGTGACTCTCTTCCTTCTGAAAATGTCCTAAACCACCAAAAATCCTGGATCCTTGACAAAACACTGTTTCCGTAGGCCTGCTGAAGTTTTACAAAAGTTTCCGTTGCACTGTGCCCAAGTCTGAAGCAAAACCTGATAGCACACCGTTGCTTGAAATGGATGTCACTAATTTTTAGAACGCACTAAATTGTTTCACGAAAAAGATTATTACTTGATTTATTGAAGTAATTCATTACTATAAATGATTCAAAAACATAAAACTTATGACATTTTTCTATAACATAATCTGACCAAAAATTTCTGTTGAACTATTCTGGTTCATATAACTGTGCATTACTAAGATTTTTTCAGATTTTTAGGTTAACCCCTTTGGGTTACAGGGTGTGATACAATAGTATATTATGCGAGCATGGAATGATGGTTATTTCACACGAGTATGAAAGTTGCGCCACAAGCAGCAAGCGAGTAGCGCAATTCATACGAGTGAGAAATTACTATTTAATGCAAGTTTCATACTATGCTTTTTCCACAACTAAAACTTTATTACTTATATAATTTATATTCAGTTCCCTTAAAAACTAACAATAATTTGACAGTTGCTTTCGACCTACTTATTAGGTTGATTAACAACGGTCATGTACGTGTCATACGGAATGTAAATTCAGTTAAAATAACAATACTTGCGTCAGATGATTAAATGACTGACCAAAACCAACGCAGTCAAAAAAATATTTGCAAAATTCGACAAACTAAACTATATTATTTAATTTTAATCCGGTTTCCTTTACAAACTAATAATAATTTGACATATTCTTTCAACCTATTTATTACGTTGCCTAGCAACGGTCAGCCATGCTGCTTGAACCTGTTGTGTAATGAGCTCAACCTGTGACATCATGAGCTCATTACGTAAACGTGGAACGTTCTACATTTACTAATCTCTGAGACGTCTGTAATAAACATATATCTATGTAGTCGTGGAAAAGAGTTTTTTTTTTAGCACATTTTTGGCAAAAATCGACAGATAATTGATTTTTATACTTGAACCCATTATATTAGAATATCAACACGCTACACAAGATAAGGCATGGTTTACAGTTTTACAGTGTTTAATGCCAATAATAACGTAATGATTCCTTGTTTTTACTTGCCCGACCTTAATATATAAGGGGCAAGTATTGTAATCGCGAAAATTTTCGATGTCGAGATTTTGACTGATGACCATGTTTCATGATCCAGGGAATCCAAAAAACCTATTTTCAAAGTGCCGTCCGTATGTGTGTGTGTGTCTGTGTGTATACACGATAACTCAAAAACGGTTTAGCTTAAAGAGTTCGTTCTGGTACTAAAAAATTATCCTAATAATTGGGAAGAACCCTATTGTTTCTTATTAATATATGAAACCGGAAACGGAAGTTATTAAACTTTAAAATTTAAAAAAATTCGTAACTAGTAAACCAAACCTTGGACAAAAATTTGTATAGGACATAATTTGATGTATTTTTGAAGATTTACCTAAATCTTCTTTTAAATTTTTTTTTTTTATTTATTTTTTTTTATTATTATTTTTTTTTATGGGAGGGCAAGTCTAGCGGAGGTGTCCCTTCGCCACTGGTTTTTATCACCCGGAAGAATTTCTATCACCCGCTGAATTTTTAAACCGGGCGATTTTTTTCACCCGGGGTAATTTTATTACCCGAAAGAATTTTGGAATTCAACCAGAGTAGCAGTACTCCCTACTACGGTTAATCTTAACCGATCATTATACAAAGAACGATTTTATTTGTACATTGAACTTTATAATTTCTTATTACTAATTGAAAAAGTTCTCTTTTAAGTTAAATTGCTGAGAAACTGGTAATTTTAGTACTATTTGTTGTCAATCACGATAGCAATCTAATGAAAACAGCAGTGATGGAGGTAGATAAAAACGTTGTTTAAAATTACTACAACTAGTTATAAACACTAGTAGCACGCAACAGATGTAATTTAGATTTCTAGTGAAGCTTTCTAAACTCTGCAAATTTAATGTATTATTCCAGGTAACATTGGTCGATTTAATCTAAAATACAGCTGTATGAAAATCTACAGTTGAATGATAATTAAATTTTCATAAGGCATCCATAACTGTTGTGTAATCCTCTTTCGGGATGTCGAAAATCGCTCTGGTGCACATAATGTTGTTCAATGCTGCTCCAAACAAAGCAACTGACGTTATTCCGATTCACTGTCGTAGATTCCAGAAGCACAATATCCGACGACACTCCGGTCCTCTTAAGTTAATTGCCTTGAATAATGAGTTGCAGGAAACGATATTTGTAACTACGCATGACTTATTCGAAGTAGGTTAATTTATTTGTCTTGTCATATGTTGTTTAGTTATGTTATAATTGTGTTTATTTTATTTATATTATTTATAACGCGTTAAAATTAGGCTAGTAAACGAGCTAGTAGATAGCTTGAAAGTCACAAAGATAGCTACTAACTTTTCTACTTTTTCATATAATTCAGATAACCTTATTAAGTTATATTCGAACTGAGCCTAAAATGGTTTGTAGTTTCATTTTCTATTAACAAACATATCATTTGTCATTTATGTGAATTACATCATTAGCAAAAAGAATTGATATTCGTTAAAATCACGGGCATGTTTGCAAAGAGTTCCGAACTTACCTTTGGAATGGAAAGAAAATATGTGATATAAGATTTTTTAATGAAGCGAAACATTTCTCTGGGCACGTTTTTGGATAGAGCAGTGACGGAAGTGCGTTACAGAAGTATACCCCCTTTTGCCTCTCGCCGGCCAGCATATTCGGCCGCAATCCATCACGTTATACTCAGCCACGACCAAAAAAACGACCATTTTTTTATCGTTTTCCGAATTTTTTTACCTCCGTTTTTTCAAAAAAAATTGAGAAAATACTATTTAAGCAGTTACTCGTTAACATTTTGAGAAGTATGGTTTGTTCAACAGAAGTCAGTTTGGTTTTAGAAAAGGAAAATCTACAACGACAGCCATCTTGGAATTAATGGATTTTGTGAAAACTGGCTTCACAAATGGATCCTATAGTACGGCCACGTTTTTTGATCTTACTAAGGCCTTTGACTGTGTGCCACATGACCTTTTAATTCAAAAACTGTCTTGCTACAACATTTGTGTAGACAGCTGCGAATTAATAAATTCCTTTTTATCACACCGAAAACAATACGTTTGGGCAAACATTATCAAATCTAATGAGCGATAAACCCATTTTGGAGTACCTCAAGGCTCCATACTCGGTCCATTATTGTTTTTGGTGTACATAAATATTATGCCACATTTTATTAACAATGCTAAAACCATATTGTATGCAGATGACACCACTCTACTTAATCAATCCACTAGTTTTGAGTACATGAAAAACGAAAATATATCAACTAAAATTGATGCACAAGACTGGTTTTTGAGAAATAGATTAGGGCTGAATGACGCTAAAATCAAACAAATGCATTTTTCACTACGATCAGTATCTGAGAACAATAGTCAAGATCCTGTGACTTTTTTGGAGATTACCATTGGAGCCAATCTCAGTTGGGAAAGTCATGTGGAAGCAATAGCTGTGAAATTATGTAGATCCATTTATTGCATAAGAGGCCTACAATCTAATGTTCCCAGGAATATTCTAGTAACTGCCTACCATGCGCTATTTGAATCTCACATTAATTTTGCGTTGCTGGCATGGGGACACTCCACACATGCTCAACGAATTTTCCGTTTGCAACGACGAGTTGTTCGAGTCATTTGTAATCCGAACTTTTGACAAGATTGCAGAAAACATTTTATTGAACTGGGACTTATAACGTTACCGTCGCTATATATATTTTATTGCCTGAATTATATGCATCTCAACAAAGATAATTATAAATTTCAGCAAGAAATACATAATTACGGGACGAAAGGAAAACATCTAATAAGGCCTACCTACACTCGTGTCAATTGTGCAAGGTACTCTAAAACTATTATTGTATTCACTTTTATAACATCTTGCCCGACAATGTTTGTGTTAAATTAAATGTTTGTCTTATAATCTATTCATTAACAAGCTAAAGACCTACTTTAAATACAAATCATTTTATAATTTTAATAAATATATGACTGATAATTTTAATATTTTAATTAAATTTTGTAACGTATGTATATTGTATGTATAATGTATTGTTGTAATTCTTTTATATTATTTAAGTTTTCAATTTATACTTATGTTGACATGTGTAAAAATGTAGATTTAAAATACTAGTAAATTATTATTATTATTATTAATATTATTATGATGATGATGTCATGAGAGCATAATTCTGTTAAGCTGCGTAAACACGTATATTATTCTGTGTCATCGTTTAGTATTTTTAAGAATTTATAAGTGTTTTCAAAACTCAAATTGCAAAATGCCTGTCTGTGGTTCAGGCAAGCACTAATTATTCTCGGAAAACAAAGAGAAGCCAAATAAAATATTACAGTTTTCCTAAAAATTAATATCAGAACGATGGGTTAACGCTTCCCATCGCTTAGATAAATTCAATATTTAATATTCAACAAGGTAAAATTAGTTATAATTACGAGGGTTGTCTCTTATATTTCGGGATTGCGCTAAACTAGTGCTGCCATCTGGCAACTCAGGCTTCTATCGTAATGTTTGACATTTTTGACAGTATACGTACTCAGAACGTTTTGACGTATGAGCGCTATTTGTGTTGTTTACAGTAACTTGAAAAAAATCATCTAGGCTAAAAATGGAATTAAATCGTGAACATTTTCGAGCGATTATTTTTTACAACTTTAAACGAGGATTAACCCAATAACAGTGCATGGAAGAGCTAAATTCGACTTTTGGCGATGAAGCACAGTCAAGGACTACTGTTTATCGATGGTTTGTCGACTTCAATCGTGGCCGTAGTTTGCTTAAGGACGAATATCGTGAAGGTCTTCCAAAATCGATTGTTGTTCCGGAAAACATTGATGCTGTACGTGAACTAATACTGCAAGATCGTCATGTGACTTATCGTGAGATTGAGGTATCCTTGGAAATTAGTGGGACCAGCATACATTCACTCTTACATGAACATTTGGCCATCAAAAAGATTTGTTCGCGTTGGATCCCACATAATTTGACAATCGCAATGGAAGAAGCCTCAAGGGAATGGAAAACGTGCTTCGAAAATTGATTCAATCGCATGCAAAAGTGTATTGATTTTCAGGAAGTATATTTTGAAAAACAATAAAGACACTTTTGTTAATAAATAATTGTTTTTGATCTCAAATCCCGAAATATAAAAGGCAACCCTCGTATTCGTTAGCTCGCTGGGGATAGATGAGTTAGATCGCCAGTCAGCTGTGCATTTTATCTCAAATATAGCAACATCAAAACAGTGAACAGTAAGAGTCAGTGAATAAATTGAGTTTTTTCTTAATCGTATTTAATATAAGAAAATTATTTTTGGCATATTTATTTTGTACCGTGTGGTCCTAGGCATATACAGGGTGAGTCAATGAAACGGGGCGATTTGGAAACGCCACTGCAGAAAAAAAAGAGGGGTGGCAGGCTTGGGGCATCAACATGGTGATTCTAGAAGGCGGAAAGTTAGTTATCATGGATACTTGGCCGGGTGAACAGCGCGCATTTGCAGTCAAAGCATATTACCAAAATGGGGAAAGTTTAAAATTTAAACATAAAAATATTAATGCAATTTAAAATTTAAATTTTCATAAAAAAATACATAATATCAAAGTGATAATTAATGCGATATTTGACAATGAAAATTCGCGGCCAATTCGTTGTAATGTGGGACATAAGTAGAATTTCCAGTTCTCAGGCATTGGTCCAAATGAGCGTCAGTGAGGCCTGTTCGGTATTTTGATTTTAAGTATTTCATATTAGAAAACATACATTCACAAGCATATGTCGACGCGCAGAGAGACTTCAATTTTATAGCAAGTTTTCTCAACAATGGGTAGCTATTCCCAAGTTCCAGAATTTTTCTTCTTTACGATGTGATTTTAATTCAACGTTATTTGTTATATTTATAACTTTCAATTCTAAGTCCTCCTTATTGGAAATACCGAAATATGTTGCGATTTTATTAGTCACATCATCCTCTCTTTCAGAAAAAGGACTATAAAAAATGTTAAAAATGCCTCCAATTCGTAAAAGTCTTCAAATCTGGTATTAAATTCTTCCAATAATGTATCAAAATGTTTGGCAAATTGATGGGTGGTAGCATTTCCATCGCAATAATTTTCTATAACCATTTTTATTATTGCTTTCTTTTATATTGGGTCTATATTGGGAATAGTTTTAAAATTTAGTTTTACAATAAAATTTAACGAATATTTCTAGTCACACACTTCTAGTCTTCTTGACAGTACTTTTATTACTAAAAGCGGCTCGGAAATAGAATTTCGCATGGTTAGGCGGGCACTTAGAAATTGCTTCGCGAGCACCACGTTGCCGACCGCTGGTGTAGATTATGTTTTCGTCAATAAATTTTTGCAAAAGATAATGTTTTGAATGTTTTCTGATTTCTTGAAATCGTCCCATTTCATTGACTCGCCCTGTACAATTTTATTTAGTTAAAACGACTATTACCTAGACGTAACAGTTGTAGTTCTACTTAAAATAATAATTATTAATATTTATGGTAGCAAAATAAATAAAAATATTTAAGTATGTGTACAGTTTTGGACGTAAATAAAAGATGATGAGGGATCATTAAAATATTATTTGGTGTTACTTAATGAGACACACGAGATGAAAAGATATAATGTTCGCACGAAATGGAGTGTGAAGAATGCAATTATGTGCTTCTGCCAAACGACATATTTTGGCTCCGTTCATAACATCCTTTGATAATATGATTGAGGTGAAAGTATCATGTAAATACTTGTTTTTAATTAACGAAAATGGAACAAAGTGATTATTTGTTAACAGAAACAGTGGCGGAACTACCATACCGCCAGACCCGGCGACACGGGGGGGGGGCGAAACTTTGGGGGGCCCGAAAATTTTGAGAAAATTAGTCGCGTTTTGTACTGAAAATTAAAGAATTTACGTTTAGTAAGACCTCATCAAAACAATAGCAAGATTGTTTATCCATATTCAAAATAATAATTCAATTAAAAAAAAAAAACATTTAAAATAAATATTATTATAACGCGATTAAAGGAAGACTGCGAGAATGGCGCTATCGGTGTTTTTTTTTTTTTTTTATATATAAATCTTTATTTAGAGACGCATAGATTTTCAGAAATCTGAAAACATACCGAAATATGTACTTTTCTGCGAAAGATGACGCTATTCAAATGGCAGCCAAGTGGAATATCAGCTCCAGATTTGTTTGGAAATGACAAAAAATTGTAATAAAGCACTTTGATGAATTGGCAACAGATCATCGGTTTCATAACGGGGATGATTTTTTTAGAGTAACTGTTTTTAATGCAGTTCTCGATATTGTTATCAATCAAATTGATAATAGATTCAGAGGGATGAACGACGTTGTAAATTTGTTTTCATTCATCTCACCTCGAAATTTAATCAACTTGGATGAAACAGAAATTTTGAGTTCTGCCGAAATCTTACAAAAAAATACAAAGGTGATTTTTCGTCCAGTTTTCCGTTACAAATGGTAATATTAGCTTCGATGCTTAATGAGGAAATCTCTAAAATATCAACAATGAAAGAATTTGCCGAACTTTTAATAATTAAATATACCTCCCTATCGGTCAGTTTTCCAGACGTAGTTACTGCAATTTTATTATTTTTAACACTTCCTGTCACTGTGGCAACGGCAGAGCGTTCTTTTTCCAAATTAAAAATAATAAAAAACTATCTACGAAATTTTACTGGAGAAGAACGCTACATAATTTATCGCTGTTGAGCATTGAGGCTGAAATTGCTCAAGAAATGGGCATTAAAGACTGAATTAGAGATTCTGATAATTAAAAATCCAGAAAGAAAGATTTAACATTTTAAATTGATTTATTTATTTATATCTAGTTTTCTTTGTTTTATCTATGTTTCTGGATTCGTTCTCTGACCACGGTCACGGTAACAGTTCTTAACGAGAGCTACATTAAGTTGAAATTAAATATTTGTGTTTTACTTACAATATATCAGTGTTGTGGTGAAAGAAACTCCCAACGTTAAGTGAGCATCACCCCTAACCATGGGGAACACCAGTGGGGGCGAGGAACCCCCGGACATTTCAACGGCAGCCGCGTTCGTGCAGGCCATGGACGTTATCCACAACAGTCCATTCCAGTACGAATATAATAATTATTTATTTATTTATTTATTTATTTATTTATTTGGACACTACAGACATAGTCCTTTTTGTGTCCGTAGACAAACATACAATATACATACATACTAACATACTCAATCATAAACAATACTTTTTTAAAAAAAAAAATGTACAATTTCATATAAACAAACATTAACTTGCTCTACTCATTCAGTTTACAAAACATATTCACAAAATACAATCAAGGCCAGACGTACTATACAGATTACAACGGCAGCCTGAATCTACTTGCAGTTTTACAAATCAACTGTTAACATTAGATTTTATTCTGTACACAATCAAGTTACAAGGCTTAATACAACTTTGCGGAACTTGGAGTAACTCATATTGAATAAATCTAAAGATCTGTCTTTACCGAGAACACTATTATATAATGATGTCATACGGAGCAACGGACTCATTTCATAATGCATGGTAGTCGCTCTTTTACATGTAAAGAGTGTGTCTCTGATTCTGAAACCCCGGGAAGGCACTTTTAGAAAAATTTTGGATAAGATGTCAGGACAGTCAATGTAGTTGTTAAACATTTTAAATAAAAATACCATCGATGTCGTATCTCTCCTCCCAGACAGGGTTCTAACATTATACTTTAATAAAATACTGCTCGTTGATATGTATTTAGGATAAACTCCTGTCATACGCAATTCAACAACACGATAATACCGCGATTGGACAGTCTCAATGCTATTAATATATTTACTGTGATATGGTGACCATATCACCGAGCCATATTCCAGAGCAGGTCGTACCAAGGAGTTGAAGAGTATGGTGTACGTTTGACTGTGACGAAAGCCTTTGGTTAATCGAAGCACAAGCCCGATTTTTTTCATAGCATTATTCACAACATGTTTAATATGGTGCTGAAAAGTCATCTGTGAGTCAAATATAACACCAAGATCTCTAATCGTATCTGTTCGTGGTACAGTGCAGCCATTCATGGTATAACTGTACTCAATAGCCTCACGTTTTCTCGTATAGCTCACAACTTTGCATTTTGAGGTATTGAATGCTAAACCAGTGGCCTCACTCCACTCGCATATTTTGGCAAGATCGTTTTGCAGCTCATTGCAGTGCGACATGTTAATAATTTTGCAATATATTTTTATGTCATCAGCAAACATTTCACACTCGCAACTGTTCACAATGTTTGGAATGTTATTGACCACAAGAAGAAACAGTAAAGGCCCTAAATTACTTCCCTGTGGCACGCCACTGGTGGACGAGTAATTATTTGACCTGCAACCACCAAATTCAACATATTGTAAACGGCCACGCAAGTAGGTGTCGAACCAAGTGCAAGTATTGGCAGAAAGTCCAAACTTATTTAATTCTTTAAGCAGATGATCGTACTTTATTTTGTCAAACACTTTAGTCATGTCAAGATACACAGCATCCACCTGAACCCCCAGATCTAGACAAGAAGCTATATAGTCAGTTACAGATAGCAAGTTTGTAACTGTTGATCGTCGCGGCATAAAACCATGCTGTTTACTGCTGATGGCAGATGACACATGTTCAAACAGATATTTGTAAATAATTTGTTCAAATACCTTGGCTGGGGCAGAGAGAATAGACACAGGTCTGTAATTTTTTACTATTTTTTTATCACCACTCTTATGGATAGGGCATATTTTGGACATCTTCCACCTCGAGGGAAAATTATTCATATCTAAAGATTTTTGAAAGATTATTCGAAGTGGATGAGCCAAAATATCACCACAACCCTTTAGTACATAGGGCGGTAATTGATCAGGTCCAGAAGATTTCTTTGGTTTTAACTTCTTTATTGACCACTCAACATCAGCCAATGTAACTCTTTTGATGTTCAAGCTACCAAGATTATACATTACATCCACACTCCCTACGTTCTCACAATCGACATCATCACTATAAACCGAGGAAAAATAGGATGCAAAAGCCTGAGCTATCTGTGAACTATCATCAAGAATAGTATTGTCATCTTTAACAATACATGAGACCACTTCTGATCTATTTCTACTTTTTACATAAGACCAAAAATTTTTAGAATCGGTAGAAATAGAATCTTCCATGCCCTCAACATATTTCTGACGTTCCTGTTTAATTAAACGTTTTAAAGATTTTCGTTTTTCAGAAAACATAATTTTGTGGTAGTTCACATCACCATGGCCTTGTTTTATTTTTTTATGGTGATACCTCTTTGCTTTTATAAGTGACTTTATCTCAGGTGTGAACCAAGAAGGGTAGTAGTTCCTGCGCGGTTTCATAACAGGAACGCACTCATCAAGAACATTATACAATACGTCATAAAATTTATCCACCGCTATGTCGACATCATTACAGTTATCTAGGAAACCCCAATTTATACTACTAAGTGTAGTGTAAAGTTTTAAAAAATCTGCGCTTTTAAAATTATATTTTTTATTAGTGTGGAGACGTACTGGTATAGTAACCATAAAAAACAATTGGCAAAGTGTGCCATGGATTTGTCAACAAAAATAAATGAAGTGTGTTAGAGAAATAATAATTCATACCGTTTTGTAGTTTGTGTAATTTTGTGTGTGTTTTATTAAATTATATTATTAATTTTTATCGTTTACACCAGTATATTTTTTAAAGAACCTGGTAGTCTCATTAAGACGGGTAGTTTTTTTGAGTACTACACGACATTGTGGCGACCGTGACAGGACTTACATTAGTGACGGGTCACTAATGCTAAGAAATTGGTGTAAATAACTGTAACAGAGTGCAACCAGTGTAATATTGTGCAAGGTTGGTGTTGCGAAGTTGCAGTTGCATAAAAATTATTGAGAAGATGGAACAAGGGCCGGTTAAGAAGCATCGAAAGGTAGCAAGGACTGCCTTTACAAAAGCCGCTGTACGTCTTGAAGAATTGTTGACCGCATCTACCAGGAACACGCTAGAAATTCAGGCTGCATGGGAATTTCTGCAAAAGAAGTTTGATGTTCTGTCTGGTCTTGATGAGACAGTCCTAAGTGAGCTGTTAGCAGAGGATGCAACAGAGGAGGCCTTGTCAATGGAGACAGAAGCATCAGATGAGTATCTCAAAAGAATAACTATGCTGAGGGTTCGATACAACAGTGTCACTCGTAGTGCTGATGCTGAGGTAAGATCAGAAGCAGATAGCCATTCCGTGAGCACAAAAGCGGAAAACAACTCAGGTAAGCGCAAATTTAAACTACCTTACATCGAGTTTAAGAAGTTTGACGGCGAGATCCGTGATTGGTTGGTTTTTTGGGGTCAATTTAAGAAAATTCATGAGGATCCCAATATTGATGACTCAGATAAGTTCCAATATTTAATGCAGGCCACTATTTCTGGCAGTAGAGCTAGACAATTGGTGGAAAGTTACCCGCCTATTGGGGAAAATTATTATAAAGCCATAGATGGGTTAAAGTCACGTTATGGGCGAGAAAATTTACAAATAGAGGTCTATGTTAGGGAGCTCTTAAAGATGGTTTTGGGAAACGCTGTTTCGGGAGGTAAGATGGACATAGCTGTACTGTACGACAAATTAGAAACGCAACTGCGCGCCTTAAATACTCTAGGGATAACTACCAATGCTTGCGCGGCTATGTTATTTCCCTTGATTGAGTCTTGTCTTCCTGCGGAATTGTTAAGGGCATGGCAACGTTCATGTAGGCCCTCTGCAAGTAGAGAGAGGGGTGAATACGGTGGGAGCGTGGCACTCACGAATCCCCTGCAAGATCGTTTGGACGGGTTAATGGATTTCCTCCGTTTGGAAGTTGAGGCTGAAGGGCGCATAGCTATGGCGGCCAACGGCTTCAGTTCACTATCATTGGAAAACACCCGTCACAAAAAAGAAAAATCTAAAGCACTGGATCCCATTTTACCTACAGCGGCTGCGCTGATGAGTTGCGAGGTTGCCAAATGTGTTTTCTGCGACGGAAATAAACATGGGAGCGAGAACTGTTTCAAGGCTCAGAAATGGACATTTGAGCAAAAGAAGAAGATTTTGAGCGACAAAAGGGCATGCTTCCGGTGCTTAAAAATCGGCCATCAAAGTCGACGGTGTCGAGAACCGGTCAGATGTGTTTTATGTGGTGGCTCCCATGTAGTGTTAATTTGTTCTCGGATACCAGCTGACAAGTCTGACTCGTCGGCACTGCAGAATCCGTCACCGCAGGAGGTTCAAGAAAAGACACAAGAGAAGGATGAGATAGTTATGTCAAACCACTCAAGCGCTCATGTGATGTTGCAGACCCTTCGAGTACGCATGTATGGAGATGATGGTGTGCGAGAAGTCCGTGCTCTTATTGACACTGGCTCCCAACGCTCCTATATATTAAAGACAACTGTGGAGGAGCTCCGTTATGAACCAAAGAGGGCCGAGAAAGTAGTGCACGTATTATTCGGCGGTTCCAAAACGGCGGAACAGCGACATAAGTGCTATAATATTCATTTGGGTAGTAAAGACGACAGTTTTAGATGCACTTTTGAAGCACTTGATCAAATAATGATTTGTAGTGGGATTCCTCCGGTTCATTGCGGTGTTTGGACGGAAGAAATTAATCAGCTGGGTATAAAGTTGCATGATGTCGTAGAAGGCCCTATTGAATTGTTAATTGGTGCAGATGTTGCCGGTAAGTTATACACCGGGCGTAAACACGTTTTAGAATGCGGGTTGGTGGCCGTCGGGACTTTCTTAGGCTGGACGCTAATGGGGAAAGTTCCGGGAACTCGTTCTTCCACCACCAGTACATCTATCATGTCATTGTTCGTGAAGGACGACATTACAAATCTATGGCAACTGGATGTGTTAGGAATAACGTCGCCTTCAGAGAAACAAACTAAACAAGAAATGGCTCTAGCTGCTAAAGAGCATTTCGATGAAACAGTAGCTGTGGACGCAGATGGGAGGTATGAGGTTAAGCTACCTTGGGTGCCGGGGCATCCACCTCTCCCTGATAACTATACGTTGGCCATGAAAAGGCTACAGTCTACTGTGAAAAAATTAAAAGTTGAGCAAAATTATGAGGCGTACAACGAGATCTTTCTAGAATGGGAACGAGAAGGTATCATTGAGCAGATAGAACCTACAGATGAATATCAACCTGTACATTACCTGCCTCACCGACCAGTCCTGAAGAATGAGAGTACGACTACTAAAATTAGACCAGTGTTCGATGCGTCTGCGCATGAGAAAAATAAGCCTTCGTTGAACCACTGCCTGGAAAAGGGTACGAATTTGATTGAGCTTATACCTCATATTTTGTTAAGATTCCGTAAAGAAAGAATAGGTGTTACATCCGACATTCGTAAGGCTTTTCTGCAGGTTGGTGTTAGCGCTGAGGACCGGGATTATCTCAGGTTCCTGTGGGAAACGCCAGATGGATCAGTGGTGACCTACAGGCACCGACGAGTCGTTTTCGGGATTTGTAGCGGGCCATTTTTGTTAGGGGCTACTATTGAACATCACTTGGATAAATTTTGGAAAGATTGCGACAGTGGTAAATCGAATTATTCAAAGGAAACGATTATTCGACTTTCGAAAAACTTTTATGTCGATAACTGCGTCACTAGCGTACCTTCCGAAGAAGTTTTGGATCAGTTCATGCGTGAAGCTAGTATGCTTATGAACGAAGGCAAATTTGATCTTCGAGGGTGGGAGTACTCCATCAGACCACAAAGTTGTTTGGACAATGCTCCGGTGTTAGGCTTATCTTGGAAAGTGACACTCTTAGCCTAAATAATGTCCTGCAAAATAATAAAGACGTTGTAACGAAACGAGTGATATTATCGTTGGCACAACGAGTATTTGACCCTATCGGATTCACGAGTCCTGTGACACTGTGCCCTAAATTGATGCTCCAAAGGGCATGGGCGACGAAAATTACATGGGACGCTCCTGTGGATTCAGCGATGAGCCAAGAGTTTGGTCAATGGTTTGAAGAACTGCCGATATTATCACAGATCAAGATTCCTAGGTGGATCAAAGGAGGACCTGATGAGTCAAGCCACTGTTCGCTCCATACATTCTGTGACGCAAGCAAATATGCGTACGCAGCGGTTGTTTTTCTCCGAGTTGAAATCAAAGAGAGGGTGCATGTGTTTTTAATTCAGGCCAAGGCTAGAGTAGCGCCTTTGAAGAGTATGACCATCCCCAGGCTTGAACTAATGGCGGCAACTATAGCAGCTCGATTGTATTCTTCTATCTTGCAGTGTTTTGACAAGTCAGTAGAAAGTTATTTTTGGAGCGATTCTGCAACAACGCTTGCTTGGATACGACAGACGGATACATGGGCTACGTTTGTTTGGAATCGGACTGAAGAGATACGTACTTTGACGGATGTTAAGTGGTGGCGTCATGTTCCCGGCAACATAAACCCGGCCGATCTTCCTTCTAGGGGTTGTTCCGCGAAGCATTTATTAGAGTCAAAATGGTGGGAGGGCCCGCAGTGGCTTTATGGGCCTCCTGACACCTGGCCTAAAGAAAATGAGCTGAAATATGATGAAGAGGAGGTCAATAACGAGAGGAGGAAAACTGGCTTAACTTCCTTGTTGAACACAACTTCAGATAAGTGGCATTTTTTGCATTTTTCTAAATATCGTCAGACAATAAGAATGATGGGATGGTGCCTACGTTTTACGCATAATTCAAGGAATCCGGAAGCGAAAAAACATGGTGACCTATCTGTTGACGAACTTATCGACGTAGAGCGATTGGTTCTGAAAATTGTACAACAGGAAACTTTCTGCGGTCTAAATGACGAATGCATAAAATCGTTAAAACCTTTTAAGGACGATCGAGGTTTATTACGTTTAAAGACAAGAATTTCAAGGCGGGAAGATACTGAAGATTTTCGTATGCCGATCGTGCTTCCCTCGAAACATCCTGTCGTGGACCAATTAATACGCGAAGTTCACGAAGATTCTTTTCATACAGGTACTCAAGGACTGATGAGTATCTTAAGAGAAAAATATTGGATTCTAGGCGGCCGTAAGACGATACGCAATGTTATTTCAAAATGCGTCAGGATGCAGTGGCCTTTGAAGTTACTGGTGTGGATTTCGCTGGCCCACTCTTTCTCAAGGACGGGAAAAAAGCCTGGGTATGCTTATTCACGTGTGCCGTGTACAGGGCGGTGCATTTGGAACTTGCTTCTTCGTTATCAACTGAAGGGTTCATACAAGTTTTACGACGGTTTGTGGCTAGACGTGGTAGGCCACATACTCTGTACAGCGATAACGGTACAAATTTCGTTGGCACAGAAAACTGTTTTAATCGACTTGATTGGGATAAGATAACTGAGTACAGTGCTAATCAACGTATTGTATGGCATTTTAACCCTCCTACAGCATCTTGGTGGGGAGGTTTTTGGGAACGGTTGATTGGCCTCCTGAAACAGTTGTTACGACGAGTGTTAGGTCGTACATCACTCGACTATGAAGCTCTACTGACAGTACTTTGTGATTGTGAATCTTTGATGAATTCTAGACCTCTAACGCCCGTGACTAATGACCCCGATGATCTGACTGTTTTGACCCCAGCAATGTTTATCCGTGATCAAGCGGAAACTGGCTTGCCAGAATGTGATGAAATTGATAAGGCCTCCCTTAACCGGAAAATGGTATATAAACAAAACCTACGGGAAAACCTGAGAAATCGTTTCCGTACTGAATACTTGGGATATCTAAGATATGTCGGCGGAAAAAAGGACAGCCCTCCAGTGAGTTTAGGCGACATTGTGCTGTTGGGTAACGACAATGAGAAACGTCTGGTATGGCCCCTTGGACGTATTGTGGAGCTGTTGCCAGGTAAAGATGGCAAGACGCGGTTAGTTCGAGTGAAGACGGCAAAGGGGATGTTACTCCGACCAGTTCAGCGAGTCTACCCACTTGAATGCGGCAATGAAATAATGGCATCTGCATCAGACGACAGGGCGGAGGAACCAGAGACAACTAGCAGATCGTCAGTGTCAAGTGAAGTGATTGCAAAAAGCAGAGTAAGAGTGTCCGTGCCCGAATGTGCGCGAGTTGTGACTACAAGAAGTGGCCGCGTAATTAAGCTGCCAAAGCGCTTTAGAGACTGATAATAGTGCTTACGTCTCCTATATGTGAGTCATTATTATTCCTCAGGTGGGAGAATGTGGAGACGTACTGGTATAGTAACCATAAAAAACAATTGGCAAAGTGTGCCATGGATTTGTCAACAAAAATAAATGAAGTGTGTTAGAGAAATAATAATTCATACCGTTTTGTAGTTTGTGTAATTTTGTGTGTGTTTTATTAAATTATATTATTAATTTTTATCGTTTACACCAGTATATTTTTTAAAGAACCTGGTAGTCTCATTAAGACGGGTAGTTTTTTTGAGTACTACACGACAATTAGTTTCCTGTCCCTGTTTAACTGTAATTAAGGTAAAATGGTTGTAAAGTAGTAGTGCTGGATGATAAATGTCTTCAGCTAATATTGGATCTGTACTCTTTTCTACCGTTAAACTAGGAATATTGGTCAAGACAAGATCTAAAGTTTTATTATATGGGTTACAAATATTATTCAAACTCCTCAGGTTGTAAAAGTTGATATTATATTTAACTTGTAATGTAGCATTATCACAATGTACAGTGCCAGTGAGTAATTCTGGGTTTACATCTAGATTGAAATCGCCCACTATTACTATATCATTTGTGATAACATCTGAATAAGAATCTAATATATCAAAAAAGAGTTTATACTGATCACATGTAGTTCTTGGCGGAAAGTAAACACAACAAATAAACATTGTTTTCCTATCATTGTACAATTTAATCAGTATATACTCGATCGGGGAAACAGGTCTAGTAATATCAACAGACTTCCAACGTGTATGGACAGCGACCAGCACACCTCCGCCCCTTCTTCCGTCTTGTCTATCGGAACGATGACATATGTATCTATTGTCAAATAATTCTGAATTATAAATATTTTCGTGTAACCATGTCTCTGTAAACGCGATTACGTCATAGTTATTAGTCAAGACGTTAGAATGGAGCAAATGTGTCTTGGTGCGCAGTCCGCGTACATTCTGGTAATAGAATGACATTATTTTACACATTTACACTAGACAATACATCTCTTGCTTTCTTCTGACATTTTAATTCAATTTCCCGCACATCACTTTCTTTTCTCACATTCACAACCGGTGATCTTTCATTTTCTCGCACAAATATGTTGCCATTCCTTGTCCATACATACATGACGTTGCAGGAGGTCCTCAGCTTCCGGGCGGCTGACAATAACGCGCGACGGTACTGCGTCAGGTTCTCGTTCACGTAGATGTTGCTTACTGGTGTCGGTAGTCCTAGGTCCTTGGTACTCAAATTCCGCTTTACTTTTCGGCATCGCAGGAAGTTTGATTTGTCAAAATTACGTACAAATTTGACAATAATTCCCCTATTAGCCGGAGAAGTATCGCTGTTGCGACCTAGTCTGTGACAGTTATCTATCATTTCCGGCTTGATGTCCATGCCTATTGCACGAGCGATCTTAACTACCTCCGTCACCGTGCTTTCTCCACGTGTTTCAGGTAAACCGTGAATTTCAATACAGTTCCGCCGACTGTACTGCTCCTGGTCGTCTAACTTCATTCTTAATTCCTCATTCTCACTTTTTAATTTTTTGTTTTCATTTTCCAACTCGTTCAGTCTTACTATCACGCTATCCAATCGCTCGGTCTGGTCCATAATTTTTTTATTTGTCTCAGTGATCGTCCTGTTTAATACCAGATTTGACTCTGTCAGGGACTTCAAGGAGTTGATTATCTCTGACAGTGTCAAGGAGTCCGGTTCAGATCGGCTTACCTTCTTGCAAGCATCACAGGTCCATGTCGGTAGTATACTATTTACCTTCATGTCCGTGTACTCGGTGACCGTCACGTTCACGCACGGGAGATGAAAGGTACCCTTGCAGCTCCCAGAACACAGCAGCTTGTCATCGTGGCGGGTGATTTTTTTGAGACACACATTGCAAGAAGACATATTTAGATTGGTACTATCTGATTGGCTGCACACAAGAAGTTACGTGACGTAGGTGATGACGCGTAAAATGTTCAGATAAACCACTTTAAACCTCTTTAAACAGGATTGTCTCTGTTTTAACCGTTTTAACGAATTTTTTGATAAAAAAATGTCAGTTATTATTAATATTTAAGAACTTTATTAACCAATATCTCGTCAGCGTTAACAGATAGATCACTTAATTTTTCAACACTGATTTATTACCACTCAATTTAGCACACTATAAAAACTGGTGAAAATTTTCGTAGAATATCTCAGATTTTGATGAAAAAATTGTAGGAGCAAACTATTGCATCTGCACTGTACAACTCATACACTCAATATATTACAATATATCAGAAAATTATGACTCTACTCAACAAGATGAAACACCAGAAAACCACATCACTTTTCACAATACACCAAAACGAAGTCGAAATTCACAAAACACTCCATCCGAGACAAAGAAAACATATACTGCACACTCAGTTGGTGACGTGATATCGCCAGCCCATAATGAGCTCGCTAATGATTTAAGCCGTAATCCGGCAATAATTAGTATACCCGACATTACAAATAACCAGACTGATTCAATTACTTTAAATTACTACGAAATAAATAAAAACAATAGATACAGCATTGTTGACAATGGCCCTTATATCATTATATTAGAAAGCAAAACTAACAATGCTGGTAACCTGCACAAAATGAGTGTAGGGAAAAAAATTTGTGAAAATTTCAGACAGGAGGCCAAATATATTACAGATATATATACAACAGGCAGAAACAAAATCAAAATTGATATGTCTAATCGGGATTCTGCAAACAAAATTCTAGACGCAGCTGAAATTCTGGCAAGCCTCAATTTTCAAGCATATATACCGGAATCGATCTTAGTAAGAAAAGGCATAATTTGAAACGTGGACACAGACATCTCAACAGACGAAATTGACAAGGTTATACAATCAAAAATAAAAATTGTTCATATTAGAAGAATGACGCGGAATATAATCAAAAACGAACTGCCAGTTTTTGAGAACACTGGTACGGTCGTCCTAACATTCAGAGGTCAAATATTCCCCGAATACGTTTCCATCAACGGCGCGCAATGCAAAGTATCACCCTACATTTACCGCCTAACCCAATGTCAAAAATGCTTTCGATTATCATTTATACAGGGGGTCTATTCTGTAAGCTTTTCGACAATCGTTTTTACAGTATCCTGAAAGTTCCGATTTTCAACACCTCGTGTTGGTATTCTGTAACTAATTGATAATGCACTTTTAATAGTGTTGTCGCTCTTGAGAGGAGACCTACGAACGTGTCTTCTTTGAAAAGTGATATTGTTTTTTGACATTTGTACTTGTTGTTTAGATATGTTTGAATATATTTGTAGGTTAGTGTGATTTAAAATGTGTTTTTTATATGAAAATATATATTTTTGTTGATTTTTATGTAAAATGTTTTAGTTATGGCCTAGGAATAGGTATATGTTTTATGAATTTTTAGATGTACTTGAAGTGGGGAAGATAAGACAGCTCGGTAATTTAATGAGAAGATCATTTAGGTATTTTTTATATACATATTTTTTTTTTTGTGTTCTTAAACTAATTTATGTTAAACATATAAGATACTTCTAATAAAATTTAATTAATCTAAATAAGCTGTTTTACGCAATTTATCCAATGGAATCTGCAATCCTCTCCATTGATCCCAGTGACAACGTTATCTTACAGTCAACATTCTTGAAGGAGTTCGATATATTTCCGGAATTATTATTAATATTTTGAAAGACTTTTGGCCTTTCTATCCAAAATTACCCCCTGTTAGAAGTCTATTACGACTCGAGATGGGAATTTATTTTTGAATATCGATATATGCGCGATTCGACATATCGTAAGTGTGATATCGATATTCGATATATATCGAAGTAAAAATATCGATATTTTCGATATATCGAAATAACTAACACGCAACATGTAAGATATATAAATTACAGTTTTTTTTTTTTTTGCTGGCTTGGAGTGAAAAGAAGTCGCCACTTGACAGACAATCATTTTACAATTGTTACTCACCCAGCTACCAACCAACTTTCTAATATTATCCTAGTTAACTGCTCTCATAATTAAATATAGGTATACGCTGTTCACTTTTGTAAGGACAAACCAGATCTTTTTGGTTATTTTTATAGTGTATTACGAACTTTAAATGTCAATTAAAAATATTCATTACTCTGTAAAACCGATTTTAGATTTATTGGTTATGATTATGATTAAGGAAGTGACATTTTTTACAATTTTTTAATACCAACAAATTTAATTTCATAGGTGGAAATTATTGAAATCAAAATTTCGTCTTACAGGCTATTCCAAACGATTAGGCGGAACTAAATGGAAATTTCGTTATTTTAGGTTGTCACGATAAGGGACCTTGCTTGGGTTGTTTTATGTTTTAGGTTTGGTATGTGAAAATTTAAAATTCCAACAGTGAAACCATGGAAAAGAATGACAAATGTGAATTGTCAAATATACATTTTTCCATATTTTGAAGACAAAAAATAAATAAACGGGAAATTTTTATTAAGAATGACAAAAAATTAAAATGCAATGAAAAGGACATTTTATGGCAATCAATTTAATATAGAATTTGCAATGTGAGTATAATTTACAAAGCTTAAACAAAATGACCAAAAGTCCGAATTAATAGATAAAAATTACTAGATTTCAAAATCTAGTTCCACCTAAACGTTTGGAATAGCCTGTAGTTTGTTTTTACAAAAGTGAACAGTATATATTTAAAGGTAAAAAATATATAAGAATACCGATATTTTGTGCGAATATCGATATTTTGTGCGATATATCGCATTTCAAATATCTATATAAAAATATCGATATATATTTCTAAAGTATAGATATTTTCGAAATATCGATATATCGTTCCCATCCCTAATTATGACTATCGCAGTATGTCAAAATTTCAAAATGGCGCTACTTATTTTCGATAATGCCGAATACAAAACAACATCACAAAGGACAGTCTACGAAGACAGTGCAGTGTGCATAGGTGACATGATACTGTGCATGTGACTGTCGAGAAGTTACAGAATAGACCCCTAGGTCGATGCAGAACTCTTTAGCTGGACAAAGATTTCAAAATATGGCTGAAGTATGAAAATGGAAACGAACATCCGTCGGACAATAGATAGTCGTCGCAAAATATGAAGATTAACTGGCAAAAAATCTATTGAGTACAGCGGACTATTTCAAATGTAAAGTTTTTACAATGGTAGTCTGAGTATTGTTTATGAAACATATTTAATAACACGAATAAAGAAAACTTAATACAAAATGTTTTAAATGTCACAATACATCATCAGTTTAATAGCGGAAGGAAGTAAATAACTGAAATAAAACATTAATCACAAAACCTCGGTTTGAATAACCAAATAAATCTTCTATCATAGTTTCTTCACCTGCGAAAATATTAAGACTTGTAGATCATTTACTAATTATAATAAATTATTGTTTTGATTTGAATTCATGAGGTCAAATTTCTGATTTCATGTAAATAAATCACAGGGGTTAATCAACTTGATAACTAAATATATAAACTGATTAAAACAAAATCAATATTGTGAATAATTTGATTTGGCTCAAAACCCTATATAGCAGTACACTATTAGACATTTTTATTTGCCGTTAATTACCAAACAGGTTTATGTAAACATTTAATATGGTTAAGTGTAGAGAAAATTGTATAAATTTATAAAATTACACTGCACTAAATCAATTTATTACCAAACGCACGTTACAAAAGAGCATGGCATTAAAAGTACAATGCTCTGGAATTATTTTTCATTGTACAGTGTAGGTCCGAACAATTAGATTGCAGAAACAATGACTAAATAAATATACAGATATAATGGAAAGTATCGTGCTTCTATTTACAGAAATCGATATGTCAACAGAGTAGCAGTTTGAACATGAAAACGAACCAAAACATTCATCCAAGCTTGTTTTATCTTAGCCTTTACTTCATCACCGGATTTAAATCCAACTGAATCTTTGGAAAGACATTTTGAAGTTGAGAAAAACAAAAATTCCAAAAAGGTAAAATTGTAGAATGTTGTGAAGTATGAATTTCCACACATTTCAGGGTTTTGTAGGTATTTAGTCAGTGAATTGTAATTATTAGAAGGCCAAACAATGAATGCATGTCACTACATAACACAACAGACACGACAAGAAGGCTGTAGTTAGATTTTTTCTACCGTGTATTAATTACTCTAGAACTCCTCTAATTTGGTGGTTACATATCTCTAATAATACCATAATATATATTTTAACCCTTTTTTTTTTTGTATAGTTGCAAAAATATTCAAATCCAGACCTGACAACACTGCAAGCGATCTTTCGTCACGCAAGAGCATAGCACTTACAGAGACATTGTTTATATTGAGACTATATGAAAAACCAACAGATTCTCTACTATAAATAGAATCCCAGCTACCGGCCAGTTATTTATTTATTTTCCTAGTCAATATTTGCAAAATAAATTTACGTACCTCTTTTCTACCCATAACAAAATGTATCCATGTGTATACAACTTTGTTTTTTAATTTTAGCTAATATATTAAACGAAAATCTTAATACTCTGCAAAATTTATTCAAAATGAAATGTATTTCAAAAATCAATTACAGTTCCTTAATCAGCACATACAGAGCTTCCATTTAATATCCCCACGATAAAATTTATTTATTATTATTATTATTAGTATTATTTATCTTATTTTTTTCAATAACACAAGAACTGTAATATTTTCCAAAAACGAAATCGGATAAAATTAAAAAAAAACTACTTCCCGTTCCTTTATCTACGTCTTAAGAGCTTTCTTTTGATACCTCACAACAATTTTTTTTTAAATGTATTTTACAAAAAAAAATCAATATTTTGCGAAAAACCAATTTGATCATAATTTCCTGTTGAACTATTCCGGTTCCCATCAATGTACATTATTGAGATTTTTTTCAGATTGACAAAAACCATGTGGTTCTATTTTTTTTCAAAAAATTTTTTTTTTGTGCATCCATGCATTGAGAATTTTCATTTGATACCCCAACACAAAATTTAAAAAAATATATTTACTTTTCCATTAAATACATATTTGTTTATATTTATCCCGCGCTGTATTTTTTGAACTCGCTATAGTCTATAGCAGCGTTCCGCAACTTTTGGTGTCTATCGACCCAAAAATAATAACACAATTGGCGACCCATGTGCGTTGGAAAACAATGATGCAAGTGCAGGACCATAATTTTATTTTATAAACATATAATAATTTTATACCAGTACATACTAATGGCTCTTCTGCTCCTGATTCTCGTTCATCAAATTGTCTTTTCTTACTTCAATTGATTTAGTTAATGCAATCCTCAACGTTGTGTCAATGTTTTGAAGTCGATTTCTATATTTATTATTTTTTTCATATACATAAGTGGTCGCAAGTCACGACCCATTTTTAAATTTCCACGACCCAAATTTGGGTCGCGCCTCAATAGTTGCGGAACGCAGGTCTATAGTAAATATGCCAAATTTCAACTTTCTGTGGTCAGCCATTTGGCTACAATTTCTACCGTACAGACAGACAGACATACAGACAGACTGACAAACAGACACACACATGAGTGACGTTATAAGGGTTTTTTGGTGATCATACCTACAAAACCCTAAAAATGACAAGTTGAAAGGTGTCAAAAATTAATAGAGTCTGTGCCAAGAATATATTCATTACATTAATGCCCTTTTAAAAACTCATGCACGATCCATGTAGTATTAATAATATTTTAATGAATACTTTGATGTAAATTAAAATATAATTGCCACGTGTTTATTTTTCTTTTTAATTGTACTTTTTGTGTTTATTCTCCTATGTGAAAAATGAATAAAAGTAACTATCGTACTACAAAACACTATATTTAGAGGAAAATAATAGGAATTAAATCAGTTTGTAACTTCTCTCTGTAAATCGACAACCACAGCAGCTGTTGATATGAAAATGGATACTTTAGTTTATCTTTTTCATGAATGAGACAAAAACATTCTGAACATCCATCAAAGAATAAGTGATGAAAATGGACAAAAAGGTCTCATTTGTAAACTTAAGTCCAAGTTTGGGGTACACTATTTTCGGAGTGACCAAGCAGAGAATGTGGAGATGTGGATGTGGAGATATTGCACTCTCCAATGGAGAAGTGACATTACCGATGGTGGCGCTGTGCTCCAAGGCAATATAGCCTGTGTGTCTAGTATTCAGCCGTCAATATGCTAATAGCGAACAGGTTAATTTAAGCACAGTACATTTTTATTTTATGCAAAAGCGAGTAAATATTTGCAATTTTTTTTAATTTTTAAGCGTTAAACATGTATAGAGGTGTACAACAGAAGGTGGGCATCAAATTACAGTAATTAAAGTTTAATTTCAGTAGATTTATTGAAGTGTAATTTGTAGTTGAGCCGGTGTTAAGTGCCTGGCACGTAATTTTATGTGGTACATCTGAGTGTCGGTCATCTGAATTTACAATATATGGATTCTGTTTGCAAACAAGTGCATTATGTTCATTGCCTCACGAAATAAAATTAGTTTTAGTTAGACGGGAGCAGCTAAAAGTTAAAAATGCAACTTGTAAGTGCAAGCATATTAGTGCAGTTTTGTTTTTCTGTGACAAATGTAATGAACAAACTCGCATAGCATCAGTTACTTTTTAACTCAAAATATATTCACATGCCTTCCTCCTGTCCACAACCAAATCTTTTCTCAATCCGGACTTGATATTATTAACTTTCCCTCCATTTGTCTTAAGAAAATAAAAATCTAATATGCCTATCTTTGTCCTACAGACAGACAGACAGACAGATAGACACATGAGTGACGTTATAAGGGTTTTTTGGTGATCATACCTACAAAATCCTAAAAATGACAAGTTGAAAGGTGTCAAAAATTAATAGAGTCTGTGCCAAGAATATATTCATTACATTATTGCCCTTTTAAAAACTCATGCACGATCCATGTAGTATTAATAATATTTTAATGAATACTTTGATGTAAATTAAAAAATAATTGCCACGTGTTTATTTTTCTTTTTAATTGTACTTTTTGTGTTTATTCTCCTATGTGAAAAATGAATAAAAGTAACTGTCGTACTACAAAACACTATATTTAGAGGAAAATAATAGGAATTAAATCAGTTTGTAACTTCTCTCTGTAACTCGACAACCACAGCAGCTGTTGATATGAAAATGGATACTTTAGTTTATCTTTTTCATGAATGAGACAAAAACATTCTGAACATCCATCAAAGAATAAGTGATGAAAATGGACAAAAAGGTCTCATTTGTAAACTTAAGTCCAAGTTTGGGGTACACTATTTTCGGAGCGACCAAGCAGAGAATGTGGAGATGTGGATGTGGAGATATTGCACTCTCCAATGGAGAAGTGACATTACCGATGGTGGCGCTGTGCTCCAAGGCAATATAGCTGTTGTGTCTAGTATTCAGCTGTCAATATGCTAATAGCGAACAGGTTAATTTAAGCACAGTACATTTTTATTTTATGAAAAAGCGAGTAAATATTTGCAATTTTTTTTAATTTTTAAGCGTTACACATGTATAGAGGTGTATAACAGAAGGTGGGCATCAAATTACAGTAATTAAAGTTTAATTTCAGTAGATTTATTGAAGTGTAATTTGTAGTTGAGCAGGTGTTAAGTGCCTGGCACGTAATTTTATGTGGTACATCTGAGTGTTGGTCATCTGAATTTACAATATATGGATTCTGTTTGCAAACAAGTGCATTATGTTCATTGCCTCATGAAATAAAATTAGTTTTAGTTAGACGGGAGCAGCTAAAAGTTAAAAATGCAACTTGTAAGTGCAAGCATATTAGTGCAGTTTTGTTTTTCTGTGACAAATGTAATGAACAAACTCGCATAGCATCAGTTACTTTTTAACTCAAAATATATTCACATGCCTTCCTCCTGTCCACAACCAAATCTTTTCTCAATCCGGACTTGATATTATTAACTTTCCCTCCATTTGTCTTAAGAAAATAAAAATCTAAGATGCCTATCTTTGTCCTACAGACAGACAAACAGATTGACACATGAGTGACGTTATAAGGGTTCTTTGGTGATCATACCTACAAAACCCTAAAAATGACAAGTTGAAAGGTGTCAAAAATTTATAGAGTCTGTGCTAAGAATATATTCATTACACTAATGCCCTTTCAAAACCTCATGCCCGATCCATGTAGTATTAATAATATTTTAATGAATACTTTGATGTAAATTAAAAATAATTGCCACGTTTTTATTTTTCTTTTTAATTGTACTTTTTGTGTTTATTCTCCTATGTGAAAAATGAATAAAAGTAACTGTCGTACTACAAAACACTATATTTAGAGGAAAATAATAGGAATTAAATCAGTTTGTAACTTCTGTCTGTAATTCGACAACCACAGCAGCTGTTGATATGAAAATGGATACTTTAGTTTATCTTTTTCATGAATGAGACAAAAACATTCTGAACATCTATCAAAGAATAAGTGATGAAAATGGACAAACAGGTCTCAGTTGTAAATTGAAGTCCAAGTTTGGGGTCACTATTTTCGGAGTGACCAAGCAGAGAATGTGGAGATGTGGATGTGAAGATATTGCACTCTCCAATGGAGAAGTGACATTACCGATGGTGGCGCTGTGCTCCAAGACAATATAGCTGTTGTGTCTAGTATTCAGCTGTCAATATGCTAATAGCGAACAGGTTAATTTAAGCACAGTACATTTTTATTTTATGAAAAAGCGAGTAAATATTTGCAATTTTTTTTAATTTTTAAGCGCTACACATGTATAGAGGTTTATAACAGAAGGTGGGCATCAAATTACAGTAATTAAAGTTTAATTTCAGCAGATTTATTGAAGTGTAATTTGTAGTTGAGCTGGTGTTAAGTGCCTGGCACGTAATTTTATGTGGTACATCTGAGTGTTGGTCATCTGAATTTACAATATATGGATTCTGTTTGCAAACAAGTGCATTATGTTCATTGCCTCATGAAATAAAATTAGTTTTAGTTAGACGGGAGCAGCTAAAAGTTAAAAATGCAACTTGTAAGTGCAAGCATATTAGTGCAGTTTTGTTTTTCTGTGACAAATTTAATGAACAAACTCGCATAGCATCAGTTACATTTAATTCAAAATATATTCACATGCCTTCCTCCTGTCCACAACCAAATCTTTTCTCAATCCGGACTTGATATTATTAACTTTCCCTCCATTTGTCTTAAGAAAATAAAAATCTAATATGCCTATCTTTGTCCTACAGACAGACAGACAGATAGACACATGAGTGACGTTATAAGGGTTTTTTGGTGATCATACCTACAAAACCCTAAAAATGACAAGTTGAAAGGTGTCAAAAATTAATAGAGTCTGTGCCAAGAATATATTCATTACATGAATGCCCTTTTAAAAACTCATAGACGATCCTCATGCAAGTATTAATAATATTTTAATGAATACTTTGATGTAAATTAAAAAATAATTGCCACGTTTTTATTTCTCTTTTTAATTGTATTTTTTGTGTTTATTATCCTATGTGAAAAATGAATAAAAGTAACTGTTGTACTACAAAACGCTATATTTAGAATAAAATAATAGGAATTAAATCAGTTTGTAAATACTGTCTGTAACTTGACAAACAAAACAGCTGTTGATCTGAAAATGGATACTTACGTTTATCTTTTTCCTGAATAAGAAAAAAACATTCTGAACATCCGTCAAATAATACCCGGATAAGTGATGAAAATGGACAAAAATGTCTTATTTGTAAATTTAAGTGCAAGTTTGGGGTACATTATTTTCGGAACGACCAAGCAGCGAATGTGGTGATGTGGATGGGGAGATATTGGACTATACAATATTGCAATAATCGTCGTACTACAAAACACTATATTTAGAGGAAAATAATAGGAATTAAATCAGTTTGTAACTTCTGTCTGTAACTCGACAACCACAGCAGCTGTTGATATGAAAATGGATACTTTAGTTTATCTTTTTCATGAATGAGACAAAAACATTCTGAACATCCATCAAAGAATAAGTGATGAAAATGGACAAAAAGGTCTCATTTGTAAATTTAAGTCCAAGTTTGGGGTACACTATTTTCGGAGCGACCAAGCAGAGAATGTGGGGATGTGGATGTGGAGATATTGCACTCTCCAATGGAGAAGTGACATTACCGATGGTGGCGCTGTGCTCCAAGGCAATATAGCTGTTGTGTCTAGTATTCAGCTGTCAATATGCTAATAGCGAACAGGTTAATTTAAGCACAGTACATTTTTATTTTATGAAAAAGCGAGTAAATATTTGCATTTTTTTTTAATTTTTAAGCGTTACACATGTATAGAGGTGTATAACAGAAGGTGGGCATCAAATTACAGTAATTAAAGTTTAATTTCAGTAGATTGTTTGAAGTGTAATTTGTAGTTGAGCAGGTGTTAAGTGCCTGGCACGTAATTTTATGTGGTACATCTGAGTGTTGGTCATCTGAATTTACAATATATGGATTCTGTTTGCAAACAAGTGCATTATGTTCATTGCCTCATGAAATAAAATTAGTTTTAGTCAGACGGGAGCAGCTAAAAGTTAAAAATGCAACTTGTAAGTGCAAGCATATTAGTGCAGTTTTGTTTTTCTGTGACAAGTGTAATGAACAAACTCGCATAGCATCAGTTACATTTAATTCAAAATATATTCACATGCCTTCCTCCTGTCCACAACCAAATCTTTTCTCAATCCGGACTTGATATTATTAACTTTCCCTCCATTTGTCTTAAGAAAATAAAAATCTAATATGCCTATCTTTGTCCTACAGACAGACAGACAGATAGACACATGAGTGACGTTATAAGGGTTTTTTGGTGATCATACCTACAAAACCCTAAAAATGACAAGTTGAAAGGTGTCAAAAATTAATAGAGTCTGTGCCAAGAATATATTCATTACATTAATGCCCGTTTAAAAACTCATGCACGATCCATGTAGTATTAATAATATTTTAATGAATACTTTGATGTAAATTAAAAAATAATTGCCACGTGTTTATTTTTCATTTTAATTGTACTTTTTGTGTTTATTCTCCTATGTGAAAAATGAATAAAAGTAACTGTCGTACTACAAAACACTATATTTAGAGGAAAATAATAGGAATTAAATCAGTTTGTAACTTCTGTCTGTAATTCGACAACCACAGCAGCTGTTGATATGAAAATGGATACTTTAGTTTATCTTTTTCATGAATGAGACAAAAACATTCTGAACATCCATCAAAGAATAAGTGATGAAAATGGACAAACAGGTCTCAGTTGGAAATTGAAGTCCAAGTTTGGGGTACACTATTTTCGGAGCGACCAAGCAGAGAATGTGGAGATGTGGATGTGGAGATATTGCACTCTCCAATGGAGAAGTGACATTACCGATGGTGGCGCTGTGCTCCAAGACAATATACCTGTTGTGTCTAGTATTCAGCTGTCAATATGCTAATAGCGAACAGGTTAATTTAAGCACAGTACATTTTTATTTTATGAAAAAGCGAGTAAATATTTGCATTTTTTTTTTAAGTTTTAAGCATTACTCATGTATAGAGGTGTATAACAGAAGGTGGGCATCAAATTACAGTAATTAAAGTTTAATATCAGATGATTTATTGAAGTGTAATTTGTAGTTGAGCAGGTGTTAAGTGCCTGGCACGTAATTTTATGTGGTACATCTGAGTGTTGGTCATCTGAATTTACAATATATGGATTCTGTTTGCAAACAAGTGCATTATGTTCATTGCCTCATGAAATAAAATTAGTTTTAGTTAGACGGGAGAAGCTAAAAGTTAAAAATGCAACTTGTAAGTGCAAGCATATTAGTACAGTTTGGTTTTTCTGTGACAAATGTAATGAACAAACTCGCATAGCATCAGTTACTTTTTAACTCAAAATATATTTACATGCCTTCCTCCTGTCCATAACCAAATCTTTTCTCAATCCGGACTTGATATTATTAACTTTCCCTCCATTTGTCTTAAGAAAATAAAAATCTAAGATGCCTATCTTTGTCCTACAGACAGACAGACAGATAGACACATGAGTGACGTTATAAGGGCATTTTGGTGATCATACCTACAAAACCCTAAAAATGACATGTTGAAAGGTGTCAAAAATTAATAGAGTCTGTGCCAAGAATATATTCATTACATTAATGCCCTTTTAAAAACTCATGGACGATCCTCATGCAAGTATTAATAATATTTTAATGAATACTTTGATGTTAATTAAAAAATAATTGCCACGATTTTATTTCTCTTTTTAATTGTATTTTTTGTGTTCATTATCCTATGTGAAAAATGAATAAAAGTAACTGTTGTACTACAAAACGCTATATTTAGAAGAAAATAATAGGAATTAAATCAGTTTGTAAATACTGTCTGTAACTTGACAAACAAAACAGCTGTTGATCTGAAAATGGATACTTACGTTTATCTTTTTCCTGAATAAGAAAAAAACATTCTGAACATCCGTCAAATAATACCCGGATAAGTGATGAAAATGGACAAAAATGTCTTATTTGTAAATTTAAGTGCAAGTTTGGGGTACATTATTTTCGGAACGACCAAGCAGCGAATGTGGTGATGTGGATGGGGAGATATTGGACTATACAATATTGCAATAATCCGAAAATAATTAAGAATTTTTTAACATTACAGACCCATATGTAACGTATCCTCTCACCATATGTATTCTTAAGCAAGACGTAAAAATTTTAACGTCATAAGCTGACATTAATTTTTAACACCGTTTGAAACGTAAATGCCGTTCGCTAAGCATATTTGTGTTTAATATTTAACAAAGAGTTAACCTCTTATTGCAAGTTGATGTTCTACAATGAGCGCCTACCAAAAATGTGGCTTTAAAAGTAAACGCTGGTTTAAAACTAAAGTAATGTTACTAAATAAAAATTGAGTAAAATGAAAGATGGTAAGAATAATTAATATTGTAAGACACAAACTTTATATCGATGGTGCAATTCTAATACCTCGTAACCCACTTTTTTTCGATGTTGCGGTTATGATCTATTCCCATAGCAAAAAGTTCGCTGATCTGATTGGAAAACACTTCGTAAGCCGCAGGGGATTGACTTTAGTGTTTTACCCTGTGAAAAAATACCTCGTATCAAAAATTGGTACAGTTGTTGGTGCTGGTACCTGGACTGGTACCTCGTAACCCACCTTTTACTAACATAAACACGTTAAATTACGGAATAAAAGAAATACATTTGTCAGTTTTAATATAATAAAAGAAATTACTAATAATTCAAACAAATTTATCAGTTTCTCAATCATTAGCAACGTTTTTTTGTTCTCCTGAAAAGTTGAGTTTTTTGGGTTAAAAGGTATTAGAATTACACCATCAATATTACCCTTTAAAGTGAGTTCTTTAGAGAAAAGTTGAAACCGATCCATCGTCATCTTCATGACACAAGTTTTTGGACGCAAGAAGTGGCAGACCTCATGAAGAGCCCTCATGGCTCTACGATTGCAAAATTATTACAACAGCATCACAAATTAATCATTGAAAAGCTTTTATTTTCTTTAAACCAATAATACAAACATACACTCGTTTACGTACGAAACGCTGCTATTAGGCAGGCGAGCCAAATTGACACTGGCTCCATTTTCAGACGGTTTTGTAGAACTCCGCGGAGAGTTGGCGGGTAAGAATGGGTGGAGAGTTCACGCGGTAGAATTAACTTAAAGCGAGCCAGCTAGATCTTGGCTCGAGGTAAGGTTGCATTTAGAAAGCATCGCGTATTATAGTGTTTTATTACTGTGGCGTGTCGTGTGTGTGTGTGTGTGTGTGTGTGTGTGTGTGTGTGTGTGTGTGTGTGTGTGTGTGTGTGTGTGTGTGTGTGTGTGTGTGTGTGTGTGTGTGTGTGTGTGTGTGTGTGTGTGTGTGTGTGTGTGTGTGTGTGTGTGTGTGTGTGTGTGTGTGTGTGTGTGTGTGTGTGTGTGTGTGTGTGTGTGTGTGTGTGTGTGTGTGTGTGTGTGTGTGTGTGTGTGTGTGTGTGTGTGTGTGTGTGTGTGTGTGTGTGTGTGTGTGTGTGTGTGTGTGTGTGTGTGTGTGTGTGTGTGTGTGTGTGTGTGTGTGTGTGTGTGTGTGTGTGTGTGTGTGTGTGTGTGTGTGTGTGTGTGTGTGTGTGTGTGTGTGTGTGTGTGTGTGTGTGTGTGTGTGTGTGTGTGTGTGTGTGTGTGTGTGTGTGTGTGTGTGTGTGTGTGTGTGTGTGTGTGTGTGTGTGTGTGTGTGTGTGTGTGTGTGTGTGTGTGTGTGTGTGTGTGTGTGTGTGTGTGTGTGTGTGTGTGTGTGTGTGTGTGTGTGTGTGTGTGTGTGTGTGTGTGTGTGTGTGTGTGTGTGTGTGTGTGTGTGTGTGTGTGTGTGTGTGTTGTTTTGTGTTACTATTAGAAATGAACAATATTAGTAACCTTTTGAAAAAAACATTTTCTTTCGTATTCCCTCGAGGAAAAACTCGAAATAAAACAACTGGGAAGACCGCTACCGGATTTGGACCTTTCAAAAACTATGTTTCTGCCTCTGCTTCTAAAACATCGACAAGAAAATTTAAGAGAAACATTTACTTAAAGAACAATTGGATTTGCGGATGCGACGAAAAGAAAGTTGTTTTTTGTTTTCCTTGCGTTTTATTCGGGGGAGAATTAACTTGAACAAAGAACGGAATTACGGATTTAGTGCACATCTGGGAAAACATTAAAACGCATGAAAAATCGAAGGTACATATGAACAATATCGCAATACCTTTTAACTCTTACGGAGCGGTGCTATTTAAAATGTACCCCACAAAATTTGAATAAAATAATCGTTCTTGAGTTTTATAAATACCATAAATACTTTAATTACCTACTTATGAAACAATGTAGGTAAATATTTTTTTTATTTTTTATTTTAAACACCTAATATTAATTATCTTATTTTTCTTGAATTTTATTGGTTATTTTTAAGTAAAGGGCGGAGTCAGCTCGGGTAAATTCCCTGATTATTGCAAAGCAGCTACGCATAAACACCCAATTCAGTCTGAATCTCTACGTAGCAGTAGTAGGTTGGGCGTATACTATGCTTTGCTAGAAATTTAGTTGGTTAGTATGAAACAAGACTTTATGAATGTTGGACGTATGACAAACTTGCAATTGAAAATATTGTAATTTCAGCTAAAAAAACATTTTTAATATATTCCATAGTAAACTTGAATACAAATTATTAATAAATTATTTATTTGCGATAAAAAAAAAATGAGGTACATTTGTACCCCACACCGCAACCAAAGGACACCGTAACGTAAGGGTTAATGATGTATTATTGACAATGGTAATGAAGATCACAAGAAACGTTCAATTACAAGACAAATGTAACCCTAAAGACGTGTTTTTTGAGAGTTTGAGGGGTGTCAAGCCCGTACCCCTCCACCCTTTAGTGCGCACTTGGTCTCAAAACACATTTATATAAACCAAATGTTTGAACTAAACAGAATATCCTTAAACATTTTTTGCTATAAAATATTTTCGAAACAGTATTTACTTGACAAACAATGACACGATTTGGATGTTTCCAATTGTGTGAATAAAGCAGAAATTTCAACGGAACCATATTGCATACATACATGATACGATTAACAAGCAACTGTACCTTTCATGGTGTTATAGTGTTATAATACAAGAAGCATGCATGTGGAAAAAGCAAGATAAAGGGGAGTAGTACATGGGGTGATAAGCGAATGGAAGTGTGCAGAATGGCTAGAATGGTTTTGCATAAAGCGATGTAATATACAAGATATAACACGTCACAAGATATATCATGGATGCAATAAATCTTGCATGTTAAAAATTATAAAATTATGACTAACATGCAAGACGGATTATACCATATCAAGTGATCTGGAGGTCCAAGCTTACCCATCTCCAATTAAGCTCAAATTAACTAGTTGTAGATCAATATTACAAATAAATTTTTAATATTTATGCCTTTATATTAAATATCTAGCAAATATGACCTTTAACGACCTAAAAAACTTCGAAATTTTTCGTACGAGGGTTTTGGGGATTGCGCTAAACTAGTGATGCCATTCGACAACTGACGCTTCTATCGCAAAATTTGACATTTTTGACGGTATACGCACTCAGAACGTTTTGACGTAAGAGCGCTATTTGTGTTGTTTACAGTAACTTCAGAAAAAATCCATCTTGGCTAAAAATTGAATTAAATCATGAAAATTTTCGATCGATTATTTTTTACAACTTTCAACGTGTATTTACCCAACAAAATGTATGTGCATCGATGAACTTAGTTCGACATTTGGCGATGAAGCACCATCAAAGAATACTGTTTATCGATGGTTTGCCGACTTCAATCGTGGCTGTAGTTTGCTTAAGGACGAATTTCGTGAAGATCGTCCAAAATCGGTTGTTGTTCCGGAAAACATTGATGCTGTGCGTGAACTGTATTAGTCCTTCTCCTTATTACTATACTTCCCCTACTTCTTATTAGTATGCCTTTGTCTTCGTCCCACCATAAGAAAGGTGAAAAAATGGTCTATTGAAGTCAACTGATTACGATAAGTCCAGAATTACTTTTATGCTTGCCGTTACTGCTGAGGGACAGAAACTTCAACCTTATGATATATTGAAACGTAAAGCAATGCCCAAAGAAAAAACTGCATCCAGGAATCAATTTTCGGGTCCAAGAAAAAGGTTGAATCACAGAGGAATTGGTATTAGACTGGTTGAATGTGATGTGGGAAAGACGGCCAGGTTCTCTGAGAAAATCTCGCTCCTTGATGCATTTCGCGGCCAAATTACGTCAGATGTTAGGGAAAAAAACCAAACATTGAATTCCGTTCTTGTAACAATACCAGGTGGTATGACATCCCAGTTGCAAGTCTTAGATGTGGTGATCAATAACCATTAAAAGACAACTTACGAAAATAATACAAAAATTGGGTATTAGTGAGAAATCACCCATTGAAACCTTTATGAAAAATTAAGAAATCCTCAGTCATACTTTTAGAATGGAGTGCAACCGCCTGACATAAGGTCGAACCTGAATCGATAGTGAAAGGTTTTAAGAAATACTGTATTTTCAATTATTTAAATGGGTCTGAAGATGACAATTTGTGCGAGACTGAAAGCGTGGACGAGCATACTGACGATACCGATGCGATTTTTAGATTATTATTATTATTATTATTATTATTATTATTATTATTATTTTTTTTTTTTTTCTAAATATCGTCATGAAAAATTTCTGTGTCGCGTTAAATTCGGGGTCGCCTTATATTCGGGCTAATACGGTATTTATCATTGTTTATTGTATATACGAAAAATTTTAACCATTTACAGAACATTTGGTGAGACACATGATCTCAACACTCGCAGTAAAAATAATATCCGCGGTAATTTTTTGCACCTAAATAAATCCAGAAATTGCTCAAATTATTTTGCTGTTAAATTATACGATCTCTTGCCTGAGGGTATCTGTACACTACCACTAGACAAAATTCAAATTTAAACTTAAGAACATACTAACAAGTAATCCAATTTATATCACTGATGAGTTTGAAAATGTCAATTTTGATTAAATTTTGATTAAAATTGAACTATTAATATTGTATTTGACTGACTAAAAGCATTTTTTGTAATTGTAATTTGGTCAATAAAAATATTATTATTATTATTATTATTGGACAAAATACATCTAAAAATTATTATTTTCAAAAACAAAAATGTTTTTTTTTTTTGGTAACCCTCGTATCAAGCTTTTCATTTGATACCCAATACAAAAATTTTGAAAAAGATTTTTCCTTATGGGGACAAATAGTTGTAAGTACAAACATTTGGCCGCAAAAACTACCGTACAGACAGAGAGATGTGTGACGGTTAGGGAATGTAATCCCGGGATCTCGAATCTCGGGATACCGGAATCCCGATTTTTGGTCTCGAAAATCCCGGGGTTTTAAAAGCTGAATCCCGGGAATTTCGGGATTATAACAAAATTGAAATAATTAACTTATTTTATCTTAAACGAAAATGATTTTGCCCTTATTTCGGAAACAATAGAAGTACTTGAACCAATTAAATTAGCTGTAGATGCGTTGTGTAGACGAAACGCCAATTTATGTACGGCAGACGCTGTACTTATATTTTTATTTCGGCAAATTTTGGAAAACAGTCTAATTTTGCTAATAAAATGTACCAGGCACTAAAAGCTCGTATGTAAAAAAGACGCCATGTAGAGAATGCCGAACAAATATTTGCAAAATTTTTGGAATTCCTTCTCGAACTGTTACTGAGAAGTAGATAATAAAAAAAACTTATAGAAAGACTAATAGTTTTAAACAAAGATAATTTAGAAAAATGTTGGGACAAAGATGTTGAAGAAAATATGGATTTGGATCAAAACGAAGAATCATTAATTCGAGCACCATTATCATTAAAAGAAAAGCTGCAAGAAGAAATTGAAAAGAGCATAAAGGTCTTTGAACCAAAAATACAAACTTCTAATTTAATGGCAACAATAAGGAAAATGGTGGAAACCGAGGACATAACTTAGAATTAGTGTATCAATATTTGTTGTCAATTCCACCAGCAAGCATTGAACCTGAGCGGGCTTTTTCTGCTGTTGCATATTTAGGAATTAAAATAAGAAGTAGGTTAAATGTTGTAACCTTGGATGCACTAGTATTCCTCCGTGCACATTTTCAAAAAGAAAAATTAATTAAAAATAAATAAATAATTTATAATAAGTTGCATAATAAATATAATTTTGTTTTATTATAGTTTTGACGAATCTAAAATAATAAATGTTCTTCTACTAATTATTCTGACTTCTGCTTTTTACTTAGTAAACAACCATTTTTTTAATATTTTTAATTAGGTACATCAAATATTAATAATTAAATTAAGTTGTGTTCTGGTTCAGTTCTTAAGTTTCTAAAAATTAAGCTTACATATGAAGTTTATTACTACATTAAAATATACTATAAGAATACAATAACTTATATCCAGTAACTTGATGATTGCTAAATATAATTAAGAACATAAGATAATTAAAACACAATAAAGTAGGTATATATTTTTTATCATTTAAATATATTTACATCTACTAATTAACCAAACTACCTATTTTATAATTTTAAAAAACATGAAAGACAAAAAATAATTACTGTAATATTTAAATATTTTATAAAATATTTTATATTCATTTTTGACAAAGCATGTACACGTATATTGGCATTAGCTTGCGTTTTTAAGCAAATATTCGTAAATCACACAATATATATAATTTCGGGATTCCAGGATCTCGGGATGAAATATATTTAATCCCGAAATCCCGGGATTGTGAAACTTGCCTGGAATTGCAATCCCTAGTGACGGTATAAGGGTTACTAGACTTTACCTACGAACGCCTAAAAGTATATAAACAAACAGGACGAAACAAAATATAAAATATTCATTTATGAAGTATAAATTATTTTTCGTATCGTGTCTTAAAATCATAAAACTCTTAAAAATAAAACGGTAGGATATTTATAAACTGTCTAAAAAGTAGTTGTATATAAAACAATATTTCCGTGACAAAAAAAAATAGCTTCCGTTCGTACCAGCTTGTAAATGATACGAAACATATCATAGATCAAATTATAATAATGGAAGTCATATATCAAATAGAGCATGAAAAATTCCATTAAACACAACAATAAATACAGAGTAAATAATGAGACTTAAACAATATATTTCAAATACCACAGCTATTTCTGGATCTTCATAGCGGCTTTTAACTTAAAACAAATGCGTTAAGTATATTTGGACGTTCAATATTGATTTTTCAATATTTATTATATCCACATCCGGATCTATTTTTACTCACAAAAATAGAATTCCACAGACAGAAAACAAAATTTGTACCTAAGATATTTTTAAGGCTTCATCCTGTACCTACAGGATGTCCTAGAATATTTCCTCATTTCGTGGGCTTACGACGAAAAGTGACCGAAGTCTATATTTTACGATTTAGGGACTTTTTGACCTAGTCAATGCAAATTACCACATCTATAATAGGAAAAATTAAGACCTTTAAAAATTTGACAGGTAAAGTATTAAATAATAGTATACCTACAGAATTAACAAATTTATGTAAAACCGACGTGATACCTCCAGAATATCGTGGTACAATTTACTTCCCGTTGAGAGCACTCAGCAACTCAAACAAATTTCTAAACAATTTGTATCAGGAAATTGACAAGGGACAATCTATGATTGGTGTATTTGCCGACTTATCCAAAGCATTTGACACCGTAAATCATAAAATATTATTAAACAAATTAGAAAGGATTGGAATAAGAGGCAACGTGTTAAGTTTATTGCAATCAAAATTGTCAAAGCAAAGATAGATAGTAAAAATAGGACAAAATGAACCTGCCGAAAAAGTAATTAATGTTGGCGTACCACAAGGCTCTATTTTGGGACCACTTTTATTAATTTAATACGTGAACGAACTTCCATGTATCTGTAATAACTGTATATTATATCAGTATGCCGACCACTCTGCAATCATAAATAACGCATGTAATGCTCAAACTTTAGTTAATGAAACAAACAAAGATCTCAATTTAGTTGACAATTGGTTTCGAGCAAATAATTTATTTTTAAACCTTGACAAAACATTTTTTATTCATTTTAACATATCCAATTGTCAGCATAATTTTGATTTATTAATAAAGAGCGATAAAAGCTCCTTGCAATCTGTCAAGTCAATTAAACATTTAGGAATAACAATAGACAGTAATCTCAAATGGTGTACATACTCACATTAATTTAATTGCAAATAAACTAACATCCGTCTGTTATGCAATGAGAATATTAAAAACTCTTACCCCTTTTTCTACTTTAAAAATATATTATTATGCACAATTTTATAGCATCATATCATATGGTATTACTGTCTGGGGAGGTGTGAGCTATTGTTTAAGAATTTTTCGAATGCAAAAAAAAATATATTAGAATTATGAGCAGCATGCGCAGAAACTTTTCATGTAGAAATCTATATCGAGAATTAAAATTTTTAACTTTTCCTTGTTTATTCATATACAAAAATTTGATCTACACTCATTAACACGTCGGGCATACTCCTAATTAGGTGATCGATTTCCTCCTGAGGTGTCTCATCCCAGACTACCTGTACCTCATAACAAAGTGTCGCTAGAGTCTGTGGGAGATGGGATAAATTCTACCCATTAAGTCCCAGACGTGTTCAATGGGTGAAAGATCGGGATATCTTGCTGACCAAGGCACCAAATTGATTTGATTATGCTCAAAGTAGTCCAACGCAGCACTGGCTACATGCGGTCGCGCATTGTCTTGTTGAAACAGTACATTGCGAAGGGTCCTGAGGTAGGGCAGAACATGTGTTTCCACTTCTTCCTGAATGTAACGCTGGGCGGTCATGTTGCCTCTAATGAAGACCAAAGGTGATCTACTGCCATAGCAATAGATATGGTGTGGGGGGCTAACATCATATCTCCAACGATTTTGAGGATGACGTCTTTCACCACGTCGCCTTCTCACCCTTGCCTGGCTATCATGCATACCCAAACAGAATCTGGATTCGTAGCTAAAGACAACCGTATTCTATTTTTATGTTCTACGTCAATTGGAAACTTTAGGCACTATATGAAGTAAGGTGAGAAAATTTTACTTACCACTACAAAAATCACATAAAACAGAATCAAATCTGTTACAGAGCTACAAAGAATTATTGTATGTGTGAGGGTGTATAGCTGGTGAGACAAACAGTACTAAGAGCCATTTGGTATCAATTATGGAAATTGTGACTATTCCCTGTGTCCCCTATCACATTTTTACGATTTTAATACACATTTCTTCCAAACAGTTTTAGAATATAATTTATTTTTTAACATTGTGCGGAACTAGATTTTGAAATCTAGTAATTTTTGAATGAGACTTTACTTTTTTATTATTGATTACTTTGATTATTTTTCTTACCCCACTTTAATCGTTAAAAAGTGAGCTCATGACAACTTAAGCAAATAAAAATTGTATTAATTCCGCACGAAGCTAAGAAACGAATTATACTTACATATATAGGGTGTCCATGACACTTGCCCGAATACTACGCTGGCCTTCAATATACCTTAAAGATTTGTATAGCATAACTAATCAATCAATCTTATATTACAAAACCAAATGTTTAATCCAACAAGAACATATATCTGAAGGAGTGTTTGATGAATGTGAATGACACATATAATTAATGACTAATTGTAAGTGATCTACTGTTGCAAATCTTAACTTCGAGTACGCTACTGTCTCGCAGTCAACTTGACTGCCATTGAATCACCGTTAACTAATATGCAACGCAGGGGGGAGATAATACTATAGTAGGCGATGAAGTGCCTATTGTTTTGCAAGACGAAGTACTTTAACTGACAAGTACTCGGAAAAAAATAATATTGGTAGGATTTAACTGGCGCCATTTTGAGCAAGGTCACGTGAACATTAAGAGTTAACACATAGTTTCCCAACTGGGTCGGTACAGACCTCCTAAGGGTCAACAGAAGTTTGGAAGGGGTCTCCGAACAAATTAGATACTTTCTTTTTTCGTTATTATTATATCAAAAGTGAGGTTCAATAATTATCGACAAAAAATACAGTCAGTTTTAAACCTCAAAAAATGTGTCAACGTGAAAATTATTTATTTAACGCATATTGTATACACGTGTCCCAAATAACTTGTTAAACATGGGGATCTTGAGAACGGTAAGAGATACGAGGTCGGTTTACGGTTTACGGAAATTTCGTCCCCCACATTTCGCCCCCCACATTTTGCCCCCCACATTTTCAGCTTTTAATTTTTGCTAACTTCCAGAATTAAAATATTAAGTGATTTTGGTGTGCCTTCAAAAACTTTTTCATGGTGAATTTACAGAGGTTCTCATTTATTTATTTTTTTATCGCGTACCGTTTTCAAGTTATCGGGATCAATTTTAATTTTTGACATTTTTTTATGACACTTTTGAATTGAACCTTTTTTTGCTATTCAACCATATAAAAAAGTCTCTTTTTTTCGTAAATAATATGAAAAATTAAGAAAAACGTTTTTTGTCTATCAAAATAATGGCTGAATCATAAGATAGCTATGAAAACCAAAATTAAAAGTAGAACTTATTGAATAAAATAATATGTTATGAAAATAAATATTTTAATTTATAACAATTAACAAAAATAAAAAAACTATATTACAGCACGTGTTCAAATAATTCTATATTGTTATCAATGCATTTTTGTGCCCTTCGAATAGTATATTTCAACACTATCTGCAATAATCTTGGTCTAATTGTTTGAAAAATGTTGATAGTAGTTCGTCTTAGTTCATCTACAACTTCCTACATTTTATTTTTAATAAAGCCCCTTATTCTGTTAGACAAAAAACGTATATAATAACAAAAAACCAATGGCGAAGTGTGACATCCGCTAGACTTGCCCTGCCATAAAAAAAAATAATAATAAATAAAAAAAAAAAAAATTTAATTGAAAAAGTTTTAATTAAATCTTCAAAAATACATCAAATTATGTTCTACACAAATTTTTGTCCAAAGTTTGGTCTACTAATTACGAATTTTTTTAAATTTTAAATTTTAATAACTTTCGTTTCCGGTTTTTATATCGTGATTTTTATAAAAAACAATAGGGTTCTTCCCAATTAATAGGAGAATTTTTTAGTACCAGAACGAACTCTCTAAGTTAAAATCTCGACATCGAAAATTTTCGCGATTACAATACTTGCCCCTTATATATTAAGGTCGGGCAAGTAAAAAGCTCTATTCAAAATTGAAAACGATAAGCGATAAAAAAAAATTGCCATGCTGTGTAAATCCACTATGAAAAATTGCATGAAGAACGTGTACACAAAAATCACTTAATATTTTAATTTTGGAAGTTGAGCAAAGATTAAAAACCGGAAAAATTACATTTTCGTTCGTATCTAGTAACCTATGTATTTATTGGGGAAATAAAGACATCGTTAAAATGGTTCCTAAATGCGGCGACTTTGGCCTAATTTAACCAACCTCGTACCTACTGCCATTCTCAAGATACCTATGAGGAAAGTGTACAATTTCCTCCACTGTAAATTTTCTCTAAAAATGACCATGAAATGTGATAAATTTTATACGCTTTTTCGTCTTACAGACTAGCAAATGTGGTAAAATCATGGTACATAACTATTTTACTCAAATATTTTTGCATCTTTAAAGACTAATTTATTAAAAATAAACTTAAACTTAACCCTTTTATCACCTTACTTTACCTAGATACTGACAATGACGTAATATCTCCCCATTGGCATCCAAACTGCCATTATTTCCATCTAAAATGTCAACTCTTCTCAAATAAAAAGACAATAACAAATCCAACCCAATCTGCAAAAGCAGTTTAGCATAAATCTTTAAAAATCCCACTACCCATCATCTAATGAGCCCAGATAACCCCTTTGGAAGGAATGATAGTACACCCTATGTTTACTACCCTGCCACCCTGAATGAATGAACCATTCAGTCGGTCGCAGAATCCTTGGACCTCCGTCCCCCTCATCTCCTTTACCAAGGAGTGAAAGAACGATCGATACTGGCGGTCCACGCGTAGGTGGATACAGAACACCCAATTCGGGACGCACCGACACCGACAATACGGATGTAGGAGAGATTTTTCCTTGGGTAGGAAAATATGGATTAGGCAGAGAGATAATAATAGAAAGTTAAATTTATATTTGATATTAGATGAAACTAAAGGCGTATATCAGTGTTTCTTAGCCTTTTGGGGTGTTAGACGCTGTCACAGTTTTGATAGCAGACTATAAATATCACAAAAGTACACAATATACAGAGATTTAACTCAATAACTCCATGTAACGCGACAAAAAATACTGGAATATTCATCTACTTTCCGATAATAAAACTAAATATATCACTAATGGTTAGTTAGTTATGGACCTCTTGTCCGAGCTTCGTAAGCTATACCCAGTATACAAAGTTAAATTTGTGGCATAATGTACTGGGTGGCCTGAAAGCCTAAATTAAAACGAAATCGAGACTATTCTTGTCTGCAGGTTCCTATTTTGGTTCCTTTTATATATATATATATTGTTACCACGATCGACCAGAACGCGTAGCCGGCCATGGGGGGGGGTTACATGGAGTGCCCTCCGGGTAAGGGAGTCTTTCCCCGGGAAGAAATGCCATCCATGTAGAAATAACCAAATACGCAAAACGACAAAAAAAAATGTTTATGAAGATTCTTCATAGGTCATACATTTTAGGCGATACATTTTTAACCCGACGGTTAACACATTGATCGCCAACGAATTTTATGCAAGATGATTAAAAAAAAAAGTTCTGTGTTTTTAAGTTTTGTCGGTTGGGATAAGTTAAGATAATGCTTTTTACCGACCGCCAACATATATAAGGGAGGTATTGTAATCATATCAATTTTGACGTTTCGAGATTTCGATGGATCTCCACGAATTGAGGTCCATACATAACGTTTTGACTATTTTTAGCATGATGTCTGTCGGTATGTCTGTCCGTCTGTCTGTCCGTCTGTCTGTGTACACGTGCAGAGCAAATTCGGCTGAAAGGATTTTTATGAAAATTCATATATAAGCTTCTGTCACCAATGGCAAGAGTTGATCAACTTTTGGTAAAAATCGGTTGACTAAAAATGAGAGTTTACTCGTGTCGATTTTAAGATTTTTGTGAATATTTCACAACAGAAAAATATTTCGAAAAAATTTGTTGAACAAAAGTTGCTATAAAAGCAATAATTAATAACTTTTATTTGAGACGTTTTTTGATAAAACGAAAAATTTTGAATAATTTTTGTAAAATTTATCGAAATTTTTTCAGAGTCTCAATTTTTTCATACTTATATATGTAACGTTTCCATGGTCATGATAAATAATATCTCTGTTAGAAAATATTAGGCCAAGTTATTTCTACTCTGCTGCTATAATGTATTTTATATAAGTACTTTATAATGGCGGTCGGTCCTGTGGTGGCCACAGCTGATTTTTTTTGTGTATTTTTATAAATTAGAGATTTTTTGATATGCAATCGCCGGTCTCCGCAAAATAAAATTTAGGAAAATTATATATTACATTGCGCCAGGCCATCATCTTGCCAGTCATCATCTTGCGCCACGCCATCATCTCACTCTAGCAAACGTGAACGATTACGCGGACGGTTACTTTTAGCTCTATTTTTTCAATTTTTAATTCATGTTTAGGTTATGTTTATGTATTATAAAATGTATTTTTAAGTACACGGAAGCGAGAGAAAACTAGAGATATACTTAAAAATAAATAACGCCACGATCGACCAGTACATCGCGATCGACTGGTTGGGCAGCCCTGATCTATAGAATGCAGAAAGTAGTGCTGCTCAGATCGTTCAGTATTGTGAAAGCGCTCGATCTGTTGTAGCTTCCAAGACTGCAGATCGCCAGAGTTTGGGATGTAGCAGTGTGTATTTAGCTCCAATAGTCTCTAGTTTGACGTAAAATATATTTATATGTGTATAAATTAAGAACTAGGTTTGGTTATATTAGGGCAGGAGATGGTCATAAGCTCCCAACTAGAGATGGCAACGATTAATCGAATTATTCAAATAATCGATTACTTTGTTTCAGTTAATCGATTAATCATATGATATTTTTGGTTTCGATTAATTAATAATTAATTTACTATTAACGTAAATTTTACGTACTTAATATGCGATACGAAGACTATAGTTTTTGTTCAAACGGGCATTATTTATTGTTACAGCCTGTATAATTAGCAACAATAAATATTTGTTTATGCAGACATTGTTTTACCGCCCATTACTTTAGTTTCTTCATAAAACGGGTAAATAATTATTTATCAGCCTTTAAAATACAACATTAAAACAGTCCCATTTTTTTGTCAGCGAGTGTATATACACATATACAGCCTTGGACAAATGTATGCACCCATGCAGTTATAACATCTAAATTTATGTCCATTGTAATTTGTATAAATTTGACAAAATGTTTTTAAAATATACATTCTAAAAGACGTACGTCTAATCAAATAACCGAAAATGTAAACATGGTTATGATAAATCTTGAAACACAAATAAATATAGGCTCAGATCTGTTACGATTTGTTTACAAAAAAATAAACAACTAGGGCTTGGATCATTATTACACATGTGTTTGAAGTGAACACTGTCTTTTTCATGTTTTATTGAGTTCAAGTGAATATTTTTAATTATATTATGGCTAAAAAACGTGAACTTACTGTGGCAGAGAGCAGTCAAATTGTATTGCTAGATTCACAAGGACAGTCACAGGTGAAAATTTAACAAAAAAAATAAATAAATAAATAAATGGAGTGTTCAAGAAAAGCCGTGCAAATTACCATCGAAAGGTTCTAAGAGACTGATACTTATGAAAACAGACAAAAAACCGGAAAAAAAAACGTGCAACCACTTCCAGAGATGATCGTTTTATAAAGCAAAGTGCTCTTCGTAAATGTTCAATATCGTCAAAAGAGCTGGCTGGTGATCTGTGGGAGCATAGAGAAGTTAAAGTTTCTTCTAGAACAATTAGAAGATGTCTAGTGGAATCTAATTTGCATGGAAGAAGAGCTCGCCGAAAACAACTGTTGACCGAACGACACAATAAACTTCGCCTTCAGTGGGCCAAAAAACATTTAAATTAAGACACTTAAGACACCTGATGAATGAGCGAAAATCATTTGATCTGATGAGTCCAATATAGAAGTAAGCATTGTAATGGTTTAATGTAGATACGAATTTAACAGAAAAATAAATTTCTAAGCAATTATTGCACTAACAATATAACATTTAATTTACTATAAATTTACGAAATTAAGGTTTGTTTTTTTTTGTGGATTAGCTTTTTGGACAACCTGGAGCCATATTTGTAAGAGGTAGGCCGGGTGAAGCTTTTCATCCTGACAACATCATCCGTACGGTCTAATTTGGTGGTGGTAGCATCATGATCTGGGGGTGCATGTCCGCCAGTGGCTACAATCCGATGTACATAAAAAACTTGTGGACAGTATGCCTAAAAGGGTACATGCGGTAATTAAAGCACGAGGAGGTACCACAAGATATTAATAATTTTTATCTGTCATTAAAAGCTGTATATATTATTTTATTTACAATTTTTCCTGTAATAATCCTAAAATTCAATAAAACGTAGGTTCTCCATACATTTGTCCAAGGCTGTATATATTTTTTTATTTCATAAACGATTTATCGATTAATAGAATACTTTCTACCAATTTAATCGAAAATCGATTATAACATTTCGATTAATCCTTCGATTCATTTTTATTGCCATCTCTACTCCTAACAGCTCAAATTGTACCTAAAATCTTTCTTTATTAATTACCCGCCTTACCTCGGTATCTCGGTATACCAAAAGGCTACGTTCTAACGTTGTAACTAAAGAAGTTTAAATATTAAAATGTGGCATAGTTCTACTGTCTGATACAAGCCTTTGAGAGATGACTTGTAATTACGATAAGCAATCTCAGTTACAATTAATGAGGCATTTACTATTCCTATATTATTATCATTTATTTGCTTGCGCAATTTTTTATATCATTGATAGGAGAATAGAAGATCGTTGGCAATGATTGCAAAAATGCAAATCTAATGCTTGTTTATTTAACATTAAAGTTTATTTTCGTTTATGATCACATCTTATGTTTATAGAAAAATTAAATAGCATTCTTTCAGCAGAAGCAATCAAGATAATGACGGATGAAATATGTCACTTCTAATTAATACACATGCAAGATTTACATTACTCTTTTATTTTATAGTTTATTTAATTTTATTGACGTGATTTCTTTGAACATTAAAAGCAATAGATTAACATAAAACATGTTTATATGTCTACTTCAATTTTATTTAATGTTATCATTAATAATTATCTTGCCAACTTATACTATTTTTTCCACGATGTCCAAAGTTATGTTTAATCAATTTTAGCGTTAAAAAACTATGTTTTCTAGTTGATATCAAAAATCGTCCACCAATGACACAGAATCTAAATATTAAAACTTTTAGAATGTCCTTTTTCCTTCAATATACCTCAGTGCTTCATCTATGTACCGCGGCATTCTGGTCTTTATTTTAAGTCAAAACTGTAGGATATCTTCATTTAGTTGTCTCAGAAGCTTTCTTCTTCGACTCACTACCTGATTTGAAACAGACTCTTTTATGTTCAAAGCTGTCTTTACGGCAAAGATCATATGGAGCTAGCTCTGGTAAGTACGAAGGGTATTTAAGCACTGCGATGTGATTATCGACCAAAATTACTTTACTGAGAGCACTTACCAGGCTGACTGTTCAATCAGTCGGTTTATATACATATTCAAACCTAGGCACAAAAATTGTTTCTTAAAAATCTGGAAACTCTTGGGATACTGCTCAAAAAAGTCAACAGTCTCGTGGCTCTAAAACACCAGATCCATAAATTGTGAGCCTTCCAAAAAAACCTAACTCACCCCAAAGATCTAGACCAGAAACCCTTAAAATCTTACAAGGTAAATCTAAAATCTCTTTTGATACTGTAGAAAAAAGTCAACAGTCTTGTGGCTCTAAAAAATTATACCCAGAAATTTACCCTACCTCCCAAAAAAAACCTAACCTATAAACCTTAAACCTTAACCTTAAAACTCACCGCTAAGGTCTAGAACAGAAGAAACAAAATCTAAAATATCTTGTGATATAGAAAAAACTTTTGTAAAAGAGTTGTTTGCTTCTTCTAAACAAACAGAAATACCAGAAAAAATACAAAGATCCAAAGAAGTTTCACTTAAAATCTCACAAGAAACAAATAAAATATCTGATAAGTCGAACAAAACTTTTCAGAAGTCGTTGGCATCACAAATCTTTACATAAGATATTATCAATCCACCAAGGTCCAGAAGAGAGTCCCTTAAGCTACCAAAACAATACCTAAAGTGTTTTGTGATACACAAAGAAGTTCTTTACCCTCATATGTTGCACCTAAAAAAATCACCAGACAACTCTTGTCCTTCAAAAGAAACTTCAAACCCCCAAGATAGGTCTGGTTCAAAAGAAAGAAACATCACATCTATGGCAGAATCACTTTATTTTTTTAACCAACAAAACCAAAGTTGAATTATACTCCGAAAACTTATCAAGAATTGTATTCAAGAAAAACAGATATACCCTGATCTAAAAATCATCGTTATAAAAGTTTGGGATGCTCTGATTTCTAGATTTATATATATTTAAAGATCTAAAATGCTTTCCAATTTTCAGCTGCAGGGTTTTTCCTCCAGGCAGTAATCTGCGAAAATAATTTATAAACATAGAAGTTTATTTCCCATATCCGTTAGATGCATGCTTACTTAAAGATGTTACCTCAGGGGAAAACTCCCCTATATTTTTTAAGGGTGCATTTCAAATATTGCAATAGCTAGTCCCTATATTTTCCCATGCATACCACTATAAAAATAAATACAGAAAAAGATTTCAATTTTTTCGTGAGCCATGAAAAATTTATCGACGATATAATACTTAATTTGAATGAAATTTGACAATTTTTATAGATTTCAGCAACTGTGGTGGCAAAGTTCGTGCACTGTAGTTTAGAATAAGGATAGCTTCTTTTCTTATATTGGCTATCCGGTTTGGATGTTGGCTATCATACTGGCAATTCTCACTTTATCTACACCTGCCCGGTAAAAATCTATTAAGGTAGCTAAATACCATTGGTGGAGATTCTGCAACCAGAATATATGACGTCGACGTCGACCTGGTTCTTCTTCGGCTGTATAACTTGCCTTGCAACATTAGTTGCAGCAAATACCTGTCGCTATTTCCCATTATATGTCCACGGTATTCGAGTTTAGAGAGTATTCGAGAAGGATGACCCAGCTTCAAAAAATATCAAACAAGATAAATATTCAGAAGAGGCATAAGCAAAAAGCACGCACTGTCTTTTAAACTTTTTAATCTAGAACTAGAGAAATTTTTTACAGAATTTGACTGAGCGGAAATTGACATCAATATAAATAACAAAAAAGTAACATACCTACCATACAAAGACGATATAGTACAGTCGAGTTTGATTATAAGGTTATAAGAAACGCCAGGGGACCAGGAACATTTTCTCGTTATAACCATTACTCGATTTATAAGTTAGATCTACCTGTATTTTTTTAATTCTAAATAATATAGTTATAAAAAGATGGAGGTTAGTATACAGAATAGATAAAATTTAGTAAATAGATAAGAGTATTACCGTGAAATAATTTGAAATAAAACTGAAAATGTGTATTGAGATAAGTTTAAAATAAAATATCTGTACTTGCTCATTATACTTGAACTCGTTATATACCTAATAATCAAGTTCGAATGTATTAGCCACGACTCAAAGAAAGTTGGTCTTCAAATAAAACAAAAATAATGTATTTAGAGACAAATATACAAATACCGGATATAAGTAATTATGGCACTATAATTGAAAACGTCAACAAATGCAAATATTTAGGCTACAGTATCAAGCGAGGAAATTACAAGCATTATGCCGAAAACACAAAGATTTTACTTAGGCTGCATTGAAATTATCGTCTATTTTTTTAAAAGTAAAAATTTCTATTTAAATTGAAAGCGAAGATATATTGCCTACATTTTCCTTGTACATACTGGCATATAGGAGTGAAACAATAGTTTTAAGAAAAAGGCCATTAGTAAAATTATAGTTTGTAGAGAGCAATTTAGAGAAGAATTCTGGAACTATCGCTGAAAGTCAAACAAAAATAAAGAAATATGGCCAAAGACAGGACTTACTGCTGTTATGGAAACGACCGCTATACTTAAATGAAATTGTGGTAGCCACGTCGTTGGATGATGGTAACCACACAGACTGATGGTTTCACAAAGTGATCTCCCTGATCCATTGAGGTCAGCCGTCGAAAAGCCGACGACTTCAATCAAATAGCTGGTAGCTGGTACAGATTGGCTCATAACAAGAAGAAATATAAAAGTAAATGGGAGAACTATGCCCAATAATGGTATTAAACCATCTGAACAACAAGAAGAAGATAGTTAGAAGTACTCGCAAACCGAATATGAATCTTAAACTACATTTTTGTTTCATAGGTATCTCTTAATCAATGATCAAAAGGTTAGATGCACTGAGATGGTGAAGAAAACTTTAGAACCAACAACTCTGTCTTATATCTATGCTGCAAAAAAGAATAATACTTTATATGCTCTTGTATTCCACGTACCACAAACTGTTTCCTAGATGCTTGGAAACCAATGGCCAAAACAATGTTTTATTGAGGAACGTTCCGATCGATTGCTTTGATGATATTTGTCCAGAAATAGCTCCAAAAAAACAATGAACTGTGGAACCTGAAACCCTACTTATCCATAATAAGATGATGAAGAAGAAAGCTTTCTAAGGGATAGTATCTGATTTCCAAACGTTGTTTACAAGTAGCGTGATTCAAAATTTGTGCGAAACCCGAAAAACGGGGGAAAGTCCCTAAATCGAAAAATATTTCTGTTATCTGGGTTAAATTTGGAATAAATCTGGTTTCATATACTTGCCTGCGATTTGCCTTGTTTGATCAATTTCTTAACTAACGTGGCCCGCGAGGAAAATATTGGCACCACCTGGGGTAGACCCTGATTTGCTCAAACTTATAAATAAATAATACTTAATAAGATAATAATAGAATTTTGTTTTACATTTGAAATTAACGAAAACAAATTGTATGAAAAACAAATCTTCAATTGCTCCTCATTCAAGAAATGTTGCTGTAGGCCCTTTCCAAAATATACAACAAATTTCAATTCTTACTTTTCTTGCATAAATATTTGATTACGAAACGGTTTACTATTATTCATTATTAAATATTTAGTATAAGATAAAACTGTATATATGTAAATGTGTTTGTCATAGTTAAAATAAGACAAATAGGTTGAAAGATTACGCGGTGACCATATCAAAATTTTATAACTTCTGAGTAAAATGTCCCTGCTTGTTTTCGCTGTTATCAGTAGTTCCTAAATAATGTATCTGTTCCAAGAAGGAAGCATAAATAAGAATTAATTAGTAAACTTATCTTCAATAATGTCAATATGTAACCTAAGATTATAAATACTTAGACGACTATGCGCTATAGACGAATATTGCCATATTTTACATGGACTTTAGATAAAAACCGTAATTTAATTCCTGGGTGAATCGTAGACTGATTACGTTTTTACAAATGTATTTGTGTAATTTTAACATAGCATTTTCAACATTTTTTACAACCATTTTGTACATTTTATTAGTACATGGCATTAGTCTTGATGGTCAAGACCAAGGCTAGATATAAGATTTTAGTGAAATTGTCTACGTATTCCTTAACTTGGCTATATTTGGATAATTTCGGATATTTTTTATATATTTCAGAATTAATCGTCTTGATCAAGGGATATTTTTATTGTGAAACTACTTTGCATCTAGCTTGGTGGTATCTTGGGTTGTTACATAAGTCCGTTTTTTTTTTTCACCATTTATTCAATAAAATATACATTCTAAAAAAAACTTTATCAAATGTATTGTCCATTATTTACTTTATTATTATCACTATGGACAAACGCTCAGGCAATTTCATAATGCCATCTCTCCAGAATGTTCCGTCTTTGCCCTCGAAAAATCTGTCCAGGTGAATTTTGATATCGTCCCAAAATGTGAAATATTTTCCGTTAAGGGATTATTGTAGAAAGCAGAACAAATGGTAGTCAGGATGGTGCGATGTCTGAACCATGCTCCGACTACCATTTGTTCCGTCACTTATTCTGTTAGTTAAATTTATTATATCAAGGAGCGCTGAATTCAAATCATGTTACTTCTAAGTCATATATTCATTAAATCATTGTCAGATCATTGTTATGCCACTATCAGTGTTACTTTTAAGAGCGTGGGATAAAACTTGATAAATTGTCAAAAATGACAGTAATAAATAGTTTTGTTTTCGTTGTTTGATTATTTCCAACATGTCCAATATGTCTTTCTCTTCCATAGCTTTCCATGACAATTCTTTTTCAGAGTTCTGTAGGTATGACCAAAAAAAACCTTATACCGTCATTTTGTATGTCAGACGTATGGTAAAAATTGTAGCCAACCGGCTAAACCTGGAGAGTTGACATTCGGCATGCTTATACAACTCTTTGACCCGCACATAGGAAAAATGCTAAAACATCTAAAAAACATATCCCCCTAAAAGAATAATCAAATATGTGCTCATACGAAATTTTTTTTTTTTTATTCTGAGTAGGGTATCAATTTAAAGCCCTTAGTACGTGGAATCAAAGATAAAAATTTTATTTTTGCAAATTAAATTATTTTTATGCGATTTTTGCCAAAATTGTGCAATTTTTTTTTGTTGTCTCACACCCTGTAGCCCAGATGGTTTAAACTAAAAATCTGAAAAAATTCCAAGTAATGTACATTGGTGTGAACCGGAACAGTACAACAGGAATTTTTGATCAGATTATGTTTTCGGAAAATAACGCATTTTTTGTATTTTTTTTGTTGACGATGTACAAAAGTTATAGTTATGTAACACACTATACTAGAAGGCGTATCCTGATCTAATGGTTACCTTGCTCGCTTACTACGCAGCAAACTAGGGTTCGATCCCGGGCAGAGGTGACAATTTTATTTTGTATTTTTTTTAATTTTTATTTTGTTAAATTATTTTGTCAAAATTCTAGTTATATTTTGGCAAATGTTGCATTTCATTTTTAAGAGCGTGAATTTGATAACCAGTTGGAATTGTTGTAATTATATTTTCATTCTATGTGTCATGTATACGACACCAGAGGGGCGGAGCATATGACTTAAAACAACCAATGGAAGCCATAGGCACAATTATCAAAATCTTAATAAACCTTGCTATATAAAAAAATTACTGTACATATTTAGAAACCTAAATAATGTTATTAAGTATTCGAATTAAAATTAATAAAAAAATATTTTAACATAAAATTTGTTTTTAGAGCTCTTAGATTAACATACGATAAATTATTTTAAAAATGTCGTTCATTTTGCCGTGATTGCTACAAAGCAAAATTTGTCCTACACACTCAGCATGCCGCCTTCACTTATTATATACGTGCAAAACCCTGCAATGTGTGAAAATTTACACTTCACAACAATTTTTTAATTTTTTAATCACATGTTATGTTAATACGTCTTACATATACATATATACGGCACATCCATAATATAAACGACCTTATATTATTCCATATTTATGATTTCTGATGACCCTGACATTTAAATTAGTTTCGAGAATAAAAGATATCTTTTTGTCATATTTTGTATACATATGTTAATATCTGCGTCATTTTTTACAATATTTTTAAATGAATTATTACTTTTAAATATATTAACAACAATTTGTCTATATTTGCCTTAATAATTGGAAAATGATTTACTGAAATTATATAACAGCTTTTAATTACAATATCACACTCTTACGTAATAGTTAATATCAGTGGCGTAACCGACACTATTCTGAAGGTATAAGATAATAATTCGCATTGAATGAACAAAAATGACAGGCAATAAAATATATTTAAAGAAAGACGAGGCAGAAATTAATATGAAATAATAATTTTCACACGTTCCAAAGTTTGGTAGATAACTAGTAAGCACAGGCGGCCAAAGAATATCTGAATGGTAAATATCTAAAGCAAGGTCCAAATTAGCGAACCAATCCGGTAATATAGCGCATAAGGTAATACGGTGTGTAACATTTTTGTTTAGTTTGGACTGGATTACGCACACTTGCGTGGTTTTTGTTGCGAACACAAAGGAATTCGCCGAATTTTTTTGGACAAGGTAATATTGACAGTCACACGCATGGACGTTAGACAGAAAGTTTACATAACCTAACATATATAGTAAATGTTAGTTATTTCTTTAATTATTTTTCGACATGTTTCGTCAGCAGTTTAGCTGTTTCAATTTTTTTTTTTTTTGTGTGTTGCATATATAATGCATGTGAACTTTTAACAAGAATTAAATAAAACTACAATGTCAAGTTTATCTTAACCTAACATATCTTAACTTAGTAATTCCGGAGTCATTTTTTCTACGAATCTTTGCATAAAATGAGTTATATGGTATATTTAAAATTCCCCTAACTGAAATATTAATTATTTGTTTATGTTCGTAGCATGCTTCACTCTCGGACTATTCATAGGAAATTTGTAATACATTCGCGACACGTAAATTTTAAGCGAGCATTACCTTATGTGATACATTACAGGATCGGTTCACTAAAGTGGACCCAGCTTAAGACAACATTTATTTGCCCTACTTAGGTCCAGTGAACCACATTTTAAAAATAATTTATCGTTTGCTTATAGCTTACATGACATTTAAATAATTAAATGTTTTCAACTTCGATATCTTGCGAAAAAATAATCTGATCAAAAAATTCTTTTGTATTATTTTGACACTTGTATTATTTTGATTCAGACCCGTGTGCATTACTACTATTCCTATTTCAGATTTTAAACCAACGCTTGAAAATACCTTTAACTAAAACAGGGTGAAATAAGATCCATAGTCTACACTTAAAGAATTTTCATTTGTTGTCCTACAAGATTTAAAAATAATAATAAACATTTTAATGAAAAAGTTCGATATTTTTCAACGATCTGTTTTACACGGAAATAGCTATTGTTAATGTACTCGAAAATACTGAATAACTAAATAAATTTGGTAATATTCAATCAAAGGATCTATCTGAAAACATGAGTCATTTGTTTTGGCTAAATGAAAATCAAATACAGCAGGTCTCCCTCCAAAGAAAAAGTGGTAATTTCAATGAACTATAACTCTCAACTAGTGGATTCCAGAGATAAAAAGGGCAATTCACCTTCCAGTGAACAGTAATATCCATCCTACTATTACGAGGGTCTTGCTAGAATTACTGAGAATAAGAAAATCAGGTAAACCGTGGAATAGAAAACTAGCAGTATCATTTTATGCAGTTATTTACCTGTCATTTAAATTTAAGTAGTAAAAGTTACATTAGTTAGAACTTAGATAGTTAATCAATGTTTTAAAGTATCGTTGTAAGTCAATAAATTGATTTAACCAGAGAGAATTTTCGAATTATGATTTCTTATGATTTAAGAAAGTTTAGATACAGTTTTTAGTCAACAAGTGCCTTTATTGGCTACATTTTACCTCTGGTATAAATAATTTGAACGATGCAGGAATTCTGTTCAACAGCAAAAAGGAGCAGATTCAGTATCATACTAAATCAGCTAACAAAAAAAAAAATGCTACTGTTAAGAACATAATTGAAGAATACAATAAAGCCACATGTGGTAATAGAACATCAATTTAAGATTGAATTCTTAGCTATTAAGAGAATCGTACAAGATCACCTGCATTTAAAACAAAGTTGTCAGTCCTTCTGGATCGCATCAGCTTTCTAATTTCCAAAAAGCGGAGCGTGTAGGAATTTGCCATGAATCTTTAAAAATTTTAAATAGTGGCGGACACCAAATTTTTTCAATAATTGTGACAGGTGACGAAACTTCTTTTCCATTTTTCGACATACTTACAAGTCAAGAGAGTCGTGTATGGATTCATGAAGATGAGGAATCTCCAACAATAACCAAGAAGCAGCGAGCTATGAAAAAATTAATGTATGCAGTATTCTTTAGAAGTACGGGCTGGATAAAGACAATTATGCTCGGTGGATAGAAGACAGGTACAGCTAAATGGTACACTGAAAAATGTTTACCTGAAAAGCTCATTTGAGTCCCAGAGCAAGGGATTATGTTGCATCATGATAATGCGTCTTCCCATAGGGCAGCTTGAAATTTACAGTTCTTTGCGGAAAAAATATAAAAATAACAAAACATCCGCCATACTTATTTAATTTATGATTATTTTGAAGGTAATCCGAAAGAAGATTGCAAATATATAAACAACTAAGGCCATAAGTTGCTTAAGGGAGTTTTTGGCGGGGGAGACTCGACAGACCTTGTGCTCAGTTGGGGACATACCGGAAGAAAAACACAGGAAGTACAGGAGGAAGTACAGGAAGACCCAAGAGAGAAGGCAAGAAGATCTAGCCAATCTACCATGAAGAATAGTCAACTACGACAGTTCCGTGGCAGGGTTGAGGCAAGCAGGGTTTTTAGTCGGTATGCCACTTTGTGGAGAGTCCGACACTACCTGAATATGGTGTCTATAAAAGATTTCCCCTGGATAAAAAAAAAAGGCCATTAGTAACACAATACATTGTAACAATTTTATATTCCATTTAACATTATCAATATTACGTTTATGTTATGTTAATAAGATTAATATCTTGAAGACCGAACAAAGAATTTACATTCAAATTTTGGGTTGATTATATCTGCTATGTTTTGCTTATATGTGCTCCAGGAACTTTTGTAGATTTTCTGTTGTTTTATTGTCATTAGCCAGAATCCGTTGTAATGTGGAAGGGATTTTATGTATTTTCCTTTCGTTGTTGTATTTCTGACAGGCCATCAAAATATGTTCGACTGTCAGTCCCGTGGCATAATCTTCACACATGGGTTATTGTAGTCCTTTGAGTATGTATTGGTGTGTAATCGCTGTGTGTCCAATTCGTAGTCTCGTCAGTATAATTTGGTCTTGTCGATTATTGGTTAGAGTCCATTTCCTTGTGTCTTGTTTTATTCATCAGTAATTTATTGTTGTTTGCCAGTCTCCATTCTAGATCCCAGTCTTCTTTAATTTTGTACTTCACTCAGTTTTTTGAGTCATAGATCTTATTATCAGTATTTGTGTTGGGGCTGCTATTGTTGCTTTCTTTGCAGCTTTGTCTGCTGCATTATAACCTTCTATGTCTATGTGGGATAGACGAGTAATTATATTTATAATTTATAATTCACACAAATGCATATTTAAAATTATTTAAAAATAGTTACACGAGTTAAAAATTTCAAATAAACAACTCAATAAAATAAATGATAAGATAAAAAAACAACAAAAATAAATTGGAAATAATTACATAACTAACAATACATTTGGCATCAAAAATCATAAATTAAAAGAAAAACAAAATAAGTTATTAATTAAGTAAGCCAGAATTAAAGACGAGGCTTAAAATAAACTATTTTTTCAAGAGCAAGTGGCACAAATTAGTGAAAGTAATATGTTATATTTATAAATACACAGGAATGCGCGGTACAATAAACTTGAAACGAAAATAAAATAGTAACAGTTACCGCTAGGACCACACCGCTTTAACTTACAGTAGAGATTTTTTAATAAATAATAATAATCAATAGTTTTATTTCAGAATTTCGTAAGCCATCCAGTTTATTAACAATATTAAAAGACTGGAAAAATTTCGACCGAAGCATGTGATGCACAATTCTGTTCACAAGAATATAGCACATTTTTTTAGTCGACGCAGAAGCTAACTTTTGCCCGAACTATGATTTATTTAATATTTACTAGCCCCAATATAACGCTTCTCGTGGCTATTTGTCATACTTCTTTAGATCGTGTTTCCAAATTTTGCCTGGAAGAATTTTTGATTGCGGCTGATGTCAACCAGAAAGTGATATTCAACATAATAAGTCATCATTTAAGAGAATTCGCTGAAAATTTTATTAACTTCCTTGAAAATGAGGATCCCGTAAAGGTAACCACTGGATTAATAATCCATTCTTGGAAGATATAAAGTCTGATGTACTTGATCCTCGTGAAAAAGAAAATTCGATCGAGTTGTGTTCTGATGTCACTCCGGTGTCCAGCATAAAATGCAATCATTGTCTCAATTTTGAAAATTGGTAGAAAAAGAATATCCATCTTTGAGTTATAAAGCTATCAAATTATTGGTAATTTTTTCGACTTCCTATTTGTGCGAAAAGACTTTTTTAGCCATGTCAATAATAAAAACCAAACAGAGAAATCGAATGGATGTCAATACAGCGCTTCGTCTCTCAGAAACAACTCTGCAATCATGTATATCAAATTTTCTAACAAAGAAGCAGCAGCAGATGTCGCACTAAAAAATTGTAATTGCTAGTTAGTTAGTTAGTTAACATTTTTGGCGCACAGCAACAAAGGCTATTTGCACCTAACGCAGCCCATTTAAATGACTAGACTATATATTAAAAACAATATATTAGACAGTAAATAAATAGCTAGAATCATTAAAAATACGCATACTCAATAAAAGAAATCTTGCACTGACAAACACAAATAAATAATATAAAACGTCTGTTCGAAAATTTGAACAGTCTCAGGGTGATGGTAAGAGGCTGTAAAGGGGCCAATTGCCATCGAATATCACAGTCAATAACTAGAAACACATTAAAATAAGGTGCAAGACTTCACACATAAAACAAGAAGTTCGCGTCTCTCAGGAAGAGTATCAGCCTGTCCATGAGTACCCTGTCGTCACCTAAAGCAACTGACAGGTCATAGCACAGGCCTAACCTCTCCCTGACATCCAAAAATTGTAATTGTATAACTGTATAACATATACCTATATAATAATAAAATACTATCTATATTGATTTTTATTTGTGTCTTAGCTTTCAGCCGGTCCGCGAAATTTGTAACCTATTTTGACTGGTCCGCGGGTGCAAAAAGGTTGAAGAACACTGCCCTAGGGAACCATGGACCCCAGTTTGAGAACCACTGCTCTAGAAGGAATCTCAGGGAATGAAGATACCAAATTTGCCAGAAATGTTACTCCAGAAATATTTGAAAATGAGGATTAATAGTATATTTTTGGTCTTATTACAGAAAAAAAAAAAATAAGCTTCTTGTTTTATTATTTGCCTTTAATGTACATATCAACATTGCGTGTCGAACCACTTTTCCACGGTTGCCCAAGTTGAAAATATTATTATTAATTGTTTCATTGATCCATATTAAGCACTGCTATAAAAATAATAATAATTAATAGTTATCAGCAACGATAATATGGAGGAGTATTTTTTGTATTCCTTAAGATATAGGCAGGATGAATGGTGTTGAACAGTGATGAAGAAAATATATCTTGCATTATGTAGCATGGATGTATAATACTTTTGCTCAATTATTATTGAAATTTGTAATACCAAATAGTAACATTAGCAATATAATATTGCTAATGTTTCGAACTTAACCTAGTTCTTAGTTTCAAATAACACGAATTCGCATAAGATGTTTTTTTTTGGAACCTAATCACTGGGTTATCCAAGTTACTTGTTAATAAATGTTCTCTTCATATATTACTTATTAATTTTAATATTATATTCAAATCGACATAAAGTTTGCCATTTCTAGTATTGTCCATAATGCCATTTCAATGAAACATTATTACCAAAAACAAGAACAAACATGTTCGATAAACACATATTTCAGTCATCAAATGTTCTATTTTGTTCCTGAATTCGTACAGAATATGCTGGTTCTAGCAAGTTCCAAATCTGACCGTCCAGGATCACAGGATAACACGCCCATTATTTTCCAAGTAATATTACATTTTAATAATGTAATATAATTAGATAACAATTTTAACAGGAAAATCTACGTAATTATTTAACTTATTAACATATCTAAGATTTTATTCCTTCTGTCAGTTTAGAATTAAAGAAATAGGAAGTGACAGGATAATATTATGGTTGACATTTGGTACCTGGCATAAAAATGTCCTCACAGAAACGAATTTTAAGTCAAAAATCAGTTAATTAGATTGTTAAATGAAGATTTGGAGCAAAAAATATGATATAAATTATTTGTTTAACAATTTGACATTTGTTTTTTATAGTTTTATTTTGTTTATTATGTTTGTTGCTGCTAAATTATCAAAGAAAGTTTATAATTTATTAATTAATTGATTAATAATTAAATAGTACTTACGGAAAACGGTAAGAAGTATAAGGTATATAGATAAGTGCCCAGATTTAGGCTTAATCGCAGACATTCTGGCATCCATTTTGCAAAATTTCACTTTAACAACAATCAGTTTTAAACATTAACCGTATACAGTCTTCTTTTATAACTTTGAGTCATTTTTTCAGTTTAAAAAACACAAACATAACACACAGAGTGGTTTTCACCACTATCCACAGAACGTCATAAGTCTAAACCGGCACTAAATACACTTTTAAACCCGATTTAATGAGTGTTTAATTCAAGTTTTTCATTAAGTTAATTTTTAAGACTGGGAAGTGTCACTCACGAAGGTTTTTAGAAGACTACGTTTGCTGAATTGGATCCTAGAACAGAACTCCGCCCTTTGGTGTTATCTTTGTCGCACACTTGTATGTTTATGGATTTGATATCCTTGTTTACTAAGCGCCGGCGCCTGTTTACTACCCACGCATTTCATACTTCACTTTTGACTTGGCGACATCAGACTTCTATATTCACACCTTTAAGCAATGATTAGAGTTATTTTGGTAGTTTTATATGAAATTTTATTGAATTACTACCATTTTTGGTTGTGATTTATAAGTTATCAAATGTTTTTTTTTTTTTTTTATATTTTATAGTAATGATTGTTTTATCTTACTACGTCTATGAATCTAATTTTATTTTAATTAATTGGTTGATGTGTTATTTTTAGATTTTATTCTAAATATACCTTAGCTGTTTGAAACTATGTATTTATTAAATATTTTACCTTCTTATGAGTTATTTCTGGATTCAGTTTTGATCGATTTTATAAACATAAATAGTTAGGTACATTCATTGTTGAGTTCAGACGTAATTTCTATGGGGGGGGGTTACATGAGTAGGGGACTCAGGGATGAAATAGATTAGGCAGGTATTATAGCCAAAAGAAATTCTCCCGGGGGGTACCACCAGAAAGGGGGCTCTCGAGTACCCCCTGGGATTCAATACTGAGTACATTGAATATATCACCAATTATGCAAGTAAAATATCGTAAATCCATTAGTAAAATGTTTATTATTAAGACGATAACTTCCTAATTTTCCTAATTCTGCTGTTCTAGATTTTTACTAACTAAACCTTACCCAATTACCTAGTTTTTAGATATACAGTATTTTATTTTCCCCCAAACATTAGCCCATTCAAAATAGTGTAGTAAATACAATCAATTTAGGTAATTAGGTTAGGTTTAGTTAGTAAAAATCTTGGACAGCAGAATTAGGAAAACGATAATAGATAATAAACATTTTACGAATGGATTTATGATCTTTCACTTACATAATTGGCGTGTATATGAACTATTGCACTTCTAATCAGGGCCGCATCATGTCGATAAAAAACCTAGGCCAGTATTTTCTAAATTATCGGGGATTTTTTTTTATTTATTTTTTTTTTAATGGCCTTTGCTTCTTCGGCAATTAGCCAGGACAATTCTTATTTTTGAAGAATTCCATGCCTGAACGGGTTTTGAACTCGAGACCTTAGCAAGGCAGAGCATATGTGTTACCACTACGCTACTCCGCTCGGCATTATCGGGGGTTCCATTGAACAAGGTGTCTTAAATAATAATATTTATTATTTAGTAGATCTTACAACTGAAGACGTAAAACAAGTCAATGGCGACTGGTCAAGTGAAGAAAAGCCTGACTACATATTTTTGCAATAAAAATTGTCAGAATAGACCAGGGTTCCCCAAACTTTTTTGACCGTCGACCCCCAGAAGAGTTTCTCGACTTCTCATCGACCCCCTCTATTTTACAATTACATTATTATAATAGGACAAGTAAAAAATACGCTTATGGGATTCCTTATATTGTTTATTATACAGTGATTTTTATTTGTATTACATTTATCAATTATAATAATATTATTATTAAATAAAATTGACTGTCTTTGTCAATGTGACTGGTGTTGTTGGTGACTCTTTCCAAGATTAGCAATGTCGGGTTCAAAATTAGTTAATTTCAGCCTTAAGTCGCCATGGAATTTTACATCTAACTTGTTTATCTATTTTGGCAGGATGGAATTAACATGGCTAAAACCAGCCTCAAACATTTAACTTTTTTCCATCGACCCCCGAGCCATAATCGACCCCTAGCAATGTCATATCGACCCCCGAGGGTCGATATCGACCACTTTGGGGACTTCTGGAATAGACGAACGTTGTTCTGTTTATGGACGAACAAATTTTATGTAAATAAATGGTTAGATGATGAATAAGTTGGTAAGAGACATTTTTTAACAATGACTAAATAATACGGCATGTGTTCAGGCGCGCACCCAGGAATTTTTCTTATGGGGGGGCTCAAAAGACGAAATTATTAAAAAGGTTCTCACTTCCAAAATACAATTGATGACCTAAAAAAAAATGCCCACTTATAAATTACAAATGATGATAAAAAAATTTATGTGAAGTGTGAATTTTCACCCTTTTCAGGATTTTGTTTGTATTTAATAAGTGTAAGAAGCCAACACAATACTGGATGTCTAGGAATATTTGTTCTATAATCACATCAAAATCAACATATTTTTGATAATTACTTTTATTCGCTATTTAAGTACTAAGAGCTACGTATTCAAATCTTCATTAGATTAGTAAGAAATATATTGATAAATGGTTTTATTTTTTTCAATTTCAGAAACGTATTTCTCACTATAGTCGGATTGTTGATAAGTGAATGTTCGTTGCTACAAGTATCGATATTCAATATTATATGCTTTCTCTGTCTATATCATAATTATTTGCATACCCATAGTAACGTATAGTGACCAGTGATGGGCGCTTACGTGTAAACATCAGTTGTTTACATATACATGTAAACAATGTCAACAACATGTAAACAGCGTCAACATGTCAACACACGTAAAAATTTTAAATAGTGAGGTTAAGGCGTTCATTTGTCGTGTTTGTCCTGTCAATTTAGGGGCGCTAATAACAAAATAGTAGTAATATTCGTATGTTAAAGTGTGTTATACATAATATGTAACAAAATGAGTGGTGGGCCTATAAGAAATACTCATGAAAACAAATTAATAATTTTAATTATATGCAGACTTTTTAAAAAATACGTAATACTAATAACAATGTTCATTTTAATACCTTATTAAGTAATTAAATACATTGTTTTATTAAAAAAGTAAGATTACAAGAATGACAGAAGGTAATACGCATGCGCAGTAAGTGTTTACACGTTTACCTTGTTTACGTCCAGACATTGACAGTTAACACAAATAACAAAAAACATTTTTAAAATCGCTGAAAAATGGTAACTAGATTATTATATGAATGCACTACTTGATACATACATGTAACAGTCACCTATCAGCAATCCGACTATATTAACAATGTGTTATTGTTACAATGATGTATAAGTATTTCAAAAGGCGTTCATGGAATCTTTACATAGGAACCTGGTTCTCAGATGCTCACACACTATCTTAGCCATAAATGCAAAAAATCCATTATATTATTAGCCATAATTTAGCTATGAATTAAAAAAATAATTAAAATAAAATTTTGTCAAAAATACAAAATCTGCAATATTTTTCAAAAACGCAGTCTGATCAAAAATTCCTCTCGTACATTTCCGGCTCAGATCAATGTACAGTTAAGAACATAAAAAAATAGGACCGTTTTTGTCTAGTGTGAATCTATCTATTCGAATTTGAAAAGTAAGCAAGTCTATACCCAAAACGTGTATCAATTTTATTTATAAAAGCATGCAATTCGCTGCACCGACCATCCAACTTCCGTTTTAGCAATTATGTTAGCCTTAACAAGATTATTAATGGAGAGCATACCTGTTTTGCAGTGTTGACAATATTTTGACAAGATAATGTTTGACAGATGTCATAATTAGAAAACCTGTTTTTTTTTATTTTATTTTTATGACCTTTGCTGCTTCGCCAATTAGCCAGGACAATTATTATTTTTAGAAAATTTCCATGCCTTAATGGGATTTGAACCCGAGACCTTAGCAACGCAGAGCACAGGGTTTACCACTACGCCACGCCGGTCGGCAAACCCTGATTTAAACAAATAAATATACACACTAGATTAAAAAGGTGTCTAAGCTATTTTTTTATGTCCTTAACTGTATATTAACTATAATTTTTTCAAAAACACGTTGACAAGAACTTTTTTAGCAGAATTTTGGGCAAAGCCGTGTTTCAAAAAACGAATTTTAAAAACTTTTCATTCCTTAATCTACGTCCTAAGAGCTTTATTTTGATACCACACAATAAAATTTAAAAAAATATTTTTTTTATCCACGACACAAAAAAATCATTTTTGAAAAAATAATCTGATCAAAAATTCCTATTGAACTATTCCGGTTCCCATCAATGTTCATTATGGAGATTTTATTCAGTTTTTAGATCAACCCCTTTGGGAGATAGGGTGGGGGACAAAAGTTTTAACATATTTTGCCTAAAATCACATAAAAAAAATTGATTTTTCAAAAATAAAAATATGCATGTTGATCCACGAAATAAGTTGTTTCATTCGATATGCCAATTAAAATTTTAAAAAAATATATTTATTTTTTTATTAAATACATATTTGTTTATATTTATCCCGGGATGTGTTTCTTTGAACTCTCAGTATTTTTCTATATGTGGGTCAAAGAATTGTATAAGAATGCCAAATTTCAACTTTCTATGTTAAGTATACCATATATATATTTGTGAACCTGTTAAAAATACATGGTTACTGGTTAATAATTAAAGGTTCGGATTCAGGGTTTGATCCACTGTCAGAAGCGTACCTAGGGTAAATGGCGCTCATGGCAAACATTAAAATGTGCCCCTATCCAAACATGTCACATCCACTTTTTGAAAATTAAAATTTAAAATAACTTGGCTGGATCTTTATATTATGGCTGGTATGTCCGGAAGTTCTAACCCACTTCCAGATATGACCGAGTTGAATTTTTGCATACAGGTAGGAAATGCCTTCATCATAACTAAAAAAATCGAAATTCTCAAAAAAGTCCCACTAGAAACGAGGACGGAAATGTTCGGCTCAAATATTGTCGGTAAACAGCACTGATCTTTATTCAGTTATTTAGCAAAATTATGATTAGTCTATGTAGAACGAGACAACATCTATATTATATTTTTTATCTTTGCCGATATTTATGAACTTTATTATTTTGGTTTATTTATTTTTGCTTTTGACGAATCTGTTTTAAAAACAGTTTGACATATTTTAACCAAATTTAGTATGATAATAGATTAAAACCAGGATTCGAACAGAGGCCATACAGCATCTCAAAATTCTCATTCTAAGGGAGTGTTTCGGGATTAAAACTGTTAACTTAAAAACTTAAAATACCTTTTTAACATATTTTTTTAATTAAACCCCGAAAGGAGTAAATTACTATTTTTTATTCTATAAAACGTCTCTTGGACATAGTCATGAAATTCGGAAAGCATATTTTCTCCATAATGTAAGCATCCACAAACAAGACATTTTTTGAAATTCGACCCCTAAGGGGGTGAAATATGGTCAAACATGATTTCAAGGATTCCTCAATGTATCTTGGAACCAATAAGATATCGACTTAATTTTTGCTTACAAAGGTTATAAATATTTATGAACGAAATTCAGAATTTGGCCCTAAACAACCCTTAAATCTATATTCGGGGTCAATTGTAGAACGCTTCGCATTTCCTATGTTTATTGAGATAACATATAGCATATAAGTGTCTTTTTAAAATCTTTAGAAACTTATTGAAACGAGTTTTTTTTAAAAATAATTTCACCTCTAAAGGGGCAAAATGCTTTTTCACTTTTTTTATTCTTTTTGTTTTGTTTTCCTTTTTTTTGCCATTTTGCGCCCCTCTTCAAGTGGCGCCCAGGGCACGTGCCATTCCTTCCATACCCCCAGGTACGCCTCTGTTCACTGACCTTGAAATATAATGGTTCGGTTCAGGGGTTTTTCGGGTTTTCGGTCAAGCATCTATCATAATATGGTTTTTATGTTTTACTTTTTATACATTCGACTCTTCCATGCTTTACCCTCCACTGCTTTAAGGCGGCGCACAACCCTATAGTCCTCAATAGTTTTTTATACAAAACTAATAATCGGAAATAAAATTAATAACAATCTATATATCAAAATTTGCAGCGATTTTTTATCTATCTAATAGGATATTTTTAATTGTAGAAAAAACTGTTAGGTAGTTGTAAATAAGCAAATTGCATTATAGACGCCATCTTATAAACCAATCGACGCATATTTGCATACAATGCGGCAAATTGTACCTAAAGCTTCATTCTACAATTATGATTGTAGTTATTTTGTTGTATTGTGAAAATTACTTATAGTTATTGTACTTGGTAATCCATTTTTGCCGCCCTCTTGAATCTGCCGCGGTTTTCAAAATTGGTGTTACGGGTAAAAATGATTTATTTTTCGTGAAGAATACGTGTAGCAAGTGGCATTCTATTATCTTTAAGTATAATATTTTTCGACGAAGGCTCTAAACTATAAGTAATCAAGTCGAAAAAAAAATTGACGTATTATTTGAACATTTCTACACAAAACTATATAAATATAAAAGTTATTCGAAACCCACAAATAGATTAAAAAAATTACAGAACAATATCGCTGATGTCTATTTTTAAGTTATTGAGCGATAATATTTTTACAATAAATGTTTCTACAATTAAAACTTTCTTATTAGATAGATACAAATTCGGTGCAAAATTTGATGTATAGGTTGATACTAATTTTATTTCAGATTATTAGTTTTGTATAAGAAACTAGTAACCTCCGGGGGTTATACGCAGCCTTAATATTTGCGGTTATCATATTCGGTTTTTTTTTTTTTCTGTCTTTCATTTATAAGTTAGATTTTTTTTTTTCACAGTTAACCATAATAGTTGAAACAAGTTACAACTCTTGATAAATACAACAAAATTTAATATAATTGTTAGTTTTCATTAATATAGATATTTATCATACATAATTTTAATAAAATCATACGAAATCGTATATTAATTTAAGGAAACTTTTTGCGTTTTTGATTATTTCATTTTGAAAGTTTTTTACCGGCATGATGACCTACATCCTCTGATATAGTGTCTCACATATACATTGCACATTATTGTATTTTCTATTGTACATATTTCTCATATTTGTCATATTTCCACGTGGCTGGTTTTATAGAAAACAACTTCTGGTTTTAACAACAAAGTTTATTAAATAGTTATGTTACAATAACAATATTTTGGAATGGAATGTACCAAGGAGTCTGAGAATGTGAACGGGAACTGGGGAAGTGTCCCGTCCATCTTTTGCTGGCCGGGATTGCCTTGAACCTGCCTCCTTGCGAGGGTAATACATCTGGGAGTCGAGGAGCCTGCTAAAGTGTTTCCCCGCGCACATGGGGACTTTAATTTATTCAGCGTATGGATACATAAGTACAAGTAAATATATACATTATAATATAAATAAATAAATAAAAATAAAATAAAATCATTGAAATAACATGTTTTGTCATACTTGGACGTTAAGGGTAGCTAACCAGATCAGGATAAGCTCGGACGGGTCACTGGAATACTATGTACTAGAGATGTGTTGTTCGCGAACGATTCGTTCCAAAAGAACGAATCGTTGCAATGAATTGATACGACCAAATCTTTTAATAAGCAGCGAACGAATCTTCAGTACGCGAACCAATGCTAGCGAGTGGCGAGTGTGACTCGATATGGAACGGAACTGTAAATAAGCTCAGTCTGGATAGGCGAACTTAAGGCTAGTAGACATGTTTCGCGATTCTGGTCTCTGAGACGTGTCTCAGGTTGTCTACGAGACATGTCTATAGACCAATCCCCGTCTACGGGCCTGTTGCGAGACCAAAAATTGCAGGTCTTAAGTCTCCCGATCGGAGTGGGAGACCGCATGCAACGTTAGACATGTTGCGCAAGATTTTGACAGTGTGGACGTCACTCGGCGTCTACAAGCGAGACACGTCCCAGTCTGTCTCCAGTTACCGAGTGGTGTGATTCGGCTGATTACAATTATTTTCCAAAATTTTACAGTTCTTTTGAAGATAATCGCTTCGCAAACCTCTGGTACCATTTTCGATATAGCTTGCTTAGATATTCTGAAGGTGTACATGAACCTCGTGAATGAGTCTCCACTTAGGAAACGCTAGGAAACGCAGTGTGACTGCCAGTCAAAGAGAAGCTGGGATGATTTCTCTAAATTTTGTATCTTGCTTCATTATTATCCCTCCAATCATCAGAAGCAAATGTTCAAAATCAGTAGGCGTCAGCCGGGTGAAATTCTGAAAACCTATGGCGTCTTCCAGTCTTAATTTATTTAATAATGCATTACCAAACCTAGGTCCTTCTGCGAGTACTTCGCGCGTCCACCAACGTTAACGTTTTCACTTGTAATTAGCACTAAGCAGGAACTCATTCCACACAAAACAATATCCTCCATGGTGGACTGCGAAGATAAGACTGAGAAATTCACATCGTAGTGTGGACGCTAGACGAGACAAAGAACGGTGTCTCTAGACGGTCTATAGATAAATCACGCAACATGGTCTACTAGTATGTACTAGCCTATAGAACATGGCACGAGCGACAGCTGAACGGCAGACTCTATACACTGCGCCCTACAATTTGTATACGTGTACTTGACACGTACACGTACTACGTATATTGACACGTTCGTCGTTCGCGAACTACTAGCAACTACAGAAGTATGTATAGGTACTGTTTTCAGCTCCCAGTACATAACTATGCAATAACAAAGCCAAGTACAGCGTGACGTAGACAGTAAACACTAGATTTGTTGTACGCCAACGATTCGCCAATATTACAAAGTGTTGGCAGTCAGTAGGTCACAGTAGATTTTATTGTCCCCCGAATCAGTCTCATCGCCTTGTTTAGTTCTACGTTGATTTTTCTGGCATGTGTGCTGTTTAGCCATGCACTACGAATACTCTGCCGTTGTAAAAACCAGAGCAAGAGCAGCTGAGCGCAATACCGTAGCTGACACTCCCCAAGTAGGACCAGCAATTTTTTGGAGTAAGTTATTCCGTGTTTTAAACTTTGCTGACACGTTGGATAAGTGTTGACGATATGTAAGCGATCTGTCCAACGTTTCTCCTAGATATTTTGGGTATGCTGTATGACGAAACTCGCAGTTATTGAATTTAACTGACAAAATAGCTTTGGTCGTTTTGTTATTTAAATGAAAACAAGATACTTCTGTTTTGGTAAAACTTGTACAAAATCTGCAATTTTTAAAATCTCTTTAGTTGTTCTTAAATTTTCTGCTTGGGTAGCGAGAGCAATGTCATCAGCATATGCAAATTTTCTGGATGATGTAACAAGGCCTGTTTGCTTTTTAGCTTATACTGATCTCTGTGGAATGCCGTTAGAGTGGATTATAGTTTTGGTTTTCGAATTATTTAAAAAGACTTTCATCATGCGCCTTTTTTAAGCAACTGTATTGAATCCAGCTTTTATAATTTATTAGCAGCTATTTTTCTTCAAATTTAATAATTTTGGTGTAGCTCTGATGAAGAAATAACATATTTCGAAACTGGTCAGCTACATCTAGTTGTATTATTTATGTCCGCAACCAGAACAACCATTTCCACACATTGCCATTTATGGACACGACCAACTCATATATATCATGAGTCAATATTTATTTCTCATCAACACAAATTTCGATAAATTAATTACAATTGTAACAAGAATTTACAAAACAAAATAAGTTTCAGCATAAATTATTAACCTGTTTTTTTATTTTTTTTTATTTGTAACATTTTATAATATTGTTTTTATCTAAATTTTCTACGATAAATGAATGTCATACTGTTCGTATGTTGAAAAATTTCTTTCTTCAACCACGGATGTAATTGAAGCATATCTTGAAATTATTTTCCTTTCTAAGTTGACAGTTGTGTTAATATTTTCCTGTAAAATTGTTGATATCTTTTTCATAATTTTGAAACCCTATTTTTATTTTTCAGTACATGATAGTTTTTTTGATACTAAAATTGCAATTTCACTTTTAACTTTGTTTATGGAATTTTCAAATTTGTTTTCTAAACGTAATATGTTTGGCATAAACAATTAGTTCAGAATATGCATTTGCATAAATCCGTGTTTTAATAAAAATACCTTGCAGCCCATTTTTTGCTATTCCTCAATTATTTAACGTGTTATATGTACATGTATTCCATGTCACTGTATATTAACAGATATAAATATTTTAACAGCCGCAATATTTTTAATTTTTCATTCAAAAGTTGTTTATCGTTTACCCCAAAGTAATAAATGTTTAGCTAAATATTTAATTATAAGCACATTATAACCGGAAGTTAGATTAGAATCACTTACAAAACTCTTTCGTAATCTGATGGCTTTAATAAATTATTTTAACGGTATATTTAGGTGGACATAGTCCTAGCCACTATTTTTAAATGGCTGCTGTATTTAGTCCATTATAACAGACCACCGGAGATGACATGTCTTTAAAACTAATAATATGAACCAAATTGTTTACGCATAAAGTAAAAAGTAATAAAAAAAAAACATCAATATAATCGCATATTTAAAAATTTAATGAGATATGAATGTCTTTTTCTATTTTATTTACGTACGAATTATTTTTAAGTTTTAAGGAAACAACAGTGTGAGATACTCAATAAGTTACCGATTCCTCGAAGTAGTACAGGAAATGAAGCTCAAAAAATGACAAAACCTCGCAATTTTTTCGTCCAGCATCGATTTGGATAAAAATTTGGAATTAGGCTCATTTCACCCTCTAGTTCAGTTTCTACATTGTGCCGTTGTACGCTTTTTGTTTTTTAAGGGTGAAAACTACCCCTAATTGTAAAAAATTATAAAATAACATTTTAAACCTTAATATGGGTAAAATTTGGTTTGGATTGCTAAATATGGATCGTTTTATGCTTTAGAATACAATTTCATAATGTTTCAACCCTTAATAATCAACCCTTGTTGGAGCTTAATGTAAAAAAAAAAGTATTTATCTTAAAAAATGATTTCATCTTGCATCGATTTGCACCAAAATTTTAAATTAGGTTCGTCTCACCCTCTACTTCGAATTATTTATCATGCTCATGGGCACTGTTTATTTTTTAAGGGTGAAAACTACCCCTAATTGTCAAAAATTATAAAATAACGTTGTAAACCTTAAGATGGGTAAAATTTGGTTTGGATTAGTTGAATAATGATTGTTTCATGCTTTGGAATACAATTTCTAATGTTTCAACCCTTAAAAACCCACCCTTGTTAGAGCTTGATATATAAAAATTATTTATCCTAAAAAAATTATTTCGTCTTTCATCGATTTGCATAAAAATTTGGGATTAGGCTCATCTCACCCTCTACTTCAAATTTTATATCATGGTCATGGTCACTGTTTATTTTTAGAAGTGAAAACTACTCCTTATTGTCAAAAACTATTGCAAAACATTGCAAAACCTTAATATGGGTAAAATTTTGTTTGAATTGGTAAAGTAATAATTGTTTCATGCTTTAGGATATGATATCATAATATTTCAACCCTTAAAACCACCTTTAATAACATTGCAATTTTTATAAAGTACTTCAATAGATCTACATAGAAAAAAAAAGTAGTTACATAAAAAAAAAATTATTAATCTCAAATTACACTGCATATTCACATACATTTACATACATAGACGACTAAATTTACACGATGACTAAATCCAGATACAAATTCATATACGTTTTTTTTAAATGTCTGTCTCATTGATTCGATCTTCATCGTGGTCGATGTCATCTTCGTCTTCTTCGATTACTGGTGGACTATTATTACAGTCTTCACCGGAGCACCCAGAACAAGCGGAATACAATACAGTCCAACTTTTCTGCACCCGCATAAAACGCCGCACCCTTTTTTGCATTGGCAAAAAATCATTTTCAAAAGTTCATCGGGAGCAGGTGGTTTTTTCATGCGCACGGGGTGTTATAAACCTTCTTTTGAGTACTATCCCCAATCTGTTGCTCGGATATTTTCATTTCCAAGCCACTGTTGGATTGTTGGTTTAAAAATTTTATTGGTTTTTTAAACATAGCTCCTTCATTTTTAGTGATAGAAAGTTTTTTCAAAAACGATTTTGTAGGGCTTTTCAAGAGCTATAAGACTATGCAAATTAAATTCCTTAAGATTCCTTAGTTTTTAAATGGGATGAGTTTGAAGGGCTCGAATAAGGTGGTGTTCGCTTGTAAATAGAGGTTTTAAACGGCTATATCTCGCCAAATATTCACTGTACAGAAAATATATGCACAGGGAAATTTAAGTCATTAAAAAGGCTACAATTTAGTGATCTATCATTTTTTTCGTATCTCCAGTAATTTCGGAGATATTTTGAAGAAAAGGGTGAAAAATACGAAATCGCAAAAAATCGTTTTTTCTTTTAGCTCCAATTTTTCTAAAATCAGGCATTTTAAATTGGTCAAACTTCTTGGATGTACTGAAAATACATATATGAAGAGAACCACAGAAGGGCGAGGATCAATTTTAATTAGGGGAGTAAATAGGGGGTTGTTTTCACTGATTTTTTCGTAGAAAAAAGTAGGTACCGACCTTATTTTGATCATGTCGCTTAATTTTTATGCTAGAGACTTTTTTTTTTTGTTTGAAAGGTCTAATCAAATACTTTAAAAAAGATTCAATGAGTTTTCCTCGAAAAATGCAAATTTTTCCTGTTATTTGACTTTGAATCTTTCAAATTATGCATTTGGCGAAAAAAGTTAACCATTAACATGCCGTATCTCGGTTCGTATTGATCGTAAAAAAATAATAAAAAACAGATTTTATTTGTTTTTTTAAAAGCTACAATTTAGCTTTCTACAGTTTTTTTGATAAAATGCATATTTTTCGAGTTATTCGCAAAAAACTTTTTAAAAACATCGATTTTTTCGTCGAAAAACTGTTACTTTCAACCGCGAATAACTCAAAAAATATTAGATTTACGAAGAAAACGTAAAGAACATTTTTTTCTTAGACTTACTTTTCCCATCGATTCCTATAGTTAAAATGTAGTAAAAAATTTCCACCCCCGAGATGGGGTGGCAACCACCCCCAAGGTTTTAGCGTACACCGGCATGATGTAGAAAATGATCCTTGGGCTATTCCCTACCTTCTGTGAAAATTTCACGTAATTCTATGCTGGACGAAAAAATTGCGAGCCAAAATGCTTCATTTCCTGTACTAAAGGCAGTATTTCCCAAACTTTTTTGATTGCAAACCAAAAATTTTAAACCTATTGTAGAAAGAATATATATATACATACTGTGAATTTCTTTTATCCTGCAACATTGGAATTATTATTATGCATGGTTTCCCTAGTAACGACAAATTATTTTAACAGCAATTATTTTAAATTATGTTAAATCGCTTACAGTCTGTTCCAAACGGTTAAGCGGAACTAAATGGGAATTTAGTTCTTTTAGGTTGTCACGAGAAGGGACCTTGCTTGGGTTATTTCATTTTTCACGTTGGGATGTCAAAATTTAAAATTCCAACAACGAAACCATGGAAACGAATGACATATGTCAAAATTAAATATTTTGTTTAGATATTTTAATGACAAAAAAATAAATAAATGGGAAATTTGTATTAAAAATAACACAAAAAATCAAAATATATAGAAAATGACATTTTAAAATGATATTAACCTTAACCAAAAGTAAGGTTAATTTACAAAGCTTAAACAAAACGGCCGAAAGGCACGATTTAAACGATGAAAGTAACTAGATTGCAAAATCTAGTTCCGCTTAACCATTTGGAACAGACTGTATGTTGCAAATTAAAAGAAATGCAATTTTACATTGCTGTCAGATATCAATTACCATAGTAACGATACTAATGTATACATATTTCTAGAATCTTCACTAGGAAAAAAAAAGTATTTCGAAAAACATGACTAGCAAAAAGAAAGTATTTCTAGAAACCTGACTAGTAAAAAAAGTATTTAGAGAAACCTGACTAGCAAGAAAAGGATTTTGAGAAACCTGATGAACAAAAAATGGATTTTGAGAAACCAGTTGAGCAAAACAAGGATTTCGAGAAACTTGATGAGCATGAAAAGAATATCGATAACCATGACAACACAAAAAACAAAAGGATTTCGAGAAAAACAAAGAAAAATAAGCAAAAAAAAAGTTTTTCGGAAACTAAACAAGCATAAAAAAGGTTTTCGAGCAACTTGATGAGCAGAAAATAAAGGATTTCGATAAACCAGACTATCGAAAAACAAAAAAAAAGATCCGCGTAATACTACGCGGAACTCCAATTGTGGCTTCTTTTATTCGAACTGTTTATCCTCGGAAAGCGGTATACCTCCGAAAGCACGATACAGTTATGCCCGCAGCTAGGTGCCTTTCGTGGGAGGGCTCCATGAGGGAATTGAACATAAGGACTCAGTCCAGGAGCTTAGGCTTAAAACCTAATGGAAGAAGTAGAACGCAGATGCATGGCGAGTGCCATCATATTACGATATATGTAACTTCCTGGAATGTCAAGCATAAATCTTTTCAGGATGTTAGCATCTAGGTTAAGATTGCCATGTACGTGGCCAACCTTCGACGCGGAAGACACTTGAAGAAGAAGAAGTAACTTCGTGGTAACAGAGCAACAAAAAGGGACATAAAAAACATTCAGTCGATAGAAATGAGGTTCATACGGTCAGTTAAAGATGCACGCATCTTGATATACTGATAAATAGGTCTTTTAGAACAGACCAGAGGCGAAATAACTGGCTGACCCATCTGAAGAAAATGGAAAAAAAAACTTCCTAAATTAGTCTACAACAATAGACCAAAGGAAAGAAGAAGTGTAGGCCGTCTAGAATAGAGATGGGGGTGAAGATTTGAAACTTAAGGCCTTACATTTGAAGAAGATATTAATGTTTATTTTTAGGGTTCCGTTGGTATAATCAATAAACCCTTATACCGTCAGTCGTGTGTCTATCTGTCTTTCTGTCTATACGGTAATAATTGGGGCTAAAAAAATGCACACAGAAAGCTAAAATGTACCCAATACAAACTCTGCATTTATCGTTCGTCCTTTTTGCAAATAATCAATGTGGATGATTCCTCGATGATGAGTAGTCATTCTGGAGTGTAGGGGTGGATCCATGTTTCATCAACGGTTATGTGTCGACGGAGAAACTCATTAGGATTGTGATGGAAAAGCGCCTAAACAGCCATTGGGTTGACCACACGATTGCGTTTATTCTCCACTGTGAGCAAACGCGGCACCTATCTTGCCGATATCTTTTTTCATACCCAATTATTCTTGCAAAATTGAAACCACTGAGCCATTTGATCTGCCTGTGGCCTCAGCAGGTTCGCGCACTTTGACTCGTCGATCATTCAAGATCATATCGTGAATTTTGTCAATCATTTCTGGCGTAGTCACCTCAAGTGGACGTTCCGAACGATGATCATTATTTGTGGATATACGAGCACGTTTAAACTTATTCACCCAATTGTAAACAGTTTTAAAGACTGGTGCAGATATGCCCTGAACTTCATCCAACTCGGTTTTTGATATTTTTTAGTTTTTTCCTTTCAAATAAAGTGTTTAATCACTGCACGCAACTCGTTTTTTCCATTGTTCAAAAATAACATAAGTTGTTTCAATCGATTGTAAATATGAAACCACGAGATGGATATGGCTGAAAATTTAACAGCAGTTTAATGTTTAAACAGTTTAAACATGACAAATGGTACTTTTCAGAAACAAACGTTTCGATACTACTAGCGCATTCTCTTAGATTTTGTAAGGACTTATTGGCCTACCCTCGTATTTACAGTTCAGTGATCCGGATACAGTAGAGTTAGTATAACTTTGATAAAACGCGTCTTCAAAATATATATATGCAGGTACGAGGGAACAAAAGTAACAAAAATTAATGAGAAATATGAATATTAACACATTTTATGGTTCAAATGTAGTAAACGGAAAAATGTTCTATTGTTAAAAAGTTGATGCTAAGAAACTCAATAGTGTATCGAGCCTGGTACGTTACTTTACAACGTATCATTTATTTTCCATTAGGTAACGAGCCTGTGATTTAATATAAAGTCTAATCTCAAACTGAAATGAGATTTCTGACTAAAGGAGTTTGGGTACCAGGCGTGAGTGTTATCCAGGGTTCATCATTACGATATGTGAATTAAATGATATGTATATGTACTTACCAACCGACTGATCAGGCATGTTGTAATTAGTCTGGATCTTAGCTGTTCACTTAAGTTCTTAAAGGTGAAGGTTTACACACGTCAGGTAAGACGGTTTAAAATTAATGAATTTGATTTATTAAAAGTAATATTTACAATTAGTTTTAAAAAGTAAAATAGGTACAAAAACAATGAAACATTTAAAACAAATATAATCGGATAGACCACCAGAATGCAGTTACTGTGCCTCTAAGAATTCAACAAATTAGATGCTAATGCTAACCGGACCGAATACATTCTGAGCTCGTCTTCAGAGAAAAGGGTGTTTTTATAAGAAGGCTAGTGGCGTTTCTAGGAAAAAGAGTTTAAGTATTGTTCAAGAAAATGCTAGTGTTCAAAGTTATTAAGCAATAACTCCGACCAAATGTCACCTTGAACAATGAACCGTTTAAAAATATATTTCTTAAGTTACGTGTTGTAAACGTAAGGTTTCTAATTTTCTATTATCTGAATTCTCAAAAATATGTATCCTTTAAAAAATCCCAAAAAAATGCCTTTCAAAGAAATTCTCGCGATGGGTGGTGTGTGAAAGTTCGTTACAATATAAATTAGTTTTGCAATGCGATAAACAATTTATGATTTTTTTATACATATTAAAATAAAAATATGAAAGTGCATAGTTTGGGGGTGACATCATAAATTAGCACACCGGGTGACACCACTGCTATCGACGCCACTGCTCGTACATACGTAAATGCGACGTATAAAAAGTTAATAATTCAAAGTCATTATTTTTATTAGCCGACACAACACATTAAACTATCAGATGTATCTTTTACAGCTATAAAAAACTCTTTGAGCAGAAAGCGCAATAAGACCACACTAAATATCAATTAAACTAAAGGAGCAGCTGTAAACTTGAAACATTTACACTATGTAAATATACGTGTGCTCTGTCTACATCTTCAAGGTTGGTATATCTCACTCTGCCACCAATTAATGCGGATTATTATGTTTATAAATAATAATTATAATAATATTAAATTAATTTATTCACAATTAAATCAAAAATTTACAAAATTTTTAAGGATTTATTTCATTATTAGTGAACGGACAAAAAAAGTCTTTCCAATAGCCACTTAAACTATTTAAAAATTAAATTTCTTCTTTGCTATTATATTTTATTTTTTTATTATTTTTTTTTTTTTCAGATTTCTATTATACAGAATTTGGAAATAAATTTTGTATAAATTAACGACAGAACAACGTGTAAAACTTATTGAGTTTTACTTTAAACATCATCGATCGTGTGTAGGGGCAACAAGTCCCAAGTCAGAGCCAGCGTAGGCTCTGCCACTGGCCGACTCTTGCCGCTGGCCGACGTTCGCTTGCAAGGCGGTATTCTATCACAAGCATGCTATGGGCACTTAATTGTCGTACGAGGTATTTTTAGAGTTTAGTTGAACTACATATAACTACAGCGCTGCAGTCAATATGTCACAAGTGCGCAGGCGCAAAAGATGGCATTTCATTGGCTGAAACAAACGGCATTATTCAGAGAGAAAGAACTTTCATCTATGATGGCCGCCATTATCACCACATTGAGTTCTTTGTGTATCAGTAAATATTAATTGTTGAGTTAACGTGAAGTTTACCTTTGTGTATCAGTTTTTTGTGCTACAGAGTATTAATTCAGTTCATTACTATTTTAATATAGTGCCTACGCATGTTAGACGTTGTGCTGTGCCGGAATGTGAATTTTTTGTTTATTGTTTATGTAAAAATAAAAGTGAAGCATTTATTTGTTTTTTACCCTATTTTCTTCATTTTAAAAATAAAAGTGACGCATTTTCTTTGCTTTTCACTTCATTTTCTTGTTAATGTTTAGTATTAACTTTTTTTTGCAATTTTTGTTTATTTATTATTAATATTGTTTATTGTACAATGAAATATTGTAAAATGATCAGAATAATAAAAGATTTATTATATTTCTTGTCTTTTATTTCATTAACCTTTTATATAACTTATGTTTCAAAACACACATTTGCAATTGTTAGTCGTAAAATTTTAAATATAGCTCAAGTTCTGTATAATAATTAATTTATATAGAACTTATTTAGCTATATTTAAAATTTTACGACTAACAAGTGCAAATAATTTTTTTTTTTGTTATATAGCAATGAAATAGAATTCTTCAAAAACCCCGCTACTCGAAACTACAGCGCCGCTAGAATATATAGTGGAACTAACATAGCAGTCGGCGGGGGACGGGGAAAAATACCTCGAGATAGCGAGAGTCGATTGTCTATATAAGTATCTGTCATCTATGATCACAAGTCAAAGGAGTTGAGGTGTCTACAGACGGTGTGCTAGCGTTCGCCAGCGCTAATTCTGACGCTGACCGTAACATGTCGCATTGACGGACACTTACTTATGTACCCTACAGACAATGTGTCAATGCTGGCCAAGTAAAAAAATAGCGAACATAGGTCAGCGCTTGTAAAATGGCGTCTGACAGTGAGAGTGAGGATATGGTCGCAGCTTCGACCTTGCTTTGGATATTTAAATTACATTAAAATTACAAAAAATTACTTTTTACTTTACGTAGACTTCATAATTACGCAAAAATGGTTATAACCTTCCTTTTGAGCATAACACGCTTGACTGATGTGATGACAAGAGTGTGCTCGTCATGTGTACGGTGGTAACATGCATGTACAAGTCTGTACCGATGTTGGTCAAGCTCCTTTGACTTGTGATAGAATACCGCCTTGCAAGTAAACATCGGCCAGGGGCAAACCCAGCCTACGCTGGCAGTGACTTGTTGTCCTTACACACGATCTGCGGAGCTAAACAAGTATAAACATTGGCCGTGACTTGCCACGCCGTCTGCAGGCATCTTAAAGGCCCGCCTTGGCACATCGTTTGTAGGGTACACAAGTACAAGTGTCCGCCAGTGCTACATGTTACGGCCAGAATTAGCGCTGGTGAACGCTGGCACACCGCGTGTATGTACCTTTACTTACAGAGCATACATGCGATACTTAAACGAAAGAAATCCTCCGTCAAAACCAGCTATATTGGCCCTCATTCGACATTTTCAACAGAAAGGTTCCGCACAGGATCTTCCACGGACAGAAAGACCCCACACAGCTAGTTCCCAGGAAATGATTCAATGGGTACAGCAGAGTATTGATCAAGAGCTAGGGCCATCCACTCGACGGCGTTCTCAAGAGCTTGGAATCACCTGCAGTACTTTGAGGCGCATACAAAGAGGTCTTAAAATGTTTTCATACAAGGTCCAATTAGTACAGGAGCTAAAGCCGATGGATTGTAAAGCACGGATAAACTATTGAGTCCGTATTCAAGAGAAGTCCAGAGAAGACGTCAAAAGCACGGCTAAAATTTTGTATCCGTATTCAAGAGATGTCCAGTGAAGACGACCAGAGATAATAACTTTATTAACAAACTGATTATGGGAGATGAAGCCATTTTCATTTAAATGACTTTGTAAACAGACCAAATACCAGATTTTGAGGAACTGAAAATCCCAGAGTCATTTATCAACGACAGCTGCACCCTTTCAAAGTCACGGTATGGTACGAAATTACATCAGAAAGGGTGCTTGGTCCGTACTTCTTCGCGGATGATAATAGGAATACAGTCACGATTACTGGCGAAAAATATCGCCAAATGTTAAAATTTGTTATGTTTTTTGCTATTGAGAACACATCTGGAATGCGGTGGCAGTAAGATGAGGCAACTGCTCACTCAATATCAATATCCAACAGCAGGGGTGTCGAAAAGATTTGGTCGCAGTCTATTTTACATACAAAATGATAAGCAGTGACGGAACTCCCCAAGACAAAATCCTGGCTGCGCCACTGGTATTTTTTAATTATAAATGGCTTAAAACTTATTAGGTCGTTGGTAAAAATTGATTCTTAATTGTTTATAATATGAAAAATATAACAATGTAACAATTTAAGTGTACATTCATTTTCATTTAAATTTATTTAAATTATTTAAACTAAATTAGATAAAGATCATACATTTTAAAGTGATTTTACTTAAATTACGGCGCAGTTTTCTTTACTCTCCATAGGCGCCAGAATTGCTCGTTACGTCTCTCACGATAAGTCATGTAACATTTGAATAGTGTTCAAAAATTCAAGATCAAGTACATTTAAATCGGGACTATTAAGAGACTGTCAACCTGTGTGCTGGGAATGTTTCAACATTCACAATCGACATACTTACCCGTTAGGGTAAAATAGTTGACAAATAATTCACTGATGCGCGTGTGAAGGGGTATATGTCTGAAAATGTGCTTTTGTGTTTAAGTGCATATATCATATTCAAATATATGTTTCTTTAATTGTACAAAAGGATTTAGCTATACTTTTCTCCCTTTGCATAAAATTCAAATGTGCCAGATGTGAAAGATAAAACATTAGATTTTATTGCGAACTACACGCTCGGATACGCAGTCTGGTGGTCAAATATTGTACTAGGCGCCTGTAGTACTGTTTGAACTTATTACATATGTTCTAGTGTTGATTTTTTGTTAAAATGTCGATAGAAGTTGTGAAAAACTATAAAAGTAGAACAAATTGTAGTGTTTTTGCCTGTCATTCAAGACAGGACAAAGATAGGCATCTTAGTTTTTCTTTTCTTAAGAAAAATGGAGGGAAAGTTAATATTAAGTCCAGATTGGAAAAGATTTGTTTATGGACAGGAGGAAGGCATGGGAATATATTTTGAGTTAAAAAGTAACTTGAATATGCGAGTACATTACATTTGTCGCAGAAAAACTAAACTGCACTAATATATTAATAATAATAGCTAATAATATTAGCTGCTTCTGCCCAACTAAAACTAATTTTATTTCATGAGGCAATGAACATAATACACTTGTTTACAAACATAATCCATATATTGTAAATTCAGATGACCGACACTCAGATGTACCACATAAAATGAAATGCCCGGCATTTAATACCTGATCAACTACAAATTACACTTCAATAAATCTACTGAAATTAAACTTTAAATACTGTAATTTGATGCCCACCTTCTGTTATACACCTGAATACATGTGTAGCGCGTAAAAATTACAAAATTTCGCAAATATTTACTCGCATTTTCATAAAATAAAAATGTACTGTACTTAAATTAACCTGTTCGCTGTTAGCATATTGACAGCTGAATACTAAACACGACAGCCATTTTGCGTTGGAGTACAGCGCCGCCAACGGCAATGTCACTTCTCAATAGTGAATGAGGAAATATGTAGACATATTAGTATTATCATAACTTTTAAATTGTGCAAAAATGATTAAGAATACTTATATCCCATGACACTAAAAATAAAAATTATATTCAGTACTTGTACCTCTTTTCGCAAAATTATGATGATAGAATGTACATCAGAGTTACAACCTGTTTGGGAAAACAAAGCCATATCCAGTAAATAAAATAACTAGAAGAGATTTTTTTAATTTTTCCTCATTGTAAAAAAATATATTCATATCAAAATCTGTAAATAGAAAAAATGAAAAATTTATTTGGAAAGATATACAGTGGTTAAGATATGATAAGAACAATTTTGGAATACTGTAATATAAAACTACACTGAATGAAAATGATGAATTTAAAATTCTCAACTTACGTAGAAGAGGTCGTTTTTGTTCTAATGTTGAACTACCTCTAATATATCATGGGCCTGTTTCTATTAGTAAAGAAAAGAAGAAGGATTTGTTAAGTTTATTACCATATATTAGTAACGTATTTAAAGACTTTTATATCAAATTGCCTACAAACAAAAACCAGATACGTACCCAACTGATGAAGAAACTTCCGATACTGATAATTAATTATAAAATAACAATATTTGATTGTAAAATGTCTAATTAAATTGTGATTACAGATATATGTTTGACCTTAATTTGTATTAAGGGAGATATGTAACCTCTTTTTGACCATTTTTGTTTTTTGAATCCATTTATTTTCCGTCATATTATTCTGGTAATAACATAATATATATGTTTTAGTTGAAACAACTACAATTTTGTGTGATTTATGACTTATTAAAATATATTTGCAAATTAATATCTCAAAACATGATTTTTATACTTATACCCAGTGATGGCATCCTAAATTTTCAGGAAGCGGTTCTATAAAGTCATGTGATATCTAGGAACCTATTCTGTATGTTTAAGAGTGAAAACAAATCACTTACTTCCAGTTATTAAATATAAGGAAACAATTTTAAGAGCGTATTAGTAATAACCTATAACAACGGTTCCCAAACTTTTTTCACCGGGACCCGGTACGAGGTTTTAAAATTTTTTGTGACCCACCTTATGAAAAAAAAAACATTTATTTACAAAACAAATTTTATTTTAAAGCAGTAGCTTTATAGTAATAAAGAGTAATAAATAGTAATAAAGTGTATAGTATAGTAATAAAGAGTATAGTATAGTAATAAAAAATATAGTATAGTAATAAAGAGCACAAATACACACTCTTCTATACTCTATCTCAGAAAGACTGATAGTAATAAAATTTATTATTTGTAAAAAGTTATTGTTTTTTCACACAGAAGCGGCAAAACAAAAGCGACAAAATATGAATAGTTCGAAACGAAATATTGTTCAAAAACAACCGGGTGTGCCGCACATCTTATATGGGAATACGAACTAGGGTTAAACACAATAGATCATAAAAATTTGACAATAAAATTTTGAGGAAAAATATGGTCACAAGGGTGTGTTTAATGATATGATAAATATGGTCACAGGCGTGCGTTTAATAAAATGATAAATAGTATTATAGAAATACACAAAACCAATTTAAACATGTTTAAAATGTGCACGCCTCTGGTAACTGCCTGACAAAATGATTTATTACTATCAGTCTTTCTGAGATAGAATATAGTGATTAACTAACGTAAAAAAAATAATTTGTACAAAAAAAAATCTTTTTTATGTTTTTACAATTTTTTTCGCGACCCGGCAAAATTTTTCTGCGACCCGGTGCCGGGTCGCGACCCACACTTTGGGAAACGCTGACCTATAAAATAAATATTACATTTGCAACACTGCAGGGCACGGAGCACGATTCAAAACTGAAGTCAGAGTAATTAATTTATTTTTAATAATTCTAACACCGATTCCCTAAGTTTTCCATAATTTTAAGAAACGGTTCGCGCGAACCCTTCCAAACCGGTAGGATGCCATCACTGCTTATACCCCTTCACATCAGCGAATTATTTCCGTATGTGTCGGCGCTTAAATATACGAAGTGATTATTTAATGGCGAGACGACGTCACTGGAAGTTTTAATAATTTGCCGTTTCATACACATCGTAGCAGGCGATTATGCGCGCATGCGCGTAGTAGACACTTCCGCTATCTCCAAATTATTGAGTCAATGATTTCCGGCAGCCATTACCTGCCATTCTTTTATTTGATTGCCATTTTTTGGTGACGTCGTCTCGCCATTAAATAATCACTCTGTATATACTCACCCAAGGATATCTGAAAATTATTATATAATTCTTCTATTCTAAAACAATACGTAATAACAAACAAATAAATTAAATATTACACATCGTTTTTATTTAAATAATTTAAATATTTATAACGAATTGAGAATAACAAGCACATGATTTTCTTCAACCAATAAAATAATAAATTTATACATATTCAGAAACCAGCTGATAACACATTATAAATTTTATATACAGCAAAATTATTCAATACAGATTACATTATTAACGTCATATTATCGTACAATTATTACGGTCCCTTTTTAAATTCTGTTTTTGGTTCTTAACGTCGCTTATATTAGTTTACCATTTACAAAAAATATGCTCCGCCTTCTAATATTACATTCGTGACGTGGTGGTTGCTGATGTTTAGGGGATAGATTTTACATACGAGTACCTATTTCAATTATTGGATATTTAGTTTAATTATTGGTGAGTACTTACTAACAAGAAATATTGTTTTTATTATGTAAACTATGCATGCGTAATTGATGGGTATGGGCCGTGACTAAGAATGACGATGGGTATTCGGGTACCCGCTACCCGACCCTTTAAGATTGTACCCAGTTCCGATTTTGATTACTCGCTGCCCCAGTGGTTCCCAAACTTTTTAGGTTCTCGGCGCCTTTAATATATCAAAATTTTTTTGCGGCGCCCCAAGTCAAAACATTGGTCTAAAGCTCGTTCAACTTAACTTTATCACAGGGTGTCATAAATTACGACATCAATTCTGCGCGAGAAAACAGTACATACAAAAAAAAACAGACAAAATCACATTGACGTATATAGGGTTGCCACCTAACGCCTTACTCTGACCCGGAGCAAAAAAAAGTTGTGTTTTAAATAGAGATGTGCCGGATCACATTAAAGCCAGATCTGCGGATACAGATATGGATAGGGATTATTTGTTTTCTGATCCGTGGATACGGATACGGGTCTTCCATGGAAGTACAGAGATCTTGAAGCGATAGTTTGATATATCGCCCTGTTCCTATAGACCGTTCAGTTGTTAGAATGCAGTACAGGCTATCGACATCAGTCGACGCTATGATCGACATCAGTCGAAACGCCAAAATAAAATTTACTCCACATTGGGCATTTTTAGATGCAAGCTTATATGAAAACTAATTTAAATTTTTCTATACGATATCTGTTTAAGTTCCGCCTTAGAAAAACGGATACGGACCCGAGTATAGATTTTTATTTCTTGCAGATCATCCACGGATACAGATAGCCGGCACACCACTAGTTTTAAATATAATCCATTGTAAAAAAATAATCACATTCTTCCAATCTTATGTGTATATTTTTTATGTTCAATTAATATACTTGAACATATTATCAACTCATATTAAATAAAATCTGTTGAATAGTAAAAACACTATTTTTATGATATTTCATTTTCACATGTCTAGTTATATTTTGTGGCTACCAACAAAACATCCACCCTACCATAGCCTACTCAGATAAAGAAACATCGTGAATGGATTTTAAATAAATATTTATTATATATACAATATATGCTTTATAAAATAAGAAAATAAAATCAAAAAGCGATGAAAGGGAGGCGGATATTCAGAAAATCACTTAAAGAGCGGGGGCAGAAATTCAGAAAATACTTGAAGTGTAGGAAAGGCAGAAAACGTGTCACAAACCGTTAGTATTATATAAAAATAAGTTGGATGTTTATATTTCGCCCGACCCGGAGAAATACGGATTAAACCCGGAACCCGGACACAAACCTTTAAAACCCTGAACCTCCGAGTCAAATCCAAAGAGGTGGCAACTCTACCAGGTACCCGCTACCCGACCCGTTAATACTGTACCTGGTTCTGATTTTGACTATTCGCTACCCGTTATCTACCCAATGCCCGTTAACTATTAACGTGTAATTGTGAGGTATTTTGAGTATTTCTGCTTATCTATGAGTATTTTGTTGTAACAATTTTTCCCACCTCATATTTGGCAAAATGAAAAGATGGAAACGGGCCGCGTGTGGCCCCTAGTCTCTCTTTTATCATTAACCCATTAAGTCCCTCTGTCGTCATATGATTGAGCAAAATTAAGGGCCTGTAACTTTTCGCCGATGTGATATTTCGAAATAAATTTTGCAGGAAATGCATCTTTATTATTTAGTTTTTGATACTTGAAGTATTTTTAATAATTATTTATAATAAATTTTAAATAGTTAATTTAATAAGTTGTTGCTAGTGAAGGTTTTCAGTTTATACGTGTTTCTATTTATCATTTATGAAATATAAAGTATTAATGAACAAAAAAAAAAAAAACATATCAATTCTGCAAAGTACACAGAATAATATTTATTATTTGTTTTGCGCACTTTGCAACTTTTGTAACCTTGAAACTATGTCTAAATTCACTGTAGTCATATGACGACAGTGGGACTCACAGATATAATAACGCTTAAGGGTTGTTTCACTTAGGTGGTTCTACTCTGCAAATGCGTGTATATTTATAGTGGTTATTTAGTGAATAAGATAACCGTAAGTTTTCAAGTATTTTAAAATTATTTCCATACTTAGGATAATTTATTTTTTTAGTAAAATGTCTACGAAAAGGGCTTTACCAGTTCGCGTATTAGAGGATTCGCGATTCCTTTTGGGAAGAAGTAGATGAAAATGAAAAGGTGGATATTGTCGTTTTACCTTCACCGGTTGACGAACACACAGATGAAGAAGATATAGATGATGATGTTTTACTCCATGACGCACCTGAAGTGAAAGATACTGCAGGTGAAGTGGAAGTTCATTTCAAGTAAAAAAATATTATTTCTGTGCCAAGTTCTATGCCCAGCACTTCTAAATCTCATAAGAAACGTCGATTATGTAATGAAGAACCTATGTGGAGCCACCAAAAACCTCATTACACAAAGTTACCTATCTTTAAAACAAGATTCGAAGAAGTTCTGTTGAATATGAAGAGCAAAATCGGATATTTATCGCCTGTGCAATTATTTGAAACCATTTGGACTGATGAAATAAACTCTTATATTGTAAAAGAGAGTATCCGTTACTCTGCAACAAAAAATGAACCATTTACTTTTTCTGTAGAAGAGTTGAAGACTTTTTTGGGAATTTTACTTCTATCTGGCTATCATCAATTACCATCTGAAAAAATGTATTGGTCAAATGATCCTGATTTAGGTTTTTTTTTCTGTAATTAAACAGAGATTTGTGTGAAATAAAACTAAAATTGTGCTACATAAACATATAAAAAAAATCGTATTATTTAACAATGTCATACAATAAGTCCCGTTGCCGTCATATGACGACACCATCCCCTGAGGCCCCTATGGATGCGAACGTTAAAATTTGCCAAAATATCAATTACTTAATTTTTTTATGTGATATAAATGCAAAAAAAAAACAAAAATAAAATAAAAAATATATGCTTGGGACTTAATGGGTATTTAACGGGTAGAGGGCAATTAAGGGGCATTAGTGGGTAGTCAACGGGTAGTTAGAAAATAACGGGTAATGGGTATTAACCATGATATTGAGTACCCGATGCCAGAATTTTTTAATTCTCGTCATTGTTATCCGTGACCTGATTTTATCCGGCCTGTTCTAGACTTTTACTGCCTAAACCTAACATAATTATCTTGTTTTTAGGTGCATAGTACTTTATTTTCACCCATATTGGCCCTATTAAAATTATGTATCATTGTGCATGAATTTATAAACCAGAAACCATTGTTTTAGAGCCACTGATAATCCTTGAATTATTTAGTGCTACCCTCTAAATTGTTATGTGCTACCCTCTACAAAGAAATCTTGTATCGTGATAGGTACCTATTCCCTAGTTTAACCAACTGTTTTTCAGTTTTTGAAAGTCGGAGGCGTACCATCAGCCTTATATTAATTTTTTAAATTTATGAAATTAATTATTAATTTTGTGAAATGAGATTATATTTATTTTTTTGAATGTTTATTATAATGACAATTTCAATAAAATAAAAAATAAATAAATAAAAAAATAATAATAAATATGTGTTGGTTTTTATATACTTCCAAATGAGCCAAAAAAAAGCCGGCCCGCGGATATTTTTCATATTCACTATCCGGCCCACGGTTTTATCGTAGTTGCACTTGCTAGAGCAGGCACGTGCAACTTAAAAATACGGAAAAAAAAATTATAAACTTTTCAGCATAGTTATAGAGGTCAGTTAAAGTCTGGTGTTGAGAAAAGTGTTCAAGCACGCACGCACACCGAAAATTGGTCTCGGGACTTCCCCAGACCAATCTGAAAATCTTGCAATTAAAAGATATCTGAAAATCTTTTGATTGTATATAAAACTATAAAATATCCAAATAAATGTTTTACCGCTGTTTAGTAATGTCATAAGTAGAGACCGATAAAAATATGCAACGGTACTTATTTTAACAAAAAACCAACAAAAAACAAAAGAATAAAACACTTGTATCGCAATGAATTCTTATCTTAATAACGACACCTCATTATTTTGGGATTATATCCGAGATAGGTAATTCCGGTCACTCCTTTGCCATTGGTCAGTTTTTGATAAGATATTAAATTTTTATACGCTACACTATTTGTCAGCAGGGCACATTACAAATATATACAATTACATTTTATTTCTACAGATAACACATGTGCCGCTTTTTATCGAAAAACAACTAACTAAACTACCGTTGCATATTTTTGCCGCACTCTAGTCATAAGTAAAGTTAATAAGCCATAAAATTAATTGGAACAAAAGTCAGGAAAAATCCGTCTTAAATTTTGTATCGACTTTTGCTACAATAAATAATATTTAATTAACATATAGATCAATTAAACGATTAAATCAATTTCTTCTTCTATTCCTTCTTCTTCTACAACAAATATAAGATATTACATGTCTTCTTTGCTGCTAGACATTTTCGTAACTTGTAAAAATAGCGCTAAGAATTAATACACTTACGCGTCAACCACAATACGCTCCGTAGACCGAAGGTCTTAGCTATACAGATTTACAAATAATATCTGTTCAAGATAACTATAAAATACCGTCACAGTTGAGAAATGTGCTCTGTTGCCAATTTATGAACCAGTTGTTATTTGTTTAAAAATGCCAAACAAGTTAGGTTAATCCACTTTTGAGATTGAAAGCCTACATTTCCTAGGACGTAAAGGGGCTGTTGTGAATTATGATATACAGCAGTGCTGCCCAATCGTTGTGTCGCGACTCAGTAGTAAGGGTGCCGTGAAATTTATTGTTTAAACCAAATTTTTTGAGCCGCGGAGTACTTTTCACGAGAATAATTCACCACGGAGCACTATCGTTGCTATATACAGTGGCGTACGCAGAAAAATATATCGGGGGGGGGGGGCGGATTTTTCAACAACATCGGAATTTATACGTACAGTAGAACCTCGATTATCCGGACTAGGTCGGGGATGAAGATCCGGATAGGTCCGGATAACGAAAAACTGGATAAACGAAAAAAAAAAGTAGGAGAAATAGGAAATAAAAATTACGTACATTAAGCATGAATCTTTTTTTATTGATATATATATATACGTTCAGTAAACTGTGTAATTTTTTCACTTTGTTTTTTTATATCCGATATTGTGGAAGTGCCGACGCCATATTTATCAGATCAATAACGTTCTGAGTCACCTCATTTCAATCCACTGATGTATTTAATTTGTCTTTTAAAAATAGTACAACACGTTTTCTTTTCGATGACATATCGGTAACATTAAAAGAAAATATTTAAATCGCCCGTCCAGATACGTCCTGACGTGAAAACCGGTACACAGCGGCGTAGCACAGCGAATTCGTAAAATAATTTCCTCGTTTAAAAGCATCCGGATAATCGGAAATTCGGATAATCGAAGTTCTACTGTATTGAGAATGCGAGCAATCTTGAAATGGGGTAATTATAACTTTAGGTCTTTTCGAATTTTCAGGGGGAGGGGATTTATCCCGCTAATTCCCCCTATGCTTACACCACTGGCTATATATTTATATATATTTTAGTGGATCTTGATGTGTGATATGTTCTGGAAATAAATTTCTCAGTTGATCGATACATGATAATTGTTTTATGCCGATCTTGAAAAGTTATCTGGTACGGATTATAAACTGAGCAAAATGTAAGAATGCTTTATTAGTTAAAAGCAAAAATATTAATAAAAAATCAGCTGTGACCACCACAAGACCGAACGCCATCACAAAATAGGTACTTAAACAAAATATTCTCTAACACAGAAATTATTTACCATAACCATTACATATACGTATGACAAAATAAATACTTATTGTATATAACTATTATTACTATAATAAAAATAAAGTAAAAATAACAAAAAAATATTTTTTTAAATCAGCTGTGGCCACCACAGGACTGACCGCCATAAATCTTCCATTTCTGGATGGCCGCTTTTTACCAAAAGTTGATTAACTGATGCTATTGGTGTGAGAAGCTTAAAAATGAAGTTTCATAAAAATCCGTTTAGGCAAATTCGTTTTACATGTTTACACGTGTCCAAGGACCGACAGCCAGACAGACACCATGCTAAAAATAGTAAAAACATTATGTGGGAACCTCAATTCGTGGACATCCATCGAAATTTAAAAATGTCAATATCGATACGATCACTATCGTAGAAAAAAAAAAATAATGTATATGTATGTAGTGGTTGGTAAAAACTTAATCCATAAGTCTTAAGCGTAAGAAAAACTATTGAAATACTATATTTATAATATTAGAACACACTTGTCGTCTACTGGACGTTCTGAGACTTTTTTTAACAATCCGTACTTTAGCCAGCGATCCATCGAAAAATAATCGCAGCAAAAACAAATAAATAACACTTCACCACTATGACTTACTTCTATCCTGTCTGAATTATAAGAGATATAAAGAATACAGGTAATTCATATTCCTATTGCATGAAACGTCACAACATCCATTATCTATTATTTGGCAAATTTTAAAGAATTTGTACTGCATATATGCCGTTCTTGTAATATATCAGCCCTGTAATAGAACAGTCACTCAGCTGTATATTTGTATTTCATAATGGTTAAAACTTTTTCAATGACCAGTTGAACTATTGAGATTCGAGTGTGTTTATTAACATTTATTGGGGGCAATAAAATATTATTGTACTGGCTTTTGTTATCTTGAATAGCGTATCATTTCTGAGTGAAATGTTTGTTTTGAAAAATAAAAAAAACAAAACACTATTTTCACATCTGATCACATTTATTTTATTTACTTTTCATTTAACCTGCGCGACGCACCGCGGAGCACAGTTTAGGAAATCCTGGTTTAAGCTATACTTTGTAGGTGTATAATAAAATGTTTAATATCGTACAAATCAAAATAAAATAAAATGGAAATGTTTGTGAATCAGGATCATTAAAAATAATAAGAGACAAAATAATTTTTTGGGCGCAGCTACTAAGAGTTTTCGGCATTTTTATTGTTATTATATATGACACAATTCAAAATAAAACGTAAACTTAACTTCATTTGGTCACACATTAAACAGAAATAAGACGAAAAATGCTGTTTAAGATAATATGGCAACGTAGAAGAGGGCTACCAACTTTTAGAAGCCACGTGTGACAAGTGAGTAATGCTTACAGGTTAGCTGCATTTCATTCTAACATTGGCAATTAAATTAATCAAGTGTGACGTCATTTCATAGTTACCTTGAACAAACTTTAAAATGGCTAATATGTAGTTATAATTACTAAATATCCAATAATTCGGTACTGCTTATATCTACTAAATGTAAACCTCAACAAGCAACCCGTGGTGGATGGAATAAGGTCTCCGCAGAGAGAGAAAGCAAAAGAGAAAGACACGAAATGCAAAACTTAATTCGCTTCCACTACTACTTTTATATTAGTCCTACGCGCTTCCAAATTATGTACGCCACGGCTCGCTGGTTGAGTTATATATATTCTTCCACTATCATAAGATACAAAGATCGAATTATAACAAATTTCGGAATATACATTTTAATATCACATTAATTGATATTGGTAAAATTAAACTTTTCTAAAGCCGTTTGGTTCGATTCAAATAAACAGTGATTATATAAATACACCGTTGCTTAGACAGTCGATAATTTACTCATTAATTTATGACCAGTTCAGCAGGCTACATTTTTAAATTTTTTAAGAGCTATAAAAATAGTTTTATTTCTTTTTAATTTTTTTTACATGCTATTTTAGTTTTATGGGACAAATAAATTATGTGAAATGTTTAAAATAATTAGTAATAAACATTGCAAATACAGTGTAGTGCGAATTTTTTGCCCAAAATGTTTGGTTAGGATTATATTTTAGTAATAAACATTATAAGTAGCGATGCTCAATACAAGGTTCGAGGACCACTTGTTTCAATAAGAATTTGTTCGTGGTACCTATTCCGTTCGGCAAGTCAGAAAAACTTTCGAAAGCGAGAAGAAGTGAAGATAAGATTATTGCAGTCCCTAATTTCCTTTTATGTTAGTCAACATCTGGGGTCCATATTGTGTGTTTCTTAAAGCAGTGGCATATTCAGATGGTGGGCGGGCACTGGGGGCATGTGCCCCCCTTAAGGTCCAAAGAAATAAACATTTAACAAATTTAAAATAATCGTACAGCAAAATAACTTATGCATTTTACAATATATAAGCTATACTTTACTATGATATGTATTGAAATTAATAGGAAATACATATGACGTGAGTTTGTCCGTTCGGTAGAAACTGTGGGCAACCGGCTGGATTTAGAGAATTGAACGCATGTACGAGAAATATTGATACTTCAAAATATATCCCGCGAAAAAAAAAAATATTTATCGAAGAAAAAAATGATATCAAACGAAAGTTTTTGATACATGGATTAACAATCACATGTTTTTTATCAACAAATATTGAAATTATCATCTTTTTTGTTTATGAAATAAACATCAATATCCAGCAGCAGAGGTGTCAAACTCATTTGGTTCGCGGTCTATTTTACATACAAAAGGACAAACCGTGACGTCAAATATCCCAAAGGGCTCCTTAATAGAGTATATTTTACATTTTTAAATATATTTTTATCCTAAATAAGCTCAAGTTTTTTAATTAATGCTACAGATGCCACTATAAAAATTGTTGGTGTCCGTGTGCGGATTACACCCCCCCCCCTCTAACTGATAACATAATAAGTGCCCCTCTAACCATGAGTCCTGCATACGCCACTGTCTTAGAGTACATTAGAACGTATTTTAAGAAGACCGTCACTATCAAGATATTGAAATAGCAACATCTATATGTATTCTTATTTAGTTTTTACTTCAGACAAATAAACTTTTCACAAACCACGAGTGCTCTTTTTATTTTTGTTTAAATACAAAATATTCAGTGGGATTCTGAAAGTTACTACAAGGGTTAACGTTAGGTCACGGCGGTTTTTATCGAATTGCGATTCTGAACGAGAGTTTCCGTGCACGTTAACGCTGAAAGTTGGAGTGACTTGACGCCAGATGAATCGCAGCGTTTATGTCGGGTTTACATTGGTAGAGTATAAGAGCTAGTAACTAGCGCAAGTAACTAGAAACTAGTTACTATCCCTGTGTAAACAGTTGACAATGTGACTAGTAGAGTACTAGCTTCTAGTAGTTGGGCTAGGATAGCAGCTAGCACGTCGATGTATTTACTAGCTACTATCTTTTCCCCCACTACGCAAAATTGATTCATTTCAAATTGGCGGCAAGCGATAAACCGTCATAACATATAGAAAAAAAAAAACATATCAGGTAAGTTATAATTTATTTACATAAATTGCGTAACATTGATTTATTAATTGATGATGTATGAAATCATCTGTGAAATAGCTGCTTTTGATACACGAAAAAGATGTTGTAGACTACGATAACTATTTCCTGTGGCTAGGAAATAAAGCGTTTTTTCCAATTTTATTCTTGCTGGGATCGCATCCCTCATTGGTGTATCAGTTCGTTGTATTAGTGGATTAACTAAATTTAATAGTCTATTAAAATCATCTGGTGTCATTCTTAAACACAGTCTGTACTTTATTTGATCTTCCACAGCTAATTCAGGAAACAGAAAGGCTGATGCGCCATGGGTAGCTCTTCTATCAATCAATTTTTTAACCCATTTTCGTTTAGGCTTATATTCTGTACCAATTTCTCCAATAAGACAATCAGTTGTTTCCTCCACAAGAAATGATGTAATACAAAATACCAATTTTTAATGGCGTCACGCCGGCGACGATGTATATTCATATTCAACTATTTTTTGCAAAAATATAATTGCACAACAAAATCACAGTGAAAATGTCAAATGTGTTTTAACACTTACTATCCAGAAAATAAGATAGAATGCCAATTGTATACGACACCTACTATCCCGAAAATAAGATAGTAGAGTAAAGCGCGTAGTACTTGCGCTAGTTACTAGCTCTTTTACTTTACCAATGTAAACCCGGTATTAGAAATAGCTTGTACTAACATTAACATATTCTAACCTCTAAAAATCTAGATTCGAAGTTATAATATAATTAAAATTGCATCAATCTTTATCAAATAACGCATCTGCCTGCTTATTCAACTACAGATTACATAAAAAAAAAAAAAAATAGTAAAAATCCTTATAGAAAAATTATTTTATAGACGAATAAAATCACGTTGAGCAAAAATTCTAAAAATTACTTGGGAATGGGGAAGATAAAATTTAAAATTTAGAAAATAAACCGCCCGGTTTATTAGCCACGAAGGGTGCTTGCATCCCACGAGGGATGCAAAACTTTTAAAAATCACTGAACGATGTATTTAAACGTTAAAACTGTCTAAATTTAATCCAATGCACAGTGCATAGAAAATAAGCTGGGGACAGGGGGGACAATAATTCTAAAAATCACTTTAAGAGAGAGCAGCAGTACACAAAAATCACTTGAGGATGAGTGAGGTAAAAATTCAGTAAATAAGTTAGAGGTAAGGGGGACAATAATTGTAAAAATTACTTTAAGGGAGAGCAGAAGTACATGAAAGTACTCCCACATCACCTGAGGATGGGGGAGGTAAAAATTCAGAAAATAAATTCTAAAAATCTCTAAAACCGGAGAGGTGGCAAAACTTAAAAACAAATCACTTGAGAAGCGAGTGCAGAAATACAAAAGATTAAATTGGGGACGCAAAAATTTAGTGTAGGCAGTTTAAAAGTTATTTTTGGGCCTGACACTATAGGACTTTTGTTGAACACCACTGCAATAGAGTATAAATATATGACAGCAATTATAGTTCCCAGCCTCTGCCGGTGTGTGTGCTTCCGATGGACCGATTACCGGCCTCCGGAATAGAGTCGCGTGAAAGTGATCCAGAGAAATGTATCTATTTGTCTCTCGTGCGATTGTGAAATAATGACATTAACACTACCTATTGTTTACATGATTTACAAGTCTGACACACTAAAATTCATTCAAGAAATTTAGAAAAATTGATGTGTGATATTTCACACATTTCAGGGTTTTGTAGGTATTTAACTGACAGTGGCCCGTAACCGTAGTCCAAATGCCCAATAGAGTTATATCAAATTCTTAATCGAACACTATAATGCGAGACAGACGGACAGATGGACAGACAGACGGACAGACATCATGCTAAAAATAGTCAAAACGTTATGTAGGGACCTCAATTCGTGGAGATCCATCGAAATCTCGAAATGTCAAAACCGGTATGATCACAATACCTCCCTTATATATGTTGGCGGTCGGTAAAATTAGATACTTTTACTAATATTTTTAAAATCATAAAAGAAGTATGGAATAACTGGATTGTACATAAAATAATAAATTGACAAATTGAATTAATTCAATTGTCAGGAAATTCTCTTATTTGATTGGCTAAATATAAAGCATGTACAAAGATCTGCAGAACGTCTTAATGTTTGCGTGAATTAACTCTGGACAGGTCACTCTGAGATTTGAGAATACCGATTTGACATTTGATCGTAACTATGGTGAGAGTTATTTAACATTCACGTAACTTAACGCCAGTTTTCAGAATCCCACTGAATATGTAGGAAATAGTTGCGAAACGTGATACATATACAATCTCCGTATGTGTATATAAAACAAGAATATTCAAAATTCTTAACTTCAGTGTTAATTGATAACACTGATGTACATTTCTACTACAAAGCAGTGGCGGAGCTGGGGGGGGGGTATATTATATTTTTTCTGTGAATCACTTTAAATTATAAAATTTTCAATCATATTAGTTTTATAAAACGAATTGCTTTTCTTATTTTATATTCTAGTTCAAAGAATAGAGTAATTTTTATTTTATTGTTTTCATTAAAATTCGTTGATGTGCATCTTTATGGTTTTGTTTTGGCGATTCTTCCTAACAAAGGCACCGCCGCAGGGTAATTTTTTAAGGTCATCTATAAGTTCTACACGATTAAAAAATCTGGCAATTTTATCCATTGGATAAACATATAACGGATAAAATCGACTTTAATGAAGTAATTGAAGATTTTTCAAAGAAAAAGGCAAGAAATACAGCATTTTAGATCCTTAAAATTTTTCATTTCATAAATAAATAACAATTTCAATAAAAAAGTCTATTTTTTTTTTTCTACATATAAGGTCCCCAACATGCTAACAGCTACCAGGTAGTTTTTTTGAACGGGGGGGGGGTCAAATTTTTCATCGCCCCGGGCAACATCACCTCTAGCTACGCCACTGCTACAAAGTGGTTATCTTGGAAATAAATAATTATTATTATCTTCAGAGTACAATATTGACCCGATATTGTGCTATTGTACAATATCGTTGTATTGTATATTAGATGTGGGAAATGCGAATCTTTTTAAAGATTTGTTCAGTATAGAATGGCTCTCTAAAAAGATTCGTTCTTTTGGAACGAATCTTTGGCGTACAACAAATCTACCGTGTTTACTGTTTATGTCACGCTGTCTTGGCTTTGTTATTACATTGTTGTGTACTGGGAGCTGAGAACAGTATACATACTTCTGTAGTCGCTAGTGGTTCGCGAACGGCGAACGTATCAGTACACGTAGTACGTACACGTGTCACGTACACGTATACACATTGTACTACGCTGTATCTCGAGTCTGCCGTTCAGCTTTCGCTCGTGCCATATTCCAAGTTCGCCCATCCAGACTGAGCCTACATACCAGACTACAGATATAGATGTACGTGTGCTCCACACTACACACTACACAGCCACCAGCCTGAGCTCTGTGCACGACTCTCGTTCCGTTTCGTTCTATATAGAGTCACACTCGCCACTCGCTAGCATTGGTTCGTGAGTTCACATACTGAAGATTCGTTCGCTGCTTATTAAAAGAATATATCGTTAATATCGGTATATTCTTTTAATATACCGATATTAACGATAATATCAATTCATTGGTAATATCAATTCATTGCAACAATTCGCTCTTTTGGAATGAATCGTTCGCGAACGACACATCTCTATTGTATATCATTTAATTCAATGTTGTACTCTGAAAGTTACCACTTTGCAGAGCCGTAGCAACGGCTTGGCATACGAGTACGTGCCTGGGGCGCGAGGCTTGATAAGGGGCGCCATCGTGTGAGGAGGTGAGGACCTTAAAAAAAAAAAAAGATAAAAATTACTGTAGAAACTGTTTAGGATCTTGTTCACTGTTAAGAATCTTGTAGAAACAAAAATAAAAATGTTGACGTAATCTGTTTCTGTGTAAAATTTTCCAATATTGTAATTACTTAATTCTGGAAACGAATGACATATAAAAACTATCAATATTTTCTGTGAAATGTAATGAATCATATTTTATTGTTAAATAAATGACACTTCCAGTTTAATTGATTTTTAAAAAGTAGGGCATCGATTACTGAGCCTACCTTAACAAGCGAACTAATAACAATTATTGTTTAAATAATAAAGATTTTGCTATAAACATGCGAGTAAATTATCCTTCTTTTTCACTTGTCAGTGCATATGTTGCAGGCAGTTAGTTACGCAAATATTTACCTGGAAAAATAGCTTTATAACACTTATTTATATTTAAACTTTACTAGGCAAATAGTATCTGATGGAACGATATTGAGCAAATTGTGTGCAATTTAATAATTGGTTATTTAAGGTTATGTATAGTGTTTATACGATAATTTATCTTCAAATTTAAGTGTTCCCACCTATGTAAGTAAATATTTAGCTTCTACGAAAGATTTTGGCAGTCGGGTTATTTGCATTCTTTGTTCCGAGTTCTGATGGGGGCAAAAACGGAGAAAGACAATATTAGAACCAACACAACAGAATCTATAGTGGCGAAAATATCAAGTGGCTTGAAATCAATTTAACTATAATTTCATTGTTTTAATCGATTTTTTATATTGTACGCCTTGTATTACTAAATGAATGATGTCACTGACGATCTTTACCCCGTTATGTCGGCAGCTGACGATCATTTTTATTTAATATAATATGTAAACTAATGTAAGTTAAATTTCGTAGTTTTAAACTATTTTTTTTTTATGATATTATTTTATTCTTTCGATTTATCTAGTTCAGTTGCACGATATAATATAAAAAATAGATTAAAACAATGAAATTATAGCTAAATTGATTTCAAGCCTCTTGTTATTTTTATAATGAATAGTTTACATATTATATTAAAAAATTTATGTGAAGTGTGAATCTTCACACATTTCTGGGTTTTGCAGGTATTTAGTAACTGAATGATGATTATTTGGGATGCCAAAACAAATTTTATGTCAAAATATTTTTTTATGAATTTTAATTCGAATGCCTAATACCATTATTTAAGTTTCTAAATATGTACAGTATTTTATTTATACAGCAAGGTTCAGTAAGATTTTTAAAATTGCGCCTATGGCTTCCATTGGTTGCTTATATCATAAGTCCCTCCCTCTGATTTCGTCACAGAATTAAATTATAATTTCAACACTTCCCACTGGTTATTAAATTTACGCTTTTAAAAAATAAATGCAACATTTACCAAAATATAACGAATTTTGACAAAATAATTTAAACAAAATAGAAATGCAAAAAAAAAAAACAATAAAATTAACAGGATTCGAACTCTGCAACGTTCGCACTGCAATTTACAAAGTGCGTTACGAAACCATCTGAGCTACCAGAGTTTCTTATCTGAAGTGTTACATAGCGAATTATATATTTAACATATTTTATTTAAAAACACAAAAAATGCGTTATTTTCTAAAAACATAATCTGATCAAAAATTCCTGTTGTACTATTCCGGTTCACACCAATGTACATTACTTAGAATTTTTTCAGATTTTTAGTTTAAACCATCTAGGCTACAGGGTGTGGGACAAAAAATTTTTTGCACAATTTTGGCAAAAATCGCATCAAAATAATTTTTTTTGCAAAAATAAAATTTTGATCGTTAATCCACGTACTAAGGGCTTTCATTTGATACCCTACTCAGAATTTAAAAAAAATATTTTTTTTTTGATGAGCACATTTTAGTTTATATTTTTAGGGGGATATGTTTTTTAGATGTTTTAGTATTTTTCCTATGTGTGGGTCAAAGAGTTGTATAAGCATGCCAAATTTCAACTCTCTAGGTTTAGCCGTTTGGCTACAATTTTTACCGAACAGACAGACAGACAGACAGACAGACAGACAGACAGACGACAAAATGACGGTATAAGGGTTTTTTGGTCATACCTACAAAACCCTAATAAAAATGATCGTCAGCTGCCGACATAACGGGGTAAAGATCGTCAGTTACATCAATGATTACATTACAAAATGCTTAGGCGAAATGCCTGCTCTGCAATTATAATCCCTCAGTTGACGGTCTTACCCCCATTGTGTAAACAGCTGATTGTTGTTTTTATTATTCTAATTATATAATAAGTTCGATGTATAAGTTTCATTGAATTTGAAATGACTTTACATATTTTTTTTATGACAGGTTTATACAAGCGACTGACGTATAATCCCTCACTACGCACGCAGCTGACTTTTTTTATTATTATTATGATAATTTAAACAATAACTGTGCAAATTTTCAATTGGCTTGAAATAACTTTTGGATTTTTTTTTACAAGATGAACATTTTTTCACGACTAGCCTCACCACGATTTTGGCGGCTGACGCTTGTAATATCAATTACAAAAAAATTAAGCTGGTGGAAATGACCATAAAAAATTCAACGCTGCCTCCCGGACCTAAGGATTGACTTGTACATCTTAGGAGGTAGTAAATTCAAGTAATGTTGATCTAATTCTCTTATGTAAAGCTAGCCACGTGAACCTTCATAACGAGACAATAGGTCTCGTTTGTCCCATTACTAAAATTGTACCCGTTTCACAAGTAGTGCAATGTTCTAATGATTAACAGTTCACAAAATACTTTTTGAAATATAACTTCAAAATATATTTTAAAAGTGGAAATTCTCAGAATATTAAGAAGAAATTTATATTTCAATGTGTTTTCGATGTTGTATGATTATTTGAGTACATTAGTGATGGATCCAGCCTTATGGACCTTATGATTGCGTGGGTGCGTTTTGTTGTGCCAATTCTGGTTTCGGTTTAATCAGAATACACGTTTTGTTGCGACTATATTCTCATTCTATTCATTCTACTGATTGGATGACTCGAGGTCGAACGACTGGAATGAATAAGTGTGGTGGGGATGAAAAGTAATATTTGTGCAGTTGTTTTCATTTGGTTTTTAAATGTACATATTAGAATTGAATCTTGGTATTACTTAGGGTTACCAACCGTCCTACTTTAGTAGGACATGTCCTACAATTTACCTCCTTGTCCTTCGTCCTACCCACTGTTAAAAAATATAGGAAATGTCCTACTTTATAGTATTTTTACTTTTGAAGACGCCTTTACCGCTGAGTCGACGTTTGCCGATGAACGCGATCGAGGCATAACGTTTTGACTAAATTTCTATGATGTCATTAAGGATAAAGCTTTATTAAAAAAGCAGGTAGATCTAAAAAATATGATTTTATTAAAAAAAAAAAAAGAAAAGAAAATGTGAACGTCAACCAATAAACATATCTAATTATACTTTTTATTACCATATATATTTAAACTTGATTGTTAATTATTTATTGTTTCTTATTAATTACTATATACAAAGAAAATTTAAAAAAAATTCTTATGATTTATTTTATATCTTTATTTCTAAAATGTGATTTTGTTAAATATAAAGAATGATGAACCAATAAACATATAATTTAATTTTCATATTAGTAGTATTACTTATTATTTATTGATTGTTTCTTGTTAATTATATGTTATGTTGGATCCCATAATAAGGCCTTTTTTCATAATGAGGCCTTTTTGAAAATTTGTTTAATAATATATAATCTATAATAAAATGTTTTTATAGTATTATTAAACAAATTTAAAAAAAGGCCTCATTATGAAAAAAATGCTTTACTATGAAAAAAGGCCTCGTTATGGGATTTGAACTTAATTAGGTCCTATATATTTCGTAGCATATAAAAATTAAAAAAAAAAAAAAACTGTCCTACTGTGTCCTACTAAACTACTATTTTTAGTTGAAATATCCTACTCTGTCACGAGAGACATTTGGTAACCCTAGTATTATTGCTAATATAATTGAAAATAATTTTTACTTTTAGGTATTTTCTCATTTTGTGTCCTAAAATAAATATATACCTATATGATTTTAATATAGTATTGATAAATCTAGACTTAAAATGTATGTACAATTCAATTACTCGTTCCAAAACATTACGTTCTTGAATATTTGCTTCAATTATAAAGTTTTTTTTATTCTGCATTTATTATTTAGATTATCCATTTAGGTGAAATATGTTCGTTATTTGTTCTACAACGATATGACTTAACCTCCAAGCAAATGCCATTCCATGTTTACTTCACGATCAAAATTGTCGTTTTCTTGCGCATCAATTCTAGTACTTCTAACCAGCCACCAACAAAACGCACCCAATGACAGATACGACGTTAGAAGGGTGGGGGTGCATTTGATTTTTTACCATGGAAGAACACTTTTGTATTCCATAAGGCAATGTCATATTATCATTAAAAATAAATTTACATTATGAAACAAATTTTCAATGATTTTTTATAACATTTTCTTTTTTAAATAAATCATGGGGTGGGGGTTGATATTTTTTTCACTCTTCCCTACATCGGCCACTGGAGTACATAAAAACACATTAAACTTAATAAAATATTTGAATATAATTAAATTTAATAATATTCCTACAAAATAACTTAATAGGTAATTTATCGACTGTCTTATATAAAATCATAATAAGTTCTACTGACGTCACAATTATACATTTATTTATTTTTTTCATTACTAAATAGAGCATGACTTAAAAGCTATTTAAAATTTTGCTATAAATACTTTTATATTTTCTGAAACATATGTAAAATTCAAATATTTTGCTATATTTTGTTTCCTGGCAAATGAAATCATTTATAAACATATCTAAAATTATAACTTCTCATCTTATTTCAACAATTAATTACATACACATTTTCCCAGAGAAAACAAAAAATATTAAACGACAAGAAATTCAATTAAATGTAAAAATAAACTACCGAAGGTACGAAATAATAATGTTAAAATTATGTTAATCAGTTTAAAATTATCTGCGTACAACACTTACGGTTATTAGCGTGTTAAAATTAGGAGAACAAAATTTTTGTGAAGGCCAGACAGGTTACTGGAAAAACTAAAACCATTGGAGTAAATATGGACAATGAATGTAAAGTAACAAAGAAAAGTTGAAAAATTATTTTTTTCCACGACTATATAAATATACGTTCATTACAGGCGTGCTAGTGATTAGTAAATGTAGCACGTTCCCCACTCCTTTTTATTACACACTGCTGACCTGCTACGTAATGAGCTCATAACGTACCAGGTTGAGCTCATTACATAACAGGTTCAAGCAGCAATGGCCGACCGTTGCTAGGCAACGTAATAAATAGGTTGAAAACATATGTCAAATTATTGTTTGTAAAGGAAACCGGATTAAAATTAAATGAAGTTTAATTAAATGAAGTCAAATTAAATGAAGTCAAATTTTGCAAATATAATTTTTGATAGAGTTGGTCTTGGCCACTTAGTTAATCAGCTGATGTAAGAATTGTTATTTTAACTGAATTTACATTTTGTATGACACGTAGATGACCGTTGCTAGGCAGCCTAATAATTAGATTGAAAGCAACTGTCAAATTATTGTTAGTTTTTAAAGGGAATTGAATAAACATTAATTAAGTAATAAAGTTATAGTCGTGGAAAAAGCTTAGTATGAATCTTGCATGTAATTTATTTTCTGTTTTCTCTGATATATATACCGCTGTGACTTTTTACGGGTAACTAGTCTAAAATTTCTTATTTACAATAACATTTTTCGCCGAATTTTAGAATTTAGTGGTATGAAAGTATAACAATCAAAATTATTTTTTTAGATATTTAAGTCTTTCGTCTTTCATTACATGTTTAAAATTAGTGAATTATAGTATACTAAGGCAAAGATGAAAAATACGAAACAATTATTATCATATATTATGCCCATTATTCTGGAAGAATAATAATCTACAGCATAAGACATGTGCATTCGTTTTCGCGGATGATCCGCAAAAAATAATAATCCGCGTCCGTATCCGTTTTTCCAAACCGGATCTTAAATGGATATCATCAGTGTTGTAGTGCATCTAGTGTAGTTACAAGTATCTAGATACAGGAACTAGATACTTTTTCAAGTATCTAGATACATATTAGATACTACTGAAATATGTATCTGTATCTGTATCTAGATATTTAAATTTAAGTATCTTGTATCTGTTTTTCAGATACTTTGCTCATTACTTTATTTTTATACCGGGATACCGACTTGATAGTAAACCTGATAATTAAAAATAATAGTTAATTTTAAATTGTCAATTTGAATATTTTATTTTGCTATAAACAAAATTCAGAAATCAATTGAAATACTGACGGTTACAAATTAAATTTATGTGGAATGTCAAGAAAAAAGTTATTCTCACTCGTTTTTCGTAGCATTTGCACGGCCGTAAAAATAGTAGGTATTATGTGCAACACTTTAAAAACAAATGGATCATTATTAATGAAAACCAAGTTTTTGAATAAATATTGTTGCTATTTTGATGACCAATTTACTAAAAACATATAAAAAATTATATCCACACAAATGGTTTGGAAGTGGACCGTGGTTTTGTGAGACCTTGGGCAACACAAATTAAGGCGTTTCAAAAGTATCCAGTCATTTAAAGTACACTTTGATAATTTTTTTGAGGCATTTCATCACTTGAGGCAGGCCGGGCTCTAAAAATTAATTTCATTGCCTAATTGAAAACAGTAAGGTAAATCGGTATGTTTCCTAAAGGAACTAGAAAAACATTATTTATTATTTTTATTTCATATAAATATAATTTGTAAGCGTCAGAATGTCAAATGAAATTTTGTTTATAAATTAAATTTGCATGGAACTTCAAATTAATAAAAAGAAAAATGTACCCGGGTTTTTCTGTGAAGCCCGTAGTCTTGATTTTGGGTGTAATGGGTGGCCTTAAAGCTGTTTTCAAGAGGGAAATCGAGATCATTCCCGTCTGCAGACCATCTGCTACCTCTCTGGTCTGCAGATTCCAAAAAGCAGTGCTGCTCGGATCGTTTCGCATTGTGCGGACGCTGGATTTGGTGTGAGCCCATCGGTAGCATATCGCCACGGTTTGGGATGCGACCGATTGCTGGGAGAAAGCTCTCTCGACCTTCTTGTGAAGGTAAGAGAATAGCGTCTCGTCTGTGCCGAACACGTTGCGGGCAAACCTGAACGGTACTGGCGAGACTACAAACCCCCCTTCTTTAATAATAATAATAATAATAATAATAATAATAATAATAATAATAATAATAATAATAATAATAATAACTGGATCTAGCGTAATTTCCGCGTCTGCATATCGCCAGGGTTTGGGATGCAGTCTTGTGTATTTAGCTCCACTAGTCACCAGTATGACGCGGCTCAAAAGGTTGCTGAAGTTTGAGATTAGTGGACGCTTGTCAAGACCTGACAAATCCCATAATAATCACATATTTCTTATCAGTAATTTTTTATTAGTGGACAAAAATTAGGGCTAAAATTTCATTGAAATGAACATTTCGTTAACAAGAACATAGCTGCTTATCTTATAAGACTAACATTAGTCTTATACGTTAGTACAGAGTTTGCCAAACTTTTTGAGCTATGAAGCATTTTCACGAGAAGAATTCGTCGCGAAGCACTCTCATTGCTATATATATATAGCAATACTAGTAGATCTAGGAGCACAGTTTGGGAAACTCTGCGTTAGTGCATATGACTAACATAATACATACGTTATTTAGTACAAAATTATTCCGTAGAATTGTGTTTTACGTTGAATTAGTGGGCTTTTTGTGACTTCACGGTGATTTTTAACAGCCTGTTAATTGTTAGCTACTACATGTATTTCAATAAAAATAATTTCTTAAACATGTTTTTATATGGTATTTTCATTTTTCAGTGTTTTTCAAAAGTATCTAGCTAGATACTTTTACGTATTATACGTATTATACAATTTTTATGATAAAATTTTTGTTTTGCATGTATCTGTATCTAGATATAATTTTTCTTAGGTATCTGTATCTGTATCTATTAGGTATTTTTAAATGTATCTATTACAACACTGGATATCATATAGATAAATTCGAATTAATTTTCATATAAACTTGTTTAGAAATGCTCAAGGTTGGATAAATTTTACTCCGACGTTTAGATTGATCTCAAGAATCATATTAGTTGCCAATTGTTTTTCGAAAGGTCTAGTACAGTGTTTCTCAACCTTACGGGGGGTTTCGGGACCCCCCGCAATTATATCAATATTGTCTGCGGCCCCCCTATATATATATATATATATATATATATATAGGTGGTATTGGTTTAGGTCTTAAACCATCCTCCGCTAGGTACTGCACTTCAGGCTTACCACAAGGTAGCACGTCATACGCGAATACCTGACGGGGAAAATACACACTGCCGCATCCCAGACCCTGGAGATGTGCGGCAGCGGCTAGTGCACTACGCCGTGCGTCTTCAAAGTGCGTAAGGAACCAAGCAAACATGCTTTTTGCACTCTGCAGACCAAAGAGCTGGAAATTGATCTGCAGGCAGGAATGATGTTAAGTTCCTGCACGAAGGACGCCTTCGTTCCGTCTAGAACGCCCATAATGAGAACCACAAGCTTGATTCTGTGTTCCGGTACATTTGACTTTGATTTTTATCGAAAAGGCAAAGTGTGAGCAAGTTGGGAAAAATTTTGAACTAAAATTTATACAAAACATTAAAGGTAGTATTGAAATTTTAAGTACAGGATATTAAGGACAGTTTCGAATTGACAAAAAACTATAATATATATATGACGATTATATTCCCTACAACGACTTGGAAGTAAAGTATTTTTATTTACAAGTGTTCAAAGTGCCTTATAATTAGATTTAAACACATTCGCATCCTTGTTCTTGAGTTATCTGTAGCTCGGAGAGTGATAAAAAAAATATAATAAAAAATATTGCACTTTTAAGTCGTACCTACTTCAAAGAACAACTTGAATTTTGATTGCTTTTGATCAGTTTGTTTAGCAAAAGCCCATTTTACTCATTATAAAGTTAGCTAATGACAACCTTAGAAAATTAATACTCCATTTAGTTCCGCTTAAACTTTTGAAATAGCCTGTAGCTTAAATTAGTTGACAAAATAAGTAATTAGATAGAATAATAAATAAAATATTTATTTTATTTATATTATGAAAGGTATATTTTTCTGAATATTAATATAAGACTCGTATTTATAAATATGAATAAAATTTATATCTTGCAAGATTGAGCGTATTGCTATTATATTTTCATGTTTTGATCTTATATGACTTCGCCGCCCCCCGACGAAGCCTTCACGCCCCCCCGGTTGAGAAACGCTGGTCTAGTATACATTAAAAATTAGAGTAAAACTAATTTAATCAAATACAACTTATTAATAAATCATGAAAGCGCTGTGGGCCGAAACCTAATATTATAAAAGTTATTAAGACTTTATTAAACAAATAAATCTGAAGCCAAACCAACATAATTACATGGTTTTATGGTCAGCTATTTTATTAAGATGAAATAAATCTTGAAAATCAAGTCTTAATAATTATTTTATTTTATGTTTTTTTTTAAATTTATTTATAATAACATTACAAGTTATTGCAAATAAGTGGCAATAAGCCTTTTTTAGAATTCTTTTGTTTTGAAATTTACTGAAGTAGTTATTTATTTATTTATTTATATATTAATTTATTTAGTTATGCAGCATACATTCTCTAAATATCTTATAATGTTTTTTTTTATACGATGTTAACAAAATAAATTGACTGTTATAATTTCACACCTAATCAACCAACAATCCTAATCGTCATGAATTAGGTTTTTTATAGTGATATATAATTACCGTATTTATCCTGAAATCGTTCATATCATAGTTACATATCAGTTATTGTAGCAACTGTAAGTCTGTAAATATCACTCGAAGAAATAGAATATCCAGTAACCAGCATTGAAGAGCATGAACGCCACTGGGAAAATGATCCTCGAATATTTGTCTATAACGTTCACATCTTTGATCTTCGGCATAGACGCCTTTAGGACGGAGGCGCCACGTCGCAACGCATGCAGCACTTTCGGTTTATGCACGTTCGGACCTGAGAAATTAAGTTTTATTTAGATTAGGAAAGTAGAGGCATGGTAAATGGAAAAATAAACAGTAAATATGTAAACAAGTTTCCAGGACGAGTTTGCGATGACTCTAGTTCTGTTGCTCCTAATAAGTACGTTTTATTGCTTTCAACCGAGTTGCGAAAGTTTAGCCAGAAGAAGGTGTGCAAAAAAAGATCAAGAATCGTTTGTTGTTTGAAGCGATCAAGGTCGGAACTGTCACTTTGATAATTCACCATAACCATAAAATAATTATACAAAATTAGGGTGACCATTCGTCCCGCTTTTTGTGGGACTGTCCCGCATTTTGATTGGGTGTCCCGCATTAAGATGCATCCCGCAAAAGTCCCGCATTGTAACTTGTATTTGAGGACCTTTTTTTTGCTCTTCACTTGGTCTTGGGAGGTGAGGACCTTTTTTGTTTTGCTCTTCACTTGGATTTGAGAGGTGAGGACCTTTTTTTTGCTCTTCACTTGGACTTGGGAGGTGAGGACCTTTTTTTTGCTCTTTACTTCCGTCCCGCATTGCCTTCTTAAGAAAATGGTCACCCTATACAAAATGGATCAAAAAGCTGACATATTATTTGCTATTAATAACTTCTATCGACTTAGAAAAGATTACGATGTAGAAAAATTGGATGGTAGGTATTATATAATTCAGAAGTAAGTATTGGTTTTTTTAAGTCTGTTTAAAGTACGATAATTAACTAATATAACAACTGAAGAAAAGATACAGTGTTATTATTTATAATTAAAATTGTCTTTTAGCATGTGTAATGATCATATTCCAAAAATTAAAAATTATATGAGTTGACTATTCCTCAGTTCTCAAATGCAACATTCAAATCACATTTTAGAATGAATGTCTTCACATTGGAAGCAATTTTACAAATTCTTTGTTGTCAAAATATTTAAAACAAACTTTTTAGACTAAATCAAAACCATATTTTAGCGCGAAAATTATCTTCCCACCAACGCTACGCCCTCACGAGCTCGTAGCAAAAGTGGGGAGGAGGTGGAAAAATATTTGCAATAAAACGGCGAATTGTGTTCGTAGAAGTAGGTGGCAGTAGAAGGAATTTGTTAGCAATAAAACGTACTTAATTTTAAGTATAAACAGAGCCGTAGCAATGCCCTTGCACCGAGGCAAGTGCCAGGAGCGCGAGGCCTGATGAGGGGCACCATCATGCATTTTTCTTTGTTTTTGGTCATTATTTTTATAGTAAAAACGAACTTTTTTTTTGGTCTTCGTTTGTATTTTGAAAGTGACGACCTTTTTTTTAGTCATCACTTGTATTTTTAGAGTGAGGACTTTGTTTTTTTAGGTCATCACTTCACTTGTATTTTGGAAGTGAGAGGACTTTTTTTAGGTCATCACTTGTATTTTGGAAGTGAGGACCTTTTTTTTAGATCATCACTTGTATTTTCACTTGTCTATTAAAAGGGCGCTATTTTACGTTAGTTTAATTTAGTTGCCAAGGGCGCCAAAAACATTGCTACGGCTCTGAGTATAAGGCCTTAACTTTTTTTTTTTTTTAAATACAGTGCATGACTCAAGTCTCAATTACAATCAACACTGTGGTTCACAATTATAAATAAATTAAATATTGAGATATGTCCTTTCGAAGCATGGCGTGCTTTTTTATTTGAACTTGAACATCTTTGGGCTGATTATATAGGATCCCTTTGTATTCTGAGTGGCAATACGCATTGATTTAGTTTTCTTATAGTTAATTGACAAATCAGCTAAATTGGCCTCTTCATTTAGTTTTGTCAGCTAATCTATCATGGAGTGAAAAATGTTGGAAAGAAAACATATTCGATAAAAGGCATATTCTATGGATTTTAGTTTGCTTGATACCATCATCAGTTTTCCTCACGACCACTTATTGCAGTATTGAATAGGAGATAACGAACATCTTTGCCTTACACACACAGATATTGGGTCATTTATTCTGCCCTTGTGCAAGAAATTACATGTAGCATCTCGATACAAAAGTTTAATGTTAAACTTTAAACGTTAAAATTGTTTAATGTCGAATTCAATAGTCTCTAGAGCAAGTGTGGACAAGACGTCGATAGCGATCCATCAATCGGCGTCCAAGTTAGCTTTTATACAATCATATACTCAATTATCGAAGGAGAGTTATTCGTCAATCATTATACCTAAGTCTTTAATATGATGACAGAAGACAAGGCTAGACCTCCAATGTTGTATTGGAAGTCTGTTTTATAATAATTTCTGTAAAAGGAAATGATAAAGCATTTAATTATATTTAAAAATAATTTGTTAGTGACACACCAATTACTTAGGCGATCAACTATCGTCTGCAAATATTTACAATCATAGATATAGTTTATTTGATGACAAAGTTTTAAATCGTCAGCATACAGTAGATAGGTACAATTTAATATTTAACTAATATCATTTATAAATATTAAAAACAAAGTGGGACCAATTTGAAAACCTTGAGGCACCCCAGAAAAACATATTAATAAATAGCTGGTGGTCCACGACATTTTGAGAAATTTAGTAGTAGCCAGTGGCGCAGCAAAGATGGGGCGACGGGCCTCGGTCGTCCACGGCCTTATCGAAGCCAGCCGCATTGTAAGCCATTACAGTCAGACAAAGATACCCTACTGCTATATTTCCTATACTATCTAAGTCCTAATCCATATATTCCAGCACTATCTAAGTCTTCGACAATATTGATGTCAGTAACAGTTGAAAAAATGTTTGTATGCGTTTTTTGAAACACCAAAACGAAATGCAGTAATGTCCGAAAAAATTAATGAATTTTCCCCTGAAACGAAATGCCAGAAACTTAGACAATTGTGCCCAACACGATGGGTGGAAAGACACTATTCGATCATCGTTATGGTACAACTATTAGAATCAGTCTTTCAGGCACTGGAAGAAATTACCACCTGTAGAGAAAATTCGACATCTTCTTTAGCAGATATTTTAAAGTCCGGAATACAAAAACCAAATTTCCTGATCTCATTATTATATATAGAAAAAGAATTTGGCTATACATTGTCAATAATGTAAATAGTTGCAACCCGAAAATGAGGATTTAAGTCTGGCCATTCAACAAGTAAAAAATGTTCAATTGGTGCTTGGCAATATTCGTATAAATTCAGATAATGATTTAAAAATCATTGATGAAAAATATCTTTATTAACATTTTTACCGACCGTCAACATATATAAGGGAGGTATTGTGATTATACCGATTTTGACATTTCGAGATTTCGATTGATCTCCACGAATTGAGGTCCCTACATAACGTTTTGACTATTTTTAGCATGATGTCTGTCGGTCTGTCTGTCCGTCTGTCTGTCCGTCTGTCTGTCCGTCTGTCTGTCCGTCTGTCTGTCCGTCTGTCTGTCCGTCCGTCTGTCCGTCTGTCTGTCCGTCTGTCTGTCCGTCTGTCTGTCCGTCTGTCTGTCCGTCTGTCTGTCCGTCTGTCTGTCCGTCTGTCTGTCCGTCTGTCTGTCCGTCTGTCTGTCCGTCTGTCTGTCCGTCTGTCTGTCCGTCTGTCTGTCCGTCTGTCTCTCCGTCTGTCTGTCCGTCTCTCCGTCTGTCTGTCTGTCCGTCTGTCCGTCTGTGTACACGTGCAGAGCAAATTCGGCTGAAAGGATTTTTATGAAACTTATATTTAAGCTTCTGCCATCAATGGCACAAGTTGATCAACTTTTGGTAAAAATCGATCGACTAAAAATGGGAGTTTACTTGTGTCGATTTTAATATTTTTGTGAATATTTCACAACAGAAAAATATTTCGAAAAAATTTATTAAACAAAAGTTGCTATAAAAGCAATAATTAATAACTTTTATTTGAGACGTTTTTTGATAAAACGAAAAATTTCGAATAATTTTTGTAAAATTTTTCGAAATTTCGTCAGTCTCAATTTTTTCATACTTATATGTAAGGTTTCATGGTCATGATAAATAATATCTCTGTTAGAAAATATTAGGCCAAGTTATTTCTACTCTGCTGCTAGAATGTATTTTATGTTTTTATGATGACTTTATGATGGCGGTGTTCCTGTGGTGGCCACAGCTGATTTTTAATTATAAATCAAATATTACCCAACCAAGAATAACATTCTCGGACTATGTTAACTCAAAATTGAATATGAGATTTATTAAACGTAAACAAATTGAGAAATCATTTCAGTGCCTAATTCCGACTGACAAGAGTACAAGAGACCAAAAAGAGAAAATGAGTCATTTGATACACTGCTACAAAGAATATATTTATTATTTATTATAATATAATAAATAATAAATGTCTACATATTAATTTATTTGTATTTTTGATTCGGCCCTCCCCAAGACAAAATTCTGGCTGCACCACTGGTAGTAGCTCGTGCAAAAGGCTGCATATGTCTGCACTAGGGAATTCTTTGCTTTTACTGCGCTTTATAGATGCTGGCATGTTCGAAGCTATATAAAAGACTTTTGAAATTTAATAAATATCAGGACTTCGAACCGTTATTTTTTTCGTTTCGGCTTTTGTTCCGGTTCAATTAAAAAAATATATATCGGTTCGTTTCGGGTGTTCGTTCCGGCAAAAATAATGGTGTTTTTTTGGTTTTCGGTTTAGTTCCGAGTGATTTAATAGAAGCGGATTTTTTTACCAGTTAAAAAATTAGGATTTTTTTCTGCTCATCAGTTTAAAAAATAATCTTAAATAAAATGTATTTTATATTTTGTTTCACTCCCATTAACATTATCTGAACCGAAATAAACCGATATTTTTTTTCCGTTCAGCTCCGGTTGTCGTTTCGAAAAAATAACGGTTTTTTTCGGTTTTCGGTTCAGTTCCGGTGCGAAATCTTGATAAATATCATATACAAACTAGATTCTATCTAATTGTCAACTGTTAAGTATTAAACAATAGTTAAATATTCTGTTCATGTACGCATGTAAATGGTTATCATGATTATAAATGATTAACATGAATATATCAGCACCTTAGAGGTAAACTGTATCAAGTCACATTTTTATCAAAAATGACATTTTAGTGCCAAGTGACTCAATACTTTATAGTCTATCGAGTGAAAAATAATTTTGACCTATAGCTCTAGCCAGTTTTCAATATACGTTGCTTTAAAAATGTATCAAGTCGATCAACGCAAGGAGATAAACAATCTTAAATCGTTTTTTCTGAGCTATTTATAATTTGCGACTTAATACAATTTACCTCTGAGGTGCTGTATTGGAAGTCTGTTTTATAATAATTTCTGTAAAAGGAAATGATAAAGCATTTAATTATATTTAAAAATAATTTGTTAGTGACACACCAATTACTTAGGCGATCAACTATCGTCTGCAAATATTTACAATCATAGATATAGTTTATTTGATGACAAAGTTTTAAATCGTCAGCATACAGTAGATAGGTACAATTTAATATTTAACTAATATCATTTATAAATATTAAAAACAAAGTGGGACCAATTTGAAAACCTTGAGGCACCCCAGAAAAACATATTAATAAATAGCTGGTGGTCCACGACATTTTGAGAAATTTAGTAGTAGCCAGTGGCGCAGCAAAGATGGGGCGACGGGCCTCGGTCGTCCACGGCCTTATCGAAGCCAGCCGCATTGTAAGCCATTACAGTCAGACAAAGATACCCTACTGCTATATTTCCTATACTATCTAAGTCCTAATCCATATATTCCAGCACTATCTAAGTCTTCGACAATATTGATGTCAGTAATAGTTGAAAAAATGTTTGTATGCGTTTTTTGAAACACCAAAACGAAATGCAGTAATGTCCGAAAAAATTAATGAATTTTCCCCTGAAACGAAATGCCAGAAACTTAGACAATTGTGCCCAACACGATGGGTGGAAAGACACTATTCGATCATCGTTATGGTACAACTATTAGAATCAGTCTTTCAGGCACTGGAAGAAATTACCACCTGTAGAGAAAATTCGACATCTTCTTTAGCAGATATTTTAAAGTCCGGAATACAAAAACCAAATTTCCTGATCTCATTATTATATATAGAAAAAGAATTTGGCTATACATTGTCAATAATGTAAATAGTTGCAACCCGAAAATGAGGATTTAAGTCTGGCCATTCAACAAGTAAAAAATGTTCAATTGGTGCTTGGCAATATTCGTATAAATTCAGATAATGATTTAAAAATCATTATCTGACCGTCAACATATATAAGGGAGGTATTGTGATTATACCGATTTTGACATTTCGAGATTTCGATTGATCTCCACGAATTGAGGTCCCTACATAACGTTTTGACTATTTTTAGCATGATGTCTGTCGGTCTGTCTGTCCGTCTGTCTGTCCGTCTGTCTGTCCGTCTGTCTGTCCGTCTGTCTGTCCGTCTGTCTGTCCGTCCGTCTGTCCGTCTGTCTGTCCGTCTGTCTGTCCGTCTGTCTGTCCGTCTGTCTGTCCGTCTGTCTGTCCGTCTGTCTGTCCGTCTGTCTGTCCGTCTGTCTGTCCGTCTGTCTGTCCGTCTGTCTGTCCGTCTGTCTGTCCGTCTGTCTGTCCGTCTGTCTCTCCGTCTGTCTGTCCGTCTCTCCGTCTGTCTGTCTGTCCGTCTGTCCGTCTGTGTACACGTGCAGAGCAAATTCGGCTGAAAGGATTTTTATGAAACTTATATTTAAGCTTCTGCCATCAATGGCACAAGTTGATCAACTTTTGGTAAAAATCGATCGACTAAAAATGGGAGTTTACTTGTGTCGATTTTAATATTTTTGTGAATATTTCACAACAGAAAAATATTTCGAAAAAATTTATTAAACAAAAGTTGCTATAAAAGCAATAATTAATAACTTTTATTTGAGACGTTTTTTGATAAAACGAAAAATTTCGAATAATTTTTGTAAAATTTTTCGAAATTTCGTCAGTCTCAATTTTTTCATACTTATATGTAAGGTTTCATGGTCATGATAAATAATATCTCTGTTAGAAAATATTAGGCCAAGTTATTTCTACTCTGCTGCTAGAATGTATTTTATGTTTTTATGATGACTTTATGATGGCGGTGTTCCTGTGGTGGCCACAGCTGATTTTTAATTATAAATCAAATATTACCCAACCAAGAATAACATTCTCGGACTATGTTAACTCAAAATTGAATATGAGATTTATTAAACGTAAACAAATTGAGAAATCATTTCAGTGCCTAATTCCGACTGACAAGAGTACAAGAGACCAAAAAGAGAAAATGAGTCATTTGATACACTGCTACAAAGAATATATTTATTATTTATTATAATATAATAAATAATAAATGTCTACATATTAATTTATTTGTATTTTTGATTCGGCCCTCCCCAAGACAAAATTCTGGCTGCACCACTGGTAGTAGCTCGTGCAAAAGGCTGCATATGTCTGCACTAGGGAATTCTTTGCTTTTACTGCGCTTTATAGATGCTGGCATGTTCGAAGCTATATAAAAGACTTTTGAAATTTAATAAATATCAGGACTTCGAACCGTTATTTTTTTCGTTTCGGCTTTTGTTCCGGTTCAATTAAAAAAATATATATCGGTTCGTTTCGGGTGTTCGTTCCGGCAAAAATAATGGTGTTTTTTTGGTTTTCGGTTTAGTTCCGAGTGATTTAATAGAAGCGGATTTTTTTACCAGTTAAAAAATTAGGATTTTTTTCTGCTCATCAGTTTAAAAAATAATCTTAAATAAAATGTATTTTATATTTTGTTTCACTCCCATTAACATTATCTGAACCGAAATAAACCGATATTTTTTTTCCGTTCAGCTCCGGTTGTCGTTTCGAAAAAATAACGGTTTTTTTCGGTTTTCGGTTCAGTTCCGGTGCGAAATCTTGATAAATATCATATACAAACTAGATTCTATCTAATTGTCAACTGTTAAGTATTAAACAATAGTTAAATATTCTGTTCATGTACGCATGTAAATGGTTATCATGATTATAAATGATTAACATGAATATATCAGCACCTTAGAGGTAAACTGTATCAAGTCACATTTTTATCAAAAATGACATTTTAGTGCCAAGTGACTCAATACTTTATAGTCTATCGAGTGAAAAATAATTTTGACCTATAGCTCTAGCCAGTTTTCAATATACGTTGCTTTAAAAATGTATCAAGTCGATCAACGCAAGGAGATAAACAATCTTAAATCGTTTTTTCTGAGCTATTTATAATTTGCGACTTAATACAATTTACCTCTGAGGTGCTGATATTAATTCATTAGATTTTACTACCTCTATTTCCTCTATATCTGAGGCCAGCGGCATTCCTCTGGTTGAAGTTGTAGCCAGTGCGGGATATGCGGAATGATGGAGGAAACTTGCTGGGATCCATCGCCCCACTGTCCACACCGCCGCCACCTTTACTGTTATGTCTGTTTCTAATAGACGCTATTGGACTCATCCGTACGTCCTGCAGCTCTATTATATCTTCACTGGCAGGGTAAGAGTCATTTGATTTGGTCCCTGAAATTGTATAGATGTTTTTATGAAGCAATTCTCTACCTCAGAGAAACAAAGTATTAACTCATGTTATAAAAGTTTACAAGAGATCAAATTGAAAATTTTAAATCCTATTACCATACATGGATATAATACTGATATTAAAACAACATTTCCCTTACCAATATAAATTAAATAAAATAGAAAAATACATTCTTTAGAACATGTATACTTTATAATATAAAATTAATTTCATGAAAAAAATGAGTTAATACACTCTTATTCTAGGATCAAGAAGTAAATGTAAATGTATGGTGTATTTATTTATTTTTCCATTTAGTAATTCAGTTGCCTTTTGCAGAAATACAGTAATTGTTGTTTACCATGTTTGTCTGGAATAAGGAATTTCTAAAAAATATCAGCCTTTCGAAACCTAATATCTGAGGCCTATAAATTTCTATTGGTGTTCTTGTATACCCTCGGCTTTCTTTCCATGATAACTCCAACAGATTCGCATAGAAAAAACATTGATTTACAGGATGATACATTAGTTCTTAATAGGGATATTTAGAACTGTACGAATTACCGGACTAATAAAACCACAGCATAAGACTATTTTTTGAAGTGGCAATATAATTCGAAATAAAATTAACATTACTGGGAAAAAACAAGTGACCTGCGTTACAAATTCATTTATTACAAATGCCACATAAAAACACATATTGTGTTCCGATACAGGCATAACTTCTCAATGTGTGGTTAGATTTAATATATAAATATTAAAAGATGCGCAAAACACAGCTAGTTGAATGTTGCGCAAAACTCATTTTTCAGCAAATTGACAATTACTGTGTTTTTGCAAAGGGCAGCCGAATTGTCAAAATATCCAAGAAAATGCAAATTAGAAGTAGATGGAGTTTCGATAGAACGGGTTTCGATAGTACAAAGACCGTACATCTGAAGTTCAAAACCAGTCGCTTAAAGCTGCAAGATGTAGGAGATAGACTGTAATGAGGAATTAATAGGTGTATGTGAAAAGAAGGAAAAATTAATATCTATAAAGCAATGATTCGTCCTGTAATGCATATGCCTCAGAAGCCATATACGATACGAAGAAAACAAGAACCACAGAAATGAAAATTCTACGCGTAGCCTGACAGACAGAAAGACCATCAAGTCGATTCGTGAATCCTGTAACATTCAAAATGTGGTCAAATGGACGAAGAGAAGAAACAATGGATGAGATGAATATGTAGACTAACATATATATGCAAAAATGGATGAGCATCTGTAAGAGGACTCCCCAGAACGATCGCCAAAGAAATGGGCACTAAACTGAATTAATAAGTTATTATTAAAGAGATAGTAAGTGCCTTACCACAAGATAATACTCTTATTGGGTGCACTATTCCAAAATATGATGACTTATATATTATGTGTACCTTCAATTAGAATTAAGATCAATGTAGATAATTGTACTATAATTAATGGGAATAAATGATATTATTATTGTTATTATTATTTAAAAAAAAGCTTTCCTCATTTAGTGAATAAAAGCTGGACAAAGGAGAAGAAATTCCTAGCCATAATACAGTATTACTTTCAAGGTTAACAAGAAATTTTATTAAAATGGAATATACTTGACCTATGACTTTCTTATCCTCAGATTCTTTAGTTTTTTTGTTCTTTTTCTTGGCTCTGGCTCCCCAGTAGGTGTAGTTGACTGCAGCGTATTCGAGAAGCGCAGCAAAAACAAATACGAAGCACATCACCAAGTAAATGTCAATAGCTTTCACATAACTAATTCTCGGTAATGATGATCTCACTCCTGTACTGATTGTTGTCATCGTCAATACAGTTGTTATACCTAAAATTTAACAGAAAATATATTTTCAATTATTTAAAGAACATTGAACAAATACTGGAAAATTGAATCATTCTGACTTGCACGCGTGCATTTTGCTAGTTAGCTATTAGAACACTTTTTTTTTTTTTGATCCGTCATTTTGTTCTCTGTCTACTTTTATTCAAATAATTTAATGAATGGCCATCAATTTGACTAGCATTTGCAGTTTAGGTACAAATACTATTACCTAGATAGCGCAGAGCATCCTCATATTTTTTAGCTAGCGAGTTGTCATCTAACCATTGCATTTACAGTTAATATCTATAGTCTGTTTTTCAATTCGTAGGAGTAAATTCAATAGATTTACAATAGAACATTTTAAAAAACATTAATTTTTCTAACTAAATATGACATGTCCGCAAATATTAAATTTAAAAATAGATTGCTTACTTTGATAATACGTTATTAATTTATCTGGTAGTTTGACAGTTTGAAGTAATACCAAGCAATGTCATTTAAATTTGCTGTGTATAAAAACGATATCCAATCACTGATCAACTTTTTAGCGCGGCATTTATGAATTGCTCATTCGAATTATAAAACAAACTATAATGCACTGGCGCACCCAGGGAGGGGACCCGGGAGCCCGGGCCTCCCTATGAAGGAAGGAGATAGAAAAAAAAATTAATGTGAAGTGTGAATATTCACACATTTCAGGGTTTCGCAGGTATATAATAAGTGAAGGCGGTATGCTGAGTGTGTAGGACAAATTTTATTTTGTAGTAATCACGGCAAAATGATATTTTAAATATAATTTATCGTCTGTTAATCATATAATAAGACTGGTTATTAAATTTACGCTCTTAAAAATTAAATACAACATTTGTCAAAATATAACTAGAATTTTGACAAAATAATTTCAACATAATAAAAATGCAAAAAAAAAACAGGAAAAATAAAATTCACTCCGTACTCGAACTCGAAACCCTTCGTTTTCCAGCGCATTTTAGCTTACGACACCAGTGCTCTAACCCATTACGCTATCGCATGTCTTGCATGTGAATGTCTTACATTGGTATAACTTTTATACTTTGTGAACCAAAAACCACAAAAAATGCGTTATTTTCCGAAAACATAATCTGATCAAAAATTCCTGTTGTATTATTTCGGTTCACACCAATATACATTACTTAGAATTTTTTTAGATTTTTAGTTTAAACCATCTGGGCTACAGGGTGTGGGAAAATAATTTATTTTGCAAAAATAAAAATTTGATCGTTAATCCACGTACTAAGGGCTTTCATTTGATACCCTAGTCAGAATTTAAAAAAATATTTTTGTTTTCGATGAGCATATATTTGTTTATATTTTTAGGGGGGTATGTTTTTTAGATGTTTTAGTATTTTTCCTATGTGCGGGTCAAAGAGTTGTATAAGCATGCCAAATTTCAACTCTCTAGGTTTAGCCGTTTGGCTACAATTTTTACCGAACAGACAGACACACAGACGACAAAATGACGGTATAAGGGTTTTTTGGTCATACCTACAAAACCCTAATAAAAACACACAAACACACTAGAAAATTAAAAAAATAGAGATGTGGACCTTTTTTTTAAGTCGTCACTTATATTTTAGAAGAGAGGGAGGACCTTTTTTTAGATCATCACTTTAAATTTGTCTTCCGCACCCCCCCCCCCCGCACCCCCCAACAAAAATTCTTGGGTGCGCCACTGCTATAATGCCTATAATTTTAGAAAGTTGGTTACCTAGTTACATAATTTGTAGTTCCCAATCTAATTCGAGTTTTTTTTTAATTTTTGTTGTGATCCTATTATTTATTTATTTTAATGAGAAATTAATTTACATATATGATTATGTAAGGAAAACCCAGAAAAATATTTTCATTGATTTCATCAGAGATGAAAAGGAAGTTTGCGTAACTGTGATAAAAACATTTTTATGTCCAATTATTTGTATTTTTCTTAAAAATACACAATGTATGTAAAAGCTCTCTTCGTGAAGAGGAGCATCTCAAATTAATGAATTTCTTTTTCAGACAATGTTTAAAAACGGAGAAAATTACGCGTTGCTATGAAACCGACTTTAGACTGGATTTGCATCAAATGTCAGCTAATTAAGATTCATGGAAAGCTCGGAGGATTTTATTTTATTTTAGGTCAAAACAAAGATTTTTTTTTTATTATTCTGAAAAATGAAATTTTTTAGCACACAATTAACTCTTAACTAATTATATGCTACGTAGAAACCATTTTTTAATATTACTCTCGTTCGTTAAGACCAACCTTAAGGATTTGTAAGTAAGTATAAACAAAAATCCTTAAGGTGGCGCACAACCGTATAGTTCCTTATACAAAACTAACAATATGAAATCAAATTAGTATCAATCTATACATAATATTTTGCACCGAATTCTATCTAAAACGATATTTTAGTAGTAATTTTAGTTGTGAGTATAATTTTGTATTTTAGTTTTTGGAGCCGCACTCCGAAAGATAGAGAAGCTAAGAATTAAGTAAGTAAGTAACTTTTGGAGAGGTTTATTTGTAAATTATTTTGAAAGTGACATATTTTCATTCTTACCTAAAGCAACTCTAGCGCTAGTAGCTTCATGATTAATCCAAAAAGAAACCCATGATAACATAACAATGAGTATGCTGGGTAGATAGGTCTGGAATACGAAATATCCAATGTTCCTCTGCAGTTTGAAGGAGAGGGAGAGTCGCTGATAGATGCCGGTGGCCAGTCGCTCCTTGCGGTCGTTGGTCTCGTACCCTATGATAGTGAACTGAGGCAACTCCGCTTCTTCCACACCTCGGACTGGTGTGTCCTTCCAGTACATCACCACGTCCATTACAGTGTAACCATCTGGCAAAAAAAAAATATGGTGAAAGAATGATGAAAATTTAAAACAATTCTAAGTAGGATATTAGAGAGATAAGAGTATGTAGAATATATAGTGCAGTAAATATTAGCTGAGCGAAATTTTCAAGATTACGTTAATAATAACGAATTCTAGCTGGAGGAACCGTACTTCGTACGTTTTTCCAATGTACATTTTTGCTGTAATATAAATGATGTATCAGATATTTCAGTTTAAGTAAAAAAGAAAAAAGTCGTTTCATTATTCTAAACCATTCTTTTACATATATATATATATATACATTCAATGTGAAGTAAATAATAAGTGAGATACCTCGTTTATAGGTAGCTCTCCCCATAGCTCCCAAAATATATATCTTATTAAAAACTGCATTGAAGAGAACAACAAAAAAAAAACTTCTTTAGACACATTTTTAATGTTACAAATATTAATTATAAATTCCCCAAATATTAATCCAATCAAAAAGTATGTATAATAAATAATATATTTGTTTTTTTATTATAAAAAATTTTAGTTACATATGTTTTTGCTGTTAAGTCAATAATAAGGGAAATATTTCAAAATTTTATCTTTAGGAAGTTCCCCCGTAACTCTCAAAATATTCATCTAAATGAAAAAATGCATAAAAATATGATTTGTTTTCTTATTATAAACTATTTTTATTATCTACACAATGCAAAACCGACTTTATCACATTTTTTTCAAAATCGAGATTTCACGTGATTATTTATCATTTCTTACCTTGAAAGCTACTCAGAAAACAGAAAAAATATGAAGAAAATTAACGATATCCCTTTATAATGTCGCATCGAATCGTGCAAGACAAAACAGAACCAACTTTATCCACAAGCGAGTCTGGTGCAAAATCAACCCTTTCCATTTCAGTCAATCACATCATTCCATTATTTTTTCTACTTCCGCAGGTTACAAACACATTTAGATAAATACAATTTGACAATAACAAGTTCATAACCGCCGTTTTTAAGTTGATTTTTGTTATTTTTTATGTGTTTTGTGTGCATTTATTATATTGTTCTTAAGAAATGAGATTGGAAGCGATTTTGTGCAAAACCAACTTTATCCAAACAAAAAGTGAATTATCTCACAAACTATTAAAAATTTTCGATGAGGGTGACTTATTTAATCTTAATTGTATTACCATAAACAGCAGACTAAAAAAAAAAAAAAAACGTTGTTGTGATAAATCTAAAGCCGAACAACGTTTTTTTTTAATACCCAAAGTTTTGATGATTGTGATAAAGCTGGTTTTATTTTGTACCTCCTCATATTCGGTACGAGTTCCAACAAGATAAAAACGGTGCTAAAGTGTAACACCAATTTGATGATTTTATATCACGTACTGTGTCTTTTATGCTTGCAAATAGAGACGTACCTCGAATAACGATAACTTGGATAACCACAACTGCTATAGAGCATCATCTACATTACCATAACGCTCTCTCATTATGGTCCTTTTATGCATTATAGCGGATTCCTATAGAATTTCTCTGTCTTTATTATTATTTTGGTTTTCACTCTTACACATAACTTAGTAAATCATCTTTAACTTGGCCGGTAGTTCGCCCACACGCGGATATCAACCCATCACAGATTTCGCGCTTTTAGTTATTCCGGTCGATGCAAAAAAATTTAGATGGATATAGCTTTCGAGATGTGGCTACGATTCGAATATGGATCTACGATTTCACAGTCTCCAAACTGATTAATTTTTATGTAGAAATTTGAAACCTACCAGAGAGTTACAAACAAGACTTTCCGTTCTACATTATACATTTTTCAATACTATCCAACTCTGATGTCATTTCAACTTTTGATACTACAGAATATAGTGGGGGAAAAAAATAAAATACAGCGATACCTTCCATCTTTTATTACTTTGTGATTCTCTTCACTGCCAATTTAAAAACTTCTAGGTTCAGGTGACAGACAACCAATTTATAAATATTATTTAATTGTGCTAAGTTCATATTTAATTAAATGTTCTAAATAAACTTCTTATCAACTTAATAAACTTCTAAAAGTTAAGTTGTAAACAAAACTAAAAAGTTGGTAGTTGGTAAGACTGAGAAGTATGCAACTGTCACCCAAACATTTGACCGGAGGTAGTTTTGAAAATAGTGTAGTTTGTATTGTAGTTTCGAAAGTTGGAAGGAAGCATTGTGTTTCCCATTATACTTTTTACGTCAGTACTGCGCAAAAAATCTATAGTGCTTCGCAAAAAAGTATAATGTAGAACGGACTTTAAACTTTTGCACACGCCTAATAAATAATTTAAAATTTTTAAAACTTACAAATCAACGTTGAATAGTTTCTTTGTAATATGAAGTTCCACATGTTTACAAAGAAATATAAATTGAGTAGAACTGTTATTTTTAACATAATTAGTTTTAATTTTAGCCAACATAAAGCATTACAACTTTACTGTACACCTAGGGTTCTAACGTCAAAGATAAGTAAGTTTGCATCTTAATAAGATGTAGGAAACATGTATGTAGATTTACATTGTGGAGGAGACACGCAGAGAAACGTGGCAAGTCATTACCATACACCAACATGCAACAAGCACCATATTGATTTATGTATCGGCATTATGTACTTATTGATTATTATAAATTATTATGGTAATTTGACATTACATGTCACTATGCACGAACAACAAAATTGCTCATAATGTGATACAAACTACTCAAAATACATTCAAAATGATGAAAAATGAAAATATATTAGCCGGGAATCTGTACCCAAACAGTAATATGGTAATTTCTACTTTATTTTATAACCAAAATAAATTAAAAATTGCATCATAAGATGATACTATGTCTGTAGGTCCCCCCTTCAGGTCCCCCTCTTGCAAATTGATACTGCGCAACCAGGGATGGACTACGACCTAAATTTTGACTGGAAAGTTATAAATTACTAACCAAACCGGCCCAGTTATTAATTAAAGGCAGACGCAAAAAAAGGGGCTGCATCTCCCAGAACGTGGCGCTTCACTAAGATTTAAATTGTTTTTACGAAATTTTATAAGATTCAAACGTCCACGTTCTGGGCGACTGGATAAGATTGATGACGACGAAATATTGGCGCTAATTGAAAGTGATCGGCATAGAATAACTCGAGATATCGGAGAAATTTTTGGAATCAATCGGTGAACAGTGTCAAGGCAATTACGCCAACTTGGAATGGTTAGTAAGGCCAATGCATGGGTGCCGCATGAGTTGAAGGAGAAAAATTTGCTAGACCGATTTTCCGACTCTCTATTCAAGCGCAACAAAATCGATCAATTTTTACAGCGGATGGTTACAGGTGATGAAAAATGGATTGTTTATAATAATATTAAGCGTAAGAGATCATGGTCTAAGCGCGGAGATGCACCTACAATCAGCCACAAGTCAGTTTACAGCCGTTGAAGGTTATTCTACGCATTTGGTGGGATTGGAATGGAATCGTTTATTACAAGCTATTGCCTGAAATCCAGATCATTAACTTAAGAAATAATGTTCACAACTAAGTAAATTAAAGCGAGTAATTGACCAGAAGAGGCCTGAAGTAGCCATCAGAAAGGGCATTGCGTTCCATCAGGACAATGTTAGACCACACGTGTCTTTGTCCACCGACAGAAACTTTTACAGCCTGACTGGGATGTTTTGGTTGATCCACGATATTCTCTTGATCGTGTATCCTCCGACTACCATTTATTTAGATCGCTTCAAAACAGCGTAGATGCTAATAAGTTTTCTTCCTTGGAAGCAAGCCCGACAAGAAGGGGGGTAGCCGGGGAATATTCCCGGGGCCCCTGGGTGTTTGGGGCCCCGAAATAGGCGCGTGGCCGTCCCTCACTTGTATTATGGAAGTGAGGACTTTTTTGTTTTAGGTCATCAGTTGTATTTTCACCTGTATTATAATAAAAATTCCCGGATATAGAATTGATCATTACCCGGGGCCCGCAAAGAAAGTTTCTCCCCAGGACCCGCAAAGACAGTTTCCCCCTACAAGTCCTCTCGGCTGCCCTGCTTGGAAGACTTGAAAAATCACCTGAATCAGTTCTTTAGCCAGAAACCTCAAAACTTTTCCAAGCACAGGAATATGCAGCTACCGGAGAGAAAAGTCATCGAATAGAACGATACATACAGTGTGATCATAATTTCTTGTCAGTTACATAACAGTAAACAATGAGCTTAAAAATATCAAAACTGTATTCTATCTCTTATCTAAAAATTCCAATTTAACAAAGAACCAATCAGTAACGATATTTTATAGATAACTTCATGTTGTTCGTTAACTCAATGGCGTGTAGAGAAAAATTAGTGGTTTTTGTTAAGATATGTTATTGTTTTTTCGTTATTATTGTTGTTGTTGATATTATTGTTATTAAGATTGTAATTGGAAGACAATTGTTGATCGAGGTTAGCTCTTAGAGGAAATTGAAATATTGAACATACATAACCCAATATAAAAATCGAATCTACGTCTATGTGTGCATGTCCTTGGAAATAAATTTGATAACAAAATGTTTCTGTCAACTATTGCGTAACTGACAATCAATTATGACCGCTCTGTACTATATTGATTAAATGTAACTTTTAGTAACTAAAATGTTTCCTCATTTTTAGTCAAAAAAAACGGGACGAACTTTTGCATATATAATAATACAATATGGCTGATCGTATGTCTGCTCGCGAGCATCTAAACTCGAAGTAGTTTAGATGCACACGTCCAACTGGACCTGGCAAATCTCTTTGTGTTCGCAAAAAAGCCGACACAGACTGGATTAGGTCGAGTGCTTTGCACCGCTCGGCTTGTGCACGCGATCCTGTCAAAACTAGACAAAAATGTGACATGGCGTGGTAATTCGGCTAGCTAATCTGGACCCAGCTTAAAACTTGAGATGATGACATGCGGATCATGATTAGACTGATCAGCTGTGGTTTCAAGTGTAATGACTAGTGTAGCATTGATTTTTGTGATGTTATTGCACGATAATTAGTGTATAAAACCAAGATTTTAATATTTTACTAAATATACAAAAACTTATTATTAAATATTTTATTGTTACCACCTACCAATATTTTCTTTAACCTGTGTTGTAACTGTGGTTTAATACAATTAACTGAATACTTACAACTTTCAATTTCGACAGTACAGTTCTGCGAGTCAAGCGGATAATAATGTAGATCCATCATACAGGCAAGCGTGGTGGTGAATCTCATGCCATATGTGATGCTGCCATCTCCGTTCAGCCTGACGAGCTTGTTGCGCTCCGTTACGTCATGCAGGAAACTGTAACAGTCAAATGCCACTTAGTACCAGCCAAGATAATTAATAATCCTTTGTATACTACATGGCAAGTTAAAGTTATTTACTGGAGTTAAGAGGTATTTTAGACGAGAAGACAAGAGAAATATTGGAGAACTAAACAGTTTGAATACAGATATTCACAAAATGATTTGTTCTTAGAGCACTCAGTTAAAATAAATGGTATGAATTATTAAAGAATAAGTTTCTTATAAAGTGATACCTTATCTTGGCATAAATATTATTACAAAGTTTTCAGTGAAATTCCACAAGATTTTTAAAGATATTTAAATTTTCTTTTAGTGCATGACACGTGATGCATCTTAAACAAGAAGCAACAATTACTTACAATTTTAAAACGACAAATGTGGACCATTACAAAGCTCTTAAGTCTATGCGGTCACTGGTCAACAGAATTACAAAGGGTTTCTTGAAAAGATTTTTAATACTGAGGAGGCTTTCAACCGCCAGAACGACATTATGTATACCTATGAATACAAAGAATTAGTAAGTTCATGAAAAGCTTGTGATAAAGCGCCGATGAGAGGGGCCATTACTCTTCTTTAGTTATGGTTTGATAGGGCGGGAGCTAAGATGCTATCACTAAGTTTCATTTCACGGGAAAGAAAAAAAAAACATGAGTTTAAGTTTACTAGAAAACTATCTTCTCGATGGTTAAAAAACTGTACAACTGTCACCACTAAAGCTTCCAGCAAGATTCAGCGTCAGCCTATAATGCGAAGGCTAAGCAGCAGTGGCTTGAAATCAATGTATCGGACTTTATTTCATCTGCTGATTGGCCACCTAGTAACATTGCCCTCAACTTCTTGGAATTTTGGTCCGCGCTTCAGGACATGGCTTGCAAAAAGAGACACCCTAAATTGCGAGTCTGAATTTCAATTGGAAAAACAATTGTACATCAAATAAACGAATTATTCCAAAAAAATATATTTTTTTAAAGTAGAACACCTTAATTTTTTTTAGTCTACCGCATATAAAATGTATTTTCTTTAATTAATCATAAGGGCACTATGGGTCTACACCAAATATTTTAAAAGTTATTAACACTTGATTAAAAAAGTATATCTATACAAATAAAATCTCTATGTTTCATAACCGCCATTTTACTAATATGAGATAAAAGTTAAGCATCAAGTCTTAATAACTTTCATAGCAGCAGCAATGGAAAGACTAAGTGTCCAATGACGAGTAACTTATTAATTAATGGTGACCACCCTTGAGAGAGTTTATGCATACAAATATTAAAGTACCATGATAATTCAGGTTTTACCAAACTATAATACTCCATACTTATATATGGTTATTTTTAAAAACAGGCTTTAACAAACCGATGCAGTTTAACAACGCCTCATACTTAAAAAAATATATAATTATATGACGCCGCATCTTTGATCTCATTGAAAGCAATGATAACTGAAGAAGACATAAAAATAAAAATATCCGGAAACTGTACTCAAAGGCAGAAATCACAGACGAAATAAGAAATAGACGATTATAATGGATGAGACACGTGGTGGGAAATCTAGGAAATAAATTACACACTCTTCGTCTAGTGGGAAGACCTCACATGAGGCGTGGTGGGACACCTTTTGTACACAGCAGGAATGGTTCTGTGTCCATCGAGTCCTTCCAAACATCTATCGACCCCGTTGGTAATCCCTGGTAAAAGGTTTATACCTTAAACACAAGCTTATATGAAAATTAATTCGAATTTATCTATATAATATTCACTTAAGGCTCGCGTTGATACGGATCGGGACAAAGATTTTTATTTTTTGCGAATCATCTGCGGGTACGGATATGAATATCCGATATCATTATACTTAAGAAATCCTAAAAATAACGCCTACTTATACAAACTACGATCATTTTGTTATGAAATATTCAATTATGTCGTTATCGTTATAAATTTGTTTCTAAATATATAATTTAATTCAGTAAATTTATACAATACGATCTCAATTAAAGATAGTCTAAATATTGTCATTACAACCCTTTTAACACCAGGGTTCTCGCTAATTTGGCGATTTGAATAAACGTTAAAAAGGGGAGAAGAAAATATCTCGGCATTAATTTTGTGTCCTGCGAACACGCAAATGCTGAAACAGCACATTACCGCATATTTTCTTGTTTGTGTTTTAAATGCCATTTCAAACGATTAAATGCAATTACACACAAAGTAAATGCACTGATATGAAGACATTAACTTAATTAATAGATATTTTATGGTAATTATGAAATATAATGTTAATTTAGAAATGCATTAACAATGTGCTTGGTTGTCTTGTGTCTGTATTTCATGGATTTTTGCAATAACATATACTACAATTATTGTGTATTTGTTATGGATCAACTGATTAATCCGGGTAGTATTCACAATGCCCTGATATTATGAACAATGCCCAAAACAATCGAGCAAGATAATAAATATATATGTATGCATGATATTTTATCACATTGTCTGGTCATTATAAATAGTGCTACAATATTGCTGAGCTTTTTAATAATGTTGACGGCTATTAGTTTTCGATAAGCATTTCAATTTTGCGCATTTTAAGTTGGTTCAGTTTGTTGCTTAATGATTATTTTTTGTTACCTCTGAATTTTGTTTATATGGTACGTACCTTCGTTTATTTTATTACTCGAGTACCTAAAGTTGTATTTTCTTTAACTATTATTAATAATTATTATTGAGTTGTTTATTTCTTAATGGTTCTGCAGTTACTGCTTAATTTTGTTAAATTGATAATATGCAAGTAAAGGTTCAATACGTAAATAAGAGAAAGTATTAAATACAAAAAAATAAGGCCAAATAAAGTTATTAAGTTCGTTCTCTTTGTTTCTTAATGATTATTAATGTTAACTTCTTAAAACTGTTTTTTTGTTACGTTGGTACGAATTTATTTTATTACTTAAGTACCTAAAGTTTTATTTTCTTCATTTATTTTTAATATTTTTTATTTTGTTGTTTATTTCTTAATGGTTCTGCTATTGCTGCTTAATTTTGTTAATTTTTTAATACGTTTGTAAAGGTTTAATACGTAAATAAACAAAAGTAAATAAAAATTTAAACAGAAACTGCTTTAATCACTCTGCCCAACGGTTACAGATCAGTATTCATAATGACCGGGCAATTTAATATTTTTTTGTAACATTTATTATCTTGCCCGATTGTTTTGGGCATTATTCATAATGTCAGGGCATTGTGAATACTGCCCTATTTATCACTTGGTCCATAACATATACTCAAAATAAAATAAACGATGTTAACAAGGATATGATACTATGGCGGCCTAGCCCTCCCCCCAGATAGCCTTGGAGAAAAATGTAGATAAAACTGTCCGGTCCAATCGCCGAGCCGAACTGGGAAAGGACCGCTTAATGTATTTTTTGTATTATGCTACTCCCACAAGCCGATAGATCAGGGCCCTCTGAATCCTGTGTCTTGACCATATTTTAAAATTGCGGGCCCTTTGGCTTCCATCTTTTGATTCTGAATAATGATTCGTGTTTTTTTATTCAAAGTAGTGGTAATTTTACCTTTTTGTGTACAAATATGTATATGTCGGGATAAGGAGACGTCAGCGCTGTAAATTACCTGATTACACGCTGGACGGAGTCAAAACAAACATACTAAAAAAATATGTAGAAGGCACGCATTTATTAGACTTGAGGGCATTGATGCCGAGGCAAGCTGTGGAAAAAAAAAACGTGCGGGGTAGAGGTGTATTTTGTTTTGAAACTGTCAACAATCCTTTAGTAGTTGTCGTAGTTTTTAATTAAGAACCGGATTTAATATTCATAAATTAATCGACTTTTATTTTAAAGAATAGTTATTATTGTGAAGTCAAGATTTCATAAATTAGTGAACTAATAACTTTGTGAAAATTAATCAAAATCAAAACTCGGTACCGCCATGTACGATAAATATATCTATGGCAATAAAAAAAAGTGAACTACAGTTCCTCAATATTTCCTAGTACCCGCTGTCCCCCTAGTTTTAAAAACTAGCGGCGCCGTTGATCTAATAATTGGAACTTATGACCTAAAGGCTATTCCAAAGGTTTAGGCGGAACTAGATTTTCAATTCTAGTAACTTTTACCAATTAAGTGAGTCTTTTGATAATTTTGTTCAGCAAAATCCTACTTTAAACTATACAAGAAGAGCTAGGACAACTTACAAAAATCAAAATTATAGTTAGTTCCACTTAAACATTTGGAATAGCCTATAACTTTCGGAAAATATTGAACCAGCATTAAAAAATACTCATTATCGAAACTTTTACTTTAGTTGCTTGTAATCGAAATACGATTTTTTCAATTATAGTACAAACATTCTTTCACAAATAGATTTAAATATATGTTTTAAATATAAACTTAAACTCTGCGGTGAAATATCAATCGGAAATAAAATAATTCGATCTTATTAGAAAAGAAAAATCCTCTCTAAATTTGTTTCTCCTTCGACAGCACTATAAGGTGCCGTTAAGCCTAATTAATAATACAGACACTGTATACTATGACAATCTAGTCAATGGTGACAGCGCTGATATTAAGATTTCAAATCAAAATTAGTTTCAAATGGAAAAATAAAATAATCTCTGCTGAAAAAGATTTTTTTTTTTGATATTTTTACAAAAATTGGCGCTGTCCACATTAATTAAGAATGTTATAGTATACTGTGTCTATAATTAATAATTGTTCCCATAATATAAATCTTACTCGAATCTGTGTCAAGTTCAAATTATTCGCTTTTGTTGGGTAAATATTGCCGACCCCGTTCACTTCTCCAGGCAGTCAAGGAGCCACTACTCCAGTTGGTCAGAGTGAAAGTGCGGCTAAATTACTTATAATATATCTCGGGGGCAAAATGTCTAGGGGCGAAATATCCGGGTGGCGAAATGTGTAGGGGACGAAATATCCGGGGGGCGAAATGTGGAGGGGCAAAATGTAGGGGGCGAAATGTGGGAGGTGAAATGTGGGGGACGAAATTTCCGTAAACAACTGTTTTTGATACCGTGCGACAAATCAAACTATCGCTTCAAGTTCGTTCGTTGTTCTACTTGAATGCCAGATCCGTTTCCGTATTCGTGGATCCGGGCGCAAATAATCCATATCCGTAGATCAAGACGCAAATAATCCGTATGCGTATCTATATTCTCAGATACTATACGATACTATGGGTATCAAATCAGCACCTCAGAGGTAAATTGTATTAAGTCGCAAATGATAAATAGCTCAGAAAAGACGATTTAAGATTGTTTATCTCCTTGCGTTGATCGACTTGATACAGTTTTAAAGCAACGTATATTGAAACTGGCTAGAGCTATAGTTCCAAATTATTTTTCACTCGACAGACTATAAAGTATTGAGTCACTTGGCACTAAAATGTCATTTTTGATAAAAATGTGACTTGATACAGTTTACCTCTAAGGTGCTGAAATATACTCGACTGATAATATCCAAAGAACAATTTATTTCAGAACTCTTTTATTTTTTGCATGCCATTTTTGCTATACACTTTCATTGTAATTTGGTGTAGAAAGAGATAATAAAAACAGAGTAACAATTCCTTGATAATGTTTCTTTCTGAAGTACATCCAGAGCTACTTAAAAATATACAATTGCTGTTCTATGTCAATTAGAAAGGATTAAATAAATAATTCTTTATTTTCAGAGTCCTTAAATTATCCTTGTAATCAGCAAATGTCGAAAGAGATGTTTCTTTTCTAATGGCTTCCAAAAAAAGCAAATTCAATTTCTGCATCCAATCTCAATGAGGATGACCAGATTAGAATTAAGTATGTTTTTCATCTTATAACTTTAATGAAAATAGTCGGAAAATAAAACTAATGGTATCTGATAAAACTAAATCACATTAAAGAGAATAAAAACACTGGATTGTAAAAAAGACTTATCATTGGAGATACTTATTATATAATATCTAATCAATATTTTCCAGACCTATCCCAATATTTACGACAGCGTGAAGATTTTTTGCTTACATAATCAAAAAATATTTGAATATTACCTGTTCTTATCGTTGGCGAAAAATGTGTCTGGCACCCATATTTTTTCAGCAAAGTCGCCACTCAATGTAAGGATTTCCTCGTCTGTACTAAAGGCCAGTCGTTCGTCCTTCCAGTACTGGTTGAGGTACATTGTTATCGTGTAGTCCTGAAACAACACATCACGTAGCGTCACAAGTAATCACTGTTTAACAATGGACATTTGTCGTCTAGAGTCTACATTCTGTTGTCTAGACCACTATCTAGGGATAACAGTAACGCCAAATGAGATATTTCACTGACATTTGTAATACAATCTGAAATATTGTAGTTAAGAGTTGCATTCTGAATACTTTGCTAAGATTTAGATTGAGAATAGATGATAATTTGCAATAATTGTTCTTAAGTATGGCAGTATAAGCAGTGTAAGTTCAAAAATATTCGTTTTTAACATTTGTAAGCATAAGCGTATACTTTTATTTTCACAACGGTTGCAAAATGGAAAACATTACATTACAAAAGTGACGATTTGTTTTTGAATAAGACTATGAGCAGACAAATAAGATAAGCAAGTGAATATGTATTTTTTGTTTTTATTAACCTGGGTGGATTTGAACCTGGGCACTATCGTAGCTAAGGCCCCGCGGTGCAAAGGGGCGGGAAGTAATAAGCTTCATAAATGCAAATTTTGAAAGATGGAAGCGGTCCACTGAGTCACTTGCGGATCGCTTCTTTTATGAAGAACTGGGCAGGTTTGATTAGTAATTTCCAGTAAAAATTTAGGTCCCGGTTCGTCTTTGGTTACGAAGTATCTGAACCTGGTTTATTACTGCCACAATGCAGTGTTTTAACCACTGGATAATACTGAGGACTTATTAATAACGCATTTCTTTCAAATGTTCTTTTTAATGGACGGTGATAATTTTAAAATAGATAGTAGTGACAGTGGTTATCAGTAAATATATTCTGACATATATATACATTTCTGTTGCTTTTCCATACTGTTTACATGTTAACTGTTCGTAAATGAATTCATATTTATAAGTTTATTTAAAATTTATTATTATTATTATAAAAAATCGAATTAAAACTAATCTCTCTATTAAAACTTCCTTGATTCCAGTTTTTTGTACTGCTCGACATCTAATCACTTTTTTAATTCTGGCATAGAATTATCTTCTATTTTAAGTTATTCTTAAAAATATTAGATATTAAGATTTTAATTTCGCACCCAGTACTTCGTCTTCGTTAAAAATAAAGTTATTCATTATACTCTGGCATTGAATTATAACTTAAAAAAAAATATTTGTAACATTAGTTTGATAAAATCACACTGGCGTTAGTGTTGCTGTTGTCACTTTGAATATCGTCTATTGTAATTAAAACATACCGTGTTTGCTACGAACGCGGCACATAGCAGTTTTACATGAGATTTTAGATAAGTGTGGAAATTGGCAATCCTGTACATTTCAGAGCAAAAATACAAGATTAAAAAATTATTAAAATTAGTTTTTATTTTTAAAATGTCTAAATTTGATACCATAGAATGTCTGTATACTAGATATTTGGAAAATAAAATATGATGTTTTCGTCAAAATTCAGATAGCTGTGGAAATATATCTGAAATATAGGCTGTCCTGCTCATTATAAAATGGTCAGACAATATCTTGACGAAGTATTTCCCGATACATAGGGATATTTAAAATCAAGAAAACAGTGATAAGAAATATTCAGATAACCCATGTTAAGCTGCTATGTTCCGCGATTCGTTGCACACAAGGTATATATAATATTTATTATTGACAGAATGCTGCTAAAAATACGCAATAGAAGAATAAGTATCTAACATACTGATAACTATCAGTCTGACTATTTTATAGACAGTATACGAATTGCCTTATGAGATATGGTAGATCTCACATTAAATTACATTTCATTACCGCAACTTCAAAGAATCTTTCTAACCCTTAAAAATTACTGATTTTTTATTTGTCATGCTATCATGGCTCTGTTAAACTAACATATATATATATATATATAGAGAGATCTATGAAGATTAATAGTGGAGTTATCTTGCCGCGGACTACAAAATTAAAGTAAATCTTAAATATAGGATAACCTGACGCATTGCCATTTGTTTACTAGCTAAAAATGAGACTGAGAAGAAATTTTGCAAGAGTTTGTGGTTCCAGAATAATTAAAATGGTTAATAGAATATTATTATTTGAGCGATTATGACAGCCTTTATTAACGAAAATTACGTTTGAGCCCACGAGCCGCAGGGGCTCGTGGGTTTGAGCACAAATCATCTAAATGAATAATGACCATAATCGCGAATGTAATACTATACTTTTACCGCACCTATTAACACGTTGACTGCCAAGACAAGCTTCAGGATTCTTGTCTCAGAAGTCAATTTGATATAGCCATATTATATTATTTTTAACGAATTACAGAAAAATAGTTACATGAAAATTAAAATATTTGCAAATCTTTATATATAAAAATGGATATTTGTGGCTATGTCCGGAAATTCTAACCCACTTCCAGATACGCTACCGAGTTGAAATTTTGCATAAAGGTAGCAAATGGCTTCATCATAACTAGAAAAATCGAAAATCTCAAAAAAGTCCCATCAGAAACGAGAAATTAATAATTTTGTTTTTAATTACATTCGACCATTGGTATATCTATCACATATGCAGTGACCGGATAGGAATTTTCATTCAATAGTTGACTGTCTAACTGTATGAACATCGTGAGTGTTCGCTAAATATCGGAAGTGTTCGGCCCGAGAATAACCTTTATCAGGACGTAAACATTGTAGAAAATAAAACCGGTGTTTGGTTACAGCTGATAATAAATTGTTATTGTTATTTAGCAAAACTTATGGTTCGTGTATGTAGAGCGAGACATAAGCTGAATATCTGTTTTCTGGATAATTATTTTTAACGGAGTTTTCTTAACTTATTTTTATTATAATTATTTTTTTTGTATCTTTTTTTTACGAATATTGATTTAAATGCGATTGATAGCCATATTTTTTCAGTGTGGGCTACTTGCTCATTCTTCTATTTTTGTTTAAAAACATCTATTTTCTGTATCTATAAAATAGAAAATATTCGGAAATTGTAACCCACATATGGTACTGAGTTTTTATGCAAATTTGATGAGTGTGGAAATTTGGTTTACAGGTAGAAAATGCCGTCTGTATAACGATAAAAAAAATCGCATTAGAAACGATATTCATGAATTTTGTTTTTATTTATATTTGGGCATTAACATAGTTTTGAGAAATATTTAGTTGGATGGCTTTAGTGCAGCTTCGGACATCGTGCATTTTCGTGCGTAATTGTTATAACCCGAAGCCTGAGGTTGCATTTAGTTTACAGTCAGTCTAACCTAAACAACTGTTGCGAACGGATGTATGTTTATTATCTATCTATCTATCTTCTATCTATATATATAAAAGCAAGTGTCCTGACTGACTGACTCATTCACTCATCACCGCCCAGCCCGAACCGCTGGGCCTAGGAACTTGAAATTTGGAGAGTATATTCGCTCCGTGACGTAAGCACCCACTAAGAAGGGATTTTTCGAAATTTCACTCCTAAGGGATGAAAAGGGGTGAAATGTGATTTCACGAATTCCTTAATATCTCTTAGGGCCGATGGGATATCGACTTAGTTTCTGCTTACAAGTATTACCCATATAAATGCCGAAAAACCAATTTCGGTTTTTTGCCCTAATCAACCCCTAAAGGGGTGAATCTACAATCGGGGTGAATTTTACAACCCGTCTTATTTCCTGTGTTTGTTGAGTTATAAGGTTTCTTTTTGGCACATAAGTGTCTTTTTATAATATCTCGAAATGGTTTTGACAGTTTTTTAAAATTTCACCCCTAAAGGGTGAAAAAGGGTGATATGTGATTTCAAGGTTTCTTTAATATCTCTTAGGACCAATAAGATATCGACTTGCTTTTTGCTTACAAAAATTACCCATATAAATACCGAAAAACTAATTTCAGGATTTTGTTCTTATCAACCCTTACAGGGGTGAATCTACAATTGGAGTGAATTATACATCCCGTCGTATTTCCTGTGATTGTTGAGATGTGACATTACTTTTTGGCACATAGGTGTATTTTTAAAATATTTCGAAAAAGTTTTGACAGTTTTTTTTAAATTTCAGCCCCAAAGGGTGAAAAGGGGTGACATGTGATTTCAAGGATTCCTTAATATTTCTTAGGATCAATAGGATATCGACTTGGTTTTTTCTTACAATAATAATCTTTATATATAAAAGACAATATTTGTGGCTATGTCCGGAAGTTCTAACCCACTTCCAGATATGCTACCGAGTTGAAATTTTGCATACAGGTAGGGAATGCTTTCATCATAACTAGAAAAATCGAAAATTTCAAAAAAGTCCCATCAGAAACGAGAAATTAATAATTTTGTTTTTAATTATATTGGACCATCGAAGTATGTATGATGCGCTCAGCGAGATCGCGGGAATTTCGTTTCAATGGTTGTTTGGACAACTATAGTAAGTTCGTGAAACATCGTTCAATGTCGTTCGGCGCGATTCATCATTACTCTGCTCTAGCTGATAAGATTTATATATTGTTATTTAGTAAAATTTTTGATTAGTGTATGCAGAGCGAGACTAAAGTGGAGCACCTGTTTTCTGGTTTTTTATTTTAGGGCATTTTTATGAACTTTGTTATTTTTATTTATTTTTTTTTTCTATTCTTTTATTTAAATCTTTTATATATATAAAACAGAAAATCTGTGTGTACCGAGTTGGAATTTGGTATATAGGTAGGAAATGCAGTCAATATAAGGAGGCAAATCGAAAATCAGAAGAAAAAAAATGGTATCACTTAAGACGTAGACTTGACAGAAAAATTGCTTATACAGTGAAACCTCTATCTATCGTTTTTGAAGGGACCTATTGAAATAAACTATGGATGCGGGAAAACAATGAAAAACACATTAATACATATTTAAATGTTTAATATGTACGTACATATATATTCTAAATAAAATTTTAAATAAAAAATATCGTAACAAAATAAAAAAGGAAGCTGCATGCCGACAAAAAAAATTATACTTTGTATTGTATATAATCTTTCATCGTCATTTGCTTTTTGGCTTTTTATATTGCCGTTAGAAATCAATATTCTTTCGGTGTTACAAATTAAATTTTTTTCGGCATCAGTTATCGAATGCGCATAAAAAAAGTTTTCAATTTGAAAAAACACGAAATTTGCTGCGTAATTTAAACGATGAATGCGGTAAAATGATACAGAGAGAAATGATCGATGCGATCTATTTTTGCGTGTTTTGTATGAAATTAATTCGGAACCGCAAGAAATAACGATATAGGTATACGGGAAAATTATTATTCGAGGAACGATAGATAGAGGTTTCACTGTAATAAGAAAACAAATATTTTTTTTTAATGATTTGTATTTTATTGGATTGATTTACGGGAGTTACGAAGGGACAACCTAAAACTAAACTTTTGAAATATCTCATTTACTTTTGACTTAACAGCAAAAACGCACATGAGAAAAGCTGTTTAAAATAAAAATACAAATACATGTTATCCTATAAATTTTTCAATTGGTTAAGAAGCAGGGGAAGGGAGATGGGGGAGGTGCTAAAACTAAAATACTGGAAATATCTCGCTTATTATTTACTTTACATCAACAATTTATAAAGATAATTTATAAAGACTTTGATTGAAGAACGATTATTATCTGTTTAGTGTAGCTTCTGAATATTTAGGGGGACAGAAGGAGCGCTACTTATAAACTTGAAATATCTCTTAATATTGACTTAACATTAAACATGTGTATAACAGAAGTTGTTACAATATCAATAATATAAATAAATAAATAAACAAATCTTTTCTGTTTAATCTTCTTCTGTATATAGGTATATCATTTATAAAATTTTCTTATATACATATGTATATAAATACATGACCTGACTGACTCATCAACGTTCAGCCCAAATCACTAGACCTAGAAACATGAAATTCGAGAAGTATATTTCCTCCATGTCGTAAGCGATCACTAAGAAGAGAATTTTCGAAATACGACCCCTAAGGGGCTGTTAAGTGATTTCAGGGATTCCTCAATATCTCTTAGGCCCAATGAGATATTGACTTAGTTTTTGCTTACAAAGTTTACACATACAAATGTTAAGAACTAAATTCAGGATTTTGTTCTAATCAACCCTTAAAGGGATAAATTTATTATGTATTCGGAGTGAATTATAGAACCCTTCGTATTTCCTATGTATGTTGAGTTATAACATTGTATTTTGGCATATAGATGTCTTTTTAAAATCTTAGAAACTTCTTGACAGTTTTCTTTTAAATTTTCACGCCTAAAAGGGTAAATTATTATTTTTTATTCAATAGAACGCCCCCTGGACATAGAAACAAATTCGTGGAGGAAGGAATGTTCCTTCCATGATGTGAGCACCTATTAAGAAAGATTTTTTTTAAATTCGACCCCTAATGTGGTGAAATGTTTCTTTCACGGATTCCTCAATATCTCAGACCTATAATGAGCTATCGACTTGGTTTTTGGTTACAAAGATTACCCATACACATGTACAAAAACGAGGTTCAGTATTTTGCTCTGATCAACCCATACAAGGCAAATCTAGATTCAAGGATATTCATAAAACCCTTCAAGTGACCTGTTTCATTTCTTTTTGGCACATAGGCGTCTGTTTAAAATCGGTATATGTATTAAAACTCAAAAACGGATAAACCGATTTTAGTGCTATTTGCAACAGCGTATTCCAAATTTGTCTGGAAAGATTTTAAGCTATATATCATCGCGGTAAGACACCAGCTTTCCGATCAATTAAGAAATATTTAAACTATAAAAGATACACATATTCAAAATATACCTATATTAACGAATTTTGGGTTTAATATTGCAACAAAAATGTTCCCGAGGATATATATCACAATTTTCTTTATTTTCATTTTAGACGACAATTGTAACGTTAAATTCGCTATTGAACATTATTGTAACCCCCTAAAGCAATACGAAGAAAACTTACTTCGGTGGCAAGAATATTTACTAACGAAAAAAAGTGCTCTGATCTATATAGGTACGATTTATAAATCAGGAATAATCACGAAGTAATTATACTAAATATCATAAAAATTATAATAAATAATTTCGTAAGGTGCAACATAAAATGCTTTACGTGACTGGCGCTGCCTTTGGCAATGATTCTCACATGGGTATTTTCCTAGGTTAGCACATCGGGATACTTATACGTGTTGATATTAAATGTCTGTACTACCAATGTTTACAAAGAAATTCGTACTTAAATTATTTGTATAAGAAGCACATATTAATACAATTGTAGATTAAAACAAATAAATATATTTGAATATAAAACGATTCGTAGCAACCAGTCTTGAACCGATTTCGAAATGGGCCAGATCTAAGCGGGCTACGACTACTTTATTTCGGTAGCGAAGCAGCGGGTACACTGCTAGTATTTAATATTTACTGCCTTTATTTTAATTATAGCCCAACTTAACTAATTGTTCGTATCAATAAAATAATACAAACAAGTATTACTAACGCAATATTACTTATGATCTATTTCAAAGTAGAAAAAAGTAGATAACGCTGCGAACCGAGTACGATTTACACTGATCAAATACAGTATAGCGGGAAATTTAAAATAAGTTACAACTAGGGCATGGGCGTAGCAACTGGGTTAGCAAGTGTTTTTTTTTTATATATAAAAAAGGTTAATAAGATATTGAAATAAACAAGGCAGATAATACACTTACGTTATTTATACGACATAAATTCAGTTTAATGAGAAATTTGAAAAAGTTAAAAAAATATTAATTTTAAAAATTATGTACTATATATAAAAAGAGAGATTTGGCTAAAACAGTTTAAACAAAGCAATAAAACAAACAACATATCTTCAGAGTTAAAGTTACTTATTTAAATAATTATTGTAAATAAAAATTAAAAATATATGTATATATGAAGGTCTAAAAATTATATTAATAATTTCTTCTTTGGGCACAATCAGCTGGGCTGTCTTTTGGCCTCACATTAGTCCTCTTTCTTGATCTTTTAATTGTCAACTGTCAAAAAATATTTATATGTCAGATAACCTAAAAAATATATAACTGCGTAAAAACAAATTACATGGAGAATTTTCTCTATAAAATCTACACCAAGAATATAAATAAAAGTCTAAATATGTAAATAAAAACAATATTTTTACAGTGTAATAGGGATGACGATCTAAACCAATCTGAAGCAAGGACAAACGGCTCCTATCTTCTTACACACATTTTTCTACTTTGAAATAGACCATAGTAAAGTAAATTATGAAGAATGTTGTGTAGATTTTTATAAAATGCTTCAAAGCAAAAAAGACTTACTGACCAAAAATTCATAGTTCAGAAAATATAAATGGTTTACTGCCTAGTCGTTTCAATAAAGAAATTTTGAGTTTAATTAAAAAAAGAGAAATGTTTATGTTACTTATTTAAATTAAAATATAAATGTAAATTATGATTATCTGTTTTAGGAAATGTTTATTTATAATATATAATTTCTATTTATTTAATTATATTTGAATTATTATTTCATAATAAAAGTCCCTGTCTCCCATTCTTAATTTAGAACTGAGAGATATGATCACCTTAATACAAACGTTTTCTGGTTTTGGTTTTCGTGAGTGTTAATTCCATAAAAACCTTTATGGTGCTGCAGAGGATTGTAACAATGATGGATTCCACTAACAAATATTTTTAAGTTGGGAAACATTTATTTTTTGTCCCGTTTTTTACGTTGATCTTCTCTTGCCAATATGTTATTTTCTATATTTTATATTTCTTTAACTTTAATAAAAGTCTTCATATGTTATCGAAAACTTATTAACTAACAAGAATATAACAAAATTGTACCAAATAAATAAAAAGTAATAGATTTAATGTGGGTAATAGAGTAATAGACAAACGTCAAACGTAATAGATTTATTACTACAGTAATGGCAACACTGGTGATGATATAAAGTTTTAGCGGAAATAGGTAAAGTAAAATACCATATATATAATTCACAGTAGGCAACACGTGAATAGAATTGATATACTGGTTGCAGCATTGGGGAGTCATTTACAAGTAAAAGTAATGATCTGATTTTATTAGTAATTAGAAAGTATGCATATTTGAAAGTTCATCGGTGTTTACAAGTCCTCAGTAGCCGTGATCGTCTAGTGGTTAGGACCCTACGTTGTGGCCGTAGTAACCCAGGTTCGAATCCTGGTCACGGCAATGTGCAAACATTGTCACGGGGAGGAATTATTTTAAACATTATTATTTGGACAAAATAAAACAATAATTTACTAACGATTATTTATTGAATAGCAGAATACACCTGAAAAAATCCAACTTTACTACCAAATAAACTTTTGCTTAATCTATTATTAATAACCATTTCAAATTATATAGATCTACGAAAAAAAAGTATATATTCTGCCAGATCTGGTCGATATAAGGATGTTGTTTAAGAATCGAGTAATAGCTTTGACTATCAAGCAAACTGTGGAACTCCTGAGAATGCATTGTGAAGAACAAATACAGGAACACAATTATTCTGTGCCACCTTGTTTGCCGACTTTACAACGACAGATTTTGTTGTTTCAAAGTGTTAAAATATAAAGTATATTGACATCTAGAGTTAATTTGTTTGAATCCAACCAGTGTATAATTTTTTACTTTAGTTATTTTTATCCAATCGGTCAAATAACTAATTATTAACTTGGGCGTTACTCCTTGAATACCCAGTAAATCTAATTTATAGAAAAACTCATAGTCAAGAGCAGTGGCGGATCGTGAAAACTACTAATGGGGTTGCTGCAGCCAGAAGTATAAGGGAGATTTTCTTTCGGGAAAGTAAATTATTCATAAGAGGTTGAAAGAAAATCATTTTTGTTTAACATTTATCTTATGTGTCACGAAGTAAAGTTAAATTAAAGTTATGTGAAAAAAAAAGAAGTTTTTCTTTCAACCTCTTATGTATAAGTGAGTATCAAAAAGTTAAATTGACGACTATTCAATATAATAAGTAAATTATTATTAAGACTGGCATAAACAGATTTACTAACGAAATAATATAAAATATAGAAATATTACATTTTACAATTTAATTATGTATTAGCCAATTAGAAGATTTTTAACATTTTATGTGCTGTAAAGAACATGCGATATCCTGCATTCTTATTAATTCTTTAAAAATACAAAAATATCTGTAATCAAACGTGCATTTCGCAACCTTTCAACTGCAAATGTCTGCAGCTCTGATAAGAGAAATTAAAATTTACGCTTAAAGCCGCATTCAGAGCTCTTAAATCAATAGCTTATAGACTGTAACTTGTACTAAGTTTGTAATATGGTAAGACGTGAAACCGTTCAGACCTCTAAAATTAATACGTTCTTCGTTGCGGATTGTGGATAATTTTCTAAACTTATAGCTAGCGAGATGTTTTAATGAGATAGACATATAAACACGTTGGCTATCTCAGTCTATTAGTGACACCGTAGTTACCGTATGCCTTTACATAATCTAACAAAATGTCATCATTTACAAATCTTGCTCAAAATGACAAAGACAGACAGTAAATATGATCAATTTAGGTAATTAGGTTAGGTTTAGTTAGTTAAAAGCTAAGACAACAGAATTATAAAAACTATAATACATAGAAAAAAAATTCCAGAGCCATGTAGTTGACAGTAAAACACACAGATGTCGGACTATTCGTAACGCATTAATTTCTTACTTGCTGTGAACGGTACGTAGAACGTTAAAACAATGCATAGAAACATAACTTACAGCGTAACAACGAACAGTCTACAACGTCTTAATTTCTAGGATGATTAAGTAAAGGATGCGCTATTCGTATGTAAAATGTGTGGAAACCCTTACTGAGTGAGAAAGATATATATCGCGGTACTGCGTACACACGTAAGACGCTATTACTGTGCTAAATTGTTAGATATACACAAGGTGGCGAAAAGAAAAATGTTCAACAGACTTGTGATATTTCAAAACGAATAAAAATATGTGTATCTATTTGTGTTATATATTTCCATACTTTCATTTAATCAATTATCACAACCAAATAAAAATTATCAAACCATCCCTTACAGGTAAAGATTAGAATATTTCTATGTAATGTAAAAAAATATATATCAAAATTAACCCCTCTGCGCCCCCTCACCCATATATTTCATTTTGTACATCCGTCTTTCAATCATTCATTAATCGAACGATAAAAATTTAATTAATTTCTGGCTTGTGGGGGGATACTCAAAGGATGTGGCCCTTCAACGTCTTATCGGAATATTTGAAAAGGACCCATAGCTAGCCACCTCTGGTATTTTGAATCATTAAATTTAATAGAGATTCTTGCAATCGGGCCATAGTCATGTAATTTTCGCAACAAGATGTTTGGGTATTATTATTTGGCACTAATATTTTTCAAGCTTATTTTAGTTTATTGTAAGTACCACTTTATCCTTTAACTGACTGATTAAATTCATAATACTGCCGCCTTTATTGGCAGCCTTTAATTTTTAAAATTGTTTGATTGTAAGATTGTTTTAATGACAAATAATATTATTTTAAAATGATTAGATAAATTTTAAATACACATTTATATAGTTTCAGGTCCGTTTGACACGATACGCATAAAATTAATACCGTGTTATACAAATTTCTCAAATATGTTATAAAATTTGCTGTGAAATTACGAGATTTTAGAATAATTTCTAAGAAATTCCATAATTATTTTCATTTAAAAATACGCTGGTTTCAAATTCAAATGTAGCACATGCGCATTACGTAGTTGCAGTGTTCACAGTACAGACATATATTGCCTTCTTTCTCAACAGGGGTTTCCACACAATCGTCAATGTTGTTAGTATACGAATAGCGCATTCTTTACTTAATCATCCTAGCTTAATTTAAAGAGCTCTGAATGCGGCTTAACGTGCGCAAAATGGAAAGTAAACGAACAAAATTAAACCTTGTTCGAGAGCACGACACAAATTATCAAACACAGTTTCGCGCATTTTGAAGTTGCATGGCATTCAGCGCAGTTTGGCACGCTTTGTCTGGATACGGTTTAAGCAAACGACTGTGAATGAGAAATAAGGGGGACCCTCCCTATTTCCGGCTCTATATTTTGATAAATGAACCAAACTAGAATAGACGCATCTCACTCATGTAGGAATGGTTGTATACTTCCTGTTATAGAAAATTAGTGAAAGTTAGTGTTTTGTTATAAATATGAATAGAAAGTATGCATATTTGAAAATATATCAGTGTTTACAAGTCCTCAGTAGCCGTGATCGTCTAGTGGTTAGGACCCTACGTTGTGGCCGTAGTAACCCAGGTTCGAATCCTGGTCACGGCAATGTGCAAACATTGTCACGGAGAGGCATTTTTTATTTTAAATTTGAATAAACTTAAAAAACAATAAACACTTTCATAAATATTTTATAATCTGAAAAATATTATAATTAAATTAATATCATAATTAATTAAACTAAGTGTAATTTTTATTATTATTATTATTATTTATTTTATTTATTTTATTTATTTTATTTATTTTATTTATTTTATTTATTTTATTTATTTTTATTTATTTTTTTTTTTTTTTCGCTATAAAACTAAACAACACATGTATTACTTATACTTCTACTTTCACATCTAAAGAATAAATATTTATCAGGGTATAATTCTTCTGAGTCAACTTTTTTTCAATTCATTCTCAGCACTCGACTTCCTGCATTACGGGGTAAATTGATCGTAACATTGTTGCATGTTTTATGCTCTGTTCGTGCAGAGCACTGTTGCAAAATTAATAGTGTAATTATTTGCCTCTCATCCTACTTAGATTAAATTTGTATGTGCTACATATTGGTGTAGATTGTTGTAAATAGTTTTTGTTTGAAAGACCTTTGAAGAATGAATGTGTCTCAAATTGAAATACATTTTCATCGCACTATTGCAAATATACATAAATAAAAAATTTACAATGAAATATCTTTCGCACAAAAATTATTCAGAAAAGCTTTACATCGACTACCGATAAATGTTATCAGGACACATATCCCCTGCCAAAAACTCCCTGGAAGTGGCGGCACCAGCGGGGAGTTCGGAAGGACCCGGGCCCCCCTCAGAATTGTTCTGGCCCCCAGCTGACCCCCCCAGCTGACTCCCCAGATATGCTTGGAGAAAATTTAAAATTATAGATTAAATTAAGTGCCCAATTTATTTTGGGTATATTTTATTTAATGTTTAGTAAACCATCATATTTTCGTTAATGTTTATAATGATTTAAAAAATGGTGCCCCTCTCAAATATTTCCTGCCCCCCTCCAGATTTTATAAGCTTGCCTTGCTCTCTGGATATCAACCCCCATGCAAAAAGTTCCCCTATATTTTAACCCCGCATGCAAAAAACCACCCTGACAATTAACCCCCCTCCAATTTTAAATAAGAAATATAATATAAAGTTTTCCCATTGATTAATAGTCCACCGTATAATAGTGTTAGGTTAGGGTAATGTACGAGGGGGGGGGGGGGTGACGGTTTAATTGTCAGGAGGATTTTTTTGCATGGGGGTTAATTGTAAGGGTTTTTTTTTGACGACGGGTTTTTGTCCGGGGATATTTGTCCAGGGGGTATGTGTTCTAGAGCTAAATAGAGGATAAATTGCTAAAAGTAGTCACAGATACGGGATTTGATTTGCTGATGGGTAAGTCTGCTGAATTTTGATGTAGCAAGCAGTAGCCTAAAATTCTGATTATTTGATTATCACACTAGTCCATCAACACTGGTTTTAGACTTAATAGAAGAGGTTAAATGTTGAAAGTACGGTAGATCAAGAAAAATTAGCAGTAGAACTCATAATAACTGTTAGTTATTATGAGTTCTACTACAAGTTGCATGGGCCTTTAAGAAATAATAGAATTACAACAGAATAAAATAAAGTTCTATATGAATAAGTAAAAGAAAGAAACATATATTTATATCTTTCTATATAAATAATATTGGAGGTTATATCTATTTTTTAATTTTCTGCTCTACATATTTCGTTTTTAAGAAGATATATGCAATAGAATGAAGTGCTATCTTTCTGTTTGTACGAGATTCATGTCAAAACAACAAGACATATTTTCACAAAATTTGGTATGATGACAGGACAAAACCGAGATTTGAACATACGCTATAAAGCATCTTAACAGTTTCATTATAGGGAAGTTTCGGGGAGAAACTAAAAATGTCAAACATTTTGAACGACAAACATCGCATCAAAATTGCAATCGTGATCGTAAAAGCAATAAATGAAATACAGATTGTATTTCATTGATATATATATATTTATTGCAATAACGGACCATTGTGAAGTATTATGTAACTAATTATCATGACACCATTTATCTACGATATTTATTTAAGACATTATTAATTAATATGTTTGATTTTAATTCGTAATAATTTTAATTTTATTTAATTGAATTTTTAATATCCAAGAGATAGGACAGCTATTACAAACAGCATAGGACGACAAAATAAACATAAAATTCATGTGGATCAAAGTCCATCAGCGCATAGCTGAGGGCAATGACGAAGCTGACAAACTAGCCAAAAAGGCCTGCACTCTTCAGCTGACAAGTCCAAAAAATCATAAAATACCTAGAAGAGTTTTATACAATTTCATACAGAAGAACATAAATACAAAATGGGAAAAAGAATGGAAAACAGTATCTAATTATAAATGAAGATTTTATGCCACCATAGAAAGAACACTACCAAAGAAACCATGGCTCCAACATATAGCCATACAACGCAGCTCCATTGTTACCCTCTGTAGATTAAGAACAGGACACGCCAAATACCCAGAACACCTACACAAGCTTGGTATCACTCAGTCGCCACTTTGCACCTGTGACAATAGAGCAGTAGGAAACCTGAACCACATTTTTTTCAGTGTACCGCACACACAAACAATAGGTTACGATTCATCCAACAAATTACCAAGCAACTAAAGAAAGAACCTGTAGACATAAAGGATATTTTAAGGAACCCTAATACCTACAAATACATAATGATTTATATCATTGATTCCGAAATAGAAATTTAAGTTTACCTTTTGTTGTAATAATCAAAGTTTTGTATACTAATTGTAAATTGTTGTTAGCTGGCTAATATGGCTGTATAGGCTAAGGCCAAATAAATAAATAAATTAATAATGAGTATATCAACCGGCTCGCAAAATTAATGAAAATTTAACTCGAGCGAGCCGGCTCCAATCTGCTCACGAGAGCGGGCTCGAACACACCACTAGATAAAACCGTTCAGAATGTTGAAGCCCACACTTGTTTCCAGCAGGAGCGATAGTTAGTATTTTAAAAATAAAAAAAAATATGTGAAGTGTAAATTTTCACACATTTCAGGGTTTTGCAGGTATTTAGTAAGTGAATGATGATTATTTGGGATGCCAAAACAAATTTTATATTAAAATATTTTTTTTTGTTAATTTCAATTCTAACGCCTAATACCATTATTTAGGTTTCTAAATATGTGCAGTATTTTTTTTTTATATAGCAAGGTTCATTAAGATTTTGAAAATTGCTTGGTTGTTATAAGCTCCTCCCCTCTGATTTCGTGTACACTGAAACAGAATTAAATTATAATTTCCACAATTTCCACTGGTTATTAAATTTACGCTTTTAAAAATTAAATGCAACATTTGCCAAAATATAACTAGAATTTTGAAAAAATTATTTAAACAAATAAAAATGCAAAAAAAAAAAACAAAAAATAATATTGTCTCTTCTCGCAGGGATCGAACTGAGTTAGTTGGGTGATAAGCCAGCGTCATTACCACTACACCAGGAAACACCTTTCAGTAAAGCGTGTTACAAAGCTATAACTTGTGTACATTATTAGCCAAAAAAACACAAAAAATGCGTTTTTTTCCAAAAATATAATCTGATCAAAAATTCCTACTGTACTATTCCGGTTCACACCAATGTACATTACTTAGAATTTTTTCAGATTTTTAGCGTAAACCATCTGGGCTACAGGGTATGAGTAAAAAATTTTTTGCACAATTTTGACAAAAATCGCTTCAAAATAGTTTATTTTGCAAAAATAAAAATTTGATCGTTAATCCACGTACCAAGGGTTTTCATTTGATACCCTACTCAGAATTATAAAAAAATATTTTTTTTTTTCGATGAGCACATATTTTTTTATATTTTTAGGGGGATAGGTTTTGTAGATGTTTTAGTATTTTTCCTATGTGCGGGTCAAAGAGTTGTATAAGCATGCCAAATTTCAACTCTCTAGATTTAGCCGTTTGGCTACAATTTTTACCGAACAGACAGACAGACAGACGACAAAATGACGGTATAAAGGTTTCTTGGTCATACCTACAAAACCCTAAAAAGAGAAGAGAACAGATATTATTTACGTATTTTTATATTTTACATTCTAACTCTTTGCAATACGAATACAAGTTTATGACCAATAATTATGTATCTCAATACAAAGGAAACAAGAACAATTGCATTTGTGTCAATAGTTGTTGCTTGTGTTAGGTCAGGGACGTTCTAGATTAAAACATTAAACCAAGAATTAATAGTAGGGAAATACGAATGTACAAGCATTACAAAGTTATAGTTTCATTTTGGAAAAGGCAATTTAATTTGTTACTCGGCCATAGGTGATTTGTTACAGGCATAAATTTCGTAATACTGGAGTTTATACTTCTGTAATGCAACTTTTTACTTTTCAGCAACCAAAATAAACGAGAAGAATAAAGAGAAGAACTTCAAAAAGACACATAACACTTCATATTATGTGTCATAATAAAAAAGGAGTGGGGAACGTACTACATTTAGTAATCACTGAAAAACCTGTAATGAACGTATATCTAGTCGAGGAAAAATATATTTTGGGAATTTTTAAGAAAAACTAAAAAAGTATAGTTGCCTACCTCAAATTCAATACTGTTTTGTATGGTTACTATATCACTCAAATTATCGCATATGACGTTACGCAAACTTTGTGGCCAATCCTTGAAAATCGCCAAAAATTTTAATTTTAAATACTTTTACCGGAGTGCTGAAAAAATGGCTAAAATTTTTCACATCTGTTTTCTAGGCTATTTGCTTCTGTATCCAATACTTGCGATGGCGCATGAAACCAATAAACACTAATTTTTTACCCTTCTTGATCTTAGATAATAAGGTATTAACTGGTTGTAACGTCATATGTTAAGTGATTAAATTTTTGTAATCTTTATTTTCATTTGATTAATATTCATGCAGATAAAAGGACAGTTGAAAATCGGGGGTAAATTTATAATATAAAATGATGTATAACACAAGGTCCATTGTGAGAAAATTTTCGACAAATTGCTTTCTACCCAGTAAATCATTGGTGAGATAAAAGAGAAAGATAAAATGAAAGTGACACAAAAAAATCAGTCATTGTTTAAATTTCAAATAATATGCAGCCTGTGCACAGAGTCACTCCTTTTCAAATAGTCCAAGCATTAATTAGCTCCGAAGAAACTACACCAATTATTTAGATCATGTCAAGGTCTCTTTAGATTTTAACTGAACGACCAATAAAATTTACTGAAGTACTGAAGTACAACCATTAATTTATACTATTTTATTTATTAATTCATACGAATTTATACTATCATTAAATTTAATAAATGAAAATAATATAATCATTGAAAAAGCAAATGACTGGTTTCTTTCGAACGAATTATCTCTCAATAATTCGAAAACTCAAAACCTCTTAATCAGTTGTAAAAACCATAATTTTTCAAATCCTGCTTTTGTTGCTTTTCTGGATGTTTATGTTGACCCTGCACTTAAGTGGGATCAGCACGTAGAGATTCTTGCCAAAAAAATCTGCAAAACTATATTTCTTTTTCACAATCTGGTCAATACTGTCTCAAAAGAAATAATGTTAATATCATATTATGCCGTATTTCAGTCACATATTTCTTATGCTCTTCTAGTTTGGGGACATTCTGCTTCAGCTAATAGAAATTTTTCCCTTCAACGACGTGCTGTTCAAATTTTAGCAAAAATTAACTATAGAGCTGACTGTAAGAATGCATTTAAAGAATTAGAAATAAAGACATTACCTTCCCTCTATATTTATCAGTATGTATTGTATGCATATAAAAATAGAAATATATGGCCATCTGGTGACAGATAGCACTCGTATGCTACTAGGAATAAAGACCATATATATCCAAACTTTTTACGTTTAACTAAATCACGCAATGCCTCTAATTATTACAGCATAAAATTTTTCAATATTCTGCCAGAGGAATATAAAGTCGTGCGTTTTCTGAATTTCAAAAAAACTGTAAAAGAATTTTTAATTAGAAACCCATTTTACTCGACTGACGAATTTGTGAATGTTAAATTTTAAATTTATTGAGGTACTGCCCCTTATTTTTGCTCCTTATTAACATGTATTTGTACTTTATATTGTATTGCTTGACTGACTAAAACAATGTTTTATTTTGTATTATGGTCAATAAATTATTATTATTATTATTATTATTACTAATTAATGGTTGCCTCAATTTCTCAGGCTATTGGCGACTAGATACATATGTTACCTATTTTAATATTACATATATACATTTGTATGTGATTGTACATATAGTTTTAACAATATATTATATCAGTAGTGTTTGCATTAAGTTGGATAGTAATATTTTCGAGGCTATGTTTACGTCCTTTAAGAATTGGACAACCCGGGATTCTGTGTCCGTGTTGTTGGCTAGCAGGTCCTTAATTGTAGTAGGTAAGGAGTTAAGGAGTTTGAGTCTCTTTGCTTTTGGTACTGGTCACATTCTAGGAGGATGTGTTCCACGGTTTTATTGCATGTACTGCATATTGGTGGATCGGTTCTCTCAAAGATGTACTTACGGGTGTACATAGTATGGCAAAGTCTCAATCTTGTCAGTATGACTTGTTCTCTTTTGTTTGTACGACAATTCAACTGTTTTACAGTATCTTTTATTCTGTGGAGGTGATTGGCGTCTGCTGTATTTTGCCATGCAATTTTCCATGTTTCTTCCATTTTTCTTCGAATAGAATTCTTCAAGTCATAGCTAGGTATATGCATATCTACTAGTTCGACATTTACGGCTTCTTTTGCTAGTTTGTCAGCTTCTTCGTTACCTTCTATCCCTATGTGCGAAGATACTCACATAAGATTAATTTTGGCTCAATCAGCCACTAATGGCTCAAAGAATACACTAGTTACATCGGCTAAGTGAAGTTTTAACTTTTTATTATCAAAAAGAAAACCCGCGCCATTCATATTTTCTACTTTAGAGAGGGAGAGATTAAGTATTGGAACAACTAATAAAATTTACTGCAGTACAACTTTATGCAGGATTAAAACAGACAGATCAAAATTTATTCAATTTGGTTTTCTGTTGGTTTCACACATCGCAATACGAGTATGGAATTTTCGTATCCGAGAATAAAAATATGGAATCCAATATTTTATTCGCTTGCGGTGTAGAGTGGCAGTCATTTAAAAATATTGTTTTTATGAAATACACGTAAACCCTTTCGGTAGCATAGTGGTAACATACATGGCTGCGCTGCTAAGGTCTCGGGTTCGAATCCTGTTCAAGTATGGAATGTTCAAAACACAAAATTAGAACTATCCTGGCTAATTGCCTTAGTAGTAAAGGCCATAAACATGGAAAAAATGAACGAAAATTCTATTTGGGAGAAATACAAGTAGAAAACAAGAATAGATAAACAATAAAAAAAAAAAACAAAAATGAAACGAAGACTTTGGGTTCATCCGATTAATAGTTTGGTCACCTAGCGCCTCGCTGGTGGTATTACAGAAAGTTTTTTTTTTTTATTTCACATTAATGGCTTTTGCTATTAGGGCAATTAGCGAAGATAATCTAACTTCTCATGTTGAAACTTCCATGCTTGAACGGGATTCAAACCCCAGACCTTAGCAACGCAGTGCAGGGCCGTCACCACTACACTACGCTAGTCGGCTCACAGAAATGTCAGTGTTACATAAAATACTTAAAGAGCGGAAGGCAGAATTTCAGAAAAATTCTTGGGGATCTGGAAGCAGCTATTCAGAAAGTTACTTGAAGAGCAAGGTACATACTCGTATATTCAGAATGAAATACTAACAGCATTGTTACGAACACGGCCCCACAAGTGATTACAGTGGCCGTGAGACAATAGAACGGTCTTTGAACGTTCGAGAGTTAACTCGAATATTTCAGAAATGTATGGAATGATCTAAGCAACTACAGGTGTCTCAAAAGAAATTTTATATTTATTTAGCTTACTGCGTGAACGCAACGTATCCGAGGGCCGCGGGGGTTATGTCAATCGGTAGCCTGGCTCTTGGGAATTCACTCGCTATGGAGCGTTTCTCGGGAGCAGACCGCGCGTTATGCGTGCGAGAGTTTTACAAAAACGGTGATTCGGCGACTGTAGCGCGTAGAAAATTCTGCAGTATTCGAGGTTTTCGCCACTTAAATGATGCGCCAAGCATTCCTCTCATTCGACATTGGGTTAAAAAGTTTGAAGAGACTGGTACAACGCTGGATAAATCAAAATCCGGGCGACCTAGGTCATCAAGAACGGTAGAAAACGTGGAGAATGTTAATCAGTCTGTTCGTGACGACCCGAACCTTTCAATTCGGAAGCGCGCAAGTGCTTTAAAGTACATAGATCATCATTACATCGCATTATGCACAAAGACCTAAAGCTGCACCCCTACAAAATTCAATTGGTGCAAGAATTAAAGCCCCAAGATGCCAGTCAGAGGCTTAATTTCGTAAATCAGGTGATTGAGCGATTTTCAACGTTTACCAATATTTTGTTTTCGGATGAAGCTCATTTTCATCTTAATGGCCACGTAGATAAGCAGAACTGCCGCTACTGGAGTGCAACGAATCCGAAACGCAAACATCAGAAACCCCTACATTCGCCTAAAGTGACCGTATGGGCTGCGATGTCGGCGCGAGGAATTATCGGCCCTTACTTTTTTGAAGACGAAAGGGGGCGTGCAGTTACAGTGAATTCAGAGCGTTATGTGGAGATGTTAGACAACTTTTTGGTACCTGAACTGCAAAACTTTCCTGGTTATAAACAAAGAACATGGTTCCAACAGGACGGAGCAACTTCACACACGTCCAATATGTCTCTGCCACGTGTTCGTGAAATTTTCTCAGGCAAATTGATCTCCCGGAGAGGTGACATAAATTGGCCTCCACGCAGTCCAGATTTAACCCCTATGGACTTTTTCCTATGGGGTTATCTTCTAAAGTTTACGCTTACTCTTAAATCTAAAGTTTACGCCAATAAATCGACTTCACTGGCGCATTTGAAAGAAAATATCCGTCACGAAATGGCAGCCATCCCTGAGTCCACCTGCCGAGACGTCATAAGTAATTTTACTGTTTGATTAAATGAGTGCCGAGAACGCGAGGGTCTATATTTAGACGATATTATTTTTAAGAAATAAATCCCCAAAAAGTGTATTTTAATAATTAATAAACTTTTTTTCTATATACGGCTTACTTTTTTTTTAATCGATCCACTAAATATAAAATTTCTTTTGAGACACCTTGTATATAAGAGACGTACTACCTGAGTCAAGTCAGCCTTATTCAAACAGTTGAGTCAATTCAAAGGGAAAGGCAAACTTCAGCTCTCTTCTAAAATTACATAAAATTACTTTCTCCACCACCACTATAGAATTTGCCCATTCTAAAACCATTTTTGACTATAGAAAGTTAATATTCTAACACAAGAGTTGGAATGTTATTCTAAATCACTTATCTTCTTATGCATTTTGCCTGTATTTCATTACATCACTTGTTATGGAATAACTATTCCATACTTGTTGTCATTTGTTTTTGTTCACTAAGGTGGATTATTATTACATTACTCCGCGCTGAAAATTAGTGCAAACGGTATCTATACGCGTAGGGTTACATTAAAATATATGCAATATTTACATTAAATAAATGCAACACAACTTCCTAAAAAGTACTAAAATAGTGGCCGATGTACGGCAAATTGAGTTAAATTTAAACAAATAATAAATAAAAAAATAAGTTTAATTAACTGATTAATTTGTTATATAATATAAATTATTTGTTAATATAAAATGTTTGTTAAAATATTTGTTTGTTATATTTTTTTTTCTTTCTGGTGGTCGTGGAGAACGTAGGGTCTGTGACTCGGTTGGAAGAGAAAATTCGATGCTCGTGGTTCCTCACCCTCGCCTGCGGCTCGCGCTTAGAATGTTCCAACCTTGTTACAGAATATACTATTACTATAGTGTTACAGAATTACTATAATTATTAAATAAATAGGTTATTACCCGTCAACAATGACGGATTTATAATATAAAAATTCCAATTGTTTGTATAAGTATTTGGTTTTATTTTTTAACATTTGTTAATTTCGTCGCTGGTTAGCTTATCACGGGACAGGATATCACCAGTTAGCCAATCACGGGAGAGGGTGTCACCTGTCAGCCAATCAAGAGACAGGGTGTCCCCAGTTAGCCAATCACGAGAACCTTAGGAAAAATTGACGTCATCATGTTACCGACAATACATACATACACTTGCTAATATAGTTATTCATAAACTTTTTATGATTAAAACGATTCATTTTTACTTAGTACATTACATTTATATTGTTAAAACTAAAAATAATTTGAGACGTTTATTTATGCCTACAAAACCCTAGATATTTCTGTATGTAATTATATTGGTAGATTCTTAGAGAATAAATCTGCAAAATATTGTTCATATCGCTCAAAGGATATAACAGTGTCTAAAGTTTTTTTTTATGGCTAGGAAACCCTAGATATCTTTATATATAAAAATGGATATTTGTGGCTATGTCCGGAAATTCTAACCCACTTCCAGATACGCTACCGAGTTGAAATTTTGCATACAGGTAGCAAATGGCTTCATCATAACTAGAAAAATCGAAAATCTCAAAAAAGTCCCATCAGAAACGAGAAATTAATAATTTTGTTTTTAATTACATTCGACCATTGGTATATCTATCACATATGCAGTGACCGGATAGGAATTTTCATTCAATAGTTGACTGTCTAACTGTATGAACATCGTGAGTGTTCGCTAAATATCGGAGGTGTTCGGCCCGAGAATAACCTTTATCAGGAGGTAAACATTGTAGAAAATAAAACCGGTGTTTGGTTACAGCTGATAATAAATTGTTATTGTTATTTAGCAAAACTTATGGTTCGTGTATGTAGAGCGAGACATAAGCTGAATATCTGTTTTCTGGATAATTATTTTTAACGGAATTTTCTTAACTTATTTTTATTATAATTATTTTTTTTTTCTATCTTTTTTTTACGAATATTGATTTAAATGCGATTGATAGCCATATTTTTTCAGTGTGGGCTACTTGCTCATTCTTCTATTTTTGTTTAAAAACATCTATTTTCTGTATCTATAAAATAGAAAATATTCGGAAATTGTAACCCACATATGGTACTGAGTTTTTATGCAAATTTGATGAGTGTGGAAATTTGGTTTACAGGTAGAAAATGCCGTCTGTATAACGATAAAAAAAATCGCATTAGAAACGATATTCATGAATTTTGTTTTTATTTATATTTGGGCATTAACATAGTTTTGAGAAATATTTAGTTGGATGGCTTTAGTGCAGCTTCGGACATCGTGCATTTTCGTGCGTAATTGTTATAACCCGAAGCCTGAGGTTGCATTTAGTTTACAGTCAGTCTAACCTAAACAACTGTTGCGAACGGATGTATGTTTATTATCTATCTATCTATCTATATCTATATATATAAAAGGCAGTGTCCTGACTGACTGACTGACTGACTGACTCACTCATCACCGCCCAGCCCGAACCCCTGGCCCTAGAAACTTGAAATTTGGAGAGTATACTCCCTCCATGACGTAAGCACCCACTAAGAAGGGATTTTTCGAAATTTCACTCCTAAGGGATGAAAAGGGGTGAAATGTGATTTCACGAATTCCTTAATATCTCTTAGGGCCGATGGGATATCGACTTAGTTTTTGCTTACAAGTATTATCCATACAAATGCCGAAAAACCAATTTCGGGATTTTGCCCTAATCAACCCCTAAAGGGGTGAACCTACAATCGGGGTGGATTATACATCCCGTTGTATTTCCTGTGTTCGTTTAGTTGCAAGATTACTTTTTGGCACATAGGTGTCTTTTTAAAATATCTCGAAATGGTATTCACAGTTTTTTGAAATTTCACCCCTAAAGGGTGAAAAGGGGTGAATTGTGATTTTAAGGATTCTTTAATATCTCTTAGAACCAATAAGATATCGACTTGCTTTTTGCTTACAAAGATTACCCATACAAATACCGAAAAACATATTTCAGGTTTTTGTCCTAAACAACTCCTAAAGGGGTGCATCTACAATCGGGGTGAATTATACATCCCGCCGTATTTCCTGTGTTCATTAGTTGCAGCATTACTTTTTGGCACATAGGTGTCTTTTTAAAATATCTCGAAATGGGTTTGACAGTTTTTTAAAATTTCACCCCTAAGGGTTGAAAAGGGGTGAATTGTGATTTCAAGGATTCCTTAATATCTCTTAGGACCAATAAGATATGGACTTACTGTTTGCTTGCAAAGATTATCCATACAATTACCGAAAAATGTATTTCAGGAATTTGTCCTAATCAACCCCTAAAGGGGTGGATCTACAATCGGGATGAGTTATACATTTCGTCGTATTTCCTGTGTACGTTTAGTTGCAACATTACTTTTTAGCACATAGGAGTATTTTTAAAATATCTCGAAAGGTTTTGGTAGTTTTTTAAAATTTCACCCCTGTAGGGTGAAACGGGGTGAATTATGATTTCAAGTATTCCTTAACATCTCTTAGAACCAAAAGATATCGACTTGCTTTTTGCTTACAAAGATTACCCATACAAATACCGAAAAACATATTTCAGGTTTTTGTCCTAATCAACTCCTAAAGGGGTGCATCTACAATCGGGGTGAATTATACATCCCGTCGTATTTCCTGTGTTCATTAGTTGCAGCATTACTTTTTGGCACATAGGTGTCTTTTTAAAATATCTCGACATGGGTTTGACAGTTTTTTAAAATTTCACCCCTAAGGGTTGAAAAGGGGTGAATTGTGATTTCAAGGATTCCTTAATATCTCTTAGGACCAATAAGATATGGACTTACTGTTTGCTTGCAAAGATTATCTATACAATTACCGAAAAACTTATTTCAGGAATTTTTCCTAATCAACCCCTAAAGGAGTGGATCTACAATCGGGATGAGTTATACATTTCGTTGTATTTTCTGCGTACGTTTAGTTGCAACATTACTTTTTAGCACATAGGAGTATTTTTAAAATATCTCGAAAAGATTTTGGTAGTTTTTTAAAATTTCACCCCTATAGGGTGAAAAGGGGTGAATTATGATTTCAAGTATTCCTTAATATCTCTTAGAACCAATAAGATATCGACTTGCTTTTTGCTTACAACGATTACCCATACAAATACCGTAAAACATATTTCAGGTTTTTGTCCTAATCAACTCCTAAAGGGGTGCATCTACAATCGGGGTGAATTATGCATTCCGTCGTATTTCCTGTGTTCATTAATTGCAGCATTACTTTTTGGCACATAGGTGTCTTTTTAAAATATCTCGAAATGGGTTTGACAGTTTTTTAAAATTTCACCCCTAAGGGTTGAAAAGGGGTGAATTGTGATTTCAAGGATTCCTTAATATCTCTTAGGACCAATAAGATATGGACTTACTGTTTGCTTGCAAAGATTATCCATACAATTACCGAAAAACGTATTTCAGGAATTTGTCCTAATCAACCCCTAAAGGGGTGGATCTACAATCGGGGTGAGTTATACATTTCGTCGTATTTCCTGTGTACATTTAGTTGCAATATTACTTTTTAGTACATAGGTGTCTTTTTAAAATATCTCGAAACGATTTTGATAGTTTTTTAAAATTTTACCTCTAAAGGGTGAAAAGGGGTGAATTGTGATTTCAAGGATTCCTTAAATCTCTTAGGGCCAGTAAGATATTGCCTTGATTTTTGCTGACAAAGATTACCCATACAAATACCGAAAAATATATTTCAGGATTTTGTCCTAATCAACCCCTAAAGGATGGATCTACAATCGGGGTGAATTATACATCCCGTCGTATTCCCTGTGTTTATTGAGATATAAGGTTTCTTTTTGGCACATAGGCGTCTTTTTAAAATATCTCGAAATGGTTTTGACAACTTTTTTAAATTTAACCCCTAAAGGGTGAAAAGGGGTGAAATGTGATTTCAAGGATTGTTTAATATTTTTTAACACCAATAAGATATCGACTTGGTTTTTGCTTACAAAAACTACCCTTGCAAATTCCGAAAAACCAATTTTTGGATTTTGTCCTAATCAACCCCTTAAGGGGTGGATCTACAATCGGGTTGAATTATACATCCCGCCATATTTCCTGTGTTCATTTAGTTGCAACATTACTTTTTGGCACATAGGTGTTTTTTTTTTTAATATCTCGAAATGATTTTGACATTTTTTTTAAATTTCACTCCTTAAGGGTGAAAAGGGGTGAAATGTGATTTCAGTAATTCCTTAATTCTTTTAGGACCAATAAGATATCGAATTGGTGTTTGCTTACAAAAATTATCCATACAAATGCCGAAAAACTTATTTCAGAATTTCGTCCTAATCAACCCCTAAAGGGGTGATTCTACAAACGGGGTAGATTATACATCGCGTCGTATCTCCTGTGTTTGTTGAGTTATAACGTTTCTTTTTGGCACATAGGTGTCTTTTTAAAATGTCTCGAAATGGTTTTAACAGTATTTTACCTTTAACAAATATAACCCCTAAAGGGTGAAAAGAGGGAATTGTGATTTTAAGGACGCCTTAATATCTTCTAGGATCAATAAGATATAGACTTGGTTTTTGTATATAAAGATTACCCATACAAATGCCGAAAAATGAATTTCAGGGTTTTATCTTAATCAACCGCTACAGGGGTGAATCTACATTCGGGGTGAATTGTAGAACCCTTTGTATTTCCAGCGGTTGTTGAGTTATAACATTCCATTTTGGCATATATGTATTTTGACAGTTTTCTTTCACTCCTAAAGGGTAAATTAGTATTTTTTTGTTAGAAAAAAAAAACTCGGAGAGTATATTTTTCAGTATGACGTAAGAACCCACTAAGAAAGGATTTTTTCAAGTTTGACCCCTATCTGGTGAAAAGGAGTAAAATGTTTTTTCACGGATTCCTCAATATCTCTTAGGACAGATGAGATATCGACTAGATTTTTTGTTACAAAGGTTACCAATACACAAGTTTAAAAACAAACTGCGGATTTTATGCCAATGAGACCATCAATATACCGTAGCGAAGCACGGGTTTTCAGCTAGTTTCTATATATAATTATATTCGTAAATTCTTAGAAAATAAATCTGCAAAATATTGTTCATATCGATTAAAGGATACAGGTCTGTCTAAAGTGTGTCGTTTATGCCTACGAAACGCTTAACATTTCTATATGTAATTTTATCTGCAGTTTTTTAGAGAATAAATCTGCAAAATATTGTTCATATCGGCCAAAGCATATAGGAGTATCTAGAGTTTCTTGTTTAGGCCTACGAAACCCTAGACATTTCTATATGTAATTATATTCGTAGATTCTTAGAGAACAAATCTGCAAAATACCTGTCAATCAAGAGACCTGAAGAGTCCCCAGTTAGCCAATCACGAGAACCTTAGGAAAAATGACGTCACAGTGTTACCCAGATCACTAACACACACTAGCTAATTATATATGTACGATTGCATGTAATGTAAATATTTCAACAAGAAAAAAATGTTACTACATTGTGTCATTGATTATTATAAATAATTCTAAGAAATATGTTTTTTAGAGCAGTGTATTATACAACACAAGTTACACAGAAGTCCCAAATGATGTGTTGATAGAATCCCCAGATAACTTTACTCGTAAAATCCTTCATAGATTTATGTATTCGGAAATTGGAAAACGCGGAGACTGCTGATGACTAAATTTAGCGATTTTCTTCAGTTTACCCTGCACGCCAAATCTAAACAACTTTATACAATAAAGTACATTGTAGCAAAATATGATACAAGCAAAAGTATATTAAAAATGTAGATGCACCGGATTTTGTCAACTTTAATATTAACTTTGAATTTGATTTACCTCACACACAATATCGTGACAAATAAGGTCACCAACCGCTCTTAATTTCACGAGACTTATCGAGTTGGACTCTCGATTAGGGTTTTATCAGGACGCAATTTAGTCCAATTTTCTACAACATGTAAAATGTAAAATTAAAATAAATAAAATGAATTTCCATTTAGTAAGTTGTCATGAGCTCTCTTTTTAAGGTTTGAAGTGGGTTTTTGTTAAACAAAGTAATAAAGAGTTTCACTTAATCGATAAAAGTTACTAGAATTCAAAATCTAGTTCCGCTTAAACCAAAAAGTGTGAATTTTCACACATTCCAGCATTTTGTAGGTATTTAATAGTGTTAGAAGCCAACATAATATGGATGTCTAGGAATATTCGTTCTATAATCACATCAAAATCAAATTTTTTTTGATAATCATTTGTATTTCTTATTTGAGTACTAAACGCTTCCAATTATTTTTTTTAAACACAATTTAAATACTTTGTCTAAAATCCCAGCGTTTTTTTGTCAGCAATTAAAAAATTATATTTTTAATTTCAAAAAAGATTCACACTATCTTAGCCATAAATACAAAAGATCCATAACATTACTAGCCATAATTTAGCCATGAATTACAAAATAATTAATTTTGTCAAAAACACATACACTGCAATATTTTTCAAAAACTCAATCTGATTAAAAATTCCTCTGGTACGTTTCCGGTTCAGATGTACATTACCTATATTTTTTTTTTCAGATTTTTAGTTTAACCTCTTTGGGTAAAAAGAATTTGCCAAGTTTTAGAAGAATTTACCAAGAACTTTGGGACAAGAACTTTTTAAAAGAAACGAATTTTAAAAACTACTTTTAATTCGTTAATTTTAAGAGCTTTATTTTAATATCAAACAATACATTTTTTACTACTCAAAAAATCGACATTTTTCGAAAAACTAATCTGATCAAAAATTCCTGTTGATCTATTCCAGTTCCCATCAATTGTCAGGATATTTTTGACATATTTTTGGGGAAAAAAAACATTAAAAAAATTATTTTTCAAAAATAAAACATTGATTGTTGTCCCATGCATTAAGAGGTTACATTTGATATGACACTCAAATTTAAAAGAAAAATGTGTATTAATTTTTTTATTAAACATATATTTGTTTATATTTATTCCGGGATGTGTTTTTTGAACTCTTAGTATTTTTCCTATATGTGGGTCAAAGAGTTGTATAAGCATGCCAAATTTCAACTATCTATGTTAAGCCGTTTGGCTACAATTTATACCGTACTGACAGACAGACAGACAGCCACATGAGTGACGCTATAAGATTTTTTTTATGGTCATACCTACAAAACCCTAAAAATCAGCTATATAGTATATGCTTTTATTTCATAATTTAGCAATAATAGAATTTAACAAAGTAACGTTAACTAAAAATGCAGAAGAAGAATAAAATAAAATAAATTTACCTAGTTAGAACTTTCATAATTTTTACATTATTACAGGCTCAAAAGCAAGGAGAACAAAAGATGTAAAGCTTGGTGCAAAATCTGTATAATATCATATTAAGAGTAAAGGTTTTAAACCTAATAATTTATTGTAGATAAAAAAAAGAAAATAAACACAAATTAAAGAAATAATAATGAACCAAGCCTTTAATACAAAACATGAAATTTTTATTTCTTCAAAATCTTCACACAATTGTCTCTGTACCTCATTTATTTTTGTATATTTTGGTCAACTTACAAATCTCAAAAAAATGTATACAAATTCTACATTAAATACGAGTATCTTTCGTTTTTACACTAAAGTACTGAATACTTCACAAAGCGTAAAAATTCCTCTCCGTGACAATGTTTGCACATTGCCGTGACCAGGATTCGAACCTGGGTTACTACGGCCACAACGTAGGGTCCTAACCACTAGACGATCACGGCTATCGAGGTCTTATAAACATAGATATACTTTCAGATATACTTTCTATTAGAAACCAGTTTTGTACTTTTACTTTAAGTATAGAAAGTTATGCACCCGTAAATACAAAAGTGCAATTCGGCTGCATAAACATGGCTTCTCGATATTCTCGTTTCTTTCACATTTGGATAATTTGGGTAAAGAGATCGTCATCCAATGAAAATTATATTAGATACATTTTATTATGTAACGCCTCGAAGATAAGGATACCAATCATCTCGGGTTAGGCGGGACGTATACCAGCAATCAACATCCCACATTGGTAGTGATACCTAAAATAATTTCAGAAATATATTTATTATCTCGCATAGGCCCGAATACGGCCGGCGGAATCTCCGGAAAATTTCCAGTGAGACAAAACCGTTGGTTGAACATTTATGATTGTTGATTTTCCTACGACAATCATAGGCGAAGAGTTGGAAAGCCAAATCAGTTTCCAAGTTCCTGGACCGATGTCGAATCTCGTATCCGGGCCTAGTCCCGTACGTCCCGGATTAAGAAATACTTACATTTTTCTTATATTTTGTTCTTTGTGAAATACAATATGGGAGAAATATTAAAAAATATTCATATTATAAAATTCAAACAACCACATCGCCAGAAAATTATAAAAAAATATGTATTTATTGAAAAATTATGTATAAAAAATAAAAACATATATATATATTTTCAATGAATACTATTTTTTATAATTTTCAAGCAATGTGTTTGTTTGAATTTTATAGTATTCCTATATGTGGGTGAAAGATTTATACAAGCTTGTTAAAAAACTTTCTATGTTCAGCCGTTTGGCCAAAGTTTCTACCGAACAGACAGATATATGAGTGACGTTATAAAGAATTTCTGGTCACACCTACAAAACCCTAAAAACGGTCAGTATAATCACAACAGTGTCTTATTCACAAAATTTAATATTTACCTATTTTATAAAGCAGGTTATAATCCAAGTTTAATAATACAAACAATAGACGCACGAAACAGGTTTTGACAAAATTGCCTTTTTTTTGTTCAGCCAATTATATATCATTTAAAGTAAAAATTCAAGAAAGTTTTCCCTTGGGCAAAGGTTGGTAATTTCATTTGCCTTATATGCTACTTTAGCCTCGTTTTAAAGTTGAAAAAACTAGAATATTGTTCAAATTTTGTACGTTTTACACTGAAAAGAAAAACCAATTTTCTTCCACGCATCAACTTTTTAAGACAATTCAATTTTACATTTGATTAGGAATTGTTAGTCTCACAAAGGGGATAAAGAATATGTTAAAAATTGTTGAGACAAATAAAAAACATTTAAGATATTTAGAAAAGTGGAAACTTTTAAATTTACGTTAAAATGTTGGGTACTTATTTTTCAGATCGCAAAACAAATTCATGAAGCGAAACAAACACGTGTATGTAACATAATTGAAAGAGTAACAACCGTAAAATTGAAATGGTCCTGGATGATGCTAGATTAGCTGATTGCAGGTTGACAAGAAAAATTGTCAAATGGACTCTATGAAACTAGACGTAAAGGGAACAACCTACTAATCTGGCCAACGATATTAAGAGAATTTTACGAATTTAGCTATTGTAAACCCAAGAGAGAATGGTTTGGAGTCTTAATGGAAAGGCCTATTATTCAGCAGATGAATTCGGGCAGCAGTTATTGATGATGATGATGATGATAATGATGATGGTGATGAGTAATGATTTATCAAAGGCACTGATGTTTCTGCATTTAGATACATTTTTGTATGTGCTAATTTGAAATACCCAATAATTTTATTTGTAGGGTTACGTAAGTAAAATTAGAAGTTCGTTATACCGTCACTCACGTATCTGTCGGTCTGTATGGTAGACATTCTGAACACATGAATGAACCCAGAGAGTTAAAGTTTGGCATTCATATACATTTCTTTTATCACAGATTTGCGATACTAGTTTGATTCTGTACTAAATAGTAGAGAAATTTACGTCTGTGTGAACTTTATTATATAATACACAACTAATATTATACACAAATATTTTGGACAATCTAAAGTTTTTTAACTGTATTCTTGACTGTATATCCCAAACTGGATACGTAAAGAAGCATACCGTGTAACTTAGCGGAGAACTAATGCTATCTGAGATTCTCCGGTTCGCCGACAGGCGTAGCGTAATCGTAAGACACTACTCTGCGTTGCTAAGGTCTCTGGTTCAAATCCTGTTCGGGCATAGAATTTTCATTATCAAAAATTAGAATTGTTCTGGATAATTACCTTGAGTGGGATATGAAATGAAATCTCTTAATACCTGAATAAACAAACAAATATTTATTTTTGAAAAATCAAATTTTATTATGGGACTTTTGTCAAAAACGTATCAAAATAATTTGACTCTCATCTTATTTTTCCGATGGACACATTTGAAAAGCTGAAAAATGTTTATTAATTTACATTAATGGGAATCGGAATATTTCAACAGGAATTTTTGATCAGATCAGTTTTATGAAAATTATCGAATTTTTTAGCCGTTGAAAAAATAATTATTTTTTATAAATTTATAGTGTGATTTTTGCCAAAAATGCGCTAAAAATCCTTTGTCTCGCGTTTAACCTCAGGCGGTTAATCTAAAAATCTGAGTACTGCACATTAATGACAACCGATATAATACTACAGGAATTTTAGATCTGATAATTATGTGGCTCCGAAAAACGAAGAAGTTCTTCGGAACTACGGGGATGATATTTATACATTTTTATATATGCAGTCAAGATAACAACGGATGCAAGATGCAAAAGAGATCTGATGAACCGAATAAATCAACAAAAATGGATTTAATAAAAAAATAAATATTTTCACATCTAACAATATAAACAAAATACTAAGAAAAAGCCTGCTTAAGACCTTTGTTTGGAGCTTCTTACTGTACAGAAGTGAAACTTGGAAACTAGGAGTGACAGAAAAAAAGAGGATAGAAGCATGCGAAATTGTGTAGCATTCGAAAGCATTGTGGTTATCGAAAAATTCGATGGGTATATAGAATGACAAACAAAGAAGTATTGCGGGAAATGGAAGAGGAACCATGTCTGTGGAGAATGTTGCAGAAAAGAAGAGATATTTGGATTGGACATATTATAAGGCACGAAGGCCTGGTGAAAACGATACTGGAAGGAACAATCGAGGAATAGAACAATAGGGACAGACCAAGGCTAGAGTACATGAAACAGATAATAAAAGACATGCATAGATAACTGCAACACATGTGTGGAACTAAAAGACTGACTGAGAACAGGGAAGCATGGAGAAATGCTGAAAACGAACCTACATATAGGCTGAAAACTTAAGGAGGAGGATAATCAACATTGATATTTTTTATTCCACTCATACGCTCGCAAATGAATATTAGATATTCGAAACTAGTCACCTCCTACTAAATTTGCTTAAATTATTATCATACCTACATCCCGGATCGCCAACTCTGGACCACTAGGACCAATGGACTTCTCGAACATTTATTTAGTTTTTCATTAAATACATATTTGTTTATATTTATTCCGCAATGCATTTTTTAACTCTACATTTTTCCTATATTTGGGTCAAGCGCTGATACTTGTACAAGCATGCTAAATTTCAAATTTCTATGTTCAGCAGTTTGGCTACAATTTATACCGTACAGACAGATAGACAGATACATCAGTGACGTTATAAGGGCTTATTGGTAGTATTTCGGATTAGTGGACTGTATTTTTTAGTAAATTTATCTCTTGATGTGATATATTAAATGATTTATTAATTTGTTAAATACACACAGGTAAAATATATACACTTATGTCATTTTGTATTTTAACTACCATTGTCTTTTCACGGCACTCTATATACATATATATTTATGCAATAATAATATAATTCAATTTTAAACAGGTAGAGCCCTGCAAATCCGCGGGTATCCGCAACTTTTCTGCGGATGCGGATAAATTATCATTTAAACCATGCGGCGTATCCGGCGTATGCGGCGGATCGGATGCGGATTAAATTTCATATCCGCTTATCCGCAATATCCGCGTGAACATTCAAACTTTGGTTACTTTCGGAGAAACGTGCGATTGTATTCTGACTAAGCAGTCCTGGGTTATCTTCGGTTGTCTGTCTACACATGTTATATTTTGTAGCATTCTATGTTATTGTTATTAAGACAATTTTCCATGATCGAGATTGAGTTCGAGATTGAGTTGTTATTAAGACAATATTCCATGATCGAGACAATCAACATAAGGCAGCAGTCTGACTGATCGAGCGCCGTCGTGTAACGTAGCGTCGAGTCGTGTAGCGTCATTTAAAAATTTCAAAGCTGGTCTGACTGATCAAGTACTGTCGAGTATTATCGATCATTCAGTGTCAAGTAAATTTGTTTCTCACTTGTCAAATAGTGCATATTCCAACCTAAAACTATCAATAATATATGGTTATGAACTAATATGCTTAAATCGCATGTGCTATGCGTCGAGCGTCGAGTGAAATTCAAACCGGTTTGAAATACAAACAACTTGATGCTACTTGACGGTAAACGATGGTTCAGTGCGACTCATGCCCTTAGTTAACGTGTGTTTGAAATTTGCTCGACAGCAAACGATCGACAGCACTCGATCAGTCAGACCGCGGCCTAACTTTCTTATTATTATTGAATAAAGAAAATAATATTTTGGACAAAAGTTGCCTGGTACACTTTGGATGTAATTCTTCCTACCTCTGCTTTTTTTTACGTGAAACTGATTAGTAAATTTTATTTAAATACCAAAATTTACCTATATAAATTTTTATCAAAAATTTAATTATGTAACCTGCCAATTTTTTTATACTACCCGAAGTAAAAAGTCTTGCTGATTCTAAAAATTTGAAAAATGACACGACATGTTGCTATTTGAAAAATTAAAGTTGCATTACCTATCGCATGCGCAAAATGGCGTAAGAGAATTACTAGGACACAAAAATATGAAGCATCTTCTACCAAGTAATTTTTCTCTGTTTTTTTTTTTTTTTTTTAATAATATTATATTATAAAATAATATTATAAAAAATATAGTCACGTTGCATTACTTTTTCCTTACTTTGTAAAAGGTAAAACTGACATGAGATGTTAGTTGACACAAATATGATACTTGACTGTACTATCAACACATATTGCATGAGCAGTATGCCACCTGCTCTTTAAGAAAAAGGACTCCCAAAATTGTTGTCTCACTCTAGATTTCAAAGTTATTAATTATCACTTTTGGCGTCCCTTAGGTTAGGTTAGTGATATATAAACTGGTAAATCCAAAAAAAATCAGTAGTGTTTTAAAGTAGCGATTACCAAATAAGGCGAAACATGTTAGTTCTTTCCAAACTGACAGCAAAACCTGTTGTGCGGATATTTTTGCGGATGCGGATCGAATGCGGATTTATTATTTACAAAAGCTGCGGATGCAGATCGGATGCGAATCATGGATATACGGATGCGTATCGGATGCGAATACAGAAAAGTTTATCCGCGCAGGGCTTTACTTATTGGTGGTCACACCTACAAAACTCTAAAAATGAATATCCCTAAGAATAAAATTCTGTACAATTTTTTCTGTAAAACCAGTTGGGAAGCAGGAAGTCACATAAATGTGTTTTTATATCAGCACCTCAGAGGTAACTTGTATTAAGCCACAAATGATAAACAGCTCAGAAAAGACGATTTAAAATTGTTTACTTCCTTGCGTTGATCGACTTGATACAGTTTTAAAGCAACGTATATTGAAACTGGCTAGAGCTATAGTTCCAAATTATTTTCCAATCGACGGACTATAAAGTATTAAGTCACTTGGTACTAAAATGTAATTTCTGATAAAAATGTGACTGATACAGTTTATCTCTAAGGTACTGATATGTTAAATCAAGTGCCTTTTACCGGAATTCAGAACTAGAGGTATTCGCAACTGGCAAGAAGAATAGGACCAGTCGTGCCTCATAAAAGGCTCATTCTATCGATCGCTTGTCCCCAGAATACGAAGCATTCCCTGGTATAAGAATCATAGTTGCTCATTAGGCTTAGACTCAATCATACTTTTGCTCTTGACCACTTGTACAGATTCAAAATAGTACAGTCGAACCTGTGCAGCTGTGGTGAGGTAGCAGATCCTCATCACCTACTGTTTGCTTGCTCTTCCTATGAAGACGATTCCCAACTGCTCTATCTAAAATTAGGAAAATCTATGCCACTTCCCCATACACTTGCTGCCATATTGGCTGTGCCTACAGGCACCATATGTACGATTTTACCGAATTTTGTGTCAACAATGAAGATAGTAAATACAAGCTAATCCTGGTTGAATGGCGAAGGCCTAAACCAATAAATGACGAAGAAGATAAGTTAAATCTTTATAGAAACTAGATCAATTCAGAATTATCTATGTATAACACATATATGCACATATGCTAATCCGGATTATTTTTAAATAAATCTCGTTTATTACGGCTGTAGTATATTTCATTCAATGAAATAATAAGACATCCAGAAAAAAAAATGCTAAACCAATGCTGGGCAGAAATAGAAAGAAAATTGGAGCAAAGAAAGATTGAATCCAAATGGGAAGTAAAAAGAAGAAAAAGACTTGAATATAACGGCTACTCAACAAGGGAGATATCTATAAAAAGGTTGGGAGGACAAGATGTGACACTGGAAATAAGAGATAGAATGAGGGATATCCAAGGGCAAGAAAGAAGCGAGAGCCTAGCAAATTCCAGATATAACGGCAAATATGTAAAGACTTGGACGACACAGATACCAGAGTACCTAAAAACAAAAATGAACGGAGATAAGAAGAAAATAATAGCGAGATTTAGGTGCGGAAACGAGGAAAGGGAAAACGAATACTGGAGAAAGAATGAACAAAGAATGTGCAGGTTGTGTGGAGAGGAAAGAGAAACCATAGAGCACATACTGAAGAATTGTGGAGAAATTAAATATAAAGAAGAGACAAGAAAAGATGTGCTGTGTGATTCAGGCCAAGGATGGACATGGATGGAAGAGGTCTTGGAGAGAAGAAGGAATTTGAAGCGAAGATACCCTAGTTAGCAATAATTATAGTTTTTTATGTGAAATATAAAGTTAATAATGCAAATATGTAGATTTAAACCGAAAGGTACATAAATAAAGTATTATCTATCTATATTTCATTGATATCTATTGGCCATAACTGCATTTTAGCTATCTTTTGCTTAATCTGGTATAATTTTGGTATCTATTTTTGTCATATTTAATAACCCTGAAAATTTTTAGAAAATGATTTCAATTAAAATGCTCTTTCAGGAAAATGGCATGATGTTTTTTATGTTATCTGATAGTGTGGTATGCCGTTATTCCACTAATTGTGAAGTTAGTCTACAAACTTCCTGGAACTTACAAAGTTCTGATTCAGAATTATAAGGGTAAGAACTTTACGTCATTTAATTAATATCTGAGAGAAATTCACAGAAAAACTACCGTTTTATTTGTTTTCTACACAATTACATTTGCAGAAATGTATATTTATATTCCGGTTGTAAAGATATTATCTCATATCAAAATGAAATAAGGTTTTTATGTTCCATGTTAATGGCTTTTCCAAATAATGTGTATAATAATTAGAATGACAGGTTATGATTATAGAAAATTGCAGGAAAATTGAGGTTTATACATAAATTTTTGTATAATTGACAAACTAACGAGAAGTCTCGGAGAAATGTTTATTTCGCCGAATAAAAAATGCTAACTATAAACTCTAGCATATTTCTATTCATCAAAATACACTCTTCATTAAAATATACTCTTTTTATGACTTGCTATCTATATAAAATATTTTATTGCCAGGCAATTAAAGTACAATTTTTTAAAATAAAATTACATAGTGGTTATACATATGCTTAATTATATTTCTATGTATTCAGTAAAGTATTATATTATTATTTTAAAATAGAGTTTAATACTGTTACCACACACAGTTAGTAACGCCGGGAAAAAGGGCAAAACCCAGCACTTTGTTACATATATTAGGTGTTACAACAAAATATGCTTGATACGTTTGTGTTTGTACTTTTTATACCTCAGGTTACTTTTTGTGTAATTCCCTAACTCGGATATTAGAATATTTTGCATGTATTGCACAATTTTTAATTTTAATTTTATTTTTTTCTCGCTTTATGAATATATATTCACTGATAAAAGCAATATTCAGTTCTTCGTGCAGGATAATCTGAAGTGACTGAAATAGCAGTATTCAAGGATTTTATTATTAATGTAATTAAAAAGTTCTAGTACCTTAATAGGCATTTGTTTAATTGCGATGTTAGGAATTCCATCTAGTCCGGGTGCTTTTCTGTCTTGCTATCTTTGCTATGTATAATTTTATAAAGTTTATGGTGCTTTAGCACACTTGTTATTTTATCTTTTCTTGAATATATTTTTCTACTTCTGTTAAAAAAACTGTACTATATTTCACTTGTTTTTGTATAGAAAATGCCTGTTTATGGTGAGAGTTAATAAAAGTAAAAAACGTAAAAAAAGTGCCATAAAATGTAATTTTTTCAATCATAAAAACCATACAAATTAATGGGGTTTACACGAACACTTCCACGGATGCTCATCAGTACAGTCCGAAGAAGAATCGGAGAGTGCTTTGAAGACAATTCAAATAAATTTTCAATTTGTGATCTTAAATATTGTGAAATATATAAATATCGAATTACAAGAAGATTCAGATATTGAAATATATACTCCAGAAGATATAATCGCAACGGCAAATAAGGCAGAGCAAAACTTGCCTCAAAGATCTGTTTATTTAAAAGAATATAACTTGTTCATGTAATGGCGCAATCAAAAGAATACTAAATTGTGCAACTAGCGCGGAATATGTATTCTGCGCGTGTTTTTCACTATGCTTTTCCTCCGATTACCATTTTTCAATAAATAAATAATCAAGAAAATACAATGTAAATATGGTTAACAGCAATTAATGCGCGCGCAGCCAGTACAGAAATGAAAATCCTCGGAAACTGCACATGTGCATTGCTGCGAATTTATTCTTTCCCACACAACGCACATGCGCATTGGGGCGCATTTATCAGCATTTTAGTCAGTTTCCAGTCTATTTATTATGGAAAGGCTTTTCTTTGTAACCAATGGCCAATTTTGTAATTATAGATTTATAGATCCGTGGTTTCTACTTGTTCATATAAACGCGCGCCTACTGTATTTATTTATTATTTCTTAATTTTAGATAATTTAAAATGTATTTTGCTGTTATGAAATATAGGAATCCTAAGATTAGTGCATTTAATTGGTAACACAAAAATGGTTCGCGTTGCTAGATTCGTAATATAAACTAGCCTAACTCATTCCAAGACCTACAAAATACCAAATATATATATATATATATATATATAAATATGTTTTTATGGGAATTTAATATACAGTAGTATAAAACCATAGGATAGTTATTAGTATTTGCAGTTCAGTTATCAAAAGTTTATTAGAAATAACAAATTACAGTACATATCTAGTTCACTTTGTTTCATTGAAATATATCAAAAGACTGGTTTGTATAGAATTTTCTTGTTTTCCTTTCATGTAGGGTTTTGGAAAATATTTTAATATAGACATACATTTTATGAGTAGGTAATTACATATTTTATAGAATATATAAATATAAATATATTTTATAAAATGTACAGAATAGTTGAAAATTAATTACCCTTACTATAATCTATATTAATAAAATTGGAGGCTTAATCTGTTTTTTAATAATTTTTGTCTAATATTTGGTTTCTACACATGTCAAGATTCACGCAGAAACGGCTGGACATATTTTCACGTATTTTGGCAAGATGATATAGTAAAACATGATGATAGAGGTGTGTAAATTAAGTAACCGGACAGATTTTTTAATTTATTTATTTTTTTATTCGAATAGAATTACAATTCAATATTGTCTCCCTCAAAAGAACTACCTTGGGAAGTTACACAGCGCTGGAGACGGTTCTTCCAATCCTCATAGCAGTGCTGGAACTCGGATACTGGAATAGTTTTCAGCTGATCGATTACGGACGTTTGAATATTTTCGAGTGTCCCAAAATGACGTCCCTTGAGGTGATTTTTCAATCTTGGGAATAGGAAAAATTCATAAGGACTCAAGTGGCGAATAAAGAGGCTGAAGAGCCACAGGAATGTTTTTACTGGCCAAAAACTTGTTTATTGAAATTGCTGTGTGACAGCAATTTTTCTCATCCCCAATTAATTGGTCAAAATCTGATGAACGGTAGTGTGAGTTAAATTCAACTTTTCCCGATCATTCTGACTGCCAACAGACGATCTGAACGCACAAGATCCCGGATTCTGTCGACATTTTCATCGGTGATTCATCTTCAATCAACTCTCTTTCTTCTGAAAATGCCTTAAACCACCAAAAAACCTGAGTCCTTGCACTGTCTCCGTAGGCCTGCTGAAGTTTTGCAAAAGTTTCCATTGAACTGTGCCTAAGTCTGAAGCAAAACCTGACAACACACTGTTGCTCGAAATGAATGTCACTCATTTTTAGAACGCACTACAAACAACTGTTTCACGAAAAAATCGCTACGGACAACAAAATGACTCTAGCTAGTTCAAACTCGTACTGAAGGCGTATCACATGTTCAGCTGCCGCTCCTCCAAGTCCCGCGTCACAAATGTTGCCAGATTAAAAGCTATGTTGTCAGTCCGGTTACTTAATTTACATACCTCGTAGGCTATAAGGCTTTTAAAAAAATTATCCTTCGGGATGTTTCGGCGTTAAAACTGTTTATTAAAAATCTTAAAATATTTCTCTTATTATTGACCTAACAGAAAAATGTATTCTATAAAAATTATTTAACAAATCTTTTTTTTCAATTAATTTTTTTTATAAGTTGAATATTTGGGGTGTTACGTGGGGGTACCCTAAAACTATAATCTACATATATCTCCCTTATTATTGACTACAAAGCAAAATCTTATATAACAAACATAGTTTATAATAAGAAAATAAATATTTAATTTTAATGCAATTTTTTATTTAGATGAATATTTGGGGAGTTACGGAGGATACCCTGAAGCTAAACTCTGAAATATTTCCCTTATTGGCTTAACAGCAAAAATATATCATATATAAAAATATTGTTTATAATAAGAAAACAAATCTTTTTTGTTCGGGTGGAGTAAAGAATAGGTGACTACACAACTGCGCGTGCGTCAAACATACGTGATTTATTCAATTACAGTGATTCTAAACAGGTGGCATTATTAGTGTGGGTGTCATCAAACTAGGTTTTGTGATTAAACTAGAAGATAGGTAGCTCGTTTCGCTCGGCTTCGTCTAACCAAATTCTTACTACCCCAACCTAACCTAAGATAGAGTTTCGTCATCAAACTAGAAGATAGGTTAACTCTCTCCGCTCGGTTCTAGACTTTTACTAACTAAACCTAACCTAATTACCTTGTTTTTAGGTGCATAGTACTTTATTTCCCCCCATATTAGCCCAATTAAAAATGTATATCATTGTGCATGCGTTTCTAGACTAGAAACCAATTTTTTAAAGCCACTGATAATGCTTGAATTATTTAGTGAAATTGTTATGCGCTGCCCTCTGTAAAGAAATTTGTAACTTTGTAGTCACTATTCTTTACTGCAGCCTTTTGTTTTATATACTTTTTCGATTTGGTGAATATTTGGGAGAAATAACTCACCTATTTTATACTATACATCAAAAATATATTTGAGGATTTTTTTTCTTCTCTTCAACCCAGTTTTTTATAAGAAATTAATTGATTCTGTTGCTTGTCATTTGTCTAGTTATAACAGCTCTGCTCAGATGCAAAATGATGTTTTTTTTTATTTTAAATTATTGATATTTTAACGGATAATTGTACACAAAGATCATCAAAAATAATCAATTAATGTGCAAAAGTTGCTAATATGATGACAGTGTACCAGAGAAGAAAAAACACATGTTATATTGGAGGCCGTTCAAAACAGTTATCTGCTAGTGATGTCCATTTAGAGAGAGCTAAGAAAAACTCCAAAAGCAAGTAAAAAGCATTAAATAAAGTAGTACGGGAGTGGACTGCAAGAAGAATATTACAGAGACCTGATCTTGGTGCCTTTAATTAAACAAATTGCCATTAGTATTAGAAAAGAATATTAAGATCTGATTACAATTTTGCAAAGATAAGTGCTGGACTGTCAAAGATTGGAAATGAGATATTTGGTCAGATAAGATAAAAATCAATCAGTTCCAGGCTGATGTAAAAGAGTATTATTGACATCGATGACATGAGAGCGTCCAATAACACCAAGTTAAAAAAAACTAAGAAGCAAGTGTTGTTTTACAAGGTAACATATCGATCCAATGATGAAAATTTATGTGATAGTGAAAAAGACGATTATCTCAGTATACTGCAGCCTAATTTAGCTTAATTTAATAAAGAATGTGCCTATCCCATCGATGAAAAAATTTTATTACGCGATGATGACCTCTAGCATAGCGAAAAAAAATTTGAATTTTGAAATTATTCAATGACTCTATAAAACCCAGATTAAAATCTAACTGAAAATTTGTGATCCATAACAAAAAGAAACTGTATCGGTACGAAGATGCTCCAAGGAGTCTGAACGAATTGTAGACAAGTGAATGGGAAATATCCCACTTGAAATAATAATAAAGTATCTTAAAGCGATTAAAGAGTCCAATTAAAAATAAAAAACTTTGGGCAAAATATTAAAATTTATAAAAATAATGTAAAACTAAGTATAAACAAAAGTGTATAAATGACTTTTACAAAGTTTTTATTTTTTATTTCACTTTGTAGGGGATTAATTTTGTTTTTTTTTTTATTGTACAGTAAGTTGTTACTTAAAATTATTCTTTAATAAATGAAATATATTAAATTATTCATAATTTTTAATTATGGATCCAATTTTGCTCTACACCGTATATTTGTCTAGCTCTTAGGGTGATTTTGTTTTTGTTTATATCAAAATAACACTAAGATTAATTCATTTGTCATAAATACATTTCGTTGTCTTATCATCTAGATTTTTAAATTAGTTGCCTAGTTAATACATTAAAATATTTATTATTTGAGCCTTTGTCCAACCAGAGACACAGACAGACAGACATACAGATATATTTTTTTTAAATTTATTTATTTATTTTTTAAATTTTTATTTTTTTTTAAATTTTAAGGAAAGCCAACAGGTAACCGATTATAGGCTTCAATGGTTTACAGTTTACAGTATGAATACAAAAATGGTACAAAAGGAATACAAGTATACAGAATGTTACACAGAAAGAAATACAATAAGAAAAATACAATAATATACAGTCATTAATTAATAAATATTTGATACATAATATATGCTGGTGACCAGACGTACTTTTTTTAGAGTATTAAGTCCATTCTACATTATACTTTTTTCAATCCTTTTTTCAATACTATCCAACTCTGACGTCATTTCAACTTTTGATACTACAGAATATAGTGGGGGAAAAAATAAGAGACAGTGATATATTTTATACCTTCCATCTCTTATTACTTTTCATTGCCAACTTAAAAAAATTTAGGTTCAGATGGCAGACAACAATTTGGTTATAGCAAACCAATTTATAAATATTGTTTAATTGTGCTAAGTTTATATTTAATTATATGATCTAAATAAACTTCAATATCAACTTAATAAACCTTTTAATACAACTTTGGTTGCCTTTAGAAGTCTTTTTTTTTGCTCATCACTTTTATTTTGGGTGTGAAAACTTTTTTTTTGCTCATCACTTCTATTTTGGGAGTGAAGACGTCACTAGTCACTAGTATTTTTTTTTCGTCACTAGTATTTTTGAGTGTGGACCTCTGTTTTTTGCTCATCATTTGTACCTTTTTTTTTTTAGTATACTCTTTTTCTGTAAAAAAAAATCTGGTCAGCCTATAATATATATTAAGTGCATCAAGTGCCATTTAACTGAACATAGCGTTTCAATTTATTGAATGGAACATTGAATATATCTAAATGTGTATATGAATTGTTATAAGAACACATTAGTCTATTAATTGGGGAATTTTTATAGCTACTAGAATTAAAATTAGGTACTTTAAACAAGTTATTAGAACGTGTTAATATTTTAGGAACAAAAAAATAGTTAATGTATAAATTGTCTATAAATATAAATTGAATAAATTGAAAATATTGTCTACAATTTTATTAACATAGATTGTCCATTATGTATTGAAGCTCACATTATTTAGGAACATATTTAATCCGTTACACTCGGTTATTATGCTTATAATAAACTTCCATTCAATATATAAACTTTGAAATAGAAAGTCTGAATTTATCTTGAGCCAACGTTAAGAACCGATAGGCTGTTATGCAACCGCTGATCGGTAATGTAAGTACGGTTGCATATGCTAAGAGTGAAAGTAATGTGATTTAATTCATAATTGGAAAGTAGAAATATTTGAAAGTGTATCAGTGTTTACAAGTCCTCAGTAGCCGTGATCGTCTAGTGGTTAGGACCCTACGTTGTGGCCGTAGTAACCCAGGTTCGAATCCTGGTCACGGCAATGTGCAAACATTGTCACGGAGAGGCATTTTTATTTTAAATTTGAATAAATTTAAAAAACATTCAACACTTTCATAAATATTTTATAATCTGAAAAACATTATAATTAAATTAATATCATAATTAATTAAACTAAGTGTAATTAACTTTGTACGAATTTCAAAAGTTATTAAAGTTGCTGCACAACAATCTAGAGGTGAAGATGTCAATAGTCAGAAAAAGAAACAGACACGTACTAAATCTGTTGTTGAATTAGACAATTTTACAACATTTGGGATACGTTATGTAATTTATGAGATGTATCGAAATAGTAAAAACACTTTCCAACATCTGTACCAAATTTACTATCCTCAAAAAGAACTGCAGTTATGTAGTACTCGTCAGTGGCGCACCCAGGACTTTTTTATGGGGGGGGGGCGGAAGATAAAAAAAAATTCCTCGCTTTTGACATACAAGTGATGACCTAAAAAAAAGGTCCTCACTTGTAAAATACAAGTGGTGACAAAAAAAAAATCTCCTCATCTCTTTTTAAATCCATATATTTACCTAAGAAATAGTGATAAAAAATTTGGTATTTCCCTCGTTCTTGGAGGGGGTATTGGTACTCGTAATATTATTTGAATATTCATTATTCGAATTAAAACTGTATCGAGCATCTGAAATTCAAAAATTTCTATTCCAGTAATAAAAAATTTGACTTTTTATCATTGCTTTCCGATCTTATTGTCTATGTGACACAGCAGGCGAAAAATTAAAATAAATTGTATAAATAGAATGAAAAAAACAATTATTTCTGATGATTCTTATATACCGAAATTTTCATTTTATTTTATTTAGTATTATATTACACTTTATATAATTTAAACCAGGGGTGCCCAACCCGTAGGTCGCGAGCCACGTTTTGCTCGCGGCGACTTTTAATGTCGCTCATTTTGTCAACTCTGGCATGGATATTTGTTGTCTAAAAATTATTTGCTCTATAAAATACAATACCCCAGTTAATAGCCACAGCTGCTCAGACATTTCTTTTATACATAGAAAGAAAGAAAAACTTTAAGATTAGGCATTAATTTGGACGATTATTTGTAAAAAAAGTTTTCGGTAAATTTTCTGCGCCACTGACCAGTAATTTTTTCGTTCGGAAAAAGCGCGCATCGCTCGAAGCGCTCTTCGGGATGTAGTTTTCCAAATTGAGACAAATAAATATTCTGAAAATCACACTAAGCTTAAAAATAATTTTGAAATAAGATTTTCTAATTTTTGTAAAATTCAGTAATAGGGGATAGGCATGATTTTAAATTTTTTTTTTATTATATTCCTCTTTTTGCATATAAACATAAAAAACAGTTTTTATTTTATTTTTTTTAATTTGAAGGCTTAAAATAATCATAAATGTATGTAGCGCGCGAAAACGACGTGTGACGTCATACCCCTTCTAACTGACGCATGACACTACTAGCTTACCCAGCGTACATAGTCTGTTGTGAACTTATTTGTTTGTATAACTTTTATAGGTTATGTAAAGTTAGAGTGATTTTAATTAAAATAAAGTTTAATTCTATAAAAACAATTTATACATGTTTACCGAATTAAATTTTATATTAAAATATATAAAATATGGAAGATCCAGGCCCCAGTACTTCGAAAATATTGTTCAGTACCGATGTGCACAATTAGTTCAACTAGAAATCCAAAAAAACAATTTATATCATTACCTGATGGCGAAAAACAACAGAAAAGGCGAAATTTGTGGCTGGAAGCTATGGGGCGAAATAAAACCGATATTTCAGAAAAAAGTAAATTTTATGTTGTGTGCATAAATGCATCAATGTTGGGTAAATTATCACTCTGAGCCCTAACAAAATCTTTACCTGCCATTTTAATAATAAATGCGTGAAAAATTGTTCAAAAACAAATACAAAACTCTCGAACAATACAATATACACACGTGTAAAGATTATGTTGTAGCTATCTGTGACGTGAAACCCCTATCGTTTGACGCCACCCTCAGTCGTTTTTAGTCGGCAACCTTCGCGCCGTGGTCTTTACTTGGAGAGTTACATTAAGATTGAATATTCTTAAAATGTACCAGAAACTATCTGTTTATCTGTTTAAAAACTTCCCCCTTTAGCTTTCAGAATTGAAATTTAAACTGAAGTATATAAAATAGATTCGTCTGAGAGTATATGGAGTAGAAAATTTCTAGTTACCGCAGAAATGTTCAACTTTTTAAAATGAAAACTTTGTAACAGATCTTTCAGATCCCTCGATGAAATATGATATTTCTCCCAACTGATTTTCGAGCTATTTCACGCACAGGGGCTTCACATCGCTTTCCATCACTGTTGAATTACTAGCTAATGTACACATGCATAAACAACTCGTTATATAGAGGAAGTTTGTCCGACATAAATAATTTGAACAATAATAAAACTATAGATAATAAATACATGCAAAAATATCAGTACAGTTCAGCGTTTTAAAATAGAAAAACAAAAAAAGAGAGAAACACCCGGGGGAAGATCTTACCTTATTGTTAGTAGACGCAGTCATGAGCACACAACCAACTTAAAAATTAATGGCAACACTTTTGAGAAAGTATATCCTCTAAATACCTGGGCATTATGATAAATCTGATACAGTAGGAAATTACGAACATAATTAAAGCTGCTAATGTATCGTATTTTGCACTTCAAAAATAAAATCCTGTCTAGGCGCACCAAGATCAGGTTATACCAAGTCCCGTACTTATGTATGGTTCCAAAATTTGGACCTTAATAAAGTGAGATCGAGAACAACTCATAGTTTTCGAAAATAAAATATTAAGCCGAATCTTTGGTCTCATTTAAATTAATTGTGAATGGAGAATAAGTAAGAAGTTATCACAAGAACTCAGAGGTAGACGGTTACAGTGGATAGGACACGTGTTTAGGATGAGGGAGGACAGAATGGTTACGAAGATATGGGACGATTAAATACTCATCGATCAGTGGAAAGACATCGCAAGAGATGGAGAGCTCAGCTAACCGAAATCTAACATGTATTGGTATACAAGATACATGAAAAGACCTGACACTGAACAGATCAAGATGGAGGACTTATGTGAGTGAGGCCAAAAATCAAGCCGACTAACAGTGCCCAAAGAAGAAGAACAAGTAATAAAACTTCCATATTACATACAAATTAAAAATTTAAATTTAAAAACATGTAAGCAGTGGAAATATGGCATAGAAAATAATAAAAACATATATCTTTCTTTATAAAATAACCTTACATAAAAATAGAATTCAAATAAATCAACTAAAAAATTAAAATAAGAAAAAAATACATATCACATAACAATTGATAAACTGAAAAAAACAAAACAAAATTTAAAATACGCGTGACATAAAAAATATTCTTATCTAATAATAACAGATTATAAAATATATCAAATCAAAAGTTAAAAATAGAAAGTAAAATATAAAAAATAATAAATATGTGATACACATTTTTTATCTAAAATATATAATATGTTTACTCTTAAATCTTTTAACCCGAGCATTTTTAGGGTTTTGTAGGTATAACCAAAAAACCCTTATAACCTCACTCATGTGTCTGTATGTCTGTCTATTTGTCTGTTTGGTATAAATTCTGAACAAATGACTGAACACAGAAAATTGAAATTTGGCATGTTTGTAGAACACTTTTACCCACATATAGAAAAACTAGTGTTTAAAAAAACACAAAGCGGGAAAAACATAAACAAATATGTATATAACAAAAAATAAACATAATTCTTTAATTTGTGGGTTATCAAATGAAGGCTCTTAATACGTAGACAATCCAACATTTTTTTTTTTTTTTTTGAAAAATCAAATATTTTTATGGTAATTTCCTCATAAGAGGTTCAAAATACTTTTATGCCCCACCCTATATGCAAGAGGGGTTGGCTCAAAAAAATTCTATAATAAACATCAGTAAGGAACACTTGCGCTAGGGGCAGAGCCGTGTTTTGGCGCCCTTGGTAAATAAAAACAAGGTTCTTACCTCTCAAAATTTAAGTGATGAGCAAAAAAAAAAGATCCTCACCTCCCAAAATTCAAGTGATGAGCAAAAAAAAAAGGTCCTCATCTTCACAATGGCGCTCCTTAGCAAGCCCGTCAGCGCCCTTTTCCTTAGTGCGCTAGGGGCCGTTGCCCCCTCCGTCCCCCCCTTATTGCGGCTCTGATAAACATTGATGAGAATAGGGGATAGGCATGATTTTTTTAATTTTTTTATTATATCCTTCTTGTTGCATATAAACATAAAAACAGTTTTACATTTTTTTTAATTTGAAGGCTTAAAAATATCATAAATGTATGTAGCGCGCGAAAACCACGTGTGACGTCTTACCCGACATAAGTCTACAGCGTACAGCCTACACAGTCTGTCGTGAACTTGTTTGCTTGTATAACTTTTATAGATTGTGTAAAGTTAGAGTGATTTTAATTAAAATAAAGTTTAATTCTATAAAAACAATTTATACATGTTTACCGAATTAAATTTTTTATTAAAATATATAACCTATATTGCAGTATTTCAATTATGCCTCTAACGTTTTGTAACTTCATGTAAACAATGTAGTAAAATTCTGACATCTAAATTACATAAATATTTACATTTTACAGAGTTGCAGCGTTTATATTGTTTACATAAAGTTATAGAATACATAAATGGTTTACTTACAAGTCTGTTTTGACACCACGTATTTCTTCAGCACTGTAGCATTCATTATTTTTCATATATTCCATAAAAGCATCAGTGTTGGGTAAATTATCACTTTGAGCCTTAACAAAATCTTTATCTGCCATTTTAATAATAAATGCGTGAAAAATTGTTTAAAAACAAATACAACACTCTGGAACAATACAATATACACACGTAAAGATTATGTTGTAGTCTGGGCCGTCTAGGGTTTGACGTCATGCTCAGTCATATTTACTCAGCAACCTTCGCGCTGTGGTCGGCTTATTTCAAATTTACAATATTTTAATTAAAAAAATTGGCTATAATATTAATTAAAATGTGATTTTTGTTTTGTTAGGTGACATAACTAACATTAATATATCAAAAAAATGTAGTTTTAAGGAAATATAAATTTTATGCTTATCCCCTGTTGGAATAGCTCTTAAGGATTTTTTGATCAAATTATTATTCCAGAAAACAAATTTTGTGACGTTTAAAAATATATACATATATAGTATATATTTTAAAATTTATTATGTGGTATCAAAAAAAAGTTTTTAAGACGTAGCTTAAGGAACGAAAAAATTTCTTTATTTTAATTCGATTTTAGCCAAAAAATGTGTTTAAAAATCTTTTGTCCTGCAGCTTATAGCCCAGAAGAGTTAATGAAAAAATTCAGAGTTCTACACATTAACGTGAACCAGAATCTATCGGAATTTTTGACCTGATAATTATTTCGAAAGTCATCGATTTTTTTGCAACTCCGCGTTTACTATATTTATTTGGCTACTTGAAGAATCAGATAGCTGGGTCTAATAAAATAATTAGGTATAACATAGTTATTAATCTTACTAACTGGTGATCACAAACACAATCGAATACAGATTTGTCAAAACTGTTGGCCGTTTTAAGATGGATAACACTAATTTTATCGTCGATTTGTAATCACTGAAGAAACTTTGGTTTACTACTACACAAAAATAATCAAAACATCAGTGAAAACAATGGAAAGATAGTACTGACCGATTTCCCACCACCAAAAAAGTCAATTTTGTCTGCAAGAGAGATTATGGCTTCCATTTTCCGGGATGCAAAGAGGATATTATTCATTGATTATCTAAAGGAAGACGCAATAAAGGACGAGTACTATACTAACTTTTTGGACCAATTGAATAAAAAATTCCTGAAAAAAGACTAGGTTTATCCTAGAAATAATATTTTTTTATTAGAATATCGTACGCCTTCATGAAATTGTGGTTTGAAAATCAAAAATGAACGAGCTCTAGTGCCCAACACCGCCTCGAGGCGGATCGTACATAAAACCATGTACAAATACAATACGTGCAAATTTTATAGAAATCCCCGTGGCCGCCCACAGACGACTGCACAATGAAACACTTACAAACGCCGATTGAGCAAAATAACACGTGTTATTGCTAAAAACAAACAGTTGAGTACAAATGTAGCATAACTGATCCTTCATTAGCCTAGTGTAATTTTTTAGCCAAGAAAAAAAGGCAATAGAATGTTAAGAACTTTTCGTGTTTTCTCCATCGGCCTTATTCACTTGAGTTACCTTCATCTTTCATTAACAGGTATATTTTAAATTACTTTCAAATATAGTAGTAAAAAGTCTTAAAATGGCATGGTATTATAAATAATATAACTAAAAAGTGGATATAAATATTAAGGTTGTTCATCTAATGATCCTATTTTTAGTTTCCAGTTTTGTTAAGATGTATTTTGGAACAAATAATAATGGTTCAGTCGTAATTTTAGAAGGATCCATTAAATTTTTAAAAGTATTATGAGAGAACAGTACTGATTGCTCTCATGTTTCAAGATTTTCCAAATATAATTGTCTATCTCTTGAATTTCAATTCAAGCATCTTATTTCATTGTCTCTTTAATAACTTTAAATTATACACAAGATATTGTTACCCATTAAAATACATTTGTTGTACACGAAAAATATATTTTCTATAATTTATCAAATAGATATTATCAATTTTGTTTCAATTAAGGAATCTGTAGGAATATAGTACATGAAAAAGGCTAACGGAACCCAACGCTAGATGTCTGTCCGTAATAGTATTGACAAATTACAAATGACAAATAATAAAAAATAATTAAACAGGATAAAAGTAATCAATTCATATCATTATACTTTTGTTACAACTAGATTGAAAATTAATATAAATTTAAATAGCATTTTGCTCAATTATTTTGTGATGCATGCCTACGCTTTGTTTATATCGTTGAATCTCTATATCTATAAAAAGCAACGTCTCTCTGTCTGTCTGTCTGTCTGCGTGCTTTTCACTCGGACACTGCTACTCCGATTTCTCGGTTAGGTTTTTGACTGTTTTACAAAAGTCGGTTCAGTAGTTCCAAAGTTATAATGATACTTGTGAACGCAGGTGAAACGAATTCATGTTTTCTGTTTATTTTTAACGTGTTTTCTTGAAATTATCAGCGACAATATAGGTTTCGCCAGCGGCTAAGTTATTACACGATTTATACACTGATCAAAATTGAAAGGATTTTTCAAATCGGTTCAGTAATTCCAACTTACGACAATTTTTACTGGGAAAGTAATCTTGTAGATGAGCGCGATGGAATTTAAATGAACAAGATGACAGTCACTTTCCAGTCGAATTCTTGAATTTTCTCAATTCATCAGGATTACCCTCCACGCTCTTGATTTGAAAGTAAGTGCACCAATAATTTTGCTGAGAAATATAAACCCGCCAAAATTGTGTAATGGAACACGTTTATAGGTGAACAGTATAAAAGACTACGTAGTAAAGGCAACCATTGTGACTAGTTTATGTACAGGCGAAAAGGTGGTAATCCCTAGAATAACGATGATTTCTACAATTTTACCATTTTAGTTGAAGCGCTTTCAATTCCTTGTCAGAGTTTTTTTTTGCGATGATCATTAGTAAATCCCAAGTTTTTTTTTTCTCTTTCGTTTTCTATGGTCTTTGAAACTTGGGCCGTTGACCAGTGCTATTTTCTGAATTAGATTTAATCTCTAGTTATTTTCTTATTTTATTATTTTTTATGAAATTATAAATGAGCTGTAGAATTGTTATGTTTTTGGTTGAAATTATACAGTTGACGTTTGTTGGTAGTTTTACTCCTTCCGCTATTAATTGTGTCATAAGCGTTGTGCGATTTTTTTGGTACTTTGGACATCCAAAGTACCAAGTTCAAACCCTGAAGATAGCTGGCGTAGATTTGGGGAGCCGATGCTTCTCGCATCGGTAATTATATTAGTTTTAGCAACAACTTTTATCTGTTGTCGTCTAATGGTTAAATTTCAAACATTGTTTATAAACAGGCTTTCATATAAGTAATCCTCTCTAGTATAGGTAATTCTTGTTTTTCACATGTTTAAAGTGTTGTTTTCTGTTTAGCCGCTTAGTTAGGAGTAGGTACGTTGTAAGATCAAACAAAAAAAGGTCCATAATAACGAATTGTCCCCGAAAAAAAAACCGGGCAAGGCAGGTAGTTCAGAATAAAATGCTCTATCGAATAAGCAACAAAAAAAATGTACGCTCCAATTTAAAATCAGAAAATTGCACAACATATTTTGATAATCACGGGTTGAAAAAAATGCTTCGCTTATAAAATAGCAGTTGTCTAAATTAAACATCCTCGTAGCTTAGTTATTGAGGCAGCAATAATGGACGAATTAAAATGTACAGGCTGTATTGTTTTTAATGATTGCTACTATGGTTTTCTCGTTTTAAATTTTTTTATTTTCCATCTTCCATCATATTAGCCTCTGAAATTTTTGAACGCCACCTTTTTTGGACCCTTTAGCAGCTTTTAGCATTTTTTGAGATTTTATTACAGTTAAAAGATTATTTAAGTTATACCTATTACTGTTACAAGATTTTAGATTTCAGACAATAGAAAAAGATAAGCCATAAATTACAAAACGTAACTTCAAAATTATTTTATACATTTTATTGTTCAAAATTACTTGTGTTCAAAGTTATTGCCTAATAAATTTGAACACTGTAATACCCTTCGACAATTTTAGACTTTCATTCTAGGAAATGGTATCAAAACCCCTATATAAACACTAGTTTCTTTGAAGAGAAGGTCAGAAGTATTCGGTCCGGTTCGCGAAAAGATCAAGAATTGTTGAATTCTTAAACGATCTGAGTCGATTATCTGGTGGTTTATTCGATCCTGTTTCTTTTGATTTATATCATTTTCATATATATTTTTCATTGAACTTTAAACTAAATTTGTAAATATTGTATAGTAATAATAATAATAATAATCTATATTTTTCTGAGAACGATCTTGGCTCAGTTAGTTAGTGTGTGGACTACTGAGCGGCGGATCAGAGTTCATTCCCCGGTACCGAAAAAACACCTTACATTTTTTCGACCGTTTCTCCCTCGGAAAGCATCGGGCAACCACCGAGGTAAAAGCCCTAGTAAAATTTCCCCAAAATATCGTAATTAGTGGTTCGGATTCCACGATAATAAATTGTAGGTCTCATACGATTGTGTTATATATAGGCAACACACACAACACAACTGTATGCGGGAATACAGCCTACGTTTCAAATACATATGTTCAGTACCAACTTGTCACTTCAGAGCATCGAGCATGACACTCTAAGAAGAAGATATTTTTTCTAAAACATTGAAAATACATTATGCATAGATAATATAAGAGGAAAATAAAATATCAAAGTGTACATCAATCAATAAATAAATAACATATGATCTCATTAAGCGTCCACTACAAAGCCCAGCTCCACTACAAAGATTGCATGGTAAGTAAGATCGGAAAAACCTGTCTTTTGTTTGGTAATAGTGTTTCTTACCCGATCTTTTAATGTTAAGTCTAGCATGGATCTTTCAATTTTAAATTGACATATCCGTATTATTTTTTACTGCAGTTTTGAAATAGCCCATTGTATTATAATATCCTTAAAATTTAATTCGAAAACCGCCTTCTTTTACTTAACGTGTATAACTATTCACCCTTAAAAATTTAAGTGATCAGCTACCCAGACTAATTACAAGATGGGTGATCCGTCGGTTGATAAGTACCAATACAAATCACTTAATTTATGTATTATAATTATGAACCCTGGATAAAACTCATGCCTAATACCTGAACTCCTTTAGTCAGGAATCTCACTTCAGTTTGAGATCATAGTTTGCATTATATCATAAGCTCGCTACCTAATTGATAACAAATGGTACGATTTAAAATAATGTACCAGCTACACTCTACACTCTACGCCATCTCTTTCAAATATGTTGCATGGAGGTTTCATTGTATGAGTATGCGTTACCTTTTTATAATTTTCATTTATTAACAGGTGTTCTCTTATAATGCATCTTGAATTTAATTAACAAATTAATTATAATTAGCTTTTGTTGGCGTCTGTCCTTATTACGTCTAATAAGATCTCAGACTTTCAAGTGAAATTGGCTTGATTTAGAAAATGGTTAATGAGATTTTTCGGTAAATTTACTCTTGTCTAAGGATATAAGTGGTGAGAGAGAAATCTGTGCCTGACAGCATTAAATTGTGTATTTATCTGTCCTTGTCAGAGATGCTAAGAAATAAATAAATTTCAAGTAATTTCTTCACTACTATTTATATAAGTATAGTACGAATTAAGATATTAAACCCAAATGAAATTTAGGATACAATTCTAGAATTTACAGTGCAAAATGAAATAGCGTTATTTGCACCTTAAAGAATAGCAATCAGAAAATATTATGGAGCGATATATATATATATATATATATATTAAAATCTTATTCTATAACAATGTTATTAACTATTAAAAATTAAATAGTTTTAAACGTCGTCTTTTAGTGATATAGCTGGCCACAGGAAGTGTCTAGATAAGTATACGTGCCAATAACGTCAATGATGCGCTATATTTTCTCGTTTTAGTTAATTTTTAGAAACAGATGATTATAATATAAACTGATATTAACAAACTTTATGTTTGACCAGTGAGGTCATATAATATAGACTTGAATAACATGTCCAGGTAAAGCCGCCTACAGATGGCGTGGCATGGCCAATGTTTACATTGGTCTAGCTCCACGTATCGTGTATACGGACAACACATGATAAGACACAGCTAACGTACGTTGGCATTGGCGCTGGCCAACGTTTGCTTTCTAGTTACGGCGCCTACGGCGTGGCAAGTCACGCCCAATGTTTACACTTGTCTAGCTCCGCTGATCGTGTGTATGGGCAACAAGTCACAAGTCACAGCCAATGTAGGCAGAGCTTGGCAATGGCAGACGTTCGCCTCCGAGGCGGTATTATTATCACAAGTCAGAGGAGTTAGAAGTTAAATTAACCTGAATATACTTTTAATATAATTTTTAATTTTTATATTATATACATTTAAAGAAAAAAATATTACACTGCTTTAGATACTTTTTAAATTTACAACGAACAGATAGTATATAATTTAATCTATGGTAAATTAAAATTTATCTGGCAAATTAATCCGTTATAAAAAGTTTGTTCGTAGAGCCATTTATAACGGTTTATTATCGTCAGAAGCATGCTCAGACTTCATAGGTTTGCGTTGTAATAGCCGTTTTAATCTAAATTAATAGAAAACGACCAATTTTTTTCTTTTACCAAATAAAGTTTATATTGTCATATAGGTAATCCTAGGTCAGTATTACAACATATAGACATTGTGACGGTCAGCTGTCTGATTAAAAACTATTCGTCAGCGTCTGACGTATGTGGCCTGATTACGAAAATGCAGACATCGCATTTTCATAATGAGGAAATATATGTCATGACGAATGAATATTGAAACTGGGTTAATTTTCGTTACAAAAAGGCCGGCAGTCACGAAATATGGAGTTAGTGGAACATAGCCAACTCCGCTGTACGTATTAGTCCAGAAGGTGACGACCACGACACTGACGCCAGATTCTTGTATCGAGAGTGAAGCCAAGCAAGTAGTGACCATGTGAGTGGGAGAAGACTTCTGCAGGCTCCTCGACTCCCGGATGGGTAGCCCCCGCCTCGGAGATAGGTCCAAGCCGATCCTGGCCAACACGGGGTGGACCGAAGACTTCCCCAACTCCATGGACCAATTCAAACATTATTTTGTAAATGTGATATAAATATTTAATAAATTTGTTATGTTGAAACCAGGAGTTGTGTCTCAATCAAACCACCCACGTCACAATATTATTACTATTATTTCATACAAAACTGATTAGATATTTCGGAAACCAAGTGACGGATATTCGCGTACGATGTTGCGGATTGTTGCTAAGGATCCATTCTACAAATATATATGTAGCTATTTTGCTCTATCGTAAAAATGATTTATCGTTATCGTACTTGGCGGACTATTTTCACCGCCATCTTGAACCTGTTCAAACACGGTGCTGCAGGTCAAAATGATTTAATTTATATAAAGAACAAAATGACAAAGTGCCAAATGACATTCCATTATCATCAAGTACAGTATCAACGTAAAATATGGTTCGTAGGCACTAGACCGGGGGTCGGCAACCTTTCGGTGACAAAGAGCCAAATATATATTGAAAAAAAAACACAATAACATGGAAAAGCCATTAAAAAATATATGCTATATTTAAGAAAAAAATATTTATTAGTTTTAAAATAATCAAGTATTACAATAAATATTTACTTATACATTTAGTTTGTGATACCTATTGCACTTGCCAGTATATTACAATATAATATTTTTTTTAATGGGACGATTGCTCCTGCATAGTTTTCGATAAGACTTCAATATTTGGTGAATATTCAGTAATCTTTAACTTAAGGCAGCACTCTAATTTCAGGTCAGTAAGATTACTTCTTAACTGACTCATTAATTTCATATGTGAAAAGACTTGCTCACAGTAATATGTGAACCCGAAAATTGTCAGTAGTCCAAAAGCATAATATTTTAAATGAATGAATGATTCTGGAAGACGGTTCCAAACTTTGAAAACAACTTTATCTACATTTTGAAGATTGTGAATTTCGGTCCACTTATGCTGGGAAGATAAAATGTACTTTTCTCTTTCTCAACTTTAAAGTTCAGAATTAAGTTTTAAGAATATATTATTCCATAAATCTTTGGATTTCAAATCCAATAATTGAAGTTCAAATTGTGCCTGATTAAACAATGGTAATGGTGATAAATGTAATTGCTGCATATCTGCTTCAATTGGTTATATCAAAAAGGCTAGTGTAGCTTTATATTTTTTAAACTTTTTAAATCTATCTCCAAAAGCTTCTTGCAGTTTGTGCAAAAAAAAATTGCATTAATAACGTTGTTATTGTCCTTAAATTTTTGTAAATTAATAAAATATAAAAATGTTTCATACGTAAATCATTCACAAATACAGAGAACTTTTTTTCGAAACAAATTACTTCTTCTAAAAGGGAATATGCAGTAACTCGGGGTATTACCGGGCGTGAATGGCACCGTAAAACATCATGAATAATAAAAAACCTATATAGTACAGGCAGAAAGTTGAAAATTAAAAAATAAATTATATTAAAATAAAAACCAGCCAATTTTTTCCAAGAGCCACAAAATTTTTTAAAAGAGCCGCATGCGGCTCCGGTGTCGCAGGTTGCCGACCCCTGCACTAGACTATAACGAAATTTACAAAAGTAGATATGCCAATGTGTAGAGAAACTGCTTGATTAAATTTAGATTATTGTTTACTAATATTTAAAAAATAATAATCAGTGGAATATTCCTTATAAATATTCTGACAATAGCGCAAGTTATGTGCAATGCAGCACAACACAAGGAAGACACCGGACCCAACCTGCTGCCTCAGCAGCAACATTCCCATAAAGATATAAAAACGATGTTAACATGAAAAATGATATAGTTATATAGTTACATAGTTTGTTAGATATAGTTAGTTACATTGTTAGATCATTCATATAGTTATATAGTTTGTTGTAACACTTTAAAATAATTGTCGAATAAAATTTAATCTTTTTAAAAATTTCATTTCAATTTCCAATCATAAATTTCGCACTCCTCACGTCTATTTAAAATTGTTTGAATACACACAACCCCTGTTGCTCGCGAGGGCAGCCTTTCGAGCCCTGTCGCGATAAGTGAAGTTTGGCGATCAACGGGAAATATTTAAAAATTCAATTGAAAATATGAAACAACATTTTATTAAAGTATCATACATTCAAGAAAAGTAACATTAATTAGAAGAAAAATTGTAATAAGATGTGGTTCATTTCGTTGTTTAAAATGTTATTTTAATTTAATTAAAAAATGCCTCCCCGTGACAATGTTTGCACATTGCCGTGACCAGGATTCGAACCTGGGTTACTACGGCCACAACGTAGGGTCCTAACCACTAGACGATCACGGCTACCGAGGACTTACTAACCGTGTTATACTTTCAACTATGTATTCTTTATAATTACCAATAAAATCAGATCATAACTTTCACTCCGTAGATATGCAATCTGCCTACAGATATGACGAGCATTTGCATAACACGATGCCAATGAGTCGATATCAATTATTTACACAGTTCCCATAAAGTGAACTATCGTTTTTAGTGTTTTGTAGGTAAGATCAAAAAACCCTTATACCACCATTTTGTCGTTTGTCTGTCTGTCTGTCTGTCTGTCTGTCTATATATCTGTCTGTCTGTATATCTGTCTGTCTGTTCGGTAGAAATTGTAGCCAAACGGCTAAACCTAGAGAGTTGAAATTTGGCATGCTTATACAAGGTGTCTCAAAAGAAATTTTATATTTAGTGGATCGATTAAAAAAAAAGTAAGCCGTATATAGAAAAAATGTTTATTAATTATTAAAATACACTTTTTGGGGATTTATCTCTTAAAAATAATATCGTCTAAATGTAAACCCTCGCGTTCTCGGCACTCATTTAATCGAACAGTAAAATTACTTATGACGTCTCGGCAGGTGGACTCAGGGATGGCTGCCATTTCGTGACGGATATTTTCGTTCAAATGCGCCAGTGAAGTCGGTTTATTGGCGTAAACTTTAGATTTAAGATAACCCCATAGGAAAAAGTCCATAGGGGTTAAATCTGGACTGCGTGGAGGCCAATTTATGTCACCTCTCCGGGAGATCAATTTGCCTGAGAAAATTTCACGAACACGTGGCAGAGACATATTGGACGTGTGTGAAGTTGCTCCGTCCTGTTGGAACCATGTTCTTTGGTTATAGCCAGGAAAGTTTTGCAGTTCAGGTACCAAGAAGTTGTCTAACATCTCCACATAACGCTCTGAATTCACTGTAACTGCACGCCCCCATTCGTCTTCAAAAAACTAAGGGCCGATAATTCCTCGCGCCGACATCGCAGCCCATACGGTCACTTTAGGCGAATGTAGGGGTTTCTGATGTTTGCGTTTCGGATTCGTTGCACTCCAGTAGCGGCAGTTCTGCTTAATTACGTGGCCATTAAGATGAAAATGAGCTTCATCCGAAAACAAAATGTTGGTAAACGTTGAAAATCGCTCAATTACCTGATTTACGAAATTAAGCGTCTGACTGGCATCTTGGGGCTTTAATTCTTGCACCTATTGAATTTTGTAGGGGTGCAGCTTTAGGTCTTTGTGCATAATGCGATGTAATGATGATCTATGCACATTTAAAGCACTTGCGCGCTTCCGAAGTGAAAGGTTCGGGTCATCACGAACAGACTGATTAACATTCTCCACGTTTTCTACCGTTCTTGATAACCTAGGTCGTCCGGATTTTGATTTATCCAGCGTTGTACCAGTCTCTTCAAACTTTTTAACCCAATATCGAATGAGAGGAATGCTTGGCGCATCATTTAAGTGGCGAAAACCTCGAATACTGCAGAATTTTCTACGCGCTACAGTCGCCGAATCACCGTTTTTGTAAACTCTCCCACGCATAACGCGCGGTCTGCTCCCGAGAAACGCTCCATAGCGACTGAATTTCCAAGTGCCAGGCTACCGATTGACATAACCCCCGCGCCCCTCGGATACGTTGCGTTCACGCAGTAAGCTAAATAAATATAAAATTTCTTTTGAGACAACTTGTACAACTCTTTGACCCGCACATAGGAAAAATACTAAAACATCTAAAAAACATATCCCTCTAAAAATATAAACAAATATGTGCTCATCGGAAAAAAATATATATATATTTTTAAATTCTGAGTAGGGTATCAAATGAAAGCCCTTAGTCCGTGAATTAACGATTTAAATTATATTTTTGCAAAATAAATTATTTTGATGCGATTTTAAACAAATTGTGCAAAAAAAAAATTGGCCCGCACCCTGTAGCCCAGATGATTTAAACTAAAAATCTGAAATAATAGGGGATACGCATAAAATTTGTATTTCCTTAAAACTACATTATTTTGATATGTTAATGTTAGTTATGTCACCTAACAAAACAAAAATCACATTTTAATTAACATTATAGCCAAATTTTTTAATTAAAATATTGTAAATTTGAAATATTCCGAGCACGGGGCGAAGGTTGCCGAGTAGAAACGACTGAGTATGACGTCAAACGATAGGGTTTTCACATCACAGATACAGACAGCTACAACATAATCTTCACACGTGTGTGTATTGTATTGTTCGAGAGTTTTGTATTTGTTTTTAAACAATTTTTCACGTATTTACTATTAAAATGGCAGATAAAGATTTTGTTAGGGCTCAGAGTGATAATTTACCCAACATTGATGCATTTATGCACACAACATAAAGTTTACTTTTTTCTGAAATATCGGTTTTATTTCGCCTCATAGTTTTCAGCCACAAATTTCGCCTTTTCTGTTGTTTTTCGCCATTAGGTAATGATATAAATAGTTTTTTTGGATTTCTAGTTGAACTAATTGTGCACATCGGTACTGAACAATATTTTCGATAATGTTTCGAAGTATTGGGGCCTGGATATTCCATATTTTAATATAAAATTTAATTCGGTAAACATGTATAAATTGTTTTTATAGAATTAAACTTTATTTTAATTAAAATCACTCTCCTTTACATAACCTATAAAAGTTACACAAACAAATAATTCACAACAGACTATGTTCGCTGCATAAACAACCGTTCGCTGGATTGGCTGTAGTCTCATGCGTCAGTTAGAAAGGATTATGACGTCACACGTCGTTTTCGCGCGCTACATACATTTTTGATTTTTTAAAGCCTTCAAATTAAAAAAAAAAAAATTAAAAACTGTTTTTTATGTTTATATACAACAAGAGGAATATAATAAAAAAATAAAAAAAAATCATGCCTATCCCCTATTCTAAGTAATGTACATTAGTGTGAACCGGAATAGCACAACAGGAATTTTTGATCAGATTTGTTTTCGAAGGATATGTTTTCGGAAAATAACGCATTTTTTGTGTTTTTTGGTTGGCGATATACAAAAGTTATAGTTTGTAACACACTATACTAGAAGGCGTATCCTGGTCTAATGGTTAGCTTGCTACGCCGCAAAGTAGTTTCGCTCCCAGGCAGGGGAGACAATTTTATTTTTTGTTTTTTTTCCATTTTTATTTTGTTTAAATTATTTTGTCAAAATTCTAGTTATATTTTGGCAAATGTTGCATTTAATTTTAAGAGCGTAAATTTAATAACCAGTTGGGATTGTTGGAATTATATTTTCATTCTATGTGTCATGTATACGAAACCAGAGGGGCGGAGCATATGGCTTAAAACAACCAATGGAATCCATAGGCGCAATTTTCAAAATCCTAATGAACCTTGCTATATATAAAAATAAAATACTACACATTTATAGAAACCTAAATAATGGTATTAGGTATTCGAATTAAAATTAACAAAAAATATTTTAATATAAAATTTGTTTTTAAAGCTCTTAGATTAACAGACGATAAATTATTTTAAAAATATCGTTCATTTTGCCGTGATTGCTACAAAGCAAAATTTGTCCTACACACTCAGCATGCCGCCTTCACTTTTATATACCTGCGAAAACCTGAAATGTGTGAAAATTCACACTTCACATCAATTTTTTTACTTGTCGGTTCATGTATTATTCTATTCTTGTCATATAGGGTGCGTTTTGTTGTGCCAATTCTGGTTTCGGTTTAATTAGAATACGCGTTTTGTTGCGACAGTATTCTCATTCTATTCATTCTACTCATTCGATGACTCGAGTCCGAACGACTGGAATGAATAAGTGTGGTGGGGATGAAAAGTAATACATATTTGAATGCAGTTGTTTTCATTTGGTTTTTAAATGTATTAGAATTAAATTTTGGTATTACTGCTTCAAAATAATTTTTTCGTTTAGGTATTTTCTCATTTTGTGTCCTAAAATTAATATATACCTATATGATTTTAATACATAGTGCGTTCAAAGGTGAGTATGCAGTACAGGACATATGGAGTAGTTCTTTTTCATACTCTCTAATGGGTTTACACAATGACGCTATCCTTTTCTTGCTTGTCGACGTTGCCAGCTCTTAAACGCGCTGATCTGTGAAGATGCAGTATTCTACAAAGTTTTCTTATTCTGTATTTATTATTTAGATTATCCATTTAGGTGAAATATGTTCGTTATTTGTTCTACAACCATATGACTTAAACTCCATACAAATGTCATTCCATATTTACTTCACGATCAAAATTGTCGTTTTCTTGCGCATCAATTCTAGTGTTTCTAACCAGCCACCAACAAAATGCACCCATAGTATGTATATAATTGGAGTATGCAGTACCCAGCAAGAGACAACGTCCATTGAAGGTACTGAGACGCTGAATAGTCACCGTTTATAGTAATTAAGGGTTGAGAACCACTGTGTTTAAATTTTAAATTTATCTTAATAGATCGTTTTCAAATTATATTTTTGTAAACGTGTAGACGTTATTATGTCAAAAGAATAAAATTTCAACATTATTTTAGTAGAATGAAAAAAATTCTTTTATATCGTAAAATGTATTCAACAAAAAAACACTTTCATATTTAAAAAACAGTCATAAATCTCAAATTTCTTAATATTTAAAACCACTAGTCACCCTTCTAGCTCCATTCATTTTAATAATACATCGTCCGCTTTTTGTCTGGAAGTAAAGCACAGGACAGACTGTGAGTAACTGACTACAAACACGACAGATCCTTCTCAAGGTTAAGGATTTTAGTGTAATACTTTTATTTTATATTAAGAGAATACATCTGATATTGTTGTCCTTGTTCTAGCTGTTTGGACTGAAAACTTTATAATGGGCACATTCCTTTTCACCGACATTTAATGGGTAAATAGAAAATTGTGGTATAACCAGGGAATAGATTGCTACACAACTGCGCATGCGTCACACCGCGTTACATCGCACATGTTTTGTTTTACATACGATGGTTCTGAACAGGCGGCATTATTATATTAGCGCGAGTTTCTTGAAACATATAGTGTTTTCAGTGGCGGATCAAGCCTTCGCCGGGCCCAAAACATTTTTGATTTTCGGGCCCCCAGCCTATGTTTTACGGGCCCTCAACCTAGAGGCGTTCAAAGTGAAGAGCAAAAAAAAAGACCTCACCTCCTAAATCCGGGCCCTTGAAAATTACGGGCCCAAGACAAATGTCTCATGCGAAGATCCGTCACTGAGTGTTTTGTCATTAAACTAGAAGATGGATAGCTCGTTTCGCTCGGCTTTTTCTAACCAAACACTAATGGGTAGCTCTCACCATTATTTTAGAGCTACTGATGATCCTTGAATTATTTAGTGAAATTGTTATGTGCTGACATCTACAAAGAAATTTTGTAACGTTGTAGCAGTCTAATCCCTGGATTAGCCAAAATTGTAAAAGAAATATTAAAATACTAGTGCACCTGTTGCCAACTGTGTTGGCAAACAAATCATTACCTTAATGTGGAACTTGCTCGACACCTCAGACTTCTTTCTCTAGCCATACGCCTTACTTCATCCAATTCAAATTGAATCAACTCTTCGCCCATTATTAAAAACTGGACAAATAATGAGTATTATTCCGAATTATTTGTTCATTTTTCAACTTTTTAAGATGGGAAAACGTTTCATTTTCACTCAGTGCATTACATTTATAATGTTGAAACTAAAAATGATTTGAAACGTTAAATTTAACATATATTTATTAAAATAAATTTTCCAATTTCTTATATAATATAAAAATACGTACACGGATTGATACACACGCGGAAAAAAGCGCACATGAAAAAATACACACACGGAAAAAACACACACGGAAAAAAGCGTATTTACACTATATCTCAAATTAGTTTGAAGTAAATCGTTCATAAACTATTACACAGTAAAATGTAATTGTTTGCCCGCTTTAATATATTGCGTTCACATTTGTAAGGTCAAACCAGATCTGGTTATTTTGGTTACTTTTATTGTGTAGTACTGACTTTTAAATGTAAATTTATCATTTCAAAATATTCCTTACGCTGTAAAATATACTTCAGATTTGTTGGTTATGATTATTATAATTAAGATATTATTTATCTTTATGACATATGTCAAATGGAACGACATTTTAAGAGAGCGAAATTTTTGACCATGTTTTAATACCAACATGACATACAATTTCAAAGGTGCAAACTATTGAATGTATCAATTTGTACCAAAATATTTTAAATATTTCGAACTAATTTTAAATTTACACAAATTTACCTAGTGGCGCTGATATGAATGATCAAACTCGGCCGGTAATTTTTGGTAAAAATTATTCATTTTTACTAAAGCGTGTTTTACTCACTGCATTATATTAACATTTTTGAAAATTTAAAACGTGAGATAATTTAAAACGTTAATCGTTGAAATAAAAAAAATAATAAAGTATTGAAAAAATAATAACAAACAAAAGAAAGTCAAATTTCTCTATATACTTTCATCAAAACAAAATATTTTTTAAAATAATTATTTTTCTGCTACTTAATTTTAATTCATATTATTTTTGTGTAAACATATCAGTTAACAACTATTATTATCACGCGTTATATGTCAATATACATTTCGGTGAGCTTCGGAATATTTCGTTACATTTCAGAATCTCGCTTCAAATTTGTTTTTGGCGTCATAGCACGCACCCACGCAGGGACACACGTTGGCGTATTATATTATAGATATGTGGGAACATGGGTAATGGAGAGTATTGAGACGCTTTTATCGTTTTGTAATAGTTGGCATTTTATTTGAAAGAAAATTATTATTTAATTCAGGGGTACTCAAACTTTTTCAAAAGGGGGCCCTGTCCCTCAGACCGTTGAAGGGCCGGACTAAAGTTAAAAAAAAAATGTTTTGAAATATTTTTAATTGAAAACAATGGGAACAAATACAATAATTAAAATGAAGAACAAGTAAAGTTAAATCTACCAACTTACAAATATTTCAATGGGAACTATGGGCCTATTTTTGGCTAATAAGATGGTCAATGTCCGGTTCCATATTTGTCACTGCTAGTCGTAACAAGTGATGCAAGTGTGTATCAGTAAGTCTAGATCTGGTTGGAGATTTCAAATTTTTCATCCTGGAAAAAGTCTGTTTACAGATATAAGTGCTGCCAAAGATTGTTACCATTCTGAGTGCATGGTTCCTGAGATTGGGATATGTCTCGGCGGAGAGAGATGCATAGAAATTAGGAAGGCTGCTTGAACTGAAGGCGTCTTTCAGAGAGTCACAATTCTGCAGTTCAGCCAGTTCCATTTGGTAAATTGTATCTACATTTTCAATGTCAATAGAAAATGGGTTACGGAAAAGCTGTATGTCCTGTTCATGGAGACGAAGCTCTTTAAATCTAAATTGGAACTCTTTTTGCAACTTTTCCAGTAAATCCACACATGTTTTGTTTGGAAATGAAACCAATGGTTTTTCCGCTAACAGATTTTGAGTTATGGGAAGATTGCAGAAAATTTCCTCCTTCACGTCTTTGATGAGGATGACTAATTTAACTGCAAATGCTTTCATATGTGATGAGCTTGTCACAGATGAGCTTGCCCTTTCCTTGAAGTTGCACATTGAAATTGTTGAGTAGCTCTGTTACATCTGTCAGAAAAGCAAGGTGCCATTTCCATTCTGCATCATTGAGCTCTGGTACTTCTTTGTTTTTAGAAAGCAGAAAATCTTTAATCTGTGGAAGTAACTCATAGAAACGTTTCAAAACTCTCCCTTGACTCAGCCAACGGACTTATGTGTGGTACAGAGCATCTTAATTGGCAACATTTAGCTCAGACAAAAATTCCTGAAACTGTCTGTGGTTTAATGCATTAGCTCTGATGAAATTAACACAAGATACCACAGTTTTCATAACAGAGTTCCACTTCAGTGATTTACTATACAGCGCTTGCTGGTGGATGAGGCAGTGTATGGGTATTGGATGAGTATGGTTATGTTTGTCCATCTCTTGGTTAATGCGAGCAATTACTCCTTTATTAGACCCTACCATGCTAGGAGCACCATCAGTTGTCACACTGGCTAGTTTTGCCCAGTTCAGCTCCAAACCATTCACAGTTTGGCAAACTTTTTCATAGATATCCTCTCCTGTAGTTGTTCCTTTGATGCTTTGCAGTGCAGCAAGCTCTTCTGTGATTTCGAAATAGTCATTCGTCCCACGAATAAAATTAGACATTACGAGCTACTTATATACTCACGTGCTAACAGCGAGTTGCATATACTACACTGGAGTGACAGTTCTCGATTCTCGCTTTGTAAATAAAACGAGCCGTTTGGTCAATATGTTACCCCCACCACAGTACGGCAAAATTATAAGCGGGAATATGTTTAACATGCATTTTTTTGGAATTTAACAATGGTTTCAATCAGTAATAACAAAAAAAGAACAAATTAGAATTTACCCGGCGGGCCGGATAAATATCTTCGGTGGGCCGTATGTGGCCCGCGCGCCGTAGTTTGACGACCACTGATTTAATTGTTTTATAATTACTATAATATTATATATAGCTATATAATTGCTATTTAATCACCTATGATTAAAGGAAATTGCCTATTTAATATTCCAAACTAACCGAACAAATCAAGTAACACAGTGGTGTAGCAGAGGGGAGTATTATGATTATTCCTCGAGTCATGAATGCGGTGGTACCGCGATTACGTGTTACAAAATTTCGAATTACAAAAAATGATGTGAAGCGTGTATTTTCACACATTTCAGGATTTATAGGTATTTAATAAGTGTATGAAGCCAACATAATGCTGGACGCCTAGGACAATATTTTTTTATAGAATTAAAATCAGCAGTTTTGTGATGATCATTTTTAATACTATAATCTGTCTCATTTTGTAATACGAAACTAGATCTGGTTACTTTGGTGACTGTTGTGCTGTAAATAGACTTTTATGGAAACAAGTGAACTTGTAAACCTGGCTTTTGAATGTTTGGTTGTTTTATTATATCGAGGTTATATTGACTCAAAAACTATGTATGTCAGATAAAAAATTGACATGTCAAAATTGCGATTGACATGTCAAAATTGTGATAGACATGTCAAATATTTTGAAAGGTACCACTTCAGAATTACCACCCTAAGATGACATTTTAAATATACAACATAAAAAATTAAATTTCCCTCTTAGTTTCGTATTACAAAATGAGACAGATAATATGAGCTTTCATTTAATTTTTTAAACAAAATTTAAATCAAACAATTCCAGCCATTTTTTCTTAATGTGCTTAGTATGTTAGTTTTTGGGCCGAGAGTTCCAATTTCTAATAAACTTCCTAATAGTTATTAGACACATAATATATTTATGAAGCAAATAAATTGATTGGTGATTTCTAAGTTACAAAATCCTTCTTATAGTTTATTATAGCAACATAAAATTTAGTATTTGTGTTTGTATTGGTTTTAGTTTTTCTATTGGTATTTCTTATGAAGATAGTAACGCGGTGCAAGAAGGATAGAGCTATACGTAAATTTGTAAAACTAAAGTGAGATGAAATTTTGACATTGAATATTTTGACATTAAATAGTTTGACTTTACATTCAATGACGCAACGTATATTTTTTGTATTATTGTTAAAATGACAATTAAACGGCGTTCAACAAATTTTACCACAGAAAAAGAGGATAATATAGATAGAAGAGAAGTTAATAAAAATAACATTTTATAATATAATACAAAAGTGATTGAAAATAAGAAGATAGCAATATTTTGCTTTATTTTACATTCCTTAAACAATATTAATTAAACTTATCAGCAATTTTTAGCCACACATCTTTATTATTCTGCCAATAATTGCGTCTGTCTTCTTATTTTCTAACATTTTTATATAAATAGTAGTGATTAAAGTATTGTTTGTAATGTGTTGTAATCGTAATTGAAAGAAATACGTATGCACAAATAAAAGGCAATGTTTATTTAAAAATATATATTTATATATTGTTCTTTATATCTCACATTTACAATAAATGCCCAAAATATTCTAAAAACGGTTGCCTGTAATTTATAAATTCATCCAAACAGATTGTCGATTTCGTCAAAATTGAACTAAAATGTATATAAAACACTAAAATCACCATCATAGAAAAAATAAGGATGTATAAAAATCACACATTTGTATATTATTTTAAAATTATACTGTTTTTTAATTAAAATTGAAATATTAACACATTTTTCGAACTTGTTTTGGGTTATATGTCAGTTTATTAAGCACTTCATGTTGCCTATAAGTTATTAGACAAATAAGCCTATTTATTAGCAACCTAATAACTATTTCGGGGTGGAACTCTCGGTAAAAGTATTATGTTGCTAATAAATTTATTGGATAGTTTGTTAGCAACTGGAACTCTCGGCCCTTTATCAAATTAATAAGAAATATATTGATAAATGGCTTAATTTCTTTTAATTTTAGAAACGTATTTCTAACTATTAACAATGTGTTATTTGATTTATACGTATCTCGCCTCTATAAATGATTTATTCTTATTTGATACCTTAAAAACAAAAAACTAAAATAATTCAAATAATAGGTTGAATCATGACGTAGGCGGAGGTTACACACATGCAGTCGATTCTCAAAAAAAGACAAACATTGAATTAGCCATATATACAAAAAATACATAAAATTATCAGCAAAAATTTGGCAAAATAATTAATTTTGTCAGATCAGTATATATTATTGAGATTGTTTTCAGATTTTTGAATCAATCCCTCTGGCAAATAGGGTGGGGGACAAAAGTTTTTTGAATTATTTTGGCGAAAATACTATAACATAAGTTAATGTTTCAAAAATAAAAACTTGTGTGTTTATCCACACAATAAGAAATTTCATTTCATATCCCACTAAAAAAATTATTTTATTTATTATTTTTTATTTAATACATATTTGTTTATATTTATCCCGCAATGTGTTTTTCAACTGTCTATAAATTTCCTATATTTATGTAGGTTAAAGAATTGTAAAAGCATGCCAAATTTCAATTTTCTATATTAAATAGGGTGACCATTTTCTTAAGAAGGCAATGCGGGACGGAGCAAAAAAAAAAGATCCTCATCTCCCAAATCCAAGTGAAGAGCAAAAAAAACAAACCTTATTTTAGTGTAACAAATAGGAAAAGGGGGGCAAAAAATTGCCATGCGCTATTTAACGTTGCTACATCCCTGTAGTAACATGAATTAATAATTAATTAAAAAATTGTATTTAACGAATCTAGATTAGGTAAAAGGTACTTAAATAAAAAGATTTTTAAAGTTACAAAAAAATTCAGACTACAGTTTCTGTGGTAACCATTATCAAAGTTTCAATATAGATGAAATTAAAATTTATTTCAAATAGACATTTACGTGCTACCATTTCTGGTATTCTGCTGACGATTCATGTGAAAAATCAAACTCAATTGAAAGACCTCTTTTACACACTTATTACATAAATTTTGACCATATCATCTTATGACGACTTTTCACAGGGTGACCAAGTAACGTGGATTGTCCCAACAACAATGCATCGATGAACTAAATTCGACTTTTGGCGATGAAGCACCATCAAGGACTACTATTTATCGATGGTTTGCCGACTTCAATCGTGGCCGTAGTTCGCTTAAAGACGAATTTTGTGAAGGTCATCCAAAATCGGTTGTTGTTCCAGAAAACATTGATGCTGTGCGTGAACTGATACTGCAAGATCGTCATGTGACTTATCGTGAGATTGAGGTATACTTGGGCATTAGTGGGACCAGCATACATTCACTATTGCAAGAAATTTGACCGTCAAGAAGATATGATCGCGTTGGATCCCACATAATTGTCAAATTGATTGGATCCAATCCGATTGTCAAATCGGATTGGAAAATGCCTCAATCGGGGTGGATAAAATGCTTCGAAAATTAGTTCAAACGCATGCAAAAGTGTATTGATCTTCATGGAGAATATTTTGAAAAACAATAAAGCTACTTTTATTGATAAATAATTGTTTTTGATCTCAAATCCCGATATATAAAAGGTAACCTTCGTATAAAATGTAATAATATTTTATCAGAAATAATAAAAACATTGCGTAACGCGTTGCGTTACTCGCAAAACCATATTATTTATCTGACATATTAAAGTAAAATTTTCTAAAAAAAACTAAGACGTAAGTATTACGCTAAAAAAGTCCTTGCCACATAGGCACATGCTGCAAGTATTATCTGTTTATTGTTCTTATTATTAATTGTGGCGCCTCCTCCCGGCCCAGGCAGGGTAGGAGTACACGACGACACACAAGGGTTGACTTTGAAATGTCAAAAATATAATGGCGTAGTGCGCGGATCGGAGAATGTATTATAATAAAAAATAAGGTCAGGTTCTTGGTGAAAATGCGTTGATAATAAATTGAATAAAAGAGAGAAAAGGTTTTGGGGATCGCTAATATGTTAGGGAAATTTACAGTGTAAAAATTAATAATGATAGGTGGTGTAGCGGTGCCAGGAATAATAAATAATAATAAAAGAAATGATTATCAAAAAAAAAGTTGAATAAAAAAACTTAATCAAAAAAAATACTTGAACAAAAAATAATTTGTACAAAAAAAAATTTAAATAATTTTAATTGTTGCGGACTGCAACAATTAATAGCGGTAAGCGCGGCGGTGAATACGGTCGGTTACACTGTAAATTAATCCCAGTACAAATTCATAAAAAATCGTGATTCTAAATTTAAAGAAAATTTTTATATTAAAATCTACAAAAAAAGGATGAATTTAAATAATTTCTCAACGCAAAATGTTGAGAAATGGGTACAGATTTACTAGTAAATTTAAAACAAATATATTTGACTAAATTAAACAAATAAAAAATTATTTAAACAGAATGTCCGACAAGTAGAAACGGTGAATTACGCGTTCGTTCTGAAATGCAGCGACTATGACGTCACTCAACAAAAATTGAAATAAATTCGAAATAGACAGTTTTTAAAACTAAAATTTAGGAAATTAGTAATAAACCTTTCTCTCGGGTCTTACAAAAATGTAGTAATTAATAAATTACGGCCACAATGACGGATTTTAACCTCAAAAGAAATCTGGAGGAAAAACTCCAGAAAAAATAACTATAACAAAATATAAATTTAATAATTAATTTACCCTGATATATTAATTAACAATTGACACAAATCAGGGGATCCTGATTAAATTTTAAACTGATTTTAAACTATTACTTCAATATAAAAAACACGTCTGCTGGTCTTGGTAGAAAATTATTAATGAATTAAGATATCGTTGCATATTTGGTCGCTTGCGCTGATTGGAATGAAATTAGTAACTAACATATCAGCGGCTCTAAACAAGTTATATTTTAAGAAAATCAAATGGTTATTTTAAATAAATTAAAATTAGGTTTAAATTAATACAATAATAAATTATTATAGTATTATATAATATTATATAAAATATTATTGTATCGGGTAAAAGATACGGTGATATATTTGTATTTTGGAAATAAAATATAATTTAGGTTATAAAATGAAAAATACAAGGTGGTGCGCCCTAAGCGGGCGCTTCAATTGATAAAGAGTTAATTAGGAGTAAAAGTTAACTAAAACAAATATTTAATTTAATTTATGGTTAATGTGTATGTGGTTTTGTGTATTCATCAATTTGAATCAAATCAATATACCAAAATAATCAAGCTAACTAAAAAAAATCTTTCGAATATCAGATTGTTATAAATATTTGGATCAAGTAAGCTTCCATTCATTTTAATAATTCATTTAAGCTGGCGCTGTGCAAGAGCGTATCTCGAGCGGAATTCTAGCGGAGAGAAGACTAACGGAGAGAAGCTGCGAAATGACAAAGGCTCCGTCCGTTTTCAAGGTATCCTAGTCAGCCGTTCGTGCTCAATGAGTCTACAATGACACTATCGCCACGGTCGAAAATATCACTCCCCTTATACTCCTCTCCATTCCTTCGCCCGCCACTCGTCTCGTTAGTCGACCATTTATACTTAATGAACGGCATTTTTATATTACCCTACAGAATGTTCCAAGTTATTAGGAAATTAATACCAAATAAAACACATCATTATTATTCATCTCCTTGTAGTATTGCTTTCGTATATTTTACTAAATTGTAGAGTGTATTTATACCGTGAGTTTATTTTATCATAGAACATAGAGGTTTTATTTCTATAACAACCGATGATTGACAGCTATGTAAAATGCGTTTATTTCAAAATAGAACATACAGTCTATTCCAAACGATTAGGCGGAACTAACCGGAATTTTTATTTTTGTAAGTTGTCATTAGCTATTTTTAGGGTTTTGTAGGTATGACCAAAAAACCCTTATACCGTCATTTTGTCGTCTGTCTGTCTGTCTGTCTGTTCGGTAAAAATTGCAGCCAAACGGTTAAACCTAGAGAGTTGAAATTTGGCATGCTTATACAACTCTTTGACTCGCACATAGGAAAAATACTAAAACATCTAAAAAACATATCCCCCTAAAAATATAAACAAATATATGCTCAACGAAAAAAAAAAAAAAAAATATATATATATATATATTTTTTTACAATTCTGTGTAGGTATCAAATGAAAGCCCTTGGTACGTGTATTAACGATCAAAATTTTATTTTTGCAAAATAAATTATTTTGAGGCGATTTTTGCAAAAATTGTGAAAAAATTTTTCTTGTCCCACACCCTGTAGCCCAGATGGTTTAAACTAAAAATTTTAAAAAATTCTAAGTAATGTACAATGGTGTAAACCGAAATAGTACAACAGGAATTTTTGATCAGATTATGTTTTCGGAAAATAACGCATTTTTTATGTTTTTAACTAAAATATGTAAAATATTTAATCCGCTATTTAACATAGTAAACGAGTGAACCTGCGTAGTACAGTGGTAACGTTGTCGCTTAGTGAGTTGAAACTACTGTAAGAAACTACTGTCCGAATCCCGTCCATTTTTATTTTTTCCGTTTTTTTTGCATTTTTATTTTGTTTAAATTATTTTGTCAAAATTCTAGTTATATTTTGGCAAATGTTGCATTTAATTTTTAAAAGCGTAAATTTAATAACTAGTGGGAAGTGTTGAAATTATAATTTAATTCTATGTTTGAATGTGTACGAACTCAGAGGGGCCGAGTTTATGACTTAAACAACCAATGGAAGCCGTAGGTGCAATTTTCAAAAGATTAATGAACCTTGCTATATAAAAAAAAAAAATACTGCAAATATTTAGATACCCAAATAATGGTATTAGGCATTCGAATTAAAATGAATAAAAAAATATTTTAACATAAAATTTGTTTTGGCATTCCAAATAATCATCATTCACTTACTAAATACCTGCGAAACCCTGAAATGTGTGAAAATTCACACTTCACATAATTTTTTTTTTATATATTGAAGTTGGCTTTTCTGAACAAAATGATCAAAAGCTTCAATCAATCGGTAAAAGTAACTAGAATTGAACATCTAGTTCCGCCTAAACCAAAGGAACAGACTTTACTGCATTTTGCCGACCGGCGTAGTGTAGTGGTAACGCATGTGCTCTACGTTGCTAAGGTCTCAGGTTCGAATCCCGTTCAGGCATGGAATAATTTTCAAAAATAATAATTGTCCTGAATAATTGTTGAAGCAGCAAAGGCCATTAAAATAATTTTAAAAAAACATACTGCATAGCTAACTCGATTATAGAGATAAATAAACGCAAAACATTTTTACTTGCCCGACCTTAATATATAAGGGGCAAGTATTGTAATCGCGAAAATTTTCGATGTCGAGATTTTGACGGATGACCACGTTTCATGGTCCAGGGAATCCAAAAAACCTATTTTCGAAGTGCCGTCCGTATGTGTGTGTGTGTGTGTGTGTGTGTGTGTGTGTGTGTGTGTGTGTGTGTGTGTGTGTGTGTGTGTGTGTGTGTGTGTGTGTGTGTGTGTGTGTGTGTGTGTGTGTGTGTGTGTGTGTGTGTGTGTGTGTGTGTGTGTGTGTGTGTGTGTGTGTGTGTGTGTGTGTGTGTGTGTGTGTGTGTGTGTGTGTGTGTGTGTGTGTGTGTGTGTGTGTGTGTGTGTGTGTGTGTGTGTGTGTGTGTGTGTGTGTGTGTGTGTGTGTGTGTGTGTGTGTGTGTGTGTGTGTGTGTGTGTGTGTGTGTGTGTGTGTGTGTGTGTGTGTGTGTGTGTGTGTGTGTGTGTGTGTGTGTGTGTGTGTGTGTGTGTGTGTGTGTGTGTGTGTGTGTGTGTGTGTGTGTGTGTGTGTGTGTGTGTGTGTGTGTGTGTGTGTGTGTGTGTGTGTGTGTGTGTGTGTGTGTGTGTGTGTGTGTGTGTGTGTGTGTGTGTGTGTGTGTGTGTGTGTGTGTGTGTGTGTGTGTGTGTGTGTGTGTGTGTGTGTGTGTGTGTGTGTGTGTGTGTGTGTGTGTGTGTGTGTGTGTGTGTGTGTGTGTGTGTGTGTGTGTGTGTGTGTGTGTGTGTGTGTGTGTGTGTGTGTGTGTGTGTGTGTGTGTGTGTGTGTGTGTGTGTGTGTGTGTGTGTGTGTGTGTGTGTGTGTGTGTGTGTGTGTGTGTGTGTGTGTGTGTGTGTGTGTGTGTGTGTGTGTGTGTGTGTGTGTGTGTGTGTCTGTCTGTCTGTCTGTGTGTATACACGATAACTCAAAAACGGTTTAACTTAAAGAGTTCGTTCTGGTACTAAAAAAATCTCCTATTAAATAGGAAGAACCCTATTGTTTTTTATGAAAATCGGTTGACTAGAAATGGGAGTTTACTCGTGTCGATTTTAATATTTTTGCGAATATTTAGCAACAGAAAAATATTTCGAAAAAATTTATTGAACAAAAGTTACTATAAATGCAATAACTAATAACTTTTATTTGAGACGTTTTTTGATAAAACGAAAAATTTCGAAAAATTTTTGTAAAATTATTTAAAATTTTTCCAATCTCAATTTTTTCATACTTATATGTAACGTTTCCATGGTCATGATAATTAATTCGTAACTAGTAAAGCAAGCCTTGGACAAAAATTTGTATAGAACATAATTTGATGTATTTTTGAAGATTTATCTAAATATTCAAAAAAATTTTTTTTTTTAGTTTACATTTTTTTTAAAATATTTTTTTTATGGGAGGGCAAGTCTAGCGGAGGTCTCCCTTCGCCACTGGTTTCTTAAGGAAATAAATAGGAATGAAAAATTAAAAATATATTTGTAACACAAATATAAAATTTAAAATTTGGAAAAAAAATAATAAAAATAATCTACAAAAATTTTTCAAATATTGTGCCAAACAATGCCTAAACGATTTTAAAAATAAATTTTGCATATCATTAATTAATTGCATCGGTCTTATTCTGTGGGATTTATTTTCTATTCAAGCTTTTAGTTCTTCTATAGTAAAATTTTGGTCATTAAAAATTTTGCTCTTCATATTTCCCTAAAAAAAAAAATCTTTCGGTGCTAAGTTCGGCAACCTAGCGGGTTATTCTATTTCGCCGCCATGTCCATTCCAACATCGAGGAAATGTATGATTTAAAAATGTTTTAATTATTCTGGCATTATGCGTTGGGACACCGTCGTGTTGAAACCACACTTTTACCACACCTGGAATATTTAGTGCATTTAATGCAGGTATTGCTCTATTTTCTAACAAATCCAGAAATTTTCGGGCAGAAAAATATCCAAGACTAATGATATGCGGTTCTACCAAACCTGCCCAAACGTTCACCTTTTCTGGCCATTGTATTCTCGTAGTATTGCATAAATGTAAATTTTCCCGACTCCAATAGCGGCAGTTTTGAAAATTAACTTCACCATGAATCGGTAAAAATAATTTTATTTACTTTATTTTCATTATTTTTAATTCTCTCCTTCATTATTTCGCAAAAATAATTTCTTTTCTTATAATCGTTTAGCAATAATTTCTGGTGATTTAGAAATTTATATAATTTAAAATGTTCCTTCTTAAAGATATTGTAAACGGTGCTCTTAATAATTTTAGTACCAACCCTTGAATTACTGTCCGTTTTCATTTATGACTCATTTGGATATTTAGGGAAGAAACTCACAGAAATAAAATAATCTAACTACAAATTAAATTTTACTATGTTAAACTTACCATATTTACTTCCGAAATCGCATCAAAACTAGCTATAGTCAAATCCATTCCGACGTATAAAGGTTCACCTGAAAAAAATAAATAAATAAATCATTGAAGAAAATTAGAACATGAGATGAAGTAACGAAGTGTCAAACTACAGTATAATCTTGAGATGAGGAGAGAAAAGAAATTAACAAAGTCTGAGTAACCCCATGGGTTCTTAAGTACTTGAACAAGATTATATTGATGAAGATATTGTAAAGTATTTCGTTGTATTGTGAATGTTTGAGGTCTACGGTTGCTAAGCGCTTTAGTAACACTTACGCGGCCTGGACAAATAGTAACAAACGTCTTTTTGAAGGATAAACAGAATATCAAACAATTATTTATTTATTTATATTGAATGTAATGGTACAATTTGAACAATTTGATATATTAATTGAAAAATTATTTCCTTTTGCATTAATTTTAATTTTTTAGTGTTTTGTAGGTATGACGAAAAAACCCTTATACCGTCATTTTGTCGTCTGTCTGTCTGTCTGTCTGTCTGTCTGTCTGTCTGTCTGTCTGTCTGTCTGTTTGTTCGGTAAAAAGTGCAGCCAAACGGCTAAACCTAGAGAGTTGAAATTTGGCATGCTTATACAACTCTTTGACCCGCACATAGGAAAAATACTAAAACATCTAAACAATATAAACAAATATGTGCTCATCGAAAAAAAAATATTTTTTTATTATTCTGAGTAGGGTATCAAATGAAAGCCCTTGGTACGTGGATTAACGATCAAATTTTTATTTTTGCCAAAATTGTGCAAAAAAATTTTTGTCCCACACCCTGTAGCCCAGATGGTTTAAACTAAAAATCTGAAAAAATTCTAAGTAATGTACATTGGTGTGAACCGGAATAGTACAACAGGAATTTTTGATCAGATTACGTTTTTGGAAAAAAACGCATTTTTTGTGATTTTTGGCTTATAATATACACAAGTTATAGCTTTGTAACACGCTACACTGGAACGTGTGTGCTGGTGTAGTGGTTTTGACGCTGACTTTTCACCCAAGTAACTCGATCCGAAAGGGAACGAAACCCTGCGAGAAGAGACAATATTATTTTTTGTTTTTTTTAAATTTTTTTATATTGTATATTGTATTTTATTTAATTTATAAAAGCGTAAATTTAATAACAAGTGTAAATTGTTTATATTATAATTTAATTCTGTTTCAATGTACACGAAATCAGAGGGGCGGAACTTATAACAACCAATGGAAGCCATAGGCGCAATTTTTAAACTTCTTAATGAACCTTGCTATATAAAAAAAAATAAATAAAATACTACACATATTTAGAAACCTAAATAATGGTATTAGGCGTTCGAATTAAAATTAACAAAAAAAAATTAACAATTTAATATAGTTTGTTTTGGCATCCCATATAATCATCATTTACTTACTAAATACCTGCAAAACCCTGAAATGTGTGAAAATTCACACTTCACATTAATTTTTTGATAGTCATATCATCCCTAGTTTCAAGTAGATTGACATCCTTGATAATATCTTATGCTGCGTTCAGAACCTCCAAATTAGGAATAAGAATTTGTACTTAGAATTAACGTAAATGTTTGTTATACGTATCTGTACGTTATCGTTCACAACCTTCTAAATTAATACTTATACTTATAAATTAAAATTAGAAGTTTGTAGATTCCAAATCCTTACATAATTGACGCATGCGCAAGTATTTGTCAACCTAAAAATTTCTTTGACCATATTTTTTTTGTTTCTATCCATATCTTTCTGTTTTCTATGAGCATAAATATTAATTTTTCCTCTATTTTAATCTTTTCAGAACTATGAAACACTCAAAAATTTATTAACAAATGAAAACAGCTGTCAAATATCGATCGATAAAGTAGAAATCGATAGAAATTTCTGCCAGTGTCTTAATTTATATTGTGAGCAGTACTTAATTTCTACGTACAAATTTTATGTTAAGTACTAATTTCACGTTAATTCTAATTTCTAATTTGGAGGTTCTCTGAACAAAGCATTAGACTTTTTAGGCTCGTATCTATCATCTTTTTTTTTAGAAATGCAGCTAGCCACTTAATTTTTGAAATATCTTGATTTTTATTTATTGAAATTGTTGATCGAAACTTCAGTATTCAATATTCGTACCATAGACTTGCTAGTGACTTTAACATTGTAGATCGCTCTTGAAAATATGCCAACGTAAGATTCATAGTAATTTTGATAACATTTTTCCCCGAACACTATTTCGAAAACAGTTCAAATGGTTGATTCTATCAAATTTTTAATTTTTCAGCTAACAGTGAAGCTCAAGTAATATTAGCCGTCTTTTCAATGTCACTTTTTGAACTTTTTAACATTTTTTCCCCTGATTTATACAAGGTGTCTCAAAAGACATTTTATATTTAGTGGATCGATTAAAAAAAAAGTAAGCCGTATATAGAAAAAATGTTTATTAATTATTAAAATACACTTTTTGGGGATTTATTTCTTAAAAATCCTCGCGTAAAATCCTCGCGTTCTCGGCACTCATTTAATCGAACAGTAAAATTACTTATGACGTCTCGGCAGGTGGACTCAGGGATGGCTGCCATTTCGTGATGGATATTTTCTTTCAAATGCGCCAGTGAAGTCGGTTTATTGGCGTAAACTTTAGATTTAAGATAACCCCATAGGAAAAAGTCCATAGGGGTTAAATCTGGACTGCGTGGGCCAATTTATGTCACCTCTCCGGGAGATCAATTTGCCTGAGAAAATTTCACGAACACGTGGCAGAGACATATTGGACGTGTGTGAAGTTGCTCCGTCCTATTGGAACCATGTTATTTGGTTATAGCCAGGAAAGTTTTGCAGTTCAGGTACCAAGAAGTTGTCTAACATCTCCACATAACGCTCTGAATTCACTGTAACTGCACGCCCCCTTTCGTCTTCAAAAAAGTAAGGGCCGATAATTCCTCGCGCCGACATCGCAGCCCATACGGTCACTTTAGGCGAATGTAGGGGTTTCTGATGTTTGCGTTTCGGATTCGTTGCACTCCAGTAGCGGCAGTTATGCTTATTTACGTGGCCATTAAGATGAGCTTCAAAATGAGCTTCATCCGAAAACAAAATGTTGGTAAACGTTGAAAATCGCTCAATCACCTGATTTACGAAATTAAGCCTCTGACTGGCATTTTGGGGCTTTAATTGTTGCACCAATTGAATTTTGTAGGGGTGCAGCTTTAGGTCATTGTGCATAATGCGATGTAATGATGATCTATGCACATTTAAAGCACTTGCGCGCTTCCTAATTGAAAGGTTCGGGTCGTCACGAACAGACTGATTAACATTCTCCACGTTTTCTACCGTTCTTGATGACCTAGGTCGCCCGGATTTTGATTTATCCAGCGTTGTACCAGTCTCTTTAAACTTTTTAACCCAATGTCGAATGAGAGGAATACTTGGCGCATCATTTAAGTGGCGAAAACCTCGAATACTGCAGAATTTTCTACGCGCTACAGTCGCCGAATCACCGTTTTTGTAAAACTCTCGCACGCATAACGCGCGGTCTGCTCCCGAGAAACGCTCAATAGCGACTAAATTCCCAAGAGCCAGGCTACCGATTGACATAACCCCGCGCCCCTCGGATACGTTGCGTTCACGCAGTAAGCTAAATAAATATAAAATTTCTTTTGAGACACCTGGTATAATATGTGCACAACAAAGTTTGCAATTTAATAATTGAAAATCTAATATATTGCACGTAGCGTGGTTATTTTTTTGTCCTCAGAGGCTTTACGGGCTTTCGCCCTTAAAACATCTCGGCTAGAAAAAAATCACTTCCGCATCTAGCAATATAAATTACTATGTGGAATGTGTCGCGTCCGTAGATGATAAATCAAGAATAAGATTGTAGGGGTTGCGGACAGCAATGAAAAACAATCAAATCAGCTGACAAGTTTCGAATAAGTACTTATTCGAAACTACTAAATATAAATTACTATTTAAGATTTACTATAATAATTTAATTATTTCTACAAATGCCAAAACAAACATATTTTAAGTTCAGTATAGTTTGTAATATAATTCTCCATCTGCTGAAGAACTAGAGCATTAAAAATGAACAAAAACAAAAAAAAGTTAGGACAAATGGACAAATGGAGAACATCAGCATACATGGATATAGTTTGGAATACGCAGAAGAAATAATATACCTGGAGCAACTACTGCCTTTCAACAACAGACAAAGAAAGGAAATAGAAAGAAGAGTAGCTTAAGGATGGAAGAAATTCTGGGCATTAAAAGATATTATTCCATTCGAACATATCAGCCACAATAAAAAGAAGCGCTTTTGACAGCTGCGTTATCCCCACTATGACTTACGGATTTCTTGGTCTACAACCCAAAAACAAAGCAACAAACTACGCACGTACCCTTACGCGATAGAAAGATCAATGTTAAAAATCAAAATGTCCGACAGAATCTGTCTATCCGAAATAAGGAAAAAATATGGGTTAAAAGATACTATGAAAACTGCCAGGTCATTGAAATGGAAATGGGCTGGTCATGTTATGCGCCTTAGAGATCATAGGTGGACAAAAGAGGTCACAGAATAGGTACTTAAAGACCATAAAAGAAGGTGAGGAAGACGAAAAACTCGATGGGAAGATGAAATTAAGAAAACAGCAGGTAAATTCTGGAGACGGGAAACAAGCGGCAACGTTGGGCGCAGCAAGGAAAAGCCCATGCCCAGAAATGGGCTCCGTGAATTTAATATAATTAAGTTCAATTAGAATATTATATGTAAATATTAAGTAATATATGTATAGTAAAATCATTTTAATGTAATGTATGTAATGTAGTACAACTGTACATATAGATTTAATAACGGATATAAAAAGGGCTATAATAATAATAATAAGACTAATAATAGTTCGTGTGCACTTTCCAACTAGTTGAACTTTTACCTAGCCTAATATAAAAGTCTATCATTTTTCGAAATATCATATTTTGCTTGAATACCTTCAACTTGGGCAATAGAAGAAATGTGTACGAACCAGTCCATTGATTGAGGGGACGTTAGTATATTACTGCCAAGCAATGAATAATGTCATATTTGTACAATTATAGGAAGAAAATTACCAAAAAACTTCGTTTTTTTATAACGAGCTCAAAAATATACCGAATATTAATCCTCATTCACACACAATTAAGAATATTTCATTTATTAGGAAATATTTCTTTCGGTACAGGAGAAACATACCAACTGAAATTTTGACCATAAAATTGCAATTGCATTTTACTCGGTATTTAATGTATTTGATATGCAGTATTTTAAAATATACGTAGTAAAGCACACTGCATTGAATATGTATATTACATAGTGTTGAAATGTATGATAGATTATATCCCTCTTGAATATTTATTACCCCTGATAATAACATTATACTTACAAATTACACAAATCATTTTTTAAACTTTTAACATTTCAACGATTTTACGCCATAATACATTAGGTCGTCAAGGCTGAAATTTGTAGAAAAAAAGGCAAAGTTGGTTGATAACTTACAAATATATGGAATTATTTTATTCATCAAAGTATGCACCCATATTGTCTATACACTTTTGCCATTTAAGCGGCTGGTTGTTCAAGCCGGTGGTATAAAACCCTGGCGGACGAGAGTCAATGAATTCCTGGAAGGTCAGTTTTACAGCATTGTCGGAATTAAACTGTTTTCCTATTAAAAATTTGTCCAAATTGCGGAAGAAGTGGTAGTCAGTGGGGGCTAGGTCTTGTGAGTGTAGAGGATGATGAAGAAGTTCTAACTCCAATTCCTGTATACTAGCGTCGGCGAATCAACGCAGTTACGTCACAATACGTAACAAACGACTGTATTGTTTGGAACAATGCAATTGTTTGTTACATCTGATGACCAATCTAGGCTGTTTTTCTTTAAGTTTTTGCATCATTTCGTCCAGTTGGTTGCAGTATATTTCTGCTGTGGTCGATTAGCCAGATTTTTTTTTCTTTGATTTTTAAGTTACCTGTACGAAATTTGGCGAACCAATTTGATATTGTCTGCTGCCTAGTAGCACTAGAGTCAAATACACTATTAATGTTTCCCGCGGTTTTTGATGCCGTGGTTCCACGTAAGAACTCATACTTCATAATAGTAAGAATTACCGACTGTTCCATTTTCCATAAATTAATTTTAAAAAAAAGCTTTTGATATTTTTAGAGCATACAATGATTTCTATCTCCTGATATATAATTATGTTATATACTTGTATGCTGTTACAAAGTTTTCAGTGGAATTCCACAAGATGCTTAAAAATATTTTAATTTCCTTTTAGTAAATAATACATAGATGCATCTTAATCAAGTTCCATCAGTTTTCCAAATGACCATTTCTGGCCGTTACATAGCGCTTAAATATCTGCGACCACACGTCAATATAATTACAAAGGATTTCTATAGAAAACCGTCCACTGCTTTCATCAGGGAACGGTTGACTACCGATTTAGGTCTTTTCTTACGAGCCATATACTGAAGCACGGAACACAATTTTTAGTCCGAGGGGTTGAGATCTAAGCTGGTAGGCGGCCAATCGGCAGGAGAAATAAAGTCTGCATTACTTTTAAGTCACTGTTGCGCAGCCGTCGCATTATGGGCTTGCGCTAAATCTAGCCGGAGGCTCCAGGTCTGACAAGCGAAAAGATAGTTGTTCAGTTCTTTAACTATCGACAATTTAAAGTTTGACGTCTTTAATTTAATAAAAAAATTGATGTGAAGTGTGAATTTTCACACATTTCAGGGTTTTGCAGGTATTTAGTAAGTAAATGATGATTATATGGGACGCCAAAACAAATTTTATATTAAAATATTTTTTTTTGTTAATTTTAATTCGAACGCCTAATACCATTATTTAGGTTTCTAAATATGTGCAGTATTCTTTTTTATATAGCAAGGTTCATTAAGAATTTTAAAAATTGCGCCTATGGCTTCCATTGGTACTTATAAGTTCCGCCCCTCTGATTTCGTGTACATTGATACAGAATTAAATTATAATTTAAACAATTTCCACTGGTTATTAAATTTACGCTTTTAAAAATTAAATGCAACATTTGCCAAAATATAACTAGAATTTTGAAAAAATAATTTAAACAATATAACAATTAAAAAAAAAAAAAAACAAAAAATAATACTGTCTCTTCTCGCAGGGTTGGATCCCTTTCGGATCGAGTTACTTGGGTGAAACGCGAGCGTCAAATCCAGTACATCAGCATACACGTTCCATTGCAGCTTGTTACAAAGCTATAACTTGTGTACATTATTACCCAAAAATCACAAAAAATGCGTTTATTTTTTCCAACAACGTAATCTCATAAAAAATTCCTGTTATACTCTTCCGGTTCACACCAATGTACATTACTTAGAATTTGTTCAGATTTTTAGTTTAAACCATCTGGGCTACAGGGTGTGGGACAAAAATTTTTTTGCACAATTTTGGCAGAAATAGCTTCAAAATAATTTATTTTGCAAAAATAAAAATTTGATCGTTAATCCACGTACCAAGGGCTTTCATTTGATACCCTACTCAGAATTAAAAAAAAAAAAAATTTTTTTCGATGAGCACATATTTGTTTATATTTTTAGGGGGAGATGTTTTAGTATTTTTCCTATGTGCGGGTCAAAGAGTTGTATAAGCATGCCAAATTTCAACTCTCTAGGTTTAGCCGTTTGGCTACAATTTTTACTGAACAGACAGACAGACAGACAGACGACAAAATGACGGTATAAGGGTTTATTGGTCATACCTACAAAACCCTAAAAAAAGCACTGCTTTAAATGTATAGAAACATAAATGCGTTGATTTTTGCAGCATTAACGACGCAAAACACACGACGCAGTAAATGGAAACTTTTTTTAAATTTTTTTATATTTTATATTGGTCTATTCTGCAACGAGGATAATCACCGATGTCAGGGGACGAGCTCCTACACCTGGATGAATGAGGGGTGAATGATTGTGAAAATGCGAGTAATTTTAACATATTATTCTCGCCTGAATAATATCACCAACGGGGACTTGAACCAGCTATCTCACAATTCAAACAGCTTTTACCAGTGATTTAACGATTTCGGTCACTTCGTTGGTAAATGGAAACGTAATATGTTTTAAATTCCTGCTCACAACGCTGTAAATGGAAACCTAACTTTAATATGCTTTGGGTTGTTGGACTTGTGTTTGTGTTTGCTTTGAATGCATATGCTTTCCGCAATACACAACGGCAATGCGGCTGGACTGTTACAATTCCTACTGATTTATTGAGTTAAATTCTTGAATTATTTACTTAATTCATTGTGATTTTAAAATTAATTATATAGATTAAATAGACATACTGATTAAATCGAATGTATTCGAATTCATTCAATTTAATTTGTCGATGCTATGCAGTATCAGGGCCGTACCTTGGGTTTGGCGAAAACGGCGTCCGCTAGTGGTAAACATGTGTTTAAGATGCAAAAATTTTAGTTGCCTCAAGTATTTTCCCCCCGTCCACTTTTGATATCCCCTTCCTCAACCAATTGAATTTTTGAATATCCATTCCCATCGTCATCTTTTGATATTTTACAAATAATGAACAAACTGTTAAATAAGTTTATCAGATGCTGTACTGTAATTTGGTAAGTCAGTGATTTTGAAAAGAGATGGCGCTCAGATCGCAAGTTTAGTATTATTTCTGACATTTGTCATCATTTGTAGACATACGCATAAGGTTCAAGTATGTCAGTGAAATAGTTTTTGTTTATTTGCTATAGTCCGTTAAAATGTTAGAATGCAGTATTGCTTTTATGGGAAATCGGAACAACACCGTTCCGATTTCCCATCCTAAATGATGTAAAAGTGTCAAATATGTCAAAGAACAGGGCCGGTGCGAGGGTCGTTGGCGTCCCTAGGCAAAAAAAGAGACTTAATTCAGCACCCCTAGGCAAAGCTGTATCGAGCTATTTCTGGGCACTGGGCTAGATTTTATAATACGAGGTGTGTAAATTAAGTAACCAGACTGAATTATTAATTTTTTTTATTCGAATAGAATTACAATTCAATATTGTCTCCCTCAAAATAACTTCCTTGGGAAACCACACAGCGCTGGAGACAGTTCTTCCAATCCTCATATCAGTGCTGGAACTCGGATACTGGAATAGCTTTCAGTTGGTTGGTTACGGGCGTTTGAATGTTTTCGAGTGTTCCGAAACGACGTCCCTTGAGGTGATTTTTCAATCTTGGGAAGAGGCAAAAGTCACAAGGACTCAAGTGGCGAATAAGGAGGCTGAGGAGCCACAGGAACGTTTTTACTGGCCAAAAACTCGTTTAGTGAAATTGCTGTGTGACAGCAATTTTACTCATCCTCAATTCATTGGTCAAAATCTGATGAACGGAAGTGTGAGTCAAATTCAACTCTTCCCCGATCATTCTGACTGTCAACCGACGATCTAAACCCACAAGATCCCGGATTCTGTCGACATTTTTATCGGTTCTTGAAGATGAAGGCCTTCCGCTGCGTGATTTATCTTCAAACTGTCTTCCTTCTGAAAATGCCTTAAACCACCAAAAAACATGGGTCCTTGACAAAACACTGTCTCCGTAGGCCTGCTGAAGTTTTGCAAAAGTTTCCGTTGCACTGTGTCCAAGTCTGAAGTAAAACCCGATAACACACCGTTGCTCGAAATTAATGTCACTCATTTTTAGAACGCACTAGAAAAGAATGTTTCACAAAAAAAAAAAAAAATCGCTACGGACATCAAAATAACTCTAGCGAGTTCAAACTCATACTGAAGGCGCATGATATGTTCACATGCGTCCCAAATGTTGTCAGATCAAACGCTATGTTGCCAGTCCGGTTACTTTATTTACACACCTCGTATAGTAATTTCCTGAAAAAAAGGTCCTTATTTCTAAAATATAAGTGAATAAGTGATGACCTAAAAAAATAAGTCCTCAGCATTTCTAAAATACAAGTGATGATCCCAACAAAAAAAAGGACCTTACTTCTAAAATATAAGAGTAATGACCTAACAAAAGGTCCTCTACAAAATTACATTACCCTATCCAGATCGATATTTTTTATTTTTAGTTTTGATACGTTATTAATTAATAAAGTTATTTTATTCTTCTTATTGATTATCATTTTCACATTAATTTATCACCCGCCTCACCCTCAATCCGGCTCTATCAAAGAACGCAGAATATTATGCGTAATTTTATATTTTTTGTTGATAACTTATTCAAATTGAATGAAAAAAGTATCAGAGAAAAATGAATAACCATTTGTACCCCGATTTACAGCTAGCAACCTCGCCAAGGAAGAAATGGATAGTGTTCTTGGGTGAACCCATTAGAGAATATGAAAAAAAAACTACTCAATTTATCCTGAATTGCATTTTAACCTTTGACCGGACTTTGAGAAATTTGAGAAAATTTCCATGCCTGAACGAGATACGAACCCGAGACCTTCGCAATGCAGAGCACATGTGTTACCACTAAACCGGTCGGCTACTATACAAGAAAAAACCACGTGTTGAATTCCTGTGTTGATAAGCACTATATTTGTGGAGAAAAACATTAAGGAAACTAAAACAAAGCTAAAAAAGTATTGAGAGAACCCTGTTCCGTTGCATGAAATGATTCATAAGTGGTTCACTGAATTTTGTTGCGGTCGTATGAGCACAAATGATGCTAGGTGTCCAGGAAGTCCGAATGTAGTCACAACTCCGAAATGGTGAGTAAAATTCATGATATCGTGTTTGACGATTGCCGAGTGAAGATACACGAGTAGCCAAGATGGTAAACATCTCAGATAAACGTGTGTCATATCATGCATGATCATTTGGGCATGAAAAATTTATCTGCAGGATGGGTGCTTCGCCTGCTCACAGTGGATCAAAACCGGAATCACGTGACCATTTCGAAGCAATGTTTGGACATGTATAAACGCAATCCAAGTGAGTTTTTGTGACGTTTCATGACCGTTAAGAAAACATGGATCCTTCACTATACACCAGAAATAAAAAAAGAGTCAAAAAAACGGTTTTTTCCTGGCGAACTTGCTCCGAAGAAGGCAAAAAGGGTTATAGACATGATTTTTTGAGTTTTCACAAACTCTCACAGGGCAATATTATGCCGCTTTATATGATCGATCACACGCTATATTGATGAAAAGGCGGCCTCATTTGGAGAAGAAGAAAGTTCCTTTCCGCCATGATTATGCATCAGTTCAATAGTCCGTAATTGCACCGGCCAAATTGGTCTAATTGCTCTACGAACCTGAGACTTCTTTCTCTTTCCAAACATGAAGAAATGTCTCGCTAGAAAAACGAGGAGATCATCGCTAAAACACACGCCTATTTTGTAGAGTTCAAGAATTCGTACTTTTTGGAAGGCTTAAAGAAGTTGAAATATTATTGGACAAAATGTGTCGAGTTAAAAGGAGTACAATAAGTTGCATTTTAGTAAAAAATAACTCTTATTTCGAAGTCACGGGCTTATCACGAGTACAATAGGCCATTAGTACTTATGTTTATAGACTTCGAAAAAGCGTTCGATTCGGAGGAAAAGTGGGCAGTTATAAAAGCAATGCAACAAAACAAAATAGGTTATCGGTATACTAGATAGATAGATAGTATTTATAGTAATATTACAGCTTACGTAAAAATCCATACAAAAACGGAGAAATTTGTGAACGGAGAAATTTGTGTGAGACTTAACCATCTTAGATTCGCAGACGATATTATTCTACTATCAGATAATGTAGCAGACATGGCGTACATGCCAGAAAAACTAAAAAGGGAAACTGAAAAATTTTGATTGAAAGTAAATAACTCTCTAAAAAAAGACGCAATTGATGACGAATCTAGTATTGAGTAACCATCTATACCTCCGATGGTAACCATCTATACTCCAAACAGATAGAACAGGTAGTCAGCTACAAATATCTAGGGCATGACATTAGCATTGGTCAAGACAATCAAACCTGTGAAATGAAACGCTGCATCGGTCTCGGGTGGCCGGCTTTTGGCAAGTTAAGAGATGTTGTTACTAGCAACTTACCAAATTGCTTGAAGAAATAAATTTTCAACCAATGCTTAGTACTTGTTCTAATATACGGATCAGAAACTCTGACATTAACAACTAAGTCAGCTGAAAAATTAAGAGTTGCCCAAAGATCGATGGAGACATCAATACTAGGAATTAGTCTTGCTGATCGAAAAACAAATCAGTGGATTCGAGAACAAACAAAAGTATGTGACGTCATCGAATCGAAGAATCGCTCGTCTTAAATGGAACTGGGCTGGACATGTGGCTAGACTTCAAGATGACATATGGACAAAGAAAATCCTAGATTGGAGACCTAGAGATAACAATAGAAGCAGAGGAAGACCCCCAACTAGGAGGACGGATGACGTAAAGAAAGTTGCGGGGAACTGGAAATCAATAGCACAAGATTGTTCCGAATAGAAAAAGCATGGGGAGGCCTGCGTTCAGCAGTGGACAAGAAAGGCTGATCAATGATGATTTATCAAATTTCCCTTGTATTGGTAAACATAATTTTTATTTATTTTCCTTGCTATTCAATATTTTAACAACTTGATCAAAATGGTGCTTCTATTAAAAATGTAAACATGTTTGCATCAGTTTTTGCATCACTTTTTTCAAGTTTTTAATTGAATTTATTAGATGCAAATTAAATTAATTCAGGCGAATAATTTACCAGCTGACGTTTTACAAGGGAGCTTACATCTATCATCAAGCGCGCTTCAACACAATTTATTAAAATTAAAGGATTAATATCCCTATTCACGTCTATCAAAATGACAAGCATTGGTTTCTCTTCACTCTTTTAAATTCTTTATGGACTGTGCATAAGAATTTTATTATGAGCAACCTTCAACACGATAGTTAATTCAATGATGTACAGCAGTGGCGTATCTAAACCTTATAACACCCAAGGCGGAGCTTAGTCAAACCCTATCCATAATTATTTTGAATTTATACGAGGGCTACATTTTAAGTGCTTACAAAAGCTAAGAAAGAAAAAAAATTGGAACAAACTGTTTTATTGCTTTTCAAAATATTCTCCTTTAAGATTTATATATTTTCGCATGCGTTCAAACCAATTCTCGAAACATTTTTTCCACTCTAAAGTTGGTATCTCAAAAATATGGTTTTCGAAGGCTTCAACGGCTTCTTCAGGCGATAAAAATCGCTGACCACGCATTTTTTATTTGACATTGGGGAACAAAAAAAAGTCGTTTGAGGATAAAAAAAGTCGTTGATTCGGGAGTGTCTCCGCTTTGACATAACGTTTCACACTTGTTGGTCAGCTCAGCTGATATATTAAATATCTACTAACTTAAACTATATATGTATTCTTTAATGTTTGGGTTCACAATTGTTAAAACTGAACTCCAAATTTGTCTTGTTTTTTGTTTCTGTTTTTCGTTAAATGTATATATTATTTTGGCCTTCGGGCTGTTTAGTAAAAATTATTATTATTATTATTATTATTATTATATAAATCAGGTGAATACGGGAAATAAGACATTAATTCGATGTTTTTCTCCTTCAAATAATCAATTGTTTCACATGCTGTGTGGGAGCTTGCATTGTCTTGATGAAGAATGATGCGATATTTTTGGTTGTTTTTCCTGATTTTGTCGATGACTTCTGGCATACAAATTATTGTACACCGTTCAGCATTAACTGTGCTGCGATCCTCTAAAGCATTGGTTCCCAACCTGTGCTCCGCGTGTACTTCTCAAAAGCTCCGCAGCCGTTCCATGAAATAAAATAAATAAATAATTGAATAAAATTAAATGAATTAGAAATAAAAAATAGAATCAATATAAGAAAACTGGAAATTACATTCTGAAAGAAACTTGTATGTATGTAAGTTGTATGTATGTCCGAGTGATTTCTGACTCTAGCCGGCTTATGACTCTATGACCAGCTGGAATGTGATCGGCGAGATGCATTTTTGTTTGAATAATATACGTGTATTTTGATTATGTGCTTCATTTTATAAAAATCTGTCTGTCTATCAATATGTGAGCTGTGAAAAAGAAAACTGAATTTATATTAACTAAAAAATCTACCCCCTCCCCCGTAAAATTACTGCTAAACACCATTAATTTGTAAGACATAGGGGAGGCTTAGGGGTTCCGCCATAGAAATTGATTCTAAAAAGGGCTCCGCAAATAAAAAAGGTTGGAAACAACTGCTCTAAAGGAATGGTTGCGACATGTCCAGTACAGTGTTTCTTCTCGAGAATTCTTATTTTTTATTTCTCGAGAAATGTAAAAAAAATTTCTCGAGAAATCACTAGAGTCACTGATTTTATTTTGATAAAATTTGTCTTCTGTCTCCCGCAACGCAACTTTGGCAACAGATAAGAAGCGATTTATAATATTTAACTAATTAGCATTTATTGTTACAATATTTTATTTTAATTTAGTGTATTATTTATTATAATCAATTACATTTAATTTTTTGTTCAGTTAAACTGTTATATAAAAGATTACCTACAAATTAAATAAAATAATTATTACAATTATTATTAATTTTTCTATACATATGTATTTTCAATTAATATGCAATTACGTGCCGTTTTCGTAATCATTTTTAAAACCCCGTTATCCATTTGTTCTAATGTTGTTTAAATGAATACTTTAGTACTTTAAAGTTGACTATAATTTTAACATATTTTTATCCTCTACAATATTTTCAACAATAAAAAAAGTATATATATATATATTCTAATAATTATTTTTCTCGAGAATTCTCGAGAAAATAAGTCTAATTTTTCGAGAAATGAAAAATGTCGAGAAATCAGAAACACTAGTCCAGTACAACCGAAGAAAGAATCGATTATTTTTTTTGCAAAAAAGTGTTGTGTACCATTCAGCATTAACTGTTCTCCGATCCTCTAAAGGAATGGTTGCGACATGTCCAGTACAACCGAGGAAACAGTCGATCATTTTCTTGAAAGTGCTTCGTGAACGAACAACTTTTGTGGGTTTCGGTTCATCTTAGAAGACCCAAACAGTGGATTGTTGCTTAGTTCCCGGTTCATATGAATAAATCCAAGTTTCGTCACCTATAGCGATGTTGTATACGGATTTTGCAGTGTCTAGGTTGAATTTTTTTAGCATTCCCTTACACCAATCAATACGAGCCTTTTTTTGAGGTTCGGTCAAATTATGCGGATGCATCGGGAACAGATCTTTTTCACAGCTAAATGTTCATGCAAAATCGAATGTGTTGCAGTCTGCGATATGCCAAAGGATGCCTCTATCTCGCGGTAAGTCACATGACGATCATCTTCAATCATTTTGCGCACAGCATAAATGTTTTTGTGAATCACGACCGATTTTGGTCGACCTTCACGAGATTCGTCCGTCAGTGATGAATCCACCACGACGAAATTCTGCAAACCTATTGTAAACAGTCTTTTCTGATGGTGCTTTTTTACCAAAAGTTGAACGAAGCGATTCTATGCATTGTTTTTGATTTAGGCCTTTACTAAAATCGTATAAAATCAACGAAAACCTTTACGAGTAATATCCATTTTTTCACAAACTTGCTTTTTTTTAAACGCTCACTGTTAATACACTACTCTGTCAATTTATAAGCTTATAACCAGGTAACCCTGGTATAAGCTTTGTCAATGTAGCTTTGTTGTAGCGTAGCCAGGATGTCTTTATTAGGGGAGGAGTTAAAAAAACCAGAAATTAAAATAAATGAGAAAAAAAAAGAATCTAAATGATAAAGTGAAAATAAAATTGAGAGAACAAATTGTAGTGATGACCAAAAAAAACAAATAATTGACGTGAAATCTCTTCATCTGGTTGATTAAAAACGAAATTATGTAAAAGAATATTATCTTAGCGAATAATAAATAACAAATTATAAAATACTAGCAGAGTACCTGTTCTTAGCACGGAATAGTTCCATTAAGTTGAATATAAAATAAATAATCATGTCTTTTAATGATTCTTAGCATGTCTAAAGAACTTATTTGTTCTTTTTTAGGTGTTGGTAGCAATAAATAAATCTTCGAGTCTGCATGTAGTTTCTTGGGCTGGGCGCTTTGGGGTGCTTGGTCCTCTTAGGCCTACAGTTTTTCTAAGCTATCGGTCGGTATTTATGCAGCACGAAAAACCAATGCCCCAAACAACGACTCTCAAATCATGAGTATCACACATTGATAATACAATGACACGTGGGTAGAGATGCAGTAAAATTCTGGGCGTCTGTTTTTAGGCTTTTGAAGGTATGACCAAAAAACCCTTATACCGTCATTTTGTCGCCTGTCTGTCTTTCTGTCTGTCTATCTGTCTGTCTGTCGGTCTGTCTGTTCGGTAAAAATTGTAGCCAAATGGCTAAACATAGGGAGTTAAAATTTGGCATTCTTATATAACTTATATAAAAATACTAAAACATCGCAAAAACATATCCCCCTAAAAATATAAACAAATATGTGCTCGTCGAAAAAATATATATATTTTTTTAAATTCTGAGTAGGATATCAAATAAGGCTTTCCTTAGTACGTGGATTAACGTTCAAAAATTTTTTTGCAAAATAAATTATCGTGATGCGATTTTTGCCAAAATTGTGCAAAAAAGTTTTTGTCCTACCAGATGGTTTAAACTAAAAATCTACATCTCTAAAAGTAATGTACATTGGCGTGAACTGGAACAGTACAACAGGAATTTTTGATCAGATTATGTTTTCGGAAAATAATGCATTTTTTGTGTTTTTGGTGGACGATGTACAAAAGTTATAGTAATGTAATACACTATACTAAAAGGCGTTTCCTGGTCTAATGATTAGCTTGCTCGCTTGCTACGCAAAAAAGCTAGGGTTCGATCCCAGGCAGAGGAGACAATTTTATTTTTTGTTGTTTTTTCCATTTTTATTTTGTTTAAATTATTTTATGAAAATTTTAGTTATATTTTGGCAAATTTTGCATTTAATATTTAAGAGCGTAAATTTAATAACCAGTTGGAATGGTTGGAATTATATTTTCATTCTATGTGTCCTGTATACGAAACCAGAGGGGCAGAGCATATGACTTAAAACAACGAATGGAAGCCATAGGCGCAATTTTCAAAATCTTAATGAACCTTGCTGTATAAAAAAAAAAAATACTGCACATATTTAGAAACCTAAATAATGGTATTAGGTATTCGAATTAAAATTAACAAAAAAATATTTTAACATAATTTTTTTTTTAAAGCTCTTAGATTAACAGACGATAAATTAAAAATATCGTTCATTTTGCCGTGATTACTACAAAGCAAAATTTGTTCTACACACTCAACATGCCGCCTTCACTTATTATTACGTCGTCAAGGATGAAATTTGTAGAAAAAAGTTGGTTGATAACTTACAAATATAAGGAATTATTTTATTCATCAAAGTATGCACCCATAGTGTCTATACACTTTTGTCATTTAAGGGGCAGGTTGTTCAGGCCGGTGGTATAAAACCCTGGCGGACAAGAGTCAATGAATTTCTGGAAGACTAGTTTTACAGCATTGTACCTTGCAATGTGTGAAAATTCACAATTCACATTTTTTTTTTTTTTTGTTGATGATAGCAGTACATTAGTATAATTATTTATTATTTACAAATAATATGTTAAAATTATGATTCCTTATTTTTATCCTTTTGAATAATAGAAAATTCTCGAAATAATTTGGTACTAAATTTACTTTTTTTTTCTCTTATAAAATTGAACAGATTACAATGTTAATACCCTTGAATGAATAACGTCTATATTGATCTACAAAACTTTGTAATATTTTGTCATTTATTTGACAGTTAATAAATAATTTCATGAGACTGTATAAAACTTTTTTTGTTGTCGGATATTTTTTGCTTATTAAAGTGAATTACCTCCGAAATTCGGCCTCAGTCTTATGTCGTAGCCCTCTAGAAGTCTTGAGATTGTCTGAGTCACGTTTTCCAGTCGGTCTGAGATCATAGTCGGCGGCGCTCTGAAACATACGAAACAAACTTTTACACTTTTCATCAATATCTTTTATCAGAGGGAAAAAAAAAAACGTAATAAGGCTTCGATCGTGGGTGTATTATATATCATGTATTTTATTTTGAACTGTTTATTTTTAATTAAACCTCATTAATAGTATCCTCAGCATTAATCATTAAAGTAATTGGTTTAGAACCGCGGTTTACAACCGGGTCCGTTTTCAAATATTTTGTAAAATCACAAATATCTAATAACTAGCTGGACAGTGTTGTAATAGATACATTTAAAAAAATATCTAGATACAAATACAGATACATAAGAAAAATTGTATCTAGATGCAGATACCGATACAGAATTATAAAAAATATCTAGATACAGATACATGCCAAAAATGTTTGTATCTAGATACAGTTAGATACTTTTGAAAAAACACTGAAAAATTAAAATACCATTTTTTTTACCAAACGAACAGTGCATGTTAATTAGTATTATGCAGGCTCTTCAAAAATGACCGTGACGTCACAAAAAGCCCACTAAATTCAAGGTAAAACACTATTCTACAATTTACTAAATAACGTATGTATTATGTTAGCCATATGTGTTAACGTATGAGCTGCGTATCTATAAGAATAATGTTAGTCTTATAGATACGTAGCTAAGTTCTTGTTAAGAGGATGTTCCTTTCAATCAAATTTTAGCCCTAATTGAAGTGGAATTCGTGTAATGTAACGATCATTTTTGATCACTAATAAAAAATTACTGATAAGATATATGATTTTTTTTCTCATTCCATACAAATTTAATTTATTTCAGTTGTTTTCACATTCTCACGCTTACAAATTAAATTTATATGAACGTTTAATAATTTATTCAATTTTACGTCCTTTAGGAAACACACCTACTTATCTTACTGATTTCAATTAGAAAATGAACTTAATATCCATACTAGCATGGCCTTGGGTGAGGCAGTCTAGAGCCAGGCCTCAAGTGAAGAAATTTCTCAAAAAATGTATTTTCAATCACTGGATACTTTTGAAGGGTCTTAATTTGCCTTGTCCAAGGATTTACAAAACCACGGTCCACTCCCAAACCACTTGTGTGGATATAATTTTTCATATATTTTTAGTAAATTACTCATCAAAACAGCAACAATAGTTATTCAAAAACTTTTCATTATTAAATGACCTACTATTGTGGTATCTAAATATCTACTATTTTTACGGCCGTTCAAAAGCTACAAGTGAGAATATATATATATATATATATATATATATATATATATATATATATATATATATATATTTTTGACATTCCATACAAATTTAATTTGTGAACGTCAGAATTTCAATTGTTTTCTGAATTTAGTTTATAGTAAAAATAAAATATTTAAAATGACAATTTATAATTAAACTATTATATCAGCTCGGTATCATGGTATAAAAATAAAGTAACGATAAGAGTATCTGAAATACAGATACAAGATACTTAAATATAAATATCTAGATACAGATACAGTACCTATTTTAAAAAGTATATTATTTGTATCTAGATACTTGTAACTAGATACATTATAACACTGTAGCTGGAGTACATGCATTTCATACGGTTTTTGTAATGTACAGGCTGAGCCAGAAAGGACGGACGTTTTTGAAATAGGTAGAACCACCAGGTGAAGTGAGAGATGCGTGGCAGGTGGTTTTAGGTTTGTGAAGTCTTAGCATTGTCTTTTCAGTTAAAGCCATGCAGCCGTGGTCGATTGAACACCGCGTTTTTGTCGTCATTTTAATATTCATAGAAATCAAACTGTTCCCGCTCGTAACACTATCCAATAACGGCAGTTCTGTTATATACAATACAAAATACACCATATTTACAATACCTCCCTTATATATGTTGGCGGTCGGTAAAAACGCATTAAACGATTAAAGCTGCAATTATTCTAGACTAAATAAACTACGGATAATCCAAAAATTCTAACTGGAGGTCGCTGTCTCCGTTTTTGAATTGTGTTTTTTATAATTCACTATAATTCACTCAAATAATGTAAATTATGCCATTAAAAAATTGTCGTTATCGTCTTAATATTCATCTAATTGAAAATGTATATAGATTAAAACAGATTTGTTTTCTTATTTTTATTAAAACAATTTACCTGTCAGTACCTTCACTTTAAGTGTAAACTATTTCAAAACTGTATAGATTTAGCAAATTATTAGTATGTAATTATATTACAAATGTAATATTTATCACTAATGTGGATAAATTTATAGGCTATATTTTTGCAAAACGGAACAACATGTGGGAGTGGTAATTTCAGAAATAAAATTTCATTATTATTTAAAATAAAATTATTGAATTAGTTAAAAAATATTCAAATTATTCAAATATAAAAAACTAATCTATTTTAAGATAAAAACCTTCAAAGATTAGTTGAACTATCACATATTTTTCTAGTTAAGTGTTAAAAGATACGGAGTGAATGACGGTCGTATATTTTATGATTTGTTTGAAAGAACGTTATTGTTTATATCAAATAGCATGGTCAAATGTTTATATAGATGGTGATAGGCGACCATATATTTTCAGTGATATGGACTTCGTAGTAATTATGGATATGGAGTCATAATTATTTACTTGGGTTTATAAATTATTGGTCATAGAAATATGAGTCATCAAAATAAGTTTATAAAAGGGTTTTGTTGTTAATGTGGAGAGCTGATTATTTTTACAACGACAAAAAAATGGGGTCAAGGACCAGATTATTAGTTTAAGAAAAGAGTTGGAAAAATCTTGTGAGAGACAAAGGAGTCATGAGTAAACCGTCACCGTGTACGGGCGAACCTCCCAAGCATTTTTGGTAGAGAAACCCGGTAGCGTGTAGTGGGTAAACCAGAAGTAATCTGGAAGTTTTGAGGACAGTTTAATGAAATACATGAACCTCGTTAACGGGTTAAACACCGTGAGTGTTGTGAGGTGTTTAGCGGCTTGTGAGGTTATAACGGTGATTGTGAGGTTTTTGTGCTTGAGTGTCTCTCATGGGATTTTACAGCCAGCATTAAATTATAAGTTCTAATGTAATTAATAACCTTCCATTCTAACTAAACATTAAACGTAGATTAAGTAAAATGCAGACTTTAATTCAAACACCCTTATTCCTCTCATAAAGAATCTAAGCAACCGACTGGCGGATTCTTTAGGGTTTCAGACTTGATACCGCTCGCAAGTCTTGGAATCCACTATGTGGAGGGCCTTTTCAAAGTAAGTACCATGAAATACAATGAAATTATTAAATTCATTTAGCCAACCTTGACGTTTCGAACGATCCTAGAAATGCCCCCACAAACACAAGCTTTGCGATTTCAGTCCCTTATTTGTTACAATAATAATAGTAATAATGAAAGAAAAATTATTACTGTTTACGAAAAAATTGTGACTACAAAGCGATCGACGTTCTTAGCCATTGTTTATTTAGACTATTTCGTTCATATACATACATTATAACATGAAGAAATTTAGAGATTAATCCATTGTTAACAAAATCTACATCATTATATAAAATATTTAATGTTGGTGCAATAAACAAAGTTATGTTATTTTAAATCAGAAAAATCTAGATGTCCGTTTTCTTTTTTGGTGTTGAGGTCTCTGCCCGATATTTTTGCATTTATTTGTACACTTTTTTTTTCTATAAATGGCTTCTGTAGAGTGCTTGAAAATGTTTTTGTAGTATTTCAGTACGGTATATGGAAAATCATTTTATACAAATATTCAATATGTCTGATTTTTTGTTGTTATTCGGCATTGCCATCAAAAAACTTCACAGACGAAAATTGAATATGTCAAAATGGAATAAAAATGTAGAATGTAAATATAAAGACACGGTGTCAGATTTTATAAAACAATAAAGTACAAACAGTAGAAAAAGTATTTTTCCGTAACGCGTTTGTATTAAATGAAAAGAAAAGTGAATTTTCACACACAACAGGATTTCGTAGGTTAATAATAACCCTTTACCGCATAGTGTGCCATATATGGCACATCCCGATTTTTATTTTTATTTTACTTTTAAAACTGAATCAGAATGTTACTTCATGAATGTTCATATATGCCACATACACAGCAATGGATTCTGCAGTATCTCAAGTAATAGGCTGCAATAGATTTGAGGATATCAAGCGGAATTTGCATTTCAACGATAACTCTGAATTTATTGAGGACAACTAGAAGATACGACCTTTTCTTTCAAAAATTTGAGGGCGACTGCTTTTAATCCCTAATGAAGAACACCTAGCAATTGACGAGCAAATAATACGGAATCATTTTCTTTTGTAACATAATGTAGAATCATAATGTTCCATGTATGGCACAAACCCTAAATTATTATTTTAATTATTATTTTTTCATAAAAATAATAATTAATATTTTAAATATATTTTTTAAATTAATTTTTCTATCAATAAGAACCAATTCCTAATGCTCATGAATTATTTCAGCCAAAAATAAAATTTCATACAGTAAAGGGTTAAGTGAAATAGACTTACAATCTATTTAGTCTATTGGCCCCAAAAATATTGGTCCCAGACATCCTGTGGCCAATATTTTTGGGCATATTCGCAGTGGTGGAGCTCGCTTTTAAAATCTGGGAGAGCTAGGAAATATTTGAGTGGGTACAATTTCTTTTTATCGTTATAAATACTAATGAAAATGTGATGGTTTAGTTTTTTGAAAAGATGAAAGCGGGCCGTCAGCGGCCCTTTGACTTGCTTCCATCTTTTACAATTTGAAATATTCCCAAAATGAACCGGACTCTTAGTTCTATCTAAAAATTTTAATTTTCTTCAAGCATATCTGGGAGGGAGGGCAGCTGGAGATCAGAACTATTTTTAGGACCCTCCGAACCCCATTTGGCTCCGCCACTGCATATTCGTATCAAAATCAACAAATGCTCGAATATCGTTTTCTGTCTGTTAATCTATTTAGTTTATGCGATATCGTGTGGATACAGAACTGTATAGTCTATTCCAAACCATTAATCAAAACTAGATTTTGGATTCTAGTAACTTTTAACGATTAAATGGATCTTTTGATTTTTTGTGTCATTTTTAACACAATTGGCGAACAAATTACCCATATCTTAAATTTTTTAACTTCCAAAAATGTAAATATATATTATATATTTTATTTTTTATAATTTTTTTCCCTAGTTTTCCTTTGGAATTTTGTTTTTATTATTTTTGCCAACACGAAACATGAAAAAACCTCGGCAATCCATGGCTTTTGTAACTTGAGAAAACAGAACTTCTATTAAGTTCCGGCTAAACCAAATAAACATACTATATACCTATATTAGATTTCAACTTTCTAGGTTCAACATGGTTATATTTTTCACTATACATATAGAAAGACACATATTGTCCCAAATGTTTAAGCAAAACTAAACGGGATTTTTATTTTCAAGTTGTCACGAGCTCACCTTTTGACAATTGTATAGGTTTCTTGTTCAAAAAATGGTCAGAAGCCTCATTCAATAGATAACAGTTACATGATTTCAAAATATAGTTCCATTTAAATCATACTTGCTTTTGTAATTTCTATTTGGTACGAACTAGAGTTTTTTTTTTTTTTACACCTGTTTACATGTATTTTCATTAGCATAAATACGCTTAGTATGTACGAAGCCTAAAACAGTGCGGCAGTAATGTATTGGCTACGCTGGATAAGAAAAGTAAATACTATTTATTTCCTTATTGGTGGACTGCATAATATCGTTCAGCGACTTGCCGAACCCTGAAATGGCTATAAGTGACAATACGAGGGTTAACTTTTATGTTTTTACAAACGACCACTAGATGGCAGTATTGAAATATGTCATTACTATATTCGTAAAATTTGATATTTTTTTATTGTGAAATCAGTGGCTTATAAATTGACCGAGTAGTTTGTTGACAGTGAACGTTTGATAAAAACAAGTTTGTGAATAAATGGATATTACTCGTGAAGGTTTTCGTTAGATGATTTTTTATAATTTTAGTAAAGGCCTAACTCAACAACAATGCATAGATTCACTTCGTTCAACTTTTTAGTCAACAAAATCGGGTGTGATTCAAAAAAATATCGATGCTATTCGCAAAATGATTGAATAAATTTATTATAACTTATAAATTTATATTAACTTAAATTTATTCATATGAACCGGAAACTAAGCAACAATCCACTGTTTGGGTCATCCAAGATGAACCGAAACCCACAAAAGTTGTTCGTTCACGAAGTACTTTCAAGAAAATGATCGCTTGTTTCTTCGGTTGTACTAGACATGTCACAACCATTCCTTTAGAGGATCGGAGAACATTTAATGCTGAATGGTATACAACATTTGTTTGCCAGAAGTCATCGACAAAATTAGGAAAAACAACCAAAAACGTCGCATCATTCTTCATCATGACAATGCAAGCTCCCACACTGCATGTCAAACAATTGATTATTTGAAGGAGAAAAACATCGATTTAATGTCTCATTGCCTAAAAGACTTTTTTTGTTCCCCAATGCCAAACAAAAAATGCTGTTGAAGCCTTCGAAAACCATGTTTTTGAGATACCAACTTCAGAGTGGAAAAAATGTTTCGAGAATTAGTTTGATTGCATGCACAAGTGTATAAATCTTAAAAGAGAATACAGTAATACCCCGAAGTTACGCGATAGGTGGGACTGACGAAAATCGATTAGTCGAATTCGCGTAAGTCGGGGTACAACTTTGCATATAAATACATATAAATTTTGTTTAACTGGGACCAAGGACTAACAAAAACACTAGTTTAGAAGAAAACTATTGAATAAAATTGCAGTTGTTTATACATATTAATGCAAAAAAAAAGGAACAAAAAGTATTTCCATATCGATAGTTTCATAAAATATAACAAATTATTCATTTTTACTTGATTATCACACCATAATTTCAGCATAGTTACCATCTCAGCAATAATACCATGATGTTTGCGAATTATGCTTGAGTTCAAGGATTGAGCATTTTTCACCGCATCGATAATTCTTTTTTTATATTTTATGATTGTTCATATTGTGGATTTAAGTAGCTCAAACTTCTTTGCCAATTCACAAATTTTCATTCTGCTATCAAAATCCTTGATAATGTTAAGTTTACATTCCAACGATATCGTTTTCTTTTTCTTACTAGGTGCTAGAGTCAGATTTATTTCGTTTGGATGATATTTTTTAAGGGTTTAGAAAATGTATAACAAAACAATCTTAACTTTCGTCGATCGTAGAATCGTAATCGTGCACGGTGAGTTCGCGTCCAATGCGTATCGCAGCAAAAGAAACACTAAAGATAACGGGCGGCAGTTTTGCCAAACGAAAACATCAAAAACCGCATAACTGCAAGTTCACGTAAGTCGGGATATTACTGTATTTTGAAAAGCAATAAAACAGTTTGTTCCAGAAAATACTTTTTTTTCTTTCTTAGTTTTTGTAAAAACTTAAAATGTAGCCCTCGTATAAAGGTTTCTTGATGTTACCAACGAAATCTTATAAACCTGCAAATATAGTAATGATACAGGATCTATATCCTCTCCAAATTAAACAATAGTAGGTCATTTTATCAAAATAAATTATATATATTTTTTATTTTAAGGAATTAATGAGTTAAGAAAGTCTTTATCCTATAAAAGGAATTTGCATATAAAAACTCTAACTTTTATTGAACTTGACATAAAAATGTCTCAAAAGTTTCAGACTTCTCATAAGAGAGTAGCTATTTGCATATTAAAAAGTTAGTTGCAGAAGAAAATAAGTTACTTTATACAAAAAATTTAAGATAACTACAGAAAGAAAGTAATTTTAAAATGTTAACTTTTAATATATGCTGTAATTGAGTATTTAACAAATTTCTAAGAGGAAAATGTTTTTGATGAACTGGCGAAACAGGGAAAAAATTATATGAAGAAGGTTCTTAAATTAAATTTTTATTAACAATCTTATCTCAGCTGTACGACAATATTGTCACGTGTGTGGTTTGATTAAAAGACAACTCTTTGTTTCAACAATACAATTTCTTAAATATATATCACATTTACAATGTTTTACTGTTAACAATGTAATTGTATGAATCTCTCCATGGAGTTGGGGAAGTCCTCGGTTCTTCCCGTGTTGGCCAGGAACGGCTTGGACCTATCTCTGAGGCGGGGGCTACCCATCAGGAAGTCGAGGAGCCTGTAGAAGCCTTCTCCCACTCACATGGTACTGCTTGTTTGGCTCATCAGCTGTATGAGTATCTGGCGTCGGTGTCTCGGTCGTCATTGTGTGGATTGGTACGTGTAGAGGAGTTGGCTAGGTTCCTCTACACGTACCAATCCACACGGTGACCAATCCCCGATACCGTGCGACGTCCATGCATTTGTACTGGTGGTTGACCTAGTTCCAATATTCATTCGTCATGACAAATATTTCCTTATTACGAAAATGCGGCTTATGCATTTCGTAATCAGGTAACATATGCCAGACGCTGACAAATAGTTTTTTAATCAAACAGCTGAGCGTCACAATATCTAGATGTTATAATCCTGACCTAGGATTACCTTTGTGACAATATTTTGTACCATGCAATAAAAAAATATAAAGGGAAGCAAAGAATTTTTAAAAGATTAAACTATTCGAAGTATCATTTCATTATAGGTTTAATTTTTACTATTGCTTCACTTCACTTGTTTCGAAACTGAAGTGATGTATTAACGATTCTGTAAAAAATTAAACGAACGCTCCCGCTTCACTTAACGGTGACTTAACCTATAAAAATCTGACATCAAAATGCAACGTGTTTAAGGCAGGATCTATTTCTATTTTGCAATAAACTACATATTTGGCTTTACTGTCAATATTATCATTGATTAAAACCATGTACCATGGGTTATGTAACTTTTTAATATTTAAAATAACTTTATAATTTTTTAATAAATGGAATCATACAAAGGGTTTTGATATTTTAGGGAATAAATGTGGCAGATAATATTATTGGTAAAATGTTTAATTATTTGATTTTCCCCAATGGTATCCTTCTATAGCCAGCCCACTGTATTTAGTTATTATGTCTGCAATGTTTTTAATAAAATATTATTCTGAATAGCAACACCTACTAAAAAGGCCAGTTGTTTGGCGAGATCTATATATGCGATATCTGGTCTATTACAAGCTATTGTTCTGTCAGTTATGATGCCTCTGTCCCAATTTATTTTAATATCATTGCTTTCTAAAATTATAATCTAAAATATTGCTTTACATTTAGTACTAGTTTATATTTCAACGCAAATTCTTGGTGTAATATTTTCGCAACCTTGTCGTGTCTATTCTTGTAGTCACTATTCGTGATTATTTAGCATCCAGATATAATATGCTGGACGGTTTAGGAGGTGGACCTACAGCGTCTGCAGGTGTCATTAGTAGTACCATTTTTGATTATATATTTCTTATAATTTTTAGTACTGACTACCTGGTCTTGAAGAGCGAACATAAATAAATCCCTCTGTTTCTGGGAAGATATCATTTCTTATTAGCCAAGCGTTCGACGCATCTTTGTCGAAATATGACTATTCAAGATCGTTGATGGTGTACCCATGAAGAGGTTTGTGGAGCTAATTGTTTATTTTTTCTTATCTTTAATGATTTCGCAACATAAGTAACCTGCCATGTTTATAGGGATATATTTAGGGATATTATTTTTATTATTATCATGCCTTTTCTCTACTCACAATTGTTTCTCAACTTGTTGGTGAGAAATTCTTTCCGGATCAGATATGATTCCTTAATTATCAATCGATCAATATTGTGACTGTTACTGTAAATTGTAACTATAACAACGATTGCAAATTTTTTGTAATGGATTGTAAATTAGTCATTTCAGCATTAAATTATTTATTTATTGGTTTCATAATAATAATATCATTATTAATCATATTTTGTTACCTGACCGATGTAAGACATAACCCAAATCCATACGTTCCAGTCCATGATGATCCTAGACTCTCGCCTTGTGATATGTGATCACAGTGAAAATGGATAAATAAAATTTTTATATGAATTACACACAAATTTCGTGTTTTTTTTTACACATTTAATATTTAATTAAGATGTAAGTAAGAATGTATTTCAAGTAAATGTCATTTTAGTTGATCGTTGATATGGCATATGTCATTTGACGTACATGTGTCATAATACCTCAAATCTTTTAGCAAAATGATAATTTTGATTGATCAAAATAATGTGTATAATATAGGCGGGTAAAATATACTGTTCAAGAAGTATTAGGAATGGCTCTAGAATTTAGGTAAAATGAGCAAATATTGAAAATAAAAAAGATAACAGCTTTGAGTCAAGAAGGTTTTCAGCGTTTTTTTGGACTTCTTCCACTGCATTGATGCGTGTCAGTCAGGTGATGTTGGAGTGAACAAATAACATGTCCCTTTGCGACATGTAGTGTTTCCAATTATTCAAGTTTTGCTGCAGAATGACTTGCTTAGTTCCTGGCCACAAATCTAGGCAAGTATGCTTAATGGTTTTAATTGCTCTGTTTTATTACTTAAAGTTGCTGCTGGTATCGCTCTACATTCACACTTAATAACCCACTAGACTCTCTAGTCTTTATACCCAGATTTTCTGAGACTTAAATCTCAGTGAGAACTGCGGAGTGAGAACTTCTACGCAGTCAAACTACTGAACAAGTTACCAGTGTAACTCAGAAGTTTGGGTTCAAATGAATTAAAAAAAAAAAAGATGAAGCAGTTCTTTACTGAACATCCTTTTTACTCCATAGAAGAATTATTAGGTGTACAAATGAATAATCCAATTTTTTCAGCTACATTCAAGGTTTATTTTAAAAGAAATTAAATTAAATTTCTTCAGTCAAAGTATTCGCCCTTGCTTTCTATAACTTTAAGCCATCTTTCAGGCAGCTAATGAATTCCATCTCGGAAAAATGTTACGTCTTTGAACACGTTACAGTCGTCAAGCCATTTTCGGATCTCATCCATTGATTGGAAGTGCATCTCGGACAAGGCGTGTTGCATCGACCGGAACAAGTGGTGGTTGGATAGAGCAATGTCTGGTGAATACGCCGGGTGCTGCTTAACGTCCCAGCCAAGACTCATTATGGTGTCTTTAGTATTGGAAGCAATGTGCGGCTTGTCGTTGTCATGCAACAATTTAACTGGACGTTCTCCTTTGCCAGTATACGGGCATTTTCGTTCCAGTTCTTGATTCAAACATTAATTGACGTTGGTAGCAGTCTGTAGTAACTGTTTCACCCGGTCCAACAACTCATAATAAAGCACGCCTTTGATATCCCACCAAATGTAGAAGAAACTTCTTTCCGAAGCGATTGGGTTTTGCGACCGATTTTGATGATTCTCCGGGATTTACACATAACTATATGCGTTTCAGATTGTCCTAGAGTATCCATTTCTCATCGCCCGTAACGATTTTCCACAAGAAACACTTTCGACGCTGCTTATTGAGAAGAGAAAGACACGCTGTCACTCGTTGATTTTTCATGGTTTCAGTGAGTTCATGCGGAACCCATTTTCCTTCTTTTGGGGTCTTTCCCATCTCATGTAGGCGTTTGGAAATCATTTGCTGCGTTACTCTCAACTGTTCTGCTCTTTTTGCGTTTGTGCCGAATTTTCAGCGAGCAGCTTCTCCAAATCATCGTTGTCGCACTTTCGAGGGCCTCCAGGGCGTTGTTTGTCGTTCAGACAGAAACTACCGCTTTTAAACCGCTTAAACCAAAATGCGCACATATCGAATGATACAAAACATTCGCCGAGAAAGGAACAAATCGATTCGAACGCTCTTGAAACATTTTTTCCTTGTTGGAATTCGTAAAGAATACTGTGTCGGATATGCACCATATCTGTTGCCATTTTCGACTGTACTGAACTGAACACTGTTGAAGGTTATGTAGGGCTTTCAGGCATACCAACTCTCATTTTTAATAACTATATGTCAACACTATGTAACCGCAAAAGAGCGGGAAAATATATTTATTCTAAAATTAATTTCTTATCTGTTAAAAATAATTTGGATTATTCATTTGTACACCTAATATTAAAATATAGGTTTTAAAAATTTAATGTAAATCTTGTAATATCAAATGATAATTGTATAATTAAATGTGTATGTCTTGACTGACTTGACTTAAAACAAATTCCATATAGCTAAGTCAATAATTATATTATTTTAAGGGGAGGTTTATAGTCTTGCTAGTACCGTCCAGATTTGCCCGGAACGTGTTCGGCACAAACGAGATGCTCACTTCTTAACTTAACGGAAAGGTCGAGTGAGCTTTATCCCAGTAATCGGCCGCATCCCAAACCCTGGCGATATGCGACCGATGGGCTTACACCAAATCCAGCGTCCACACAATTCGAAGCTATCCAAGCAGCACTGCTTTATTATTATTATTATTATTATTATTATTAGTTATACTGGGAGAAAAAAGTCCTCTTCACGAATCGGGTCCTAACCAAGGACCAAAGAGTCGCAAAATTCGTGCTGTTCCCAACAGGATTGTCTTTGGCAACTGTCCGGTTGTAATCCGTTGCAGCCCTAACGCGTCCAAGTGTTTCTGGAGATTAGGTGGTATTGCTCCTAGGGCGCCTATTACTATGGGAACTACACTGGTTTTTCTTTCCCAAAGTCGCACAATTTCAATCTGCAAGTCTTTGTACCTCGTGATCTTCTCCAGCTCCTTATCTTGTAGTCTGCTGTCTCCTGGTATCGCTATATCAATGATCCAAACTCGTTTTCTTTCCACTACTGTGATGTCTGGTGTGTTGTGCTCGAGGTGTTTGTCGGTTTGTATTCGAAAATCCCACAGTATTTTAGCCTGCTCATTCTCAGCTACCTTTTCTGGAATATGGTCCCACCAGTTGTTGCCAGATGGTAACCCGTACTTTTTGCAGAGATTCCAGTGTACTGCGGTGGCCACTTTGTTGTGCCGCAAAAGGTACCTGTCTGTCAGACAGATTATTATTATTATTATTATTATTATTATTATTATTATTATTATTATTATTATTATGATTATTATTATTATTATTATTATTATTATTATTATTTTGGGGTTTGTCAGGTCTTGACAAGCGTCCACTAATCTCAAACTTCAGCAATCTTTTGAGCCGCGTCATACTAGAGACTAGTGGAGCTAAATACACACGACTGCATCCCAAACCCTGGCGATATGCAGCCGCGGAAATTACGCCAGATCCAGTGCCCGCACAATGCGGAGCGACCCGAGCAGCACTGCTTTCTGCATCCTGCAGATCAAAGAGTTGGCAGAAGATCTACAGGCGGGAATGGACTCGATTTCCCTTCGATAGGAGGTTTTCATGCCACCCAAAACACCAACTATCAGGACTACAAGCTTAACTTTATACCCGGGATACAGCTTATTATTATTATTATTATTATTATTATTATTATTATTATTATTATGGGGTTTGTCAGGTCTTGACAAGCGTCCACTAATCTCAAACTTCAGCAAACTTTTGCTATTATTATTATTATTATTATTATTATTATTATTATTATTATCTCCAGGTACTACACCTAGCAGAAGCTCACAAGGAAAACCATGCGCCAGTCTACAAAGTTCAATAGAAGTTCTTTTTGCAGATTTTTTAGAGTGTATTATGACTGGAACTGTCACGCAATAGAACGCAAGAAACATGCTACGAGATATGGACATGCAAAATACTTTGGAAAGATATTAACAAGATGTTTATGTACACATCAGATGTACTAGATGTTGCACCTAGAATATCGTTTGGAAAATAAGAGACAATTAAAAAAACAAAAACTATGCTCAATGAGTAGAACTCAGGAAATATAGTCAGGTGATATACACATAGATATCAAGAGAAGCATGGAAAATATGATATAATATCTATACTCTCACGTATGCTGCGGAAACTTAAGTTAAGAAGCCATGTTAAGAAGCTACTTAAAGGAAAGTTTAAGCTTTTAAAATGTGGATCTACAAATATTCCTAGGCGGGCTCCGTCAGCAACATTGAAGTTATCCAAAGAATGTTGTCAAACATCATGCAGATCATAAAAAATGAGGAATAATAACAAATTCTGTATCCTATATAATATTGTCTAGTGAAAGATTAATAGGAGAAGAGATCTTTGAAATTTAACACATTGTGCGCCAAATGTAGTGGGTATTTTATAGAGAAATGTACCTATGGTGGTCATTTGGCTCACAATGTTTTAAGGATCTCCTGGCTTGCTACCCTAAGGAATTGATTCACAATACTATTTTGGATTGCAGCGATCAAGGTTAGAATTCCCATAACGGAACTAATATTTGAAACCGATAAGATAAGAGAAGAAGAAGAATTTTATACAGTCTAACTGAAATGCTTGACCAAACTCCACTGGCGTATGCTATGGAACAAAACAATGAAAAAGATCTTTATAGATATATGTCCGGAAATAGTTTCTTAAAAATTTACAGTGATTTTAGATTTTAACTTTTCGGTAATACGATTATTATTAAAACTGAATAGAATTTTAAACTGTAACCTTAAAATTAAAACCAAAATAGAAAATAGTAATAAAGAATGTATTCAAACAGTTAATTGCACATCCGACAAAAAAACGACGTGTTAAATTAAAGTGTATGTAATACATTTTAATTTAGCACGAAGATTCTTTTAAATTTAAACAACAACCATCTTCTTTCAACTAATTTATTTTGCTTCAAAAATGACACAATGAGGATAATAAAGCATAGAGCCTGTGACAAACTCGGTTTTAATAAGAATCGTATTACCTAAAAGTTTAAACCTGAAATCGTTGCAACTTTTTAGGAAACTTTTCTGGACATACGTCTTTAAGAACTTTTTTCATTGTTTAGTTCCTTAGAATACGAAAATGAAGTTTGACGAAGCATTCCAGTTACATCCTGTATAATATATATAACAACAAACTTCAAAAGCTCCATACGAAGATTTATTACTGATTTTGTGAATACAATTAAAATATATTTATCTAGTAAATGATCTATAAGAGCCAATAGAGACAAATTAAAAATTATTATAAACCCAATATGATTTAATTTAAAAAAAAAAAAAAAAAAATTATTAAATATCCAATTATATAGAGCGTTTATTAAAGATTGAAAGGCCTTTTAATTTCCCGCTTATTATATTAATTTTAAGAAAACTTACAAAGACAAATTAATCAAAAATAATTCCAAATTCTTTGTTCATTATGTATCCCCGATTGAAAATATACTTCAATAATAAATGTAATATTGAGATCTGTCAAAGCCATCATTAATTTAAAGTCATATTGCATGCATTTGCTATTGTTAATGTAGCTATTTTTTGCTTACCAATGAAATATATACAAAAGTGGAAATAACAATGCATTAGTTGATAAATACACTGTAAACTGATATAATCCCAAAACTATTTAAATGTCACTGTCAAAAATATCCAATGTACGTTTATGGTTAAAATCGTCAGTACCAGCACACGACAACGCGCTATATTCAAACGCCTAACAATCTTTAATGAACAGAGCGTTCATTAAAGATTGTTAGATTGTATGTATCAAGTGAGACGAGCTGTACGCTGTCCGTTAAATCGACGTACATAGAACTCGACACTTTCCGCTACGCAACGTTCTACCTACTGCGAACTAAGCCGTCCAGATAAATAATAGGCCAGAAAAGAAGATAAGGAATATTCCGAAACATTGGTGATCAACATCAACACATCAAGACCTCTGGCATTGTCTCCGAAGCGCAACTGCAAATGGTTGTCCTCATAACTTACGACTGTTCATGGAATTCATTAGATTTCTCTCCACAAGTCAACATGTCCAGAGGAAACTTCGACGCTCTATGGTGCAGTAGTCTGCTAGTGCAAACTGCAACGGGGATCCAGAGATAACACCGGCTGACATAGAAGCTGTCGTAGAGGCCGGCAATCACGGGTTCCGGACGACCGGAGATCAATCAAAGAAAGAGAAGAGGATCGCCGCCTACAGATCGGGGTTACGAAATCCAGTGACATGGGTTCTTGGGGAGTACGAGCTCAAGTGTGTTCGTGTTCTTTCGAGGCTGTGCTTGGTCCGCGCTGGTGTAAAGGTCGTGGATAATCCATCATATTTATAGATAGTCAGCGCGTGCTACTTTGTGGCCGCAGTCTGTTGCAGGTGAATTGTTCCTGGCAGTCCAGCATTGGAGTTGACGGTATGTGGCAACAGCGAGAGGTGCTATGGTGACGTTGGTACTCAGAGTGCGATGCTGATACCCAGTTTCAGACTAGGTGCCAGTCTGAGGCAGGTGTCAGTTGCGGCGAAAGCTGTGAGTAAATATCGCTACCTGATCGTACATCCCACACCGCGTCCACTGGCCAACATCACCGTTAACTAGGTGGCTCAGTCGCCGTTGATGACATCAAGAACCAATAGTCTACTCAATCCGAGCCATTACAACCATCATAACCAAAAGCAATAGCCTAGATGGCATCTCCAAAAGGAACCACGCTCTAATATTTCAAGTATTAAAGCCACAAACCATAAGTACATCGCCTCGCGAAATTTAAAATACCTTTTGCTGAAGAAAATACTTCGATTGTTCTATAATATTAATGAGCCAATAAATCATGTTAATTTTATTCGTTTCTGCTCCAGCTACCCATAAGAACCTGGCTAATAAAGACAAACAACCATCGACATCCATTGACTTTAGTCTTTTGACTTTATTTGACTTCATCAAACTCTCGAAGTTCCGTTCTGTCACACTAGTTATAATAATAATAAAATTTCCAAAGAACTTTCTCGCTATGTTTGTTGACAGTTCTGTATTTTAATTTGACAATGGTTTATGTGGAAAGAATCAACAAGTATCATTCACACATTTTTCAACTGAAAACAATCAAAAAAACTTGTCAAACATAGAAAGCGTCAGATAATTCTTGTCTTTTCTGTAATAAAAATGTCTAGTAATTTTTCGCATTAGATATTGAATAACAATTGATATAATATTGAATATTAATAATGAATAAAACTGAAAAGGGGACATACAATGAAAATCATAGCATCTTTAAATATTTCGTTTTATTCTTAGAAATTGAATAAATCTGCAAGTGATATTATGAGTTAGTGAAATGGGGCATAAAATAGAATGATCGTCGAGAAAGTGAAGAACGTTTGGTTAATTTCAACAAGAGAGCCAATACATTTCAATGAAAATTGTGTTTATTTTTAATGCATATTTTAATGACTTGTCATACCTTGTGAGGAGTTATTTGACACCGTTTTTGTCAGAATCTGCTGATGAATTCAATCAGATTGCCACTGTTGCTTTCATCTTAATTTTCCCATTGTCTGCCACCAAAAGAGTCCTTGAATGGGTAAATAAATGATAATTATTGTGCATAGCGCAAGGTTTGGACTGTATGGTGGATGCGAAAAAATGTTCCAGTGAAACTTCCAATAAAGTTCAGATTGTGTAAAGGCAGCAACATTTGGGCGAGCATTGTCGTGCAGCAAAACCAATACTCGAAACAGTTAAGCACGAAATGGCTCTGAGTTTTGTTTTTCGCTGGTGTTAAGCCCAAACGTTTTTTACTTTGCGGACTAACCTTGTAGATTATCTGTAATTATGGAATTTATGTATTTCTTCTCGTTATTTTTATTTAAGACGGAAATATTGTAGTATATTTTATTAATACTCCATGATATCACCTATAACTAGCAGCTGATCACAAACTATTTAATACCTTGATAAATACTAAAAAAGTGATGTAATATAGATAAGAATAAAAAAGAAAATATAAGTAATTTTAAATTACAGTCTGTTCCAAACGGTTAGGCGGAACTAAATGAGAATTTCGTTCTTTTAGGTTGTCACGAGAAGGGACCTTGCTTGGGTTATTTAATTTTTTACGTTGGAATGTCAAAATTTAAAATTCCAACAATGAAACCATGGAAACGAATGACATATGTCAAAATTAAATTATTTTTTTTTACTTATTTTAATGACAAAAAATAAATAAATGGGAAATATGTATTAAGAATGACAAAAAAAATCAAAATATAAAGAAAATGACATTTAAAAATGATATTAACCTTAACCAAAAAATGTTTATTGTAAGTATGATTTACAAAGCTTAAACAAACCGGCCGAAAAGCACGATTTAAACGATGAAAGTAACTAGATTGCAAAATCTAGTTCCGCCTAACCGTTTGGAACAGACTGTAAATATTCGGAAAAGATTGTAACTATCGTTATATTACTACCAGTTTCAGCCTACAATTATTAAGCACCCATATTTTTTTTTATAACATGAACCTTAGCAACGGAGCCATTTCTTCTATATGTAGGCTAATGGTGCATTCTGTGGCAAATCTGTAAGCTTACAGACAGAATCTATAAGAAACTGTCCATAACAACCCATAAAACAACTCCTTAGATACGATTGTCTGTAGCTTACAGATTTGCCACAGAATTGCACCATGAAGGGCGTATCACACTAGAACGCTATCCAAATTTTATTTTGTAAGTCTTCTTTGAGGATTCAAGTCTTCACGACTTCTGCTATCACACGTGAAAAGTAACTTGCGTCTGCGTACATAACGTTAACAATAGACCCATCTCACTTGCTCTGACTGAGAGGTCGAGACCGCGCACGCGCATTTTACGACTTGGATTTCGTCTGTCTTCTAAAGACGGGGGAAATATATCTCGATGTATTTGCTCAGACTTAAAAACCTAGGTTTTTTGTCATGCTATCACACACACAAGACTTCGATTCGAATGCCAAGACTTTAGTTTTCCAAGTTTAGACTTGAATAATAACTCTAGTGTGATAAGGCCTTTATATTCGACCACAGCTCAGAACCGAGCCCTTTTTACAGGATTAATATCATCGACTAGGATCTTTGTGTATACGGGCAACCATGAATTTCCACTCACCTATTATTTAACTGTCCCAACAACATCCACAATAGCCAACCGTCGTAGCGTAGCGGTAGCACACGTGCACTGCGTTGCTACGGTCTCGGGTTCGAATCCTGTTCAGGCATGGAATTTTCAACACGAAAAATTACAATTATCCTGGCTAATTGCCTAAGTAGCAAAGGTCATAAACGGGAAGTTAAAAAAAAAAATTCACAATTGCAAACTTTTCTACTCAAACCTTTCTAAAAGTTGGTTCTTTAAAGTTGGTTTTACACAGTTCAATTAATTGATCAACAAATTGATCAAGTTTTTTGTCAATTAATTGAAAAATGTATTGGTAACCTTGAAAATAAAAGCACCACTTTACACACATCAAGTTATTTATCAATTTTTTTGAAAACTTTTACATTACCAACTGTAAAATATGTATGACATATTTATCAGAATGAAAATATTAGTACGAGCTGTAAACAAAAACAAAAAAAATAACCTAGATGATGGTAAATTAGAACGTTCGAGGTTATGTGAAATTTGAAAACAAAACACAAAATATATATTTGGAGGTTATGCTACAACTAAACAGTTGGCAATATCTTAACAGATAAAAATATACCTAGAATTCCCTAAAAAATTGATGAAAAATAGAACTTGTTCTATTTTCAAAATAAATTGATCAATTTTTTGTTAATTAATTGACGAAATTTGTACACTTTACACACATCAATTAATTAAATGTCACTTTTTCAATTAATTGAATCGTGTAAAACCCACTTAAGTTATTAAATGGTCCCATATCTCTCTCTAATAACATACATAACCATTCCTCTGAAACTAATACGCTTGTATACAAACTTTTATATAGATAAAACAACTTATTTTTAATAAGATTGTTATTTTATATAATTGTTTATATGTATTATTAGATTATTATATGTATGAAAAATACATATGTCTTTACATTTCGTACTGAAGTGTATTTGTGAAAACTGGCAGAAAGGCTGTGTGCCGAAGCCATAATAAAATAAACTAGAACAGAATAGAGTTGATAAATTTGACATTTCTGTGACTTGTCATATTGTTTTACGCCAAAATATCATCTCTAAGTAACCATTTCAAAATTTTTTGTAATGGAGGGTTGTACATGCATGTCATCCATGTTATGGTATCTTGCTGTATTTGTCCATATTTCAAGTTTTATATGTGTATCTAGCGAATATTATAATGCCCGAATACAACCGAGAACCATCGAAGATATTTATTACTGATATTTTACATGATAAATCAAATATGCAGGAACTATGACATAGTTGCCTACTTAATGCTGATGATTATATTGATACTGATTCTATACATGTAAGTACTATTATGTTTATTGCCTTGCTAACAAGATTTGAGGAGTTATTTAAAATCAACGAATAATTGGAGATGTGTCCTTAAAAGTAATGAGGCACATTTTTAGGGTCTCAGTCTGTCTGTCTTGTAAATATTTTGGTCAAAGAGCTAAACATAGAGTTTAGAGAGCTGATATTTGGTATACATATATAATTATTTGACCAACGTATACTACAAGTACTCAACTTTTTTAAAAAATTATGTGAAATGTACATTTTGACATCTTTCAGGGTTTCGTAGGTATCTTAAGTGAGAGAGGCTTACTTGAATGTCATAATGTTTAGTTAAAGAAGGAGGTTGTACGGGTTGCGGACAGCAATGAAAACCAATCAAATCAGCTGACAAGTTCCGAATAAGATTTATTCCTCATCGGAGCTACAATAGGATAATAGTATAAGTGTATATAACAGTAGAATGTAGTGTAACAGAAATAAATTATAATAAAAGTATGAATTATGTATAGTGTAAACTGAATAAATAAATAAATAAATAAATGAATAAGAAATATAAAAATATATAAAATGATGAGTAAAAATAAAAATAAATAAAATTAAAATAAAATAAAAATAAATAAAAATAAAAAAAATTATTTATTTTAATTTTATTTATTTTTATTTTTACTCATCATTTTACATATTTTTATATATCTTATACATTTATTTATTTATTTATTCAGTTTACATTATACTTTCATTCATATTTTTATTATAATTTATTACTGTTACACTACATTCTACTGTTATATACACTTATACTATTATCCTATTGTAGCTCCGATGAAGAATAAATCTTATTCGAAACTTGTCAGCTGATTTGATTGGTTTTCATTGCTGTCCGCAACCCGTACAACCTCCTTCTTTAATATTTATCTACGGACACGACTATTCCACATCCACACACATAATGTTTAATGCCTCCATTTAGATAAACCATAATCCAGAGGTCGGGTAAATTATACCATGTAGTATCAAATTTTAGTCCAGTTACCGAATAAATTATACCAAATATCCAATCGTAGTTCATGTACCGGTAGTTGTATCAAATAATATAAAAACGTAATCCAAAAAAATTGTCAAAGATAGATAAATAATGATAACAGGCCTGTAAATATTGTCAACGACACCACGTGTTTGCTTCATCATTGAAAATGGCGTATTTTGTGTGGTTCTGGCTGTTAGATCGGATTCATTCAGTTGTTTCTAGTACAGAGTAGATTTCTGCGGTAAATATGTTTATGTGATCCTATAGAATCTGTAGGACAAATACCATCTATAGTATAGATTGTATTTGTATATTTTATTGTCAACAACTATCTCGGCAATTGTTTTATTGTTTATTTTAAAACACGGCAGTGAAAATAGCGTGGTATTCTCTGTGGTCTTGTTGAATTTCTCGGTACAAGGATCGGTATATTTCGGGATTAGTGGGTATTGGATTAAGGATAGATTGTACGTGGGGTTTTTAAGGATCCAAGAGGGTATTTGTTGGGATATTATTGAAAGGGATTTAAAATGTTTATGTTAATTTTTAAAATCCAAAATTATATCAGTTTACACCAAATTTCTAGATCGAGTTGATATTCCACAGATGTTCAAACGAGAGGCGTGACATATTGGTGCTCAAATGTCAAAAATATTAGATATAGCACCAATAGCTAAATGACAAGCCACCTACTTATCTAATAGCATCGTATTTTTGTTTCCAGGTATGCGGTATTAGTGTTCGAAAGTTTTACACCAAAAGGATTTTAATAATGGAAGTTGGGATATCCACAAGAACTTATATTGGTATCATTAAAGAAGTATAGACGATAAATGGCCGTGAAGTCCAAATATAATGATTTTAAAATTTATATTTAGTTTGTTTTAAATAATAATATAATATATAATGTTATTTCGCGAGAGTATTATTGTTATAATTTAAAAAAGAAGTTTTAGAATTAAACCATTCTTAGTAGGGTTAGCTACAAAATCTTAATCTGATCTCCATGATCCAAGCATATTTTGACAATTTTCTTAAATAATAATAAGTCCTCAAAGCCTAGATGATGCATAAAGGTCAACAAAAGTCAACATTTTTGACTGACCGATGATATGATGTGATGTCACTTTATTATATATATCTTAGTCTTCTATCTATCTTCCACTGTGATACTTAAAGCCACTTTAGAGAAGGTAAGTTATTTTTCTATATTTCAAGGCTATTGGATGTAACGAGATAAAATGAACACATTTTTACCCTATGTGTTCGTGGATAAAAAAAAACATTTTAAATGAAATATTTGCTGATTATTCATTAACTTAAAAGATATATGGTAAGAGCTGGAATTCCACAAGGAAGTGTCCTTGGACCAATTCTCTATTTACTCTATACCAGTGACTTGCCTACTCCAGTAGATACGTCTATAGCTACATTCGCAGTTGATATTGCTCTCCTTGCAGTTGAGTAAAATCAAGAAAGATCTGGGCGAAAACTTCAAACGGCGAGCAATTCTATCGTTAACTGGACCAAACAATGGAGAATTAAGCTCAACGAACTGGAGTCTATCCATGTGAATGTTACCAATAAAAAAATAGCAGAACCTCTTTCTCTGAGCATCAACGGAATAGCTGTACCTCATGAGCTGAATGGAAAGTATCTGAGCATGACTGTTGATGCCAGATTGCGTTGGAAAGTACACGTTAAAAAGAAAACAGCTGAATTAGGATTGAAATATAGACATCACTACTGGCTCCTTGGCAGGAACTCCAAACTGTCAGTACTTACATTATTAATCTACAACCAGGTCTTAACCTGTGTGGCATTACAGCATCCAATTATGGGGATGCACCAGTGATAGAAACATTAAATCTATCCAATTTTGCCAATGTGAGTGAAAGAGAAACACTTCAGTACGTTAATTATTATTTAAGTCATATGACCTTAACTGGACTTCTTTGGATATTCGAACTTTACATGGTGAATGCCTGTTTTTTACAGGTAGAAAGATATTTTAACATGTTGGATTATTCGGATACACCACGTACATATAAATAAAATTCCATTGTTAAAAAATTTGATATTAACAGCCAGGCAGTAGCGGCTTTAACGAGGAGCGAGGTCGGACCGCCCAGGGCGCCAGGCCAGGAAGGGCGGTGGAAGGTCATTTTTAAGTCATCACTTGTATTTTAGAAGTGATGACCTTTTTTTTTAGGTCATCAGTTGTATTTGAGAAGTGAGGACCTTTTTTTTTAGGACGTTAATTGTATTATATAGGGCAATTATTATTTTTTTTATGGGGGCGGCAAAAAAATCTTGTTTGGGGCGCCAAACTTGCTAAGGCCGGCTCTGCAGCCAGGAGGTGTAGTTGCTGCCTTGTACCACCCTAACTTCACCCCTGAACTGCATCAACACTAGCTGCAGTTGATGATAACACACAATTTTGACAAGCGCCTTTGAAAATATTTATGTTTTGACTGATATGACCGTTATAAAGAAGAATAGAGATAATAATTCTATTAAAAATCTAAAAATAGCTACTAAAGCTTTTATAAAAGAGTCAATAAAATATAAAATTTACGTTTTAGGGCAGCCGATCCCCGTAACTGTTCACTCATGTCAAATATCAAATCAATTTGATTCACACTTCAGTTGCTTTTGATATCAACGACACATGGATGTAAATCTGTAAACTCGAAGACATCATTCAACAAAGTAGGACGCGATCTTAGAATTTAAAACAAAGGCAATATCGAAAACAAACTATGTGTAGGAATCATTAATTTAACAACGGTTTGTAAAAAGGATGATAATTAAACCAAACATCAAACAATAATACACAAAGTTCATTGTCACGAAAGCTCGTAACTAAAGTTTGAATAAGAATTTTCAATTGAATACTATTTTTACCGACCGCCAACATATATAAGGTATTGTGATCATACCGATTTTGACGTTTCGAGATTTCGATGGATCTCCACGAATTGAGGTCCCTACATAACGTTTTGACTATTTTTAGCATGATGTCTGTCGGTCTGTCTGTCTGTCCGTCCGTCCGTCCGTCCGTCCGTCTGTCTGTCTGTGTACACGTGCAGAGCAAATTCGGCTGAAAGGATTTTTTATGAAACTTCATATTTAAGCTTCTGCCATCAATGGCACGAGTTGATCAACTTTTGGTAAAAATCGGTTGACTAAAAATGGGAGTTTATTCGTGTCGATTTTAAGATTTTTGTAAATATTTCACAACAGAAAAATATTTCGAAAAAAATTATTGAACAAAAGTTGCTATAAAAGCAATAACTAATAATTGAACTTTTATTTGAGATGTTTTTTGATAAAACGAAATTTTTTCATACTTATATGTAACGATTCCATGGTCATAATAAATAATATCTCTGTTGGAAAATATTAGGCCAAGTTGTTTCTACTCTGCTGCTAGAATGTATTTTATATAAGTACTTTACGATGGCGGTCGGTTCTGTGGTGGCCACAGCTGATTTTTTTATTATATTTTAATATACTTACAATACCTTAAGAACCATCGAAGGTGAAACAGAAACATAGTGATTGGGTAATAAGGCCAAACCGTAAAGAATAACTAACGTTAAGCATATTGAGTCAGCGCCAGCTCATTTGGCGCCGGAGGCAAAATCAGCCAAATGTTTTTTAGCAATAATATTTTTACCTAACAGTTGCTCCTTTTAAAAATGTTTTCTTTTTAAACTTCAAATTTAAGTTCGTTCTAAACATTTTCCAATGATTTTTCAATGTATATCAATAAAACTTTTATATAGAGTGTTTTCATGCACACATGGCTGTCGGGAATGGGTATTTTTTAACAGTGTTATAAACATTAATGAATAGTAAAGAAGTAAACTGCAATAACTTTTCATGTGCAACCAATCATGTCGAAAACCAAAACTATATTGACTGAGCTCGTATTAATAAAATACATATTTCTATATCTACTTTTGCAACATTCTAAAAATTTGATATATGAGTAATCCATTAACCAATGCAGTTAAATTCACTTGCCATTTTATTTTTAGGGAGATCAAAAAAATGTCTTATTCAAGCTGTAGATAAGATCTTTTTGTTTAGAAAAAATCATTTTAGTAAAACAAATAGTGTGTAATATGGCATAAGATATACAATTTATATAGAGCGTTCATTAATGATTGATAGGCATTCGAATTTCCCGCCTAGTAGATTAATTTCAAACTTTAGTACTTATCAGGGATTGCACATAAGGAAATTTAAAAAGGCAAATTAATGAGAAATTATTCCAAATTTCTTGGTCATTACGTATCTTCAATCGAAAATATGCTTCAATAATAAATTTTCTGGTTGGCTAGACAGTCACACAAAATGGACTTCGCGGCAGAGACTGCAAAGGACCACCAGCAGAAGGCTGGAATATAGAAATATAAAGAGATGTGACACGGAGACGTACCGAGTTGAGCACCTGGGGAAGACACGGACAACCTAGAGGAAAGGGACGGGAATATAAACTCTTCTGCTCCTAGGGGCTGCTCTAGGAGACTAACACAAGGGAATGGTAGCCCTAGCTGGGGTGTAGACGAGTAAAATCCTAGGTCCACAAGTAATGGCTATGGAGGAACCAAACCTAGAAAATCCCACGATGTCTCTGAAAACCCTAGCCAAGCAACAAACAATGTGAAAGATGTTGATCAACTCGATGTGTGTATCACAGAAATAAAATACAGTACCACAAATAAACTATTATATAAAAAACTGATAATTTATAATAAAAATTAATATTAAATCCAATAATACAGAATACTATTTAAATTCAAACAAAACAGCACACGTGACCAATAGACCAGCGTGTGCGAACCAAAATCTACAAGTTACGGCGCTGATCCGATAACTTGCAGAATAGAAATATATGTTACAAAAATATAAAATAAACAATGAGATTGTGTTATTGTCGAATTGGAATGGACTATCATTCCCAACTTTAAATTACGTGGTACTGGTGTCCCAATAAACAGGTTCCTGAGTTCTCTAATGGATTGTTCAACAAGTGTTGATACACAAAAAATTAAATGATAACATCAAGAGGGTGAGATATCATTTAACTCGCGGTAGAGACGCTGATCAGGTCAGTATAAGAGTGATTTAGTGAAAAATAATGTTGAAACCGGCAAGTAGCGGCTCTCAACATTTTTTCAAAACACAAAAGTTTTTGTGAATGAAATTAAATTAAATTAAAATAATGTAATAATAAAACGCGCCTTGCGGGCGCGACACTTTTAATGTGGCTATTTTTTGTTTACTAATGAAATAAATTTATACAAAAGTGGAAATGAAAAAGCCTTTTCTGATAATGAATACACTGGAAACTGATAAAAACGCAAAACTGAAGATTCAAACGTCAGTGTCATAAATATCCAAAGTATGTAAATGTCAAATGCGTTATGTATAGCTATAGACCCAACTATAGGTGCGTTCAGCGTAAGCTAATAATCTACATATTCTGCAAAATTTACACAATAAACGTTCAGCATAAGGTTTCTGTGTGCTCTGTGTCGCACAAAGATCGTATGGCAAATATCTTTTGTGCTGCACACTCATCCCAAGTTTAGAGAGTACGGAAATCTGTGCAATAGTGTTTTTCGCGGTAGAAATATAATAACAAATATAAAATCAATAAAACATCCAATTCACTAAAGAAAAAGAAATCAATGATTATCTCTAAAATAATATCATACAATAACTATCTCTAAATTTCAAAACCAACACGAATTCAAAATTTACAGAAAACCCACTCATACAGACACTGTCATGCACAACTCTTCAATTCACCGAACATCACATAAATTAGCGGCCTTCCATAGTATGATTCATCGTTTTAACACAGTGCCTTTAAACCAGGGATGGATAACGTAACGTAGCGATACCCGATAACGTTATAATAACGATTCAACTACAATTTTTAGTACAATAACGTAACGATATAATAATAACGTTATAATAACGAATAACGATTCATAAAAAGGTATTTTATAACGTTATGGTGAGATTAAATAAATCTTTTTAATTATGTGTTTGATAATCTATAAATCCTTATAATTTTGTGTTTGTTAACCTATAAATCTTTCTGATTTTTTGTAACATAAATCTTTAGGTTTATTTCTATATGATCGTAATTTTAGTCATTTTAGTCATGTTAATTCGACTGATTATTGTAAGTTCGACTGTATTTTTATTATTTATAACTTGTTGATTATTTATAAATGTATATTTTATGTGATATACGTTTTTTTTTTGGGAATTTAAAATTTAATATGTTGTTTGTATTTCATATATGAAAATAAAATTAGAATATCTAAAATCTAAACGTAATTTGATATTATTATTTTAAATTTACACTGTATAGATCCCAAATACAGTAATACCTCACACATTACGGTAAATCGGTTCTGCTAATATACAGTGCTTTTTGAATCCATACTAATCGAGGCATGGAAACAAACAATTTTGTCAAACAATAAATTAATATATTATATTTTTTTTATCTGTACTATAGAAGCCGCTCTGTGCGATGTATTACAGTATAGGTAATTTCAGTTACAATGAAAAAAAAAAATATATATATATATAACGTTATATAATGCTATATAACATAACAATTAATTTGTTTAGCGTTATTTATAACGTTATGGAACGAAAACAAAAAATAAATACCGTTATACAATAACGTAACGATTTGAAACGTCATCCCATCCCTGCTTTAAACGCATTAGATTTCAACAATGAAATTTCCAGATCAAAGCCATAGCAGTAAGCAACGGTTATAATCTTTTATATTACTTAAAACCAGCGCTTCGAACCGGAACTGAACCGAAAACCGAAAAACGAAAAAAACCGTTATTTTTGTCATAACGAAAACCGGAACTGAACCGAAAAAAAATATCGGTTTATTTTGGTTCAGATAATGTTTATGTGAATGAATATAAAATACATTTTATATAAGATTATTTTTTAAACTGATGAACAGAAAAAAATCGTAATTCGGAATTTTTTTAATTGATAAGTAAAAAAAAGAATTGCTCTTCTATTATTTCGGGGGGGTGACCCCCCCCTGGTAGATACATTGGTATAATTATCACAAAATAAGGAATAAAATGTTCTTCTAAATTATAGTAGAAAATAAATTTCTAATACAAATAAAAGAATTTAAAAATTTATCACTCGGAACTGAACCGAAAACCGAAAAAAAAACGTTATTTTTGCCGGAACAAAAACCGGAACCGAACTGATATATATTTTTTTAATTGAACCGGAACGAAAACCGATACGAAAAAAATAACGGTTCGAAGCCCTGTTTAAAACATATAACACATATAATTCATTTGTTTACAAAAAAAGAATAGGTTAGAATAACGAGAATAACTGCACAATCTTAACAAAGCGTTCGTCTCTGACTTTCCTGCACAGTGTATACAGTGGTCACGTGACGAAAATCTTTCACACCATAGAGGTAATACTGCATGGTTATGCAGAACGCATCTATTGTGAGATGAAAATTATTAATACTACGCGCTAAATTCAAACGTCTATCAATCAATAATGAACGCTATGTATTAATTTAAATACATATAATGCTCTTAATTGGTTTGGCAACTGGACAACTGGATTTAGTTGATTTTGGAGCTGCAGGGCCATCACGCAATTTTTAATTTATGTACATTGAATTTAACTGAATTTTTATGATTTTCAAGCATTTTTATCGCCGACCGGAGTAGCTTAGTAATGATACACGTGCCCAGCGTTGCTAAGGTATCGGGTTCATATCCTGTTCCGGCATGAAATTTCCATCATGAAAAATGAGTATTGTCCTGGCTAATTGCATTAGTTGCAAACTCTATAAACGAAAAATTAATAAAAAAAAAAAACTTGGGAAAAAGAGAACAACAGTCTGTAAGCAAAAAATGTAAAAAAATAGTATTTTATTTAACAAGCATATAATGTAGACAATATTTCACGAGCATGAGGTTTACCACCCGAGGCGTAGGCGAAGATTAAAATCATTCGAGTGTGATATAGCCATTACATGCGAGTTAAATACAATATATTATCTACAACTTTATAGTTTTGTCATTAGAAAAATAGTAAATTGAATTAAAAAACACAGAAATTCTGAGCGTCAATTGTAAAACTTCAGAACTGACGTTATCAAGATGGTTTACAATCAGCTGATTGAAATCTACAATAATGTTTAAAATATTATTATTTATTGTTCTATTTATTTTAACTTATAAATTATATTCTAATTATAAAGTTGGGCTGTGTGAGGTGCAAATAACCATCGTTGTAGAGCGCAGAACATTTTAACTAACTAATATTCCTAACAGGCACCATTGCCTAGAGATTTTTAGGAAATGCAGCATTTTTTCTTTTTATAGTTTATTTGTTTATGTTTTCTATTATACGTTAAAGAAAACCCGAACAAGTATGTAATCCTATCCTCTAGACATGATTACAATGTTCGACCTGGTGGCAACATTAGACTACCAAGAGTTAGATTGTCTAAATCTAGGAATGGTATTTTTTTGGCAACCACCTTCTTTAACTACCTACCAGATTCTTTAAAAGTTCAAACTCAAAAAAATACTTATTGAGATTTGTCTTTACAATTCGAACGAATTTTTCAATATTAATTTCAGTAATTACACCTAATATGTTATTATTATTATTATTATTATCTTTATTTTTCTCCTTTTTTCAGATACATAAGATGTACAGTTTTTAGATACATAATTTATGAATAAAATATGTTAATTTCAGTAATAATTATAATAAAGACATGCCCTTATCACTAGAATGTGTAGGGCATATACCACTTTGACTGAGACAGTCAGTGTGTGGTTTATAATATTTTATTGTAAGGTATATTGTGAGTGATATTTACATTTTTATTTTTGGGTATTAAGTGCTAGAGAGAAAAGTTAAATTATGTTATCGTTTTAAATATTGTGTCAAGATTTAATCTATTTTTTTTTTACATTTGTTAATTTTATATATACAGGGTGTTTGTTTGAAAGACATCTTACGACGTTTACATCTGTAAACGTCGTAAGATCTCTACCATGAAATAAATATTATATTATAATTTACTAAAAAATAATTTGCAATGTATAATAAAACGTACATTATTCACGGATGAGCACGCATGCGCGTTATACACCACGTGCAATATGAGCAACTTTTTGTATTTACAATTGGACACATAATCCATTTATTATTTGATGGTTTTAGATAAAAAATATTTTTGCATACCCCTTCCTGTCACATAGAAAAGGATGTTATTACTTAGTAACTTGAAGTTTGAATTAAAATCATTACATATATTTATCTACTAAAGTCTGTTCCAAACGGTTAGGCGGAACTAGATTTTGGAATTTAGTTACTTTCATCGTTTAAATAGTACTTTTCGGCCGTTTTGTTAAAGCTTTGTAAATCCTACAATAAACATTTTTTGGTTAGGGTTAATATCATTTTAAAATGTCATTTTCTTTATATTTTGATTTTTTGTGTCATTCCTAATACAAATTTCCCATTTATTATTTTTTTTTTGTCATTAAAATATGTAAAAAAAATAATTTTATTTTGACATATGTCATTCGTTTCCATGGTATCTTTGTTGGAATTTTAAGTTTTGACATTCCAACGTGAAAAATGAAATAACCCAAGCAAGGTCCCTTCTCGTGACAACCTAAAAGAAGGAATTCCCATTTAGTTCCGCCTAACCGTTTGGAACAGACTGTAACTACAATTAATTATTTTGCAATCATGACTAATTTTCACTACCGAACAGTGACTTATTCACTAGGTCAGGAATGTTTTTTATAAATCTTTGTAACCAGCTTTTTTAAGTTATGGTTTTTATTTGTGTAGCTTTGATGAAGAAATAGAATATTTTGAAACTGGTTAGCTAGATCTGGTTTTATTATTTTTGTCCTTAACCGGCACAACATTCCCTCGCTATATTAAATAATAAACCTATCACAATACCGATGAAAGTTTGAATGTCGTTTCAATAATTTTGAAGAGATTAATATTTATTTTTGAAATTTTGCATAGGACCGAAGATTTTGTTAAATCCTGTTACAGGCTCCTAGTGGTCCACGGATCACATTTTGGGAAACACTGCTCAAGAACGACTTGAAAGTAAAATATTTTAATTTACAATTGTTCAAAGTGCCTTCCATTTTGATTTAGACTATTTCGCATTCTTACTTTTGTTCTATGTGTAGCTCAGAACTTAATACAACTTTAAAAATAACTAAGCATATTTTACTTACAAGCTGTACTTGAGTACAAACGGGTAGACGGATGGTCTAAAACCCCCTACATTTTCCGATTATAAATACACGTCCATTGTAATAAAAATGAATAATGTAAATTTCACAAATCTTTTCAAAAATGTTTACTATTGTGTCAAACAGGATTCGACCAAGTCGAAGACAAAGAATTTGACCATACAAACTCAAGTCAGATAAGCTACAAAGTTAAAATTGGCACTAAAACGTCAAAAGAGATATTATCAAATATAGGATTAAGGCAAGAAGGCCATTTCTCCTCTATATTTTTCAATACGGTGTCAACACAATAATTGTAAGAAATCCGATACAACTTGATCGCTAAAACTTCTAGAAGATAAATACTAGGACATGCTGATGACATCGCGATAGTTAGCACCTCGGAGCTGTTCTCGATTCATACAGATTGCTAAAGAACAAGTCCGATAAACTAGGTCTTTAAATTAACCTAGATAAAACAAATTTGTCCAGATACCTTCTTGGAACAACAAATTGCAGCAGCAAATGAGTTCAAATATTTAGGTAACATTGTTAATAGTAGCAACGACATAGTTGTAGAAACATAACTAGGATTTTCACAGCAAACAAAGCGATTCACTTTCTTCAAACCTCGCATTCAGCTTAGAAACTAAAGATAAGGCAGTACAAAGCTATATTACGTATGGAGTATTTTCAACTCCAGCAAAAGCAAGAAGGACATTTCAAAATCTTCGAAAGAGAAGTATTGCACCAGATATATGGTATAGTTCAACAAATTTTATAACGATATAAGTCCAAAGATAAGAAGTCTCATGATGTTAACAGGTTTATTAAAAGCACCAGAATACATTGGTTAGAGCACATGATCAGGTGGCCAAACAACGACAATGTGCTAAGAGTTTTTGACAGCACGACAGTTTCCAAAAATCCGAGACGAAGACCTCGAAATATGTGGATGATTAATGTATACAAAGTCCTCCAGAAACTATAAGCTAATAACTAATATAAACTTGATCCAAACAGTAAGGTCTTGAGGCAAATCATTGCGAAGCCAAAAGTTCTATAAGGGTTGTAAAAAGCCGATGATGATGATGACGGTGATAGATATTTCTTACACCTATGCATTTTCTATTAAAATTATCAGCTAAGTATTAATAACTCACGGTTTATAAGACCAATAATAATAAACCAATGACATATTTACTGTTAATGAATATCTACCAGTTATAATTAAAAAATAATTGGTTTAAATAGTAGCAGAATAAGTATAAAACACTATAAACAATCGGTAAATGACATTATATATTATATATGTATGTTCTAATAGCACAGGAAAATGCATAATGCAAAACACATAATCGAAGACCAGAGACTAAATATTGGATGACCACTTCCTATACATTTATTGTTGATTATACAAAACAAATAACATTTCAACTGACGTGTGATTTAAATTTTTATAATAATACAATTGCTATGGACGAATATTGAAATTAAAATAAGCTCTAAATATTCAGTGCTTAAATAAATGATAGTACATTGAAATATTTACTTGACTGCTGTAGACGATTTAAACATGCTTAAACTTGTTCTAAAACACAAAATTACAATTAATTACCCAGAGAGACAGGCAGAGATGAAACAAAGGCCGTAACAGGCCACAGCTAAATCAAAGCGTGACCCTGTCATGATCATCAGACGACTGGTGGACACGTCGTTAGAAGAATCTTCTTATTGTTAAATGTCATTCCTAATTTAAACACAGCACAACAATGGAAAGTACTCAACAAGCACCACATTTAAAAAAAATCATCACGTTAACAAACAAACAACCGAAAAACAATTGAAAAATTGATTAATCATTTTAATAATTAATTAATACACTTAATACTCGCACTAAATTTAATTGTTGTTACGTATTTTCTAGTGAAAAACCGGAATTATGACGAGAGAAGAACAAACCTGTGCGAAATATCTGTTTGTCAAATTGAGATCTGGAACTAAATCTACGCATGCGCATATTATCACAATGTTAAGATGCGCGGTATGGATGCTGACATCTCTGGAGTCGATACCTAGACCCAATTTACAAGAGAGAAATTTGTTATTTATCAGGGATTAGGGTATATGATAGATGCTTTACGTTATTTTGTGGTTGTAAATTGATAAATGGAATCAATTATCATATCATTAAAATTTGAAAAGTGAATTCTGATTGAGATTGCCATTTGATGTTTATGAAATATGATTGACTGATTATTTTATGATTTATAAAAGCGAATGATTTTAATGCGAGTTTTGACATTTTGGAAGAGAGATATTATGAATATTTTTATAGAGTGCATCTGCATTTTCAGTAATTTTTTAAGTTTTTTTAAATTTTTTTAATTACGTATAACCAAGATATTCTAATATCGGTCTGTCTGTTTGCCGTCGGTCTGTCTGTATGGTATATTTTGGCTAAGCGACTGAACCTAGAGAGTTGAAATTTGGTATGTCTATACAGTTTTTTGACGTGCACATAAAAAAACTACTCTGAGTTCGAAAAAATATTGTCACAAAGGTGGCAATAAGTTTTTCAGGTGTCAACACCAACAATATTGTGGCATACAGTGTTTTGGTTAAAAACTACTTGGCACCCTTTTGATAAGCCAAGTTTAGTTACGTAATGCACACATTGCATTTCGCAATTCGGTAATACTTGTCAAAACAGTTCAATAGGGAACTAAGGCTACTATGGAAGAAAAATCAGGGCTAAGGAAAGAAGCTAGTTTCAATTTCCTCTTCAACGTTACACTCGATCTATCTGACTACTACATAAGATCGAATTTTGAATACTTCCGGGCAGGTGAAGAAAGCAGTAACCATGTGAGTAGAGGAAGACGCTGCCAGGTTTCTGAACTTTCTGATGAATAATTCTCGCTAAGGCGGCAGATTCAAGTGATCTCGATCAGCATGGGTTTTGCAGGGGGTTAATTTCAGTGAGGTAATAAATAAAAGCTTACTTCTCTATTGATAGTCAAATATTTAAAAAGTATTTACTGTCAAACAATAAAATTCATAAAACGTTTCGGCCACTACAATGTGGTAATCATCGTGGAGGTGTGTGGAAGAGTTTCCCACACATTGGAATAATTTTATGAAATGGGTATTCGGCTTGGCCGTTCTTATTTATGATTGGTCTGGACTACGAATAACGAGAATTAGAAATTTCTGGAACCGGGTACCCCCCACAATTACCCAGATAATACCCACTACCCGTTAATTACCCGCTACCCGTTAATTACCCATTACCTGTTAATTACCCGTTACCCGTTAATTACCCGCTACCCATAATTACTCGTTACCCGTTAATTAGCCGCTACAACATTTGGAAATACAGTATATTTTTCAATTTTTTTTGTCAACCTCTAAAATAAAATATAAGTGATCAGCAATAAAAAGATCCTTACTTCCAAAATCCAAGTGATGAACAAACAAAAAGGTCTTCACCTCAACTGGTACCCGTTAATTACCCGCTACCCGTTAATTACCTGCTACCCGTTAATTACCCACTACTCGTTAATTACCCACTACCCGTTAATTACCCGTTAGTTAACGGGTAGTGGGTAGATAACGGGAAGCGGGTATTCAAACTCGGAACGAGGTAAAACCTTAACGGGTTGGGTAGCGGGTACCCGGGTACCCGACGTCATTCTAAGGGCCGAATTCATAAACATTCCTAATCCTCACCTCATCCTCACCTCAAACTCAATTGGCAATGAGTCACTCATTTGGAATTCAGAAACAAAAGTTGGATATTAGTAACACATTGCCCACTCACTTATCTGTCAAATTTGAGTGAATAGTGAGTGAGATTTGAGGCCAGTAGCTGGTAACCTTAAATTTTACTCATTTAAGATTTTGCTTTATATAAATATAGAAATATATTTGTATTAATTTGGATAATGATTTTTTAGAGCATGTAGAAGTTGAAAATGTTTATTTAAATGTGCATCAATACATTTGGAACGTAAAAAGAAAACAGTAACCTATTTTTGAAATCAAAATAATTGTTTTTATCAGGCGGTATATGCGGAACGCTTAAGATCCTCTTCAAAATATCACTGACTATGAACTTTTTCAGTGATTTCATTTCTTAAGAAACACTCTAACATAAAATATTTCCCACAGTATATCCAAAAATTGAGGTACTACAGAAGCATAGGTTGCATATTCCTCCAGTTGTGGCAAGCATAATTTTATTAGATATGACAAATTATTTTTCTTAATTCATTATAATATATCTTTATTTAAGAAAACACATGGCGAGTTACATTTACTTTATCAACCTTAGATATGCAAAATAATATAATAAGTTTCCGAAAATATTGCTGTATACCTGGCTAGATATGTTAGATTTCCCGGAACTAACGAGAATATCAAAAATAATCTTTAGGGATTTAATTAATATCGCTGGTTTTCCTGAAGTCACTGATTGGATTGAATGTACCCATATCGAAATTAGAAATCCAGGAGGCAGAAATGTGGAACTATTTTGAAATAGAATAGGCTAGATGTGATTAAACGTGCAAGTAGTAGCAGGTGTAAACTGTGAAGTCTTGGACAATGATATTTGTTGGCCAGGATCTATCCATGATAGCAGGATATTTAATAGTAGTTCTGTTAAACTGATATTTGAAGAAATTCGATTGTCTGGACTTATTCTCGGTGGTAATGCTATAAAAGCAGCTTTCATTCTACGCCACTTTATAAACAAATAAAAAAAAAACAATTATAAGTACTTTTATTATAATTATGTTGTATATTTATTTATAATAAATTATATAAATTACAGTATAAGTTTTTCTAAAATTTTTGTTTTTAAAGTTTCTTGCATTAATTATTGTTCGGCTATATTTTTTCTTATTTCTTGCTTTTCTACTTGCAGCTGTTGTTTTGACATATATTTTAAGCCGATATTCTTCGAGACGAAAGATATGAATGTCTTTATCTTGCGGGATATTTTTTTCTGAGCTCTTCATTCTAACTTCTTATTCTTTTTCAATTGCAGTAGCTCTTGATGTGTACGCAGTTTTCTTATTTGTTTGCCTAGTTTCTTATTACTTTTAATTAGGTTATTAGATTATTCGCCTATTGTAAAAATTAATCTATTTAAAAATTACATCCCCTGGGAGTAGAGTCGTCTTTTGAAAGTGTAGCCGTCATCTGTATGCATTGGGCTGCGTCACCCATCATAATTATTCTACTTGCCATGATAAAAGCAACAATATATATATATATATATATATATATATATATATATATATATATATATAAAATACACTATATTTTATTAAATTGAGTTTTTGACAATACACTACTGTCAAAATGTTTATTACAGTCGCTACCAAAACGTTTCCATAGCTATTACTTATTATTTCCTTTGACGTCATCAAATTAGTGACGTTTTCCTCAACCGTCCCTCAAGTTAGTGACTCATTTACAATTGTTTATGAATAACAAAAGTGAGTGAGTGTACGACTCAACCTAAAATGAGTGTGAGATGAGGTGAGGCTGAGGTGAGGCTGAGGTGAGGATTACGAACGTTTATGAATTCAGCCCCTAGTCTGGACCTACCCGTGAATATGTTCCACTAAGATTGTTCTACATGTTTATTTGTCGTGGCCGGTAACGATTTGCGCAAAAAAATAAAATAAACTTTGTCTAGCAAGAAACCCGTTGAGCCGGCTGACAGTGCTGTGTTTGGAGAGTACATGTATTACCTAATTACTAAGCTTCTAAATTTTTTCTAGTCGGTCTAGAATATATAGATTTTAACGTTTGGTACTAGTGAGAAGGCAACATTATTGGGACAACATACATAATATGAAGTTGAGACAGATAAAGTCAGATATGGAGTTGGTCCTGCAGAATTAACCGCAGGGAGGAAACCGGCCACAAGCCTTCGTATTGGTTACTGTTGGTGGACCCATGAACACCTCCTTAGAGGTGAAGAGCTTCCTATTTGTGAGACCTGTAACACAGATTTGTATGTGTTACACATTTTAACTCAGTGTGTGCAGTTCGAGAATGTCAGGGAGAGGTTAGGATTGTGCTATGATTTCTCAGTTGCTTGAAAAGATAGTAGGGTAGTCATGGACAAGCTAATACTCTTCCTGAAGAAATCGAACTTATTGTTTTATGTCTGAAATTTGGGACTTTATTTTAATGTGATAATTATTTTGATCTGTGATATCTGATGGCAATTGACTCTTTTACGGCCTCTTACCCATCACCCTGTGTCTGTTCAGTTTTTCGAAGAGATTTTTTTTCTTTTTATCCGTGCAAGCAGTGGCGGCGCTAGCTCTTAAAATCTGGGGAGGCCAAAAAATTTTCGAGTAAAATTTGGAGGGGCCAGGAAATATTTTTTTTTGTCGTTTACACATAAAAATATAAGCGATGACCTAAAACAAAGGTCCTCACTTCTAAAATATATTTTTCTCCAACAATTCTGGGGGGGGGACTGGGAGCCAGAGCAAGATTTGAGGGAGGCCGGCACCCCCCCCCCGCTGGCGCTGCCACTGTGTGCAAGAGTTTTTTTTTATTGAGATATATATTATTTAATTTGTCTATTTATTGTTTTATTTAGGCCCGATTTTCCCACCTTCAGATAAAGTTCCAGGTAACTATCTGACAGATAAGGTTATTTGTAACTTCATCTGCTGAATAAATGTCATCCCTTCTTTCTATACAAATGTATCTATCAGATAGTTATCTAATGGATAATGAGACTGACGTATTGGATTCACTGACTGGTATTGACATTTATTCAGCAGGTGAAGTTACAAATAACCTTATCTGTCAGATAGTTACCTGGAACTTTATTTGAAGGTGGAAAGACCGGGCCTTACTGTTATTAATATATAATCTACTAATTTAGTTGGGCTGTACTAGGCGCAAATAGCCAATGTTGCTGTTCACTAAAAACTAATTAACATATAGATTTTCGTCATTCATCGTGTTCAATACTGTTTTGTAGAGTTATGTTTATAATTAAATCATGATATTTTACTTTTGACAAACAAATGTGAACCCTTAAAAACGAACCCTGCGAAAACTGAATCAAACTGAATCAAAGCACTGAAAAAAAAGGACTAAAACTTTGACGTAAATATAAAGATTATAGAAAAACTATTAATAAAAACTGATTTTTATTATATTCGAGGACCTTTATTTCATTGATTCTCAACTTACGGACTTGTTAACACAATAAAAGTTAACACGACAGAAGCCAACTTATGAACTTTGAATTCTGATAACTCAAAACTGTAGGTGGTGCAAATCATTTAGGTACTACGTGTCATAACATTGTTTAATGGGGCGGTACTCTGCCTCCAGCCGCCAACGCTACAAGTTGATTCAATTTTATTGCATAGCGTTCAGCGCCGGTAACACATTTTTATATTTGAACTCCGTTAAAGTGTATGTAAATTACTTTAGTACTAGTTAAAATACTGTTTAACATACATGAGTTACACGTATCGAAAATGATAAGTAACATGTTTCAATAATTTTGTTTTTTAGTGGCGTCCCCCTTTGTCACCCACAGGTGCACACACAGGAGAGGCTAAGAGTTTTTTTTTTTTTTTTGGTAAAAACACAAAACCTGAAAGAAATTTACAAAAACGCAATCAGATCAAAAATTATTTTCGTACTTTTCCAGTTTCGATCGATGTACATTACTTTTTTTAATAAAATTGATTGTTGAGCGTATTTTGATAGATAAATAGAATTGGTGATTTATTGGGTTTTGGTCGGTATAAAAAGCACAGAGTTGTCAAATATTTAAATTTTATTTTATTTCCGTCTGCTGACTAATTTCGGTTCAATCTGAACCATTATTAAAGACTATATCAAAAACTGAACCGAAATTAGTCAGCAGATGGAAATAAAATAAATTTTAAATATTTGACTGTGCTTTTTAGGGTTTTGTAGGTATGACCAAAAAACCCTTATACCGTCATTTTGTCGTCTGTCTGTCTGTTCGATAAAAATTGTAGCCAAACTGCTAAACCTAGAGAGTTGAAATTTGGCATGCTTATACAACTCTTTGACCCGCACATAGGAAAAATACTAAACCATTTAAAAAACATATCCCCCTAAAAAATAAACAAATATGTGCTCATCGAAAAAAAAAAAAATATATTTTTTTTTTATAATTCTGAGTAGGGTATGAAAGCCCTTGGTACGTGGATTAACGATCAAATTTTTATTTTGGCAAAACAAATTATTTTGAAGCGATTTTTGTCAAAATTGTGCAAAAAAATTTTTGTCCCACACCCTGTAGCCCAGATGGTTTAAACTAGAAATCTGAAAAAATTCTAAGTAATGTACATTGGTGTGAACCGGAATAGTACAACAGGAATTTTTGATCAGATTACGTTTTTGGAAAAAAACGCATTTTTTTTGTGATTTTTGGCCAATAATGTACACAAGTTATAGCTTTGTAACACGCTACACTAGAACGTGTATGCTGGTGTAGTGATTTTGACGCTGGCTTTTCACCCAAGTAATTCGATCCGAAAGGGATTGAACTCTGCGAGAAGATAAAATATTATTTTTTGCATTTTTTTAAATTTTTATATTGTTTAAATTATTTTTTCAAAATTCTAGATATATTTTGGCAAATGTTGCATTTAATTTTTAAAAGCGTAAATTTAATAACCAGTGGAAATTGTTTAAATTATAATTTAATTCTGTTTCAATGTACACGAAATCAGAGGGGCGGAACTTATAACAACCATGGAAGCCATAGGCGCAATTTTTAAAATTCTTAATGAACCTTGTTATATAAAAAAAAATACTGCACATATTTAGAAACCTAAATAATGGTATTAGGTGTTCGAATTAAAATTAACAAAAAAAAATATTTTAATATAAAATTTGTTTTGGCATCCCAAATAATCATCATTCACTTACTAAATACCTGCAAAACCCTGAAATGTGTGAAAATTCACACTTCACATAAATTTGTTATGTCGGCTGAAACCCAATAAAGCACCAATTCTATTTATTACTTTTTCCGTTTAACCCCTTTGGATTAAACGACACGTAAAAATCGATATTTTTCGACAAACTAATCTGATCAACAATTCCTGCTGAACTATTCCAGTTTCCATCAATGTACATTATTGACATTTTTTTCAGATTTTTAGATCAATCTTTCTGGGACATAGGGTGAGGTAAAAAATAAAATTTTAAAAAGTAAAACTTTTTTGTTTATCCATGCAAGACGAGTCAAAATTAAAAAAATATATTTTGCATTAAATACATATTTGTTTATATTTACCTGGCGATGTATGTTTTTTTCTATATGCTTCCTATATGTGGGTCAAACTGTAGGTCAAATAGAAAGCATGTCAAAATTTAACCTTCTCTGTTAATTCGTTTGGCTACAATGTCTACCGCACAGACGCATGAGTGACGTTATAAGGGTTTTGTAGTCATAACTACAATATCCCAAAAATGCATTGAACAAAAATGGTTCTTATTATTTAGAACAATTTTTGTTATACCTATACATTTATGTAATAAATTAAATTAATTAAATAAAAATATTGCTCGGCGATTAGCCTTGTTGCAGAAATAGGCCGATGTAAAATAAATAAATAAAAACATAAATAAAAATATTGCAAGTTTTTTAGAAGACATTCTCTTAAATCCTAATTAGAATGCAAATTTATATATTTCTTATAGCCCTTGTGGGAATTCAAGTCTTGTTCTGCCATTAAAGTAAATTACGTGAAAATGTATTTAGCTGTTTTTACATGAATCACGGGCTTCACGTGAATGAAGATACTAAGACGCAACTGCAATCAATACACTGGACAACACCATTGTTACCAAGATTGAGGTAATTATGATAAAGCAAGTCCAGTTTCAACGCCATCTTGATTGGAAGAGTGGATTCCAGATGAAGCGACAGGAATCAACACTATGCAAACAGTTTCAGGAAACCTTGCGAGATAATATCAAGAGAAAGAGGTTACAGTTGTTGAACGTTGGTTTTGACCTTCTTCAGAACAACCAGGTGATGTAGATTTGGCTAAAAAATTTAGTTTGTTAAAATTTTTAACGCACTGCAACGATCTCTAAATGCGCCTAACACAGCCCATCTAATAGAGGATACGCATAAAATTTATATTTCCTTAAAACTACATTATTTTGATAGGTTAATGTTAGTTATGTCACCTAACAAAACAAAAACCACATTTTAATTAATATTATAGCCAAATTTTTTTAATTAATATATTGTAAATTTGAAATAAGCCGACCATGGCGCGAAGTTTGCCGAGTGTAAACGACTGAGTATGCCGTCAAACGATAGGGGTTACACGTCACGGATACAGCTACAACATAATCTTTACACGTGTGTATATTGTATTGTTCGAGAGTTTTGTATTTGTTTTTAAACAATTTTTCACGCATTTATTATTAAAATGGCAGATAAAGATTTTGTTAGGGCTCAGAGTTATAATTTACCCAACATTGATGCTTTTATGCTCATGGAATATATGAAAAATAATGAATGCTACAGTGCTGAAGAAATAAGTGGTACAAATTTCGCCTTTTCTGTTGTTTTTCGCCATTAGGTAATGATATAAATTGTTTTTTTGAATTTCTAGTTGAACTATTTGTGCACATCGGTACTAAACAATATTTTCGACTATGTTTCGAAGTACTGGGGCCGGGATCTTCCATATTTTATATATTTTAACATAAAATTTAACTCGGTAAACATGTATAAATTGTTTTTATAGAATTAAACTTTATTTTAATTAAAATCACTCTAACTTTACATAACCTATAAAAGTTATACAAACAAATAAGTTCAGAACAGACTGTGTACGCTGGGTAAACTAGTAGTGTCATGCGTCAGTTAGAAGGGGTATGACGTCACACGTCGTTTTCGCGCGCTACATACATTTATGATTTTTTTAAATGTATGAAATTAAAAAAATAAATAAAATAAAAACTGTTTTTTATGTTTATATGCAACAAGAGGAATAAAAAAATCATGCCTATCCCCTATTGACTAGATTATATATGAAAAATAATAAATTAAACAATAAATAAATAAATAAAATGTTACACGTACTCAATAATAGAAACCTTGCATGGACACACACACAAATAAATAAGATAAAAAGTCTCTTAATGTATATACACGCCATACTTACCAGACCTAGTTTCAAGCTACTTTTTATTTTCCCTAAAGCCAAGTGCCAGCACTCAAAGAAACCCGTTTCAAGTGAGTTACTGAGTTGATGAAGAAAACGATGTGACTTTTGGCACAACTAACGGAGGATATCATGCTGCTTTGATCAATGGTAGACCAGAATTCAGCGGCGAATAGATGAAGGAGGGTCGTTAATTGAAGAGAAAAGTAGTTGAATTATATATCTTTTTCATTAAAATTAAGTTACAGCATCTGCCTCGTTATTTAACAGTTACACTACGTACAATCTCCAACTTAAATTTTACATAAAAGTTTTTGCTCAATAAAATGGACAATGTAGTCACAAGCATTGTACCGCACTAATTCCTATACCCTCATTCATGTCTGTCTGTCAGTACAGTAGAAATTACAGTTTCTAAACGACTAGATCTTGAGAATTTTAATTTGTCATGCATATACAGAACTTCGATACACATGTAGGTTAAATATTGATATTTACTTCGAAAATCACAAAGATAAAATAAAGAAACATGAACTTTTGAAACAGTCTGCAGAAAAATAGAAAACACTATAGGTTATAATAAGGATAGGCAGAGCCGCAGTAAGGAAAACTTGCGCTAGGGGCAAAGCCGTTTTTTGGCACCCTTGGCAAATAAAAACAAGGTTCTCACCTTTCAAAATTTAAGTGATGAGCAAAAAAAAAGGTCCTCACCTCCCAGAATCCAAGTGACGAGCAAAAAAAAGGTCCTCGCTTTCGCAATGGCGCCCCTTAGTCAAGCCCGTCAGCGCCCTTTTCCTTAGTGCGCCCAGGGCCGTCGCTCCCTCCGCCCCCCCTTACTGCGGCTCTGAGTATAGGTATAAATAAGGTTGGGCGCTCCTTTAATGTGTAAAATGAAATATCCAAACCATGGATTATTGAAATAAAATTCTGTTTCGTGAAGGAGGAAAAATATTTCGTACTTTTACCATTATTATAATTTGACTTGAAATAGACATTTAAATTGTGAAGCTAACTTGTGAAACTAAACTCAATAAAATATTTAAAAAAGCTTCAAAGCCATCTCTTTACTGTGCAATTGAGCGGTCTAACCCAATGAAAGTTTGAAGTAGAGGGTTAGTGAACACAATGTAAAACTAAGTTAAAGGTAAAGAACGATCGATATGATTTGAGTAGAAGACCTCTTGTCTTGTCGGGCTGAATTTCTGACTGAGGACACAATACCGAATATATGAATAATAAGAAGATGCAGATTGCAACGTCAACCATCACAGATTTACGCTTTATACAGATAAACGGAGATATCACTTGTATGAATTATTTAAACTTGTGCTACAGATTTGAATCATGACTTTCTACAAGGCAAATGAAGTGATTTGGTATATTTGGACATGAACGTAATAAATAATATTAAGACTTCAAAATAAAAATGAAAAAACACAAGAAAACACAACACTTATGTAGGAATTACTAGAACAGTTAAATAACTGTTTCAAAAGAAGAATGTTCCTTTTTGATAAACTAATAAAGAGTGTACTACTGTATGGGGTAGAGATATGGGGTTGGAAAGAATATGAACAAATAGAGCAAATTCAAGAGAGGGACATACGGTGGTCACTCGGACAGACAAACCCCATCATACGTAATATTGGCAGAAACCGACAAGACACCGCTAAGAATCGACACTGGAAAGACGGCAACAAAATTTGAACAAAGGAGTAGAATCAGCAGGAACGAAATTCTTAGAAAAGGCATATCAGAAAGAGACAAGAAACTGGAGACTGACTGGTGCAAGGAAAGGAAAAACTACTTCGAAACAAATGAATATAGCCTGCAGGAAAAAGCAAGAAAGGAGCAACAAGGCGAAGACGTCATAACTTTAGTAACTGACAGAGACAGAGACATACAAAAACAAGACCAACAGAATAGAATCGACAAGTCGAGGTACAACACAAACTACAGGAAGATTAAAACTCTTGGACAACCAAGATACTTAAGGACAGACGGGAAGCATAAAAAAATAATTGCAAGATTTCGCTGCGGAAACGAGAAGAACACCAATAATTTCTGGTGGGAGGAGACAAGGAAATTGTGTAGGATGTGCGGAGAAGCACAAGAAAATATAGAACATATAAGGAAATGCAAGGAGATGAAAGTGGAAACGAGAAACAGAGAACAGCTATTGGATGACGAAGGAGGAGGAGTAGAGTGGATGAAAAAGGTTATAAAACGAAGGAAAGAGCTAACAAACAATAAACAAAGGACCTGAAGAAAAAAAAAAAAAAAAACAAGTGATTTATTTACATTCAGATTTTTATTTAATTTTTATATTTTATAGGAAATGATAATATGTATTGGGTATTTATATTAATTAATTAATTCAAATGGGTAATTATGGTAACTATGTAATCTATTCGAAGCCGCAAGGCAGGAATAAAATCTATTAATAATAATAATAAATAACTGTATTTTGTTTATAATTAGAACACATCCTGCTCAATGGGGATTTAATGAAAAGATTGGTTTGTGCATGAGTAAGATAAAAAAAAGTGAGGAATGAAAAAAAGTTGATCGTCACAATGGCGTAGCTGGAGGTCATGGGCGAGGTCAGGTTAACGCCACCGCTTAAAAAAAAAAAGAAAAAAAAACCTACCTGGTAGCTGTTAACATGGATAATAGTTATTATATTTTTTTTACTGCAATTGATACATATAACTGACATTTGGGACCTTATATGGACAAAAAGAGACATTTTTATTGAAATTATTATTTATTTATGAAATGAAAATTTTTAAGTATCTAAAATGCTGCATTTCTCGCCTTTTTCTTTGAAAAATCTTCAATTACTTCATTAAAGTCGATTTTATCCATTATATCCTTTTCTATGGATAAAATTGCCAGATTTTTTAATCGCATAGAACTCATAGTTGACCTTAAAAAAAAAGTTGAACCCTATTCTTTGAACTAGAATATAAAATTAGCAAAGCAATTCGTTTTATAAAACTAATATGATTGAAAATTTTATAATTTAAAGTGAATCACAAAAAAAAAAAAAAATACATTACTGTCGCCCACTGGCGGACGGGGCGGATCCCCCCTCGCCCTCCCTAGTTACGACACTGGATCGTCAATTAGATTTGATGCTAATGTTTTCAGATAATTTATGGAGTTTAACTCACTTAACATTTACGCTTACTTAGAGATTTGGTGGAAAAATATAAAAAATTGAAGTGAAGGCATTTTAGGGTCTTGTATGTACTTAATTAGTGTAAGAAGCCAACATAATACTGGATGTCTATTTATCACATCAAAATTAACAGTTATATTGATAGTCACTTTTATTCGTTATTTGGGAACTAAGAGCATCAATTTAATTTTTTTACACAAAATTTAAATACTTTGCCAAATATCCCAGCGTTTTTTTTTTTTGCATTTGCTTATTCAAGTCTTCATTAGATTAATAAGAAATATTTTGCAATGTAGAGTGTAGTGTGGTGTGGTGCGAGTAACTCAGTTCGCAACTATTAAAAAAAATATATTGTTTTTCAAATAATGTAAATTTCAAAAAAATACACGCACTAATAATTTAGCCATGAATTCAAAAATAATTAATTTTGTCAAAAATTCAAAAACTGCAATATTGTTCAAAAACACAATCTGATCAAAAAATCCTCTCGTACGTTTCCGGCTCAGATCAATATACATTATCTTTAATTCTAGTTTAACCTCTTTGGGTAAAAGAGTGCGGGACAAGAACTTTTTTAGCACAATTTTGGTTAAAATCTTATTAAAAGAAAGGCATTTAAAAAAAATACCTTTGTTCAATTGTAAGTATACGTCTTAGGACCATTCTTTCGATATCATCCAATAAATTTAAAAAAATATATATATAATGACACAAATAATCGAAATTTTTCGAAAAACTAATATGATCAAAAATTCCTGTTGAACTATTCCTGTTCCCATCAATGTTCTTTATGGAGATTTTTTCAAATTTTTAGATCAATCCAATGAGAAATAAGGAGGGGTACAAAAGTTTCTTTACATATTGTTGGCGAAAAACGCATTTTCATTTCACTTGCCACGAAAATTAAATTAAATATTTATTTTTTTATTAAATACATATTTGTTTATATTTATCTCGGGATTTGTTTTTTTGAATTCTTAATATTGTAATATGTAATTATGTAACATGCAGTGTACTATTGTAATATGTATTGTATTCTATATGTAAGTCAAAGATTTGCATAAGCATGCTAAGTTACAACTTTCTATATTAAGCCGTTTGGCTATCACCACTTCTACCGTACAGACAGACAGACAGACACATGAGTTACGTTATAAGGGTTTTTTGGTGGTCATACCTACAAAACCCTATAAATGGTAATCCGTTTAGCATTTCCTCTGTAGTACAATGCGCTAAGCATAGAACATCTATTAATTGACACTAATATTTGAACTGAGTAACATTGAATATAAAAATAAATATTAAAAATAACATATTGCAAATTCCCCTTTTTTGGAAATTTTCCCTCGACACACCAAAAATTCCCTGAAAAGGGAAAAGGGAAAAGGGAAATTTCCTGTCATGTAGCAAGATTAAAAATAGATAAGAGACTCGTTATTGTTTTCAAAAATTTTAGTTTATTAAAAGCAAAAAAGAATACGATAATTAAAATGATGTATCTTCTTTTTGCAAAAAAGATTCAGAATACAATTGAAATTGCAAGTCTTATTTCATATGTCGTCATACATATTGCTTTGTTCTATCCACAGTGATTTCTTTTGAAATGATATATATGCAATTCTAATTCCATTTACCTGGAATAATATTCAGTAGAGATGAAATAAAGGAGAGATCTTTGTTTTGTTTATTTAGATTTGTAATACAACATAGTGTGTCATGCATATGTTACATGGTTGTTTTATTGTTCTTGTTTTATTTTGACGAAGGAGAGAGCGTTCCTCAGCAGATGTGGGCTGCTCTAACGCTGACCGTTCAAAACCAATCACGTTGTTATGCTTTTCATTTATTACACATCGATAAACTCGATGTCTGGAACACGATACATCTTGATCGCTATTTCCAACAGGATGGGATTTATGTAATATGTTTTGGGTTGCATCCTACATGCGATATTGGATAAAAAGGGTTACTATAAAATTTTTCTTTTTCTCTAATGGAATCTGAGAAAAGTATTATAGGTATTTTGTTACATAATATTACACATACATATAAAGGATGTCCCAGTCAAGTGGCTAATAATTGCTATCTCGGTTATTATTACAGATAGAGATTCCTTTAAATAGACAAACTTCGAGTTAGGTAAACTTAAATAGATTCTTTACTTCACAAATAATGTTATTGCCACAAGACGTATATTTCGGCTAGGAAGCCATCTTCAGTAGTTGAATAAAACTGAGAAATGACAAGTTATTGAAATTATATATACACAAACTAATCTCTAGAAATTACATATCTTAAGCTGCGTACACACGGGATAGAAAACTAGCTTCTAGTTTTTACTATAGTTATAGTAAACTAGCATATATGATCACATGAGCTCTTGTTATAGTCAGCTATACGCAAAATTTTACTATCCTATAGTCGAACTATACGCTATATAGAAATATTACTATACAGGTGGGCCACACGAGGAGGAATCAAAAGTAAACGTATAGTATATTTGTAGAGTTGCTATAGGGTGCATTCGAGTTGTACAGAGTAGAGCGAGCGCTGAGCGAACAGTTGATGGTGACGTCATGAATAGAGCACTAACGGAGCGAGCGTTCTTGTGACGTAATGTTTATAAAATCTAACCCTACAATTTTAGGCGGCGTTTTTACTGTCAGATTAGTTCACGTCAGTCATGAATCAAAATTATAAAATACCTCGGTTTTTACTTGATTTTTTTAATGATGAATAAATAAAATTAATTAAAAATTAAATAATTAATGAATTAATTTAATGAATTTTTTCCATTTTAATTTTATGCACGGTGTATTTTAATAATTTTTTTGCTGTTTACAGAACGTCCCATATACATAAAATGGCCCTACTCTGTAGCTATAGACAAATAACAATATTATTTGTCTATTGTTATTTGTCTAAGGCTATTAGTTTTATTTTATTTATAATTTAATTTTAAACTTTGATTTCTTTCCCGCCGTTCCCCCACTTTTTTACGTCATACTCCATATGCTCGGTCTTAAAACCCCGAACACATAGAGCGCACTCTAAATGCTCGCTCGATCGCAAAACGAATGCAATTGAGTGTACTCCGAGCGTCAAATCGAACACGTTTGAGTGTACAGAACGTGCTCGGAACGCTCGGAACGTCAAATCGAATGTACCCATAGTTGAATTTTGAGCGTACATCAATTTTTGGTTGAAATGTTTGTGAAAAAAAGAGGCAAAAAGAAAGAAAAGGTCTGTTTGGACAAAACAATGGCCTATGCTAACTAAACTACTTTTTCTTCATTTTTAGACATTTTCTTTTGTATTTATAATTTATTTTGTATTCTTAATGTATTAATATGTAATTATAATATATAGTTTATAATTGTTCTAATTGTTCAAAAATAAAAGCAAACTTGTAAAACAGAATAATAAAATTTTAATATTTATAACCTTCACTTTTGTTGTTTAAACCAGGGGTTCTTAAACTTATGTAGTTCGAGGACCCCCTATTGAAAAACATTTTTTTTTGCGGACCCCATCGCAACCCTAGGCATTTTACGTCCTTCTTGAGACTTAATTTCTGGCTCAATAATCTCATAGGCACTACGTTGAAATAAATATTGGTAAAAAAGTATCGCTGGTTATTTTAATAAATGGTTTTGCGCACATACAGGGATGAACTTTTTTATTAGCATATAGGATAAAAAACATAAAATGAATAAAAATAGCAGTAAAAAGAATTAAAAAAGTTACAAATTATAATACCTTAAACTCATACAAACATTTCTTGGTCAAATATTGGTCAAATTAGATCTTATTGTTTAGTTATGTCAATAACTAGTTAGGCTAAAAGTCTTTACCATGTAGGATTCTTATTAAATGAGTTATTTGAATAAAAGCGAAAATTTGGGGGATGTAATGTTAATGTCAAAATTGTTTCGCGGATTCCCGGTAATGAATACGCGGACCCCGAGGGTACGCGGACCCCGAGGGTCCGCGGACCCTAGTTTAAGAACCGCTAGTTTAAACCAATGCATGAATAACCTCCACTAGTTCACCTACTTTCCGCTATGGAAAAAGAACATAGAAAAACCGCTAGAGCCAGAGCTATCAACTATCTACTATCCAGTGACGGATCTTCGCATGAGACAAAAAAGGCATTTGTCTTGGGCCCGTAATTTTCAAAGGCCCGGATTTGGGAGGTGAGGTCTTTTTTTTTTGCTCTTTACTTGGATTTGGGAGGTGAGGTCCTTTTTTTTGCTCTTCACTTGGATTTGGGAGGTGAGGACCTTTTTTTTTGCTCTTCACTTTGAACGCCTCTAGGTTGAGGGCCCGTAAAACATAGGTTGAGGGCCCGTAAATCATAGGTTGGGGACCCGAAAATCAAAAATGTCTTGGGCCCGGCGAAGGCTTGATTCGCCACTGCCGCTATCCGTTCTTGTTGGTATAGCTGCAAGTTTTCGTATAGTCTATAAAGAAGGTATTCACACGGAGATAGTTTTCTACTATACTATAGCTAAAAAAAACTAGCGTATAGTTCAACTATACGAATAGTTTGGGACTATACGAAACGGTCACACAGCTATAGTGACTCTATAGCAGAACTATACGCTAGTTTTCTATCCCGTGTGTACGTAGCTTTAGAAGGTATTGTATTTCTGTCGGCCATTCACAAATTGATTGTTTCACATTTTCAACGGATGGACTGATTTTAACGTCTATGATTTCTAAATCTATTGTTTAACGGCAATAAATTCTCACGTTTGTTAACATATTGGAGCATTTCGTTATGCATGTATGTAATTCACAAGTAAGTATTCAAATACTTATTTTAATTGTTATTGAGTCTTCGTCTCAAATCTTCTCTTCTCTCTAAAACGTCCTCCATCAATTTCCATCCTTGTCCTTATTCACACAACGCGCCTTTTCTTGTTCCATCTTTAAATTATATTTCTCCACAATTCTTCATTATAAGGTCCAAGGTCTCTCTTTCCTCTCCACATATCCTGCACATTCTTTGTTTATCCGTTCTCCAGTACTCATTTTCTCTTTCCTCATTTCCGCACCTAAATCTAGTTATTACCTTCTTTTTTAATCAATTACTTTACAAGGATTTTGAGGTACTCGGGTGTTTGCGTTGTCCAAGTTTTCTTGTATTTACTGTTGTACCTCAAATTTTTTAACCTCTCACTTCTTTCTTGTTCTTGGATGTCCCTCTTATTTCTACGAGTAGTGTCATATCTTGTCCTTCCGACCTCTTTCTTGATATTTCCTTAGTTATCCTTTTGCTTCCCACCTGGATTGCATTTTTCCTTGTATCTCTTTTCTCTCTATTAATGTCCAGCACTAATACAGCAATTTTTTTTCTGGATGTCTTATTATCCTCTCTTAGAATTTAATGGCTAATTATTATTTATTATAATATAAACCTTCAAAATACAACTTAAGACTGAGTTGTTTAAAAAATTTGTTCATATAAGTATTTGTTGGGCAAGCAACTTTGCAGGATGTTGTACGCTTTTGCATGCTAATACATCAGAAGCATTTTAACTGTCATCAGATGCCAATCTTTTGTAGATTGCAGTTAACTTAGAAAAGAAGTTTTTTTAATAACTTTTTTCCGAATATCGAGGAAGTTTTTATAGATAAATATTCTTTCAGTGCATTTTTATCAGTTTTAACACGCAATATTGTCGTTACATTTTATGGGTTTTAAACATCCCTTGTTGTTTATCTTGTGACGGTTAATTCATTTATGTTTTGTCGACGTTGGATCTGATTGCAGGGTAGTTGAATGCTGGTTATTGTAGACAAACAATTCTCTGTAATAAATCATAATTCAATCGATAACTATTATTTAAAATTATACAAGAGCTGTGCTAAATACCAAGTGAAAATATTTCAAATATCAAATACCGATCAACGTATTAAAAATATCAAATACTTTTAAAATGTATTTGAAATATTGTATTTCAAATACTTTAAATGCATATGAAATACTAGAAGCATTTCAAAGACTATGCTTATAATTGAAGTATATCTAACACTGAAAACTGTTTAAATTGCTCAGGTATTTGAAATATGGCAGGTATTTCAAGTATGAAAAGTATTCGAAATACCCAAAATTAATGAAATATCGACAAAAAATCAAAGAAATATTTTAATTTCCATAATCTAGATTAAATTAGTTTTAAAAAATAAATTAAATAAATAAGCAGAAAAATATAAAAATGTCTAAGTTATAAAATATAAAATATTTTTTTGTGTCCACCAATTTCTATTCGTTGACAGACCTTAAAATATTACTTTATATCACTCGGGACATTTAGATTTTTAAATTACCTTCATACTTTGGATCCCATTGCAGTCCAAACTGTGACAAAATTATTTGAAATAAAAGAAAATATTTGAAATAGTAGGAAAATATGTGAAATACTAGGGGAGATTTGAAACATTAGGGAAGATTTGAAATACTAGGGAAGTATATGAGGCGCTGAGTTCCAAAACTCACTATTATACTTGCATCCTGTCATTTTTCAGATATCTCAAAAAATTTTTGGTAAGCTGAATTTGGCCATTTGGGCTATTTCCTTTTTGTTGTTTTATTAAACTGGCATTTAGTCTATCCACGGAAGAGGAAAACTATTTTCCTTTAAAAATATAGCGACAATAATGACTTTTAGTTTGCGAGGAGCGAGTTTTGGAACTTTGCAGTGCAAGAAAACAGTTTTGGAATTAACTTATCTGCAAGAAAACAGTTTTGTTTCTTGCAAGCTATTGAGTAGTTCAGTCGAAGGGTGGAAACCAGGATAATTTACCAATTAATTAAATAGTAAAATACTACTAACAATAAAATATAAAAACTAAAAAAGTATTGAAAAAAGGATTCAATATAAAATAAAACATAGAATAAATCATAATCATAGATAAAAATTATGTTTTATGACAAGGATGTGCCTTGTCCAATTCTTAGATCTTCAAATTCTTCATATAAATAGTAATTATTTTTTTCTTCGTGGTCCTCGTTTTCTTCTTCCGGGGCATCACCATTGCCAGCCAAAATTTCACGATAAAAGTTTAAACTTTCTATTCCTCGCGAGTCTACCCAAAAATGCTTTTGAAGAAGTTTGTCTACGTCAGTCAATTTTTCAGGCTTTGTGCTTACAGTGTGAGGTAACTAGCGTGGCTTAATCATTGCGAATGTTTTCCCTTTTTTATAAATGCGTTTGGGAACACCTAAATTTGACCGGTAGTGCTCCTCCCCTTGTACCGATATAATTACCCTTATTGAGATTGTGTTGATCTTTTGTCAGTTTGACACCATTTGGACAATGTTTGCTGCGTATGCTTGTGAATAAAACCGTCTTGAGCCGATTTGGAGACGTTAGAATAATATCTTTCATGGAATCTGCGAATGTCTTGCATACAAAGTTGTTTACAAACCAAAACCTTCTTTTTACCATGATGGCAGTCTGGCATTTTGGGCAGAGCCTTGGCCTTGTATCTGTAATGCGTGAAAACAGTATCTATAATTATTTAATACTAAATGTTAGAAATTTAATCAACTTTCAAAAGCAGAATACTGAGCCTAGTCAAACAATAATTTTTTAATGCTTACTCTTACCTTCCAAGTTTGGTGATGTTTTTCTTCCACTTTTGAGGCTGGCGCTTTCTTCTTCTTGTACGATTCGCTTCTTCCATTACAAAAACTTACAAATTACTAATAATTACTCGAAAAGTAAAGTTGAAACAGAGAGGATACAAACTACAAACAAAAGACTCGACAAAGAGGTACCACGTAAGCAGGTTATGGTTGCAAGGAGCGAGTTTTGTTCTGTTCCACGCAAGGAAGAACTTTTTGTTCCTCACTTGTCAATACAAGGGAAGAGTTTTGGAACTCACATCGACTTTCAGAAGCTAAAAACAAGACAATGAGCGAGTTTTGTTTATTTTTCACCTCACTAACTGAAAAAGGGTGGTGATATCTATCAAAAATCTGTGCCATCTCAATTTAAAAAAAAAGCAAGTAGCAAGTTTTGGAACTCAGCGCCTCATATATTTTTTTTATTTATTTATTACTAGCCATCGGCATAAGACGCCATATTAGTCAGCTTCAATATACATTTTATAGTACATGTATAATAATTGTAAATTTTGTAAAAAAGTTAGTCTGTGTCGTGCGTATGGCGGCCATTGAAAATATATATGGTCCAGGCTGAAGTTGCAGAGAGGCGAATACAGTACACCGATTCTATGGAGATAAGTTGGATGACCAGTATGTCCAGATCTCAATCTGCATATGGTTGTCATTAATTTGCATTCTGCGGTAATTTTGTAGAACCAAGGTTTTTTTAATGGTGTCTTGTCAATGGCTGCGTATTTTCTTCCTTTATAAATCCATGATGCAGTCCATTCATTTACTCACACTGAATTTATATTACGGTTTATAGTATTATAAACATCCCGACGAGAAAGCGAAATATTTGGAATACTAAGAAATATTTGAAATATGTACTAAGAATATATTTGAAATACTTCTAAAGAATTTCAAATACTGACGTTTTCAGACAACAAATACAATCAAATACAAATACCACGGAGACAGTATTTGCATATACAAATACCAAGAGCATTATTTTTAGGTATTTCAAATACAATATTTGTCACACAAGGCCAGAGATTAATTACATCCGAACAATAGATATGAGATATTTATTATATAATTTATATAGATTTTTTTCTAAAAGTAAGTTTCTTGGTAAAATTTCTTAGAAGTTTTTCTTGGTAAAATGTATTAAATTTGTCAATTCAGTTACAAAAATTAACTTCGATATTTTCGAAAAAATCCGTTGCGTTATCATGCTCTCTTCCAAATACACATTCCAACTATGATGTAAAATATTCAGCGAGCAATCCATTTTCATTTTAAAAATGCAAAACTATTAGCAGATATTGCTTAGCAGATCTTAGTTCTGTTATTACTTAGTAAAACTGTTTATAAGCATTTTTGTAATTAAAAATTTGTATATTATCCATTTCCTAGCTTCGGCTGGAACTATACAGTAATTTCTTTTTTTAAGTTATATGTCTGCATTCAAATATAAAGTGATTTTTTTAATGTTGACTAATCTGCTCAAAACGTCACTGGATTTCAAAATCTAATTCTGCACGAAACTAAGTAATGAATAATAGAAATTAATAATACAAATTCATCGAAAAAATTGTCTTGTGAAAATATTGTTTCTAAAAATTGTAAGTTGGCAATTCCTTATTGGAAGTTACTTTCGGAATGGAGAAAAACATTTTGAGTATTTTCTTTATTTGCTTATGATCACAATATGTATTATAATACAAATATATTTATTCAAATATGTTTATCTACAACCATCAAATAATAAATGCAATATGTGTCTAACTGTAAATACATACTGTGACGAATATGTCTTTATTTGCCTCATGGGACGCCTATGGTGGAATTCCGTGGAATATTCGGTTATTTCATATGGAAACCATGGAAAAATCTAGAAGTCTTTAGAAAATATGGAATATTGTAACAATCGAACTGAGTTTACTTGTTAACGAGATGTTTTTATGTAGTTAGTCGGTTTGTAAGTCTTGTCCAAGCCAACGGAGTGGCCGAGCGCATTAAGTCGTGCGGTTTAGACGTGAAAACAGTCTGTACCGAGCGGTCGGTGGTTCGAGCCTCCTTCGTTGGTGATATTATTCGGGCGATAATAATATGTTTACATTACTCCCATTTTCACAATCATCCAGGTGTAGAAGCTCGCCCCCTAGCATCGGCGACTAGCCTCGTTGCAGAAATAGGCCGATGTAAAATAAATAAAATTAAAAAAAAGTCTTGTCTAGACAAGATACTGAAAGTTTGTGCCTCCGGGCGGAAAAAGTATGTTAGTATTCCGTAGTGTAATATTTTAAGTGTTAATAAAATTTACTTTCTGAAACATTCTGCGTTTTTGTATGAAGAATCCGAACACATAACAACACGTTAAAGCTGCTCTATTTTCAATTGACGCTCAGGAATTCTGTGATTTTAAATTTACTATTTTTCTAAATATAAAATTATATAGTTTTGGATAAAATTTTGTATATGACTCGCATATAATGCCAAAATTTCAGGAGGATGAAGTTAATTGAACACATCCGAGTGTATGCGTGTGGCAAAATGGTGACATTGCTCCATAATGTGTTTAAACAAAATATTATTGTTATATAACCTCAAATTGGGAAGTCAAATTTGAAGAGAAGGGCAGTGATAATGCCAACATAAATAAAAAACAAATTCCATGGCTTTCTAGACTACTTATATTTTCGGTTATATTGTATTTGCTATAAGCATGGCTAAAGAAATGAAGAATAAGGGCTAAGTTAAATCAAATAGCTCCAACACCATTCACCAATAAAATGGTATCTTCTCCTCTCGTAATAAAATGACTAACAAATACCCACAGCTGATAAAGCAAAATACCTTATGCGGCAATTCTGTTGCAAATTTGTAAGCTACAGACGATCTTATCTAAGGAATTGTTTTATGCGTTGTTGGACAGTTTCTTATAGATTTTGCCTGTAAGCTTACACGTTTGACACAGAAATGCAATATTATGGCGCAATTCTGTGGCAAATCTATAAACTACAGATGACCGTATCTAAGGAGTTGTTTTATATGTTGTTGGACAGTTTCTCATAGATTTTGTCTGTAAGCTTACAGGTTTGCCACAGAAATGCCGTATTATGGCGCAATTCTGTGGCAAATCTATAAGCTACAGATGACCGTATCTAAGGAGTTGTTTTATGTGTTGTTATGGAAGTTTCTTATAGATTTTGTCTATAAGCTTGCAGATTTGCCACAGAATTGTACCATTAGTCTCCATTCAGATAGAGGACGGACATACTCTCCACGTACGTGGAGAGAATATATTGTGGCAAATATGAAGCAGTTAGTCATAAAATTAAGACAATAGTATTGGCTTTTAAGGATAAAATTTAGGTTTAAACACAAAAAATGACAATATACAACAAGTTACAAGTAATTCTAAAACCTATATGGACACAACTATATGCGTACAACTGTGGGGTAGTGTAGCAATTAAAATATTGATGAAATTCAGAGATTACAATCCAAAATTGTACGTACTATAACAGGCGCATCTTGGTATGTGTTTAATAACAGCATACATCAAGATCTACTGATGCTGACAGTTAGAAAGAAAATCTTTAGAACCAGTACATAAAATATCAGGCGATTGGAACCACATCCTAATCTGCATACCATCCAGCTCATGGACAATAACCTAAAAGTTAGACGTTTACAAACATACATACTGTTAGAACTAACTAATAGTTAATTTATATATATAATCTCATTTATACATTCCGGTTGTACTATTCACATCAATATGTATCACTTTAGTTTTACATAGACGAATGCTATGTATTTTAAAATTACAGTTTACAAATTTCTGTTAAAATGTTCCTTTTGTTTACAAGCATTGATATAGATCCCATCAAATGTTCCTAATTGCAATTGCAGAATCGAATATGTAAATTTCAATGTTTTTATCAATGATAGACTACCGAGGATAACGTACGCATATATTAAATTCCATGTTTTTATTACATTTGAATTGTAAATGACAGTTATTTTCTTATATCCTGCAAAACAATACGGTAACAATTGTAAAAATAAAACTTTCTGGAGAAAACTAAAATTTTAAATTTACTTTTTCTAGAATATAAATTTCTGTATCAATTATGTTTTACACTATCAATTTAGTATTTATTGATTAAAATATAAGTTATAGCAATATCCTTGCTGTAATTTATATTTTATGTTCTTAACAAGTATGATTTCAATTACAACCCCTTTTTTACTTACGTCCACGTGCTTTTCGTTTACTTCCGAATCTAGTTGCATCAGCCAAAAGGCATTCTCGAACCGTTCACCGTCGTTGTTGATCAGGATTGGCATTAAGGAAATTTCTCTTAACCGTTAAGTATAACACCCCCAGTCCCCAGTATTATTTAGCATATCACGCGTTCGCTAATGTTTTATAAATAAGAAACTTTTGAAACTCGTTTTTCATCAGCAATTCTATGTTTTAATATTTTTCATTTAATACACTACATTTATCTTTTTTCTTCTTATTGAAAATCACAAAAAAAATTGATCTTTAGAAGAACTGGTCGCATAAAAATTCCAAGTGTACCTACTATGTTGGTTAACGTCATATGCATTACTTAAGAGCACCTCAAGTAAAGTTCGATTATCCAGAGAAGTCCAGTCAAGGTCATATGACTAAAATAGTAATTAACGTACTGATGTGTTTCTCTCTCATTCACATTGGCAAAATAGTAAGAAAAATACAAATGAAGCATGTCAAAATTTGTTGTTTATCTGTATGGTATAACTACACAAACGTACTTACATAATTCGAATATGACCTTGACTGGACTACTTTAGATAATCGAACTGTAGGTTTGCAAGTTGTGCACCGAACAGGGACTCTAAACAAGTGGGGCGCATTGAGACAAAAATATTGTTGGCAATATAAAAAAAAATCGAAATTTTGCAGCTAAATTGGTCGTATCGCTTGGTGCATTTGAAAAAGGTCATTGTGAACGCAAAACTTGTCACATAAATAATAAATAGTTATCGGTGTGATTGTGGCAGGCATAAACGTTGAAAGTGGATGTCATATATAAACTATATGCGAATATCATCATTAGAGTGGACCATACAATTTATTACTAAACAGTCAACATTTTAGCGCAAACGTAGATCGATAGAACACGCTGATCTAGTTCAAAAGATTTTCTAAATTATCTTATATTTCAATAGAACATGAAATTTTGGATTCTCTTGGTATAAGCAATATCATTGAAAAAAAATTAAGCTTTAAATCTATAGTTCTTTTAGAAATACTTTTATTTATATGTTATTTGCAAACCGCTTTTGTGAGTGGGTACTATTTAAAAATAAAAAGTTTAGCATTTTAGCTAAATAAAATATTATTTTTATTATTAGAGTTGCCGTGGTTCCGTGGTAAAATGGGTGCCTACGGAGCATAAGGACCCGGGGTTTAATCCCCCTACTGATCATCTCAACCTCAAGTAGGTAATACTTAAAATGAGTACCTGTGTATACAGAGATAATAGGATCTGTCAAAATGTCACACTGACCACGTGGGTTTCATATCTATGACCGGCGGTCTAGAAAGGGAAAACTTATCTTCTCCGTCCCTATGCGCCTATCTAAGCGTTTGGGAACCTATTATTATTTATTTATTAAATATTAATTTTATTAACGGGTTATTTCTAAACGGACTTTAAGAAAACTATTTTTGTATGCGATGTAAACATGTATAAACTGCTCAATATTCATAAAAACAAAATTTTAAATCACTCTACAGGTCTATTCTGGTGATCCATAGCCACCTATTTTATTGAATTGAAATAAATGTTAAAACTCCAATCTTTATAACTTTTTTATTTATCGATTATAGTTATAATAAGTTAGTAACATTTGATTCTTAATATTTGTATTATATCAATGTAACAGGTGGCTATGAAGCATTGGAGTTATAATTGGTTTACTTGGGTTTTACTTTTCTTAATCAACTCATAAAAATGTTCATTTATTTATCCAATATTCTTGTTTTCCTTTGTGTCTCTTGTAATAAAGAATTAAGTAATTCTTAAGCAGTTCAAAAACACCCTGTACATCTATATACTGTATAAGTATCTTTTTACCACGTCAGTAATTCCTTTTGTCGATGCTTTTGGTTACTTTACCCATAAAGTATTTCCGAGTGTATGAGTTTGACCATTTCTCTGTTATATTTGTTACGATATTTAATGTCCTAATTTAGTCCAGTTTCAAAGTAGGATTGTGTGGAATCCGAAAGGTCTTTTGCAAACCCCAAGGTCTAAAAGATCTTGGATACGTCTAGTGCTGTTATTTAACTAACCATCTTTATGGCTGGGGATTTCTCTTGCACGCAGTGTGTTCATCCAAGTTGGTCATTACATTATCATTTATTTTGGTAGATGTAGAACTCCTTAGCTAGATAACGTATTCTAGACGTGGATGATATACAAAAATGGACGATTTAACTACCTCCAAGAAAATATATTTTTTCGCGAAAACATATTAAACTTATTTGGGAGATGGCAGAAAGTTATTTAGAACGCGAGGGCAAATATTTTGGTAAGAGATTGTATTTTATATGTTGAAAGTAAAAGGAAAAGTTAAAAACTAAAAGGTATGAAAAAACTTCTACATACACTTAATAAATTTTTCAAATTATGTCTATTATATCCCTTGAATTGATTCTAATCGTTCATTAAGGCATTTTATCCTACGTGACTAAGATTTTGGACATCCAGCAAATCCATTTTATCCACTAAAATCTGTTAACTTCCTGCTAACTACTTGGCAGATTTGAACAATTTAAGAAGTTACCGATAAGTTGTGTAGTTATGCGTAAGGATACCATAAATAACCGCATGTTACCTTTGGTTGCGGTGTAAGTTAATGTCAGTTTCATGTACAGACCGTCGACACGCATACTATCTCGCTCAGGTTATCAATTTATTGGCCCATTTCTCCGAACACACCGCAAATTTGGTTAGTAACGAAACTTGGATTGAGTTTAGTTAGAGTAATTAATTTACACAACAATACTATTGAAAATTGCCTGCATAACTTTATCAATCAGTATTAACAGCCCGTGAATGAGATCTAAACTTTTAGGACAGTCTACTTTATCAAAAAATCGTTTAGTTTAGTTTAGGGTAGGTTAGGTTAAGCGATCTCCAATTTTATGGTATTATTACAACACATTGTTTATACGATAACATTAGTGGAGCATGAGGAAATTGACCTATAGGTATATTAACTAAAAATTTTGACAAAAATGGAATGTAATGGATAGCATGATTCAAATAAAGTGGAAAATTTTAGAGCTGTGTGGGGTTTGACATTGCTTGACAGAAAAAACGGACACTTATAAACAGAGTTCTTGGTGATATTACATAGTCAACAGATCGTTCTCTAGGTCTTCGACAAACACGTTTACGGTCACCTGGTGATCATTATCTAAACCGGCACTCGTCTGTAAATAAAGGTGAATGCCAATTATTGACAGTCAAGCTGCCGCTACTTTGGGAAAACGAAGGCGTTCTAATCGGTAAGGTGGGAGCAGTTTCGGCTCTGTAACTGGCCTGCTCGCTCTCAGTTCTGCTTCGTTTAACTTCTGGGATATTGCTTTTGCCGAAGTTGTCACTCCACAACCTTGATCAAAATGACGAACAACTAAATTTCCTGTATCGCGTTGATATCGTAGTATCGTGGATACAATAAATCAGTCTTTCAACTCGATACTTATCACGGCCGCTCGATAGTAATCAAGGCCTCGCGATAGTTATTACAGCCGCTCGATATTTATTACGGCCACTCAATAGTTATAACAGTCCGATCCTGCTCTTTTTACGAACTCTCCCGTTCTATGATATCGCTGAATAGCATCATTCATTGTACTTTGTAGCAACTTAAGGTAGCGTTAACATAACGAACACTTCGCCCATCTTCATTTAAATCGACGCCTCTAGTAATTTCTTCAGTCGTTTTAAAACTTGTGTATTAATTACGCACTAGAACAGGGTTTTCCAAACTATACTCCGCGTAGCCTTGGGAGATCGTTGAGAAAGTTGGAACGTTGAGAATAAAAAATCACTTTTACAAAAATTTGGCCAGTATTATATAAACGCATGATTCAAATATTATAAAATGTAAGTTAAGGCAAGACATAAAAGAAGACTGGAAACGACAATGGCAAAGTCTAACAAACAACAAACTTCCATATAAAAGAAGACACCAAACCCTGGTCTCCAGTGGGCAACAGAAAAGAAGAAATAGTTCTACCAAGACTCAGAATTGACCACACATTCATTACACACCAACATCTAATGAAAAGAAAAGAGGTGGAAAACTGTGACAACTGCAATAAAACTGTAACCGTAGAACATATAATCCTGGAGTGCCAACTATATGAAGAACTCAGACGAAAGCACAAAATACCAGACAACTTGAAAGAAGCTCTAAGCCCAGAAAATGAATACATTTTATTAGCCAAAGAAGCAGATCTGTTCCAAAAATTTTAATTCTCAAATGTTGTATTATTTCTAAATTACCTAACTTAAATGTCTTATTATAAAATTGTAAATATGCCTGATTGTAAATTAATGTCAACATTCACCTTTGTAAATCAATGTAAATTACTGTAAATGTACCGGGGTGCTAAGAACCTAAGCAGTTATTAGCACCCAAATTATATACAAAATTTAAAAAATAAAAAAAAATGTAAATATTAAAGAAAAAGTTACATTTTCAAATATATTGATTGAGGAAGAGTGGTTTTACAAACGTTCAAATTTTTAAGAAGGATAATGGGAATCCATTGGCCTGACACCATAAGCAACGAAGAACTGTGGTGAATAACAAAACAGTCAGAGATCGGAAATGACATACCCTTGCGCAAATGGAAATGGTTGGGACACATACTTAGGCGAGACTCAGACAACATAACCAGACAGGCCCTTCACTGGAACCCGCAAGGAAAAAGGAGGATCGGACGACCGAAGATCACATGGAGGCGCACAGTGGAGAAAGAATTGCGAGAAATGGGAAAGTCGTGGGGCGAAATCAAAATCTTAGCACCAGATGGAGATGCTTTATTGAGGCCACCTAGATAAAAACAGCTGATTTTTTCCACAGGACCACCGCCATCATAAAGTACTTGTATAAAATACATTCTAGCAGCAGAGTAGAAATAACTTGGCCTAATATTTTCTAACAGAGATATTATTGACCATGGAAACGTTACATATAAGTATGAAAAAAAATTTCGTCAAAATTTTTCGTTTTATCAAAAAACGTCTCAAATAAAAGTTATTAGTTATTGCATTTATAGCAACTTTTGTTCAATAAATTTTTTCGAAATATTTTTCTGTTGCTATATATTCGCAAAAAGCTTAAAATCGACACGTGTAAACTCCCATTTTTAGTCAACCGATTTTTACCAAAAGTTGATCAACTCAATGGCACATTGATGTCAAAAGCTTACATATGTAGTTTCATAAAAATCCTTTTAGCCGAATTTGCTCTGCACGTGTACACAGACAGACGGACAGACGGACAGACGGACAGACGGACAGACGGACAGACGGACAGACGGACAGACGGACAGACGGACAGACGGACAGACGGACAGACGGACAGACGGACAGACGGACAGACGGACAGACGGACAGACGGACAGACGGACAGACGGACAGACGGACAGACGGACAGACGGACAGACGGACAGACGGACAGACGGACAGACGGACAGACGGACAGACGGACAGACGGACAGACGGACAGACGGACAGACGGACAGACGGACAGACGGACCGACAGACATCATGCTAAAAATAATCAAAACGTTATGTAAGGAACGCAATTCGTGGAGATCCATCGAAATCTCGAAACGTCAAACTCGGTATGATCACAATACCTCCCTTATATATGTTTACGGTCGGTAAAAAGAAGCTATTAAAAGTGAAATTTATTAGGGGTTCCATGGCAAAATTCTTTCTAGAAAAGGGCTCTGCTGGCAATAAGTTTGGGAAACTATGAACTAGAACAATAATACTGACAGTACAATTATTTTAAGCTCACTATAATAAAATTTAGTATCTCTTTGTACAGAATAAGCAAGAATATGCAAGTCATAGATATCTTTATTTGAGACACTACTGGTTGTTGCAAAGTAACTGATATCAGTACCTGGAATATACGAATTTGTTCTCATCCTTCCAAACTATCATATTTCATTCAAATGTCAATTTTAAAATAAGTTTTGAAGGAAACTCATTAAATAAGAAAATTGAATAATAACACTGCCATTGTCATACAAAGTAGGTATATGAGATAAAAAACATTTTAAAACCCAAGTAAATTTTCAATTCTCATGCTGTTCTAACAATCCACTGAAATTCCTACTATGACACTGAACTATATACCATATAAGCCAGGATTTTGTTCGACAAATCAATTTTTCTTTTCAACTTCATATCCTCTTTAATGTTCTTTGTTTAGTATTGTTCCAATTACTTGTCTTGCTGCTGCTCTGTTCAGCATTGTTTTCACCGTACATGAGTTTTCAATTAATTTTCAATCATACTTGTCTATTGCTTCTTTATTTTCACGCCATTTATTTCAGTTTATCTCCACTTCAACACTCTTGACATCATTTTATACGTCAATAAAATTATTTCATCTTCACAGATGGAGAGATAATTTTAGAGTTATTAATTTGATTTAAATTATTAAAAGGTTCGTGTCCTGTAATTTACAAGTTGAATAATTAATGTATGCATTTATCATTGCAAGGAGTGAAAATTTATCTTTTTTAAATTCTAAATTGTAGAAGGAAAATGAATATAGGTTTAACTCAGTGCTGAATAGAGAGATGGTGCTGCAGTCCACGTTCGGGATCTGTGCGTTGACGATGCGGAGATATTTAAATTAAATTATCTTGTTTTATTCTTATCAAATTCTATAAAAATAACAAAATGCCTATAAAAAGTCATTCTGAAAGCAAGTAGTAGAGTAGTTACAAATATTATGTTAATATCAGGTTGTCAGGAAAGTTACGCCGTATTTTCATATATGCAGGTTTATGGAAGTATAAGCAGGAATAAACGGTGTAGTCAGACGTCTGGGGGTCTTATTATACTCCCAAATAAATAAATGTGCACACGAGTGTTAAATCATACATTTCCATAATAAAACAAAAGTAATATTACATTACAGAAAACTATTTAAAAGTTTGTTAGTAGAGATATTAAATTACAACGCTCAAATAATAGTCCTTATAGTATGTGGCGCCCGTTGCGCTGGTTTCGTAGGAGAGACGCAGGCGTCGCGGCATCACATAGGTCTACGACTAAGATCGTAGGACCCGCCACACGTGGTGACTAATAAACGGTTCTGCTGAGAAACTTGTGATGTGTGCGGATTTAACCTGCAGCAGAATTGCAGATAAATCGTTGAAATTGTAACACGCGATTTTTACTACGGGGGATAGATAGAGTAAAAACAACTATCCCTACCGCTGACAACCAAAATGTAACAGAGCACAAATATACTACGGGGGGATAGATAGTGTAAAAACAACTATCCCACCCGGTGCCACCAGAATGTAACAGTGCAATCTTACGGGATTAAAGAAATAATAATTTATATCTATAAAGAACAATCCCACCGATTGCCCCCAATGGTAAAAGGTGCGAAACTACGAGTTAAAGATAATTTATATAAATAATTAAGAACAACAATCCCAACCGCTGTACCAGTTGTAAAAGTGGTAATTACGGGGGAAAATGATAAGTAAACAAATAAACTATGCAAGGTATTTACTTAACTGTTCAGCTGCCACCACCTAATTTATTAGTATCAAAAATTAGGAAAAACTTCTAATCAAAATCTCTAGTGGTATTATTGGCAATCTCAATATTAAACAATTTCATAGCTTTAATATATTTATTAATAAAAACAACTTAAAAACTAACAAAAGAAAACTACATATTATATCATGAAATAAATCTTACCTAAAATTAATCTACTTACATGTACAATTCTTACAATCTTCACTTAACATTTTATCTATTTTAAATTCTGTTTCTCTTCATTTTGATTATTATACTTTGTAAGAACTACATTTAGTAGTACATAACCGAATGCTTGTACATGAATGACTCTAACAGAATGACGGTATATAACAGAATGAATGTAAATGATGGAATGACCGTCGTGCTAATTTTGTAGGCTTATATAAGCAGCCCTCAGACAATAGAATACCTGTACATCTGCTTCTAATAGTTTAGCTTTAGAAACAGACGTTGGAAAAGAATTATTTCACATTAAAATAATTCTTTTCACCTATTTTTTGTATGCCCTTTTGTACAATTTACTGAATACTTCTAATGGTCTAAGGGTACTTAAGTCAAGGTTATACTTTTGACCGTAACTAAGTAAGGTTGACCATCATGTTAAGATAACAATCTTAAGGTAATAATATAGATTTTACAAAATATAAAATTAACAGCGTTTTTACACTGCTACAAAATAAGGGCGCGTTACTTCAGAGCAGTGTTATACTCACAAACATAAAAAATTAGCTGTGGCCACCACAGGACCGACCGCCATCATAAAGTACTTATATAAATTACATTCTAGCAGCAGAGTAGAAATAACTTAACCTAATATTTTCTAACAGAGATATTATTTATCATGACCATGGAAACGTTACATATAATGAAAAAATTGAGACTTGGGAAAAATTTCGAAAAATTTTACAGAAATTATTCGAAATTTTTCGTTTTATCAAAGAACGTCTCAAATAAAAGTTATTAGTTATTGCTTTTATAGCAACTTTTGTTAAATACATTTTTTCGAGGTATTTTTCTGTTGTGAAATATTCGCAAAAATCTTAAAATCGACACGAGTAAACTCCCATTTTTAGTCAACCGATTTTTACCAAAAGTTGATCAACTTGTGCCATTGATGGCAGAAGCTTAAATATGAAGTTTCATAAAAATACTTTCAGCCGAATTTGCTCTGCACGTGTACACAGACAGACGGACAGACGGACAGACAGACGGACAGACAGACGGACAGACATCATGCTCAAAATAGTCAAAACGTTATGTAGGGACCTCAATTCGTGGAGATCCATCGAAATCTCGAAATGTCAAAATCGGTATGATCACAATACTTCCCTTATATATGTTGGCGGTCGGTAAAAAGGACAGGCAGGGTTCAGACGAATTTCACTCCAAGGGGTTATTCTCGGAGACTTATTACATGTGGTTTGGTTTTCCCTGGGAGTAGAGGTATTCGAAGGGGCCCACACAGTGGTTCTGGAGGAGTAATAACACAATTCTGTCCTCTTGAATCCCTAACCAGCCGCTGATATCGTAGAACTGCTCTGAGTAACACGAAAAATTATTTCGAATAATTTTTATAACAAACAAAAATTACTTGGGGAAAATGTAGCGTAAATTAGTATAAATAATGGAACACCCGGTAGACGGTTTGTCAAGTTTTACAAATATAAGTTTCTCCCCGATACAACCAAAATACATTGGGGTGAGAAACTATACACACAAATAATATTCAATATAAAGTTTACCGAATCTAAATTAACAAAATGGCAAAAATTACAATGTGCGCACGCACAGGGACTGAACTGTGCGGCGCGTCAGAAAACAATCAGAATTATGAATTTAAATTTGTACTCACGCGTTCCGTATGAAAATACGGAAAAATACGTGGAATACAGATACAGAAGTTGGCTTCAGTTATCCACAATCAGACTCTACAATATCCTGGTGGAATCGCCGATGTTGGTTGATTACTGGCCCAACTTCTGGAGTGGTTTTGGTTCTCCTGGTTCGGGTCTGGTTATTTGGTAATTCCAAATAGACGCTACTTGAGAACTTTATAGATAGATATTTTTTGATGGTGAAAAAATATTTGAGGTGTCATCCTCTTAATATTCTTCAACGAATTGATTTCTCAAAACATTTTTGAATTGTTTTGCAGACAATTCTTTTATAGTTTTCGGCAATTTATTAAATAACTAAAGTGATATGGCAATTTTTTGGATATATTATATGTGACCCAGGGGAGTTTGAGGTTATCTCGTACTCTGGTTTCATATCCATGACTGCTGCCACTTTTTGCAAGGACATGTTGATTTTCTTTGATATACAGCAGTAACTCTAATATGTAAACAGACGGTGGAGTTAATATTTTAAAATCAACGAAAAGTTGTTTAAATGAAGTATTTGAACTAACCTTGTCTAACACTCTAATAGCTCTTTTCTGCAGTATGAAGATTCTTTTCCACTCTACGGAGGTACCCCATAATATTATACCACAAATTATACTTGACTGTATATGGGAATTATATGGTATACTCATTTCGCTGTTTTCACAGATACATGGTTCAAGACTTTGCGTAACATGTAACTATAGGAATTCATTTTACCAGCAATGTGAGAAATATGATCTTACCGCGATAGTCTGACATCTAAAATAAATCCTAGAAATTTAGTTTTGGTACAGACATAATATTCAGAATTTCTAGAATTTTTTTTGTTAAGACTGAATATTAGGTCATGTGTCTTTTCTTTAGTAATACTCAGTTTATTAGCCGTGAACCATGTAAATGCGTCCTTGTGTGTTTCATTGGTCTTTAATATGGCCTCATTTTGGTATACTCATTTAATGATGAAGGTACTATCATCCGCGAATAATATTGTTTTGGCGGTCATGTTTGCCGGCAAGTCATTTATATAGAGTATAAAGAGCAACGGACCCAAAATTGAACCTTGAGGAACTCAAAATTCCGTTCCTTGAACCGTTGAAAAGGTATTATTCACGAAAACATGCTGAGTTCTCTCTGACAAGAAAGTCATTAGAAGTATTTATTCCGCAAAGGATGATAATTTTAGATGTTCAGTAGAATTCTTCCTCATTCATAGCAAAATATTGAACTGGAATACCAATGTTTAGATCAACAGCTGTTTTGGTTGTCGAGTTACAGACAGTTAAACTTTGATTATTCTCTGCTCGTTCAACCGCACTGTGGAAGCGACCTTAAAATAATAGGTCAGTTCTCCCTGGTCATTTAATATAACGGCCTAAAAAGATCATTTCTTTGCACAGATTGCACAAGTTCATTTCTAGTATTGATCTATAATTTGTTAAAATTTCAGCAAACTTAGTTGTGGGGATGCTAGAGCGGAGACTCTCAGGTCACTTGACATGGAATAAGTCATATTATTGTTTGGCTGAGTTTAATCTTGATGTTTTTGGAGAATTAGTGCGAATTCTTATTAAAGAGTGCGATGGAAAATTAATAACCAAAAATTAAAAAAAAAAGATAAATAAATATTAATAAATTAAAGATTTGACATCTTGTTGAATAATATGAACTTACCTGAATTATCTAGATTTTCAAATATTAAAAGAAACAAACGTTCTAAAATGTTTTACCAAAAATCTACTTTTCACTCTATAACTGTGTCTACTAATATGGTGATATTTTATTAATTCATGATTAACGTTGTTAAGCATTGTTATTAAAAACTGAATTCTGGAAATTTTCCCAAACTAATACGACCGTTACGCTAGAATGATTGCGAATAAAACATATGGTTTTTTTTTTAGGACTTTATTTTAAATATGTTCAAAGCAGTCCCTTCAACAATAATATACTTGGCTATTCTTTCCTTCCATTTAATTAAATCTCCCTTCAATCAATCTTCTTTCAGAATACCTACAAAATAATCATGAATTGCAGCATCAAACTTTTTCTTAGAAGAATTCCTTCTACCTCATAAATATTTTTAAGCCCAAATTTTTAGCCAAGAGTCACATATTGCAAAATCAGTTGAGTATGGTGGGAGTTCTATTACTTTTACATTTTTTTCGCCAATAACTGGAGAGCGAAGCTGTCCTATGGGAAGACGTATTATCTTGATGTAATATAATCCTTCTCTAGATCTCTACTGTGCATTTCAGGCAAACATTTGTCAGTGTGCCTTTTAACTGCAATTGTCCATCGAGCTTAATTGTCGTTACCAGGCCCGTACTTCAAAAGAATACTGCATACATTACTTTTTTCATGGCTAGCTACTTCTTGATTTTTGGAGTTTTTTAAATCATAATAAAACATGATTCAAAAATGCTCTCTGGTTAATTCCATATATTGACAACAAAATTCTTTAAAAGAATAATTAATTGCGTTCTAAATAACCTAATTTATACATCATAACTTCAAATGACAGGTAAATGGCTACATAAAATGGTATTGTTACTTTAGTGTTCCCAAACCTGCATGTCTTCTTATCCTCAATAATTCTATCATGACCCTAGTATTACAACTGGATTTTGTCTTATTTTATTAATTATCAACGTATTTACTTCCGCGTAACCGTAGTATAAAGACATTATCCAATTATTACAACAATATTTTACTGTTTTTATAAACTCGAAATAATAACGTGCAGTTAAGAGTGAGAACAAGGAGATGAAGAGCAATGTGGAGGGCCATAACAGTAATTTATACGGGCGGCATGTTCGTGTCGCTTATGCCTGAAGCTATTAAACTATAACCCTTCAGATGTTATACATTTATTTACAGACGATTAAGGATAATAGAATACATTGTTTCTTTTACAACCCTTTGCACTTGTTGATATTGTAATGGAATGTACTGTACCATATAACATATTATGTTCAACTAATATGGCTTAGTAAACTATGCTTAATTCATCGCAAATATTAGATGTAGGCAAAAGATAAACTGTTTTTAAAACAATTCAACCCAACTACCTCTGAATATCAAGAAGAGAAAGATGAAATCAAAGAAAAGTTGTTAAAACAGAAGACCGTTTATATTAAATATACGTACCAAACTTTTAAGTGAAATTAGCATCATTCCGCGACAATATTTTATTACTAAGACATTCCAGTTTGGATAAGTAGGACGAGGTAGTCACCAAAAGTTTCTAGCCTAACTATATTCAAAGCGTGATAGAAATCAAACGTTGGTAGTATCAGTTGTTAGCACCATCTATAAGAGCACGTATATAAAAATATATCCCGCCAGTTTATGTCAGTCGCTTGGAGACACTTCAGCGTAATGCCGCGAACAGACAGAAAGCCGGCACCGGCTTTACTGGCAACAAGCGCTGATCTGCCGCAGTATCTGTCCATGTTTTCAAATATAACCGCACACGCTGTGTCCTGGTCGGCGCCGGTCGGTGTCGGCTACCCGCTTACCGAAACGTTTAAACAGTTTAAGCAGCTTGTTGTCAGCGCCGAAACAAAAAAATGTTGCATCATCGTCTGTTAATTGAGGAAAAAGGTGGTGGTATTCCCCATATTACGTCTCTCTTGGTTTATTGCATGTATACATTTTCTTTGTGGTTCCATTTTTAAATATAGTGATTCTGTTAGAAACAACTCATCCAAAGATGAATCAGAACTCGCCATTTTGACTTATTTCAACATATAATTGAGCCAATATACGAAAGAGTAGCTATACACTCCCAAAACTAGCGTTCACTCCTATGCTAGGCCAATATAATTAAAAAATGTACTATAGATAGGAAAAAATAAATAAAAACTTCAATATATAGGTTATGTCATCTGTCAGTGTCACATGCAATATCGGCGTTTAGCGTGTGCTCAACCAGTAAACCAGTACGCTTGTTTTCGGTACCGATTTTCAGCGCTGATTTACCGGCTTTCTGTTTGTTCGCGACCTAACATAGGAGCCCGACTTCTATCTGCAGTTCAGAAGCAAGAACGCGTGATCATTTTTGTACCTTCGCCGCAACAACCAGAATAAAGTACTGTAGTTAATCGTCACAGAGAATGAAAAAAATTGAAATTTTCACACATTTCAGGATTTCGCCCTATATTTATAATAAGTGAAGGCGGCATGCTAATCACGGCAAAATGAAAGATATTTTTAAAATAATTTATCGTCTGTTAATCTAAGAGCTTTAAAAACAAATGTTATGTTAAAATATTTTTTCGTTAATTTTAATTCGAATACCATTATTTAGGTTTCTAAATATGTGCAGTATTTTTTTATACAACAAGGTTCATTAATATTTTGAAAATATGGCTTCCATTGGTTGTCATATGCTCGGCCCCTTTGGTTTCGTATACATGACACATAGAATGAAAATATAATTCCAACATTCCAACTGGTTATTAAATTTACGCTCTTAAAAAATAAATGCAACATTTGCCAAAATATAACTAGAATTTTGACAAAATAATTTAAAGAAAATAAAAATGAAAAAAAAAAACAAAAAATAAAATTGTCTCCTCTGAATGCGAGCCAACCTAGAATTCTGGGTAGCTAGCGAGTATGCTAACCATTACACCATGATACGCCTTCTAGTGTAGTGTGTTACATAACTATAACTTTTGTAAATCGTCAACCAAAAGACACAAAAAATGCGTTATTTTCCTAAAACATAATGATCAAAAATTCTTGTTGTTCCGGTTCACACCAATGTACATTACTTAGATTTTTTTCAGATTTTTACTTTAAACCATCTGGGCTACAGGGTCAACAACTACATCTGGACAACATTTTTTTGCACAATTTTGGCAAAAATCGCATCTAAATAATTTATTTTGCAAAAATAATATGTTGATCCTTAATCCACGTACTAAGGGGTTTCATTTGATACCCTACTCAGAATTTTAAAATATTTTTTTTTTTCGATCAGCACATTTTTGTTTATATTTTTAGGGAGATATTTTTTTTTTATGTTTTATTTTTTTTCTATGTGCGGGTCAAAGAGTTGTATAAGCATGTCAAATTTCAACTACCAATGTTTAGCCGTTTAGCTACAATTTTTACCGAACAGGCAGACAGACAGTCAGACAGACAGACAGGCAGAGGAGAAAATGACGGTATAAGGATTTTTAAAATATTTAATATTTTTCCTATATGCGGGTCAAAGATTTGTAAAAGCATGCTAAATTTCAACTCTCTAAGTTTAGCCGTCTGGCTACAATTTTTACCGAACAGACAGACAGACGACAAAATGACGATATAAGGGGTTTTTGGTCATACCTACAAAATTCTAAAAATGAACCAGTACTAGGCACTGTACAGGACCATCCTATAAAGAAAAAATAATTCACGGATTAGAGTAGGCAGGACAAAACGCGACCGGGTATGACAGATTATCCCAGTCAACTAAGAATCATGTTGGCGATTTTGTTTTTGCAATTCAAAAATAATCTTAATGATCGAAATTAAGGAGAGGAACACTATGGTTACCGACGAGTACTCCGTCGGTCTGTTTCATAAATTGCGCGATGCCTTTAAGAATAATCGTTCCTTAAACTTCTTAGACCTTTCCATCTCACATTCTAATTCTAAACTCAACTTCAAAATCTATAGAGAACCGACATATACTGACACCATCACTCCTGCTTCCTCTTTACATCTTTATAATACTAAAATGGCTGCTTTCAATTGTTATGTAGACCGATTATTAAAAGTTCTACTTTCTGATGAAGACTACAATCTGGAATTACAAACTATTTACAAAATTGCTATTAATAACGGTTATAACAAGGCTGAAATAGACAAAATTATTAGAAAAAAGCGCAAAAAACTTTTATTAACATATTTTTATCCCCCAAGTATACCAGATACAAAAATTTATAAAAAAATACCCTTTCACGGCCAGGTTAGTTTCAAAATAGGAACAAAATTAAAGAAATCAAATATAACTCCAGCCTTTTATAATAAACATACAATTAAAAATTTACTCGTTAATAATAAACTAGATAAAACTGTTTTACACAACAAAAGTGGAGTTTATCAAGCATCGTTCCAAGATTGTTCAACAATATATATAGGCCAAACTGGTCGAAAATTTGCTACAAGATTTGGTGAACATTTGAAAGCCATCCAAAATAAAAAAGTAGAACAGTCCAACATAGCACAACATATGATCTCCAATAATCATAACTTTTCCGTTAATGACTTTAAAATCCTACACATTCACAATAAAAGCCTTAAACTGAACCTTTTAGAATACCGAGAAATTCACAAAAATATTAACTCTGGAATTCCCTTAATGAATGACCAGATTGACGTTTACAACTCATCCCTAATAAATCGGTAAAAAACTTTTTTCCCTTATCTGCTAATATGGTTTACACTTGTATTCCCTACCATTAATATATGTTCCCGCTAAATGTATCTGTTGAAAAATAAGTTTAGTTTGTAATTTGAACTTCTGTAGATGGCGTCACTGCCGAAATACGTATAGACTAATATTTAACTTATATTTGTGAAACTTACCGAGTGTTTTATTTATTAATTTTACATTAAATTAGTTTCACCGAGAATACACGGACTCCACTGTCAATTATAAAGATTGAAAATATTGTTTATAAAGAGGCTCTCAGATAAGTTATCTTGTGCAGTTTAATCCTGGCCTTTCACATGTTTATAGTATTGTCTTCTGTCCGGTCACTTAATTACGAGTAGGTATGTTGGTACAAAAATATATAGTTCAACTAGGGGCCTCAGCCCGGCTACGCCGGTCTTCTCCCCTACGTTGTTAAAACTCGTCGCTTCGCGACTCGTTTTAATATAATTTTGTCGCACTTGTCGATTATAAAACTCGTCGCTCATCTTTTTTTAACACTATTTTATGGAAATTCCCCCTGTCTTAAGTTTTATCGTTAATTCACCTTAAATACTTAATTAGTTTTCTTCTATCAAGAAATACGTTCAAAATGTGAAATCTCGTCCCATTTTAAAATGCAAAAAATTTGACAGCTGTCACCTTCTGAAATCTTGTAAGCATATTTCCAATAATGGCCCTGATTCTTTGAAAAATGTTTTCTGATGCCTCAAAATATTATCTCGCACGTCAAATAAGCTATCTTGAACCATTATCACCACTTAACGCTTTGTTAACCCTGAAATTTTTAATATCTATAAATCTTTTTTAAACACTATTTTATGGAAATTCGCCCTGCAAATGTCTTAAACTTTATCGTTAATTCACCTTAAATCCATAATTAGTATTCTTCCGTCAAGAAACACGTTCAAAATGTGAAATCTCCTCCCATTTTAAAATGCAAAAAATTTGACAGCTGTCACCTTCTGAAATCTTGTAAGCATATTTCCAATAATGGCCCAGATTCTTTGAAAAATGTTTTCTGATGTCTCAAAATATTACCTCGCACGTCAAATAAGCTATCTTGAACCATTATCACCACTTAACACTTTGATTAACCCTGAAATTTTTAATATCTATAAACCTTTTTTTAACACTATTTTATGGAAATTCGCCCTGCAAATGTCTTAAACTTTATCGTTAATTCACCTTAAATCCTTAATTAGTATTCTTCTGTCAAGAAACACGTTCAAAATGTGAAATCTCGTCCAATTTTAAAATGCAAAAAAATTGACAGCTGTCTCCTTTTGAGCATATTTTTACCTCAAATTGCTCAAATAATAGCCCAGATTCTTTGAAAAATGTTTTCTGATACCTCAAAATATTATCTCGCTCGTCCAAAAAGCTATCCTGAACCATTATTACCATTTAACACTTTGATTCTCGCCGTAGATATCCTGGACCGGCCGTCTTGTGTTAAGAATATTTTTGAATTATCGTCTGATAAAACCTGTCCGTGCCGACCAATGGTGACTTTGATTCGACACGGATTCGAGGAAAAAATGCATGATTTTTATCAATAAAAATTAGTCAGTACCCCCTGTCGAAATAAAATTAAGCGTAAGCACTAAAAAAATATCATCCGGATAAGACGGCGGTTCATTTTCCTCTCTCCGCGTTACCGGAAAAATGAAGATACACCAGAAGTTGAATAGAACATACATACCACTTTGTACAATATAATAGTAGATAATAATGAAGTGTTCCTGAGTGAAGCCGGGCGGGGAATCTAGTTTTATATATAACAACAGGGGTGGAAAAATCCTAAGGCTGTCAAAGTGTTTTTGATGTAAGTTTTAAACAGAACTGCCCACAATTACTTTTCTGTTTCTGAAGGTTTTATAAATGATTATCGAGACAAAGGTCAAATTTTGGAAAACATATTTTTACAACACATTTAAAAATTATATTAGTATGGTTGAAATGAATGGCTATGAGGTATTGTGAGTTGAAAGTATTCATTGCGATGAATCAGTAGTGGACCTCAAAGTAAACAAACAATGTAAACAGTAAAAGCAATCCTTAGTGTACAGTTTTACAAATATTTGCCAACACAGTAAGCTTAAATACACCATTTCGTATATAAACATAATTTTAAGAACTAAAATGTTGTTTGTTATTTGTAAATGTCCCGCATAAATTTTCTGTAACTGGTCACCTTACTGTAAACACACTTGTTTTAACAGTCATTTACCCAGATATTATCCTGAAAAAAACATGCAAATGCCCTTAATATTTTTCACAGTGCTTAATCGTGACAGTGAACAACAAATAAAAACACCGGGTGAAGGGTAAGGGTTACATTTGTAGTTTTAAGTACAGTCTTCACACTCTTTAGTGATGTCCTTCGCAATTTAGCTTGTTAGATCAGTGGTTCTCAACGTTTATCTTTACTTAAATTAAATTAAAAATCGATATATTCAAATATCATCAGCATACACTCTAAAAAAAGATTGTTGAAAGCTTGAGAAACAAAAAAAATTTTGATAATTTTTCGTTTAATTTTTTTTTTTTTTTTTGATAATTTTGATAAATCCTTACTTAAAGATGGTTAGGGATAGAAAACTGCTGTTTGAATTTTAGTCTAGAAAAAAATATGGTTTTGACAAACCAATTATTAAGTTTTGTTTAGTCAGAAATCCAAAAACCTTAAAACTGGCCAAAAATCAAAAAAATCTTAAGAGGTATCCCTTAAAAAATAGTGATTTTGAAGCAAAAATTTTTGTCTTGCTTATATTGAAAATTTGTATAAATATGTATTTTTGGTCATAGATCAAAAAAATTTGGTCCATTTTGAAGTTTGGGCAAAAGTTTTGGAATTATAGGCAAAAAAACTGACCCGAATTGGCTCTAAACCCAAAAACTAGGACAGCATGAACTTTTAAAATATATATTCTTTATTCCCTAGGCCATGCGGCGTTCAGAGTATTAACCATTACAAATATAAATAAAACAATCAAAAATAAATAACGTACAAAACAATACAATTTACAATATTTTTATCTCATTTCTTTCTTCTTGCTCCAGTGTCCCTCTCTTTCTTCCTATCCTCATTCTGGGTTCCCTCTCCGATCTCCTTCCTTCTTGCTTCCAGTTCTCTCGCTCATCTTTAATTTATTTTATTCCATTCTCTTCCCTTCCAACCATTTCTTCACCCCTCCTTCTATCTCCCTTCCTTCCTCCCCATTTCCAGGTAACCTCAGCCCCCTTCCTTCCTTTCATTTCTCCCCTTCTGCTTCCCACCGGGCCTCTTCCTTCCTACCTTTACCCCTTCCTGTTATCCTTCCCCAATTTCAATCCTTCTTGCCTCTAATTCCCTCGCCCACCTCTCCCCCTTCCATCATCGTGCAACATGTCTAATGTGCTCCCCGACCATACTGTCGTCTCTCTACACCTCTTCGCGAGGTGCTCTATATCTTCTTCCTCCTCCCCGCACATCCAGCACATCTTATCCTCCTGTTTCCTCCAATATCTATTTCCTCTCTTTTCATTCCCGCACCTTAGCCTCGCAATCATCCTTACCCTCCCTCCTGACCTTCCGCTTTCTCCCTTCAAGTAGCTTGGTACCCCTATAGTTCTGACCTCCTTATAACTCCCTGCGCTCTTTGATTTGTCTATTCTGACTGTCCTTTCTTGCTCCCCCACTTCCTTATCCCTCCTCCACAACTCTTCAATCACGCTTATCCCGTCTTTTCTTCTCCTTTCCACCTCTGTTACAGCCACTCCGCATCTCCAGTAATACTTCTTTCTCATCTCCCCCATGCGCTCTGTCTCTTTTCTCCCTTATTCACCCAAAAACTTTCCGACTCTTCCTCGCCTACCCTCACCTTGTACCTCGTCCCCTTGTATATTTCCTTTATCCTCATTATCAACTTCTTTCCTATCCCCTTCCTTTCCATTACCTGCCATAGCTCCTCCCTATCCAGCCTGTCAAACGCCGCTTTCAAATCCACGAACGCCATATACGCTTTCCCTCTTTTTCTCTTTAACCTCTCCTCTACTATGTGATTCACTGCAAATACTCCGTCAGTCGCAATACTCTTCCCTTCCTGAATCCAAACTGCGTTTCCTCTAATAAATATTTCTTCTCTATCTCATCCACTAATCTTTCGTTCAGCACTTTCGCGTATACCTTGTACGCTGAACTCATGAAGGTCACACCTCTATAGTTACATGCTAACTTCTTGTTGCCTCTCTTGTATATCGGTACAATCACCCCTTCCCTCCAGTCCTCCGGGTGTCCTTCTCCTTTCCATATCCCTCTTATTGCATGAAATTTTTTTAAAATATTTTTTTCATAATTCTCACCACCAAAATTAGCTCTAAACTATATTTTGGTTAAAATCGGAGACAAAAAATTTTGTCCAAAATTTTATAATTTTAGGGGATGTTTTTTTTATTTTCGTTGGTCTAAAATTTTGACATTTGCGGGAAAAAATTATTATTATTATTATCATTATTCCACGTGTACACTCTAAAAAAAGAGGTGTTAAAAAGACTTCATGGTAAACTAAAAATTAAATTTTAGTGTATCATGAAGTCCCTTGCTTTTCGTATTAATTATTTACACTTCCTTTTTGTTTAAATTTAGTGTAAAGTTTACACTTACATACTGGTTAAAGTATAGTATTATAAAATAAATAGTGTTAAAGTAATGTTAATTTTAACACTGAAAAAGTAATATTACATAAAGTAACACTATCCGAATAAATGGATATTTACACGATGATTTGGTTAAAAATAGTGAACTTTTTACTTTTTTTACATGAAAATTTTAACACTACATAAAGTTTAACTTTACTCTTATGGATTTTTTTCTGTGTAGTTGTCGCTACAGTCCTTTGCGAGCCTTGTTCTTTTACAGAATTTCCTTCCAATCAGATCTTGTCATTTCACCAATTATTTATTTTTAGAATTTAGTCTTGTGCTCACCGTCCAGCAATCGTAGTTTGAATCTTCCTTTTTTTCTGTATGGTTTTGCTTTCAGCACTTTCTGTAGTGGTTATTCGTCATTTCCCTTATGCATATTATTATTTTACACATTTCTGTTTTCGTCCTTTAGTTAATAAGTTTATAGGGTGCTGAGTAGAAGACTAATATTTTATTTAACAAGCATATAATGTAGGCTATATTTCACGAGGATGAAGTTTACACCCGAGCTGTAGGCGAGGGTTGTAATCATCCGAGAAATTTTAAACATAAACATTAGAAATATTATTTGTAAGAACATATGGATAAAGCATAAGGACAAAAGACATCTTTTATATAGCAGTCGTTCGCCTATCTAGGTATCCAAAATATCATAAATATGATTAACTGATCCTCGTGGGGACAGTCTAGAACGACGTTTAATTGTTTTATAATAATATCTTTTTTATCGTTTTGCACGATACTTTCAACACACATGATAGAGCCACATATCGAAAGCATTTATTTTGCTTTTGTTCCCTGTATTGATGGTCCATGTCTCTGTAGATCTCCCTAAACTCTTAACTCTAATTTATAATTGATGTTTCCGTATACATTAGGGCATCTTGGGTGTGCTTTTTTGGCATCCCGCAATTCAATTAGAATTATATATTTGTTCATTATGTTCGGTGTTTGTTCCACCTCCTTCCTCTACTGAAGTCAAGATTACTATGAAATATTACAATACATTCAACCGTACATTAAAGTGCGCATAGGATCCGAACTATCTAATCCCCAACAAGTTCTAAGCGGAGTGCCACAAGGCACGGTGATTGGGCCTATATTGTTTCTAGTTTATGTGGCCGATATAATTTCAAGTATAGCCTCCAACCACCAGATGTATGCAGTGATCTAAAAATATACAACATATGTGGCAACTGGTCACTCTTACAACAGGACCTCAATGCAGTTGATAAGTGGTGTGACAATGTCGAATCTTCGGTTGATCCGGGCATTACCATCACACCCACCTTAGAATGGTCTATACACGTCATCAACGTCGTTAGAAGAGCAAATAAATTCCTCTTCATTATTAAGAAATCGTTTCCTCACCTGACCCCATGCTTATTTCGCTAAATGTAACTGTCCCATGTCTGCCCACTCCTGGAGTTTGCTTTCGTAGTCTGGTCCCCGTACCTTCAACACGACATCCTGTTACTGGAAGGTGTCCAGAGACCCGCCTTCCAAGATGTCTTAGAGCTCTGTCATACGAAGAGCGGCTTGAGATGCTAAATCTGCCCTCTGTTGCAGCCCGCAGAGCTCGAGGTGACCTCATACAGAGCGACAACTGGAAAGTTTTCTACGGGCATGTCACTTCTGTACTCCATCAACGCCGACCAACGACTTAGAGGCCACTCTGAAGCACCGCCCCGACAAGTACGGAAAGCAACTGCGACAAAATTTCCTGACTAATCGTGTGTTCGACCAATGGAACGCCTTACCTGAGAGCGCTGTGTCAGCACCGTCCATCAACTCCTTCAAAGCTCGAATAGCCCCAATAGTGAACTTATAAAACTATCTATTTTATATATTAATTTAAATATGTACTATTGTATTTTTTTATTGTATTTTTACTCTTGAGCATAACAAGCATTTTAGCTTCTGCTCTTTACATTGTAATAATAATAATTTGATCGTATAGTCCATTTTTTTATTAGGTGCGTAACTTCTTTTTTTAATATTTTCTACCTTTATCTGTAATATTAAGTGTTTTTTACCGACCGTCAACATATATAAGGGAGGTATTATGATCATACCGATTTTGACATTTCGAGATTTCGATGGATCTCCACGAATTGAGGTCCCTACATAACGTTTTGACTATTTTTAGCATGATGTCTGTCGGTCTGTCTGTCTGTCTGTCTGTCTGTCTGTCTGTCTGTCCGTCCGTCAGTGTACACGTGCAGAGCAAATTAGGCTGAAAGGATTTTTATGAAACTGCATATTTAAGCTTTTGGCATCAATGACACGAGTTGATCAACTTTTGGTAAAAATCGGTAGACTAGAAATGGGAGTTTACTCGTGTCGATTTTAAGATTTTTGCGAATTATTAGCAACAGAAAAATATTTCCAAAAAAATTATTCAACAAAAGTTGCTATAAATGCAATAAGTAATAACTTTTATTTGAGACGTTTTTTGATAAAACGAAAAACTTTGACAATTTTTTCATACTTTTATGTAACGTTTCATGGTCATGACAAATAATATCTCTGATAGAAAATATTAGGCCAAGTTATTTCTACTCTGCTGCTAGAATGTATTTTATATAAGTACTTTACGATGGCGGTCGGTCCTGTGGTGGCCACAGCTGATTTGTTTTTATGTTGGCTAATTTGCGTGAAATTTGACAGCAAATACCTAATTTTATTATGAACTATCTGGAACACCAGCACTTCAATTCATTATCATGAACGCCATCCATATTAAATTTGTTTAGAAGAATAGGATGATCAATGTTTTTGTAAAGTATATTTTGCTGTAATAAATGATAAGTGAGATATTTAAAAAAATAAAATAAAAAACAGGTATAGTCTTCAATTTTATTAATATAGATGATAGATAAGAATTAGTTTATTAAGATAGTTTAAAATATGGAGCAAGCTCACATTGCATCGGCTCTAAGCCTTTTTATGGACAGCAATTTTTTACTTTTTTTTTGCTACATATGTAAAAATTTTAGACCGTAACTCAAAAGGGACCATATATTTACGATCTAAGACAAAAAATGTATAATATAATTTTTTCAAAAATATTTTTTTTAATCCCTAAAAATTTAAAATTTTGATCAGTAAATGTTTGAATCCGATTTTAGTCAAAATATAGTTTTAAGCTAATTTCGGGGTGAGGATTATGAAAAAAAAAAAATAATAATAATAATAATAAAAAATCATGCCTGTCTAATTTTTCAGTTAGAGCCAATTTGGGTCAGATTTTTTCCTATAATTCCACATTACACTCATTTATTTTACACATTCGTTGATACCTTTTTTTTCATCTTTCATATTTTTTTTCATCTTTCCATCGTTCCACAATCACATGATTCATTCCACACGACTAATAGCTGGTATTCATTAGAAAAATAGCGATCTTTTAGTTAATTTTTGACGTAGATAAACAATTCAAAATCTCATGGTGCAAGATCTGGACTATACGAAAGATATTCAGTGGGATACTGAAAGCTGGCGTTAAGTTACGTGTTAAATAACTCTCACCATAGTTTCGATCAAATGTGAAATCGGTATTCTCAAATCTCAGAGTGAACCTGTCCACAGTTAATTCATGCAAACATTAATACGTTCTGCAGATCTTTGTACATGTTTTATATTTAGCCAATCAAGTAAGAGTATTTAAATGACAATTAAATTAATTCAATTTGTCAATTTATTATTTTATTTACAATCCAGTTATTCCATACTTATTTTATGATTATTACAGAAAATATAAAATAAATTTTATTTATATAATTTATAACTGCATTAATTTATATAATTGCAGTCATATTTTTATACTCTATTGCAGTGGTGTTCAACAGAAGACCTATAGTGTCAGGCCCAAAAATAACTTTAAAATGGTTTACACTACAATACTTACAATACTTACAATACTTACAATACTACTTACAATTTTTGCCTCCCCAATTTGATATTTTAAATTACTGCCCCTCGCCATCACCAAGTGATATTCTGAATTTTACCCCCCGCCACCAGGTGATTGAATATCTGCACTCAATTCTCAAGTAATATGTTTTTAAGTTTTGTTCCCAAGTAATATTTAGAATTTTTGCTCAACGTGACTTTATTCGTCAATAAAATAATTTTTCTGTAAGGATTTTTAATGCTTACAATTTTTTGTAATGTAATCTGTAGTAGAATATGCAGTCAGATGCGTTATTTGATAAAGACTGATGTAATTTTAATTATATTATAACTTCGAATCTAGAATTTTAGAAGTAAGAATATGTTAATGTTAGTACAAACTACCTCTCAATGCTGCTATTCATCTGGCGTAAAGTCAAACTTTTAGCGTTAACGTGCACGGAAAATTTCGTTCAGAATCGCAATTCGACAAAAACCGCCGTGATTTAACGTTAACCCTTGTAGTGACTTAACGCAAATTTTCAGAATCCCACTGAATATGTTATTATGGAGGATAGTAATTGTAACCCTCAAAAATAGTGTGAAACATGACTTGTTTTTAATTAGACTACACAAAGCGTACAAATCTTTCTAAAATGTAATTTATCATACAGAATTTTATTCAATCCTCTGCTTGTATTTAATATGGCAATTTTTTTGAAAATTTGTTTCATAATTACTACTTCCTCTGATCTAGGGTGACCGGACGTACTCTGTTTTAGAGTATTATACTATTTTTTGAGTAATATCCTCTATACTCTTACTTTTTATAGAAAAACCCTGAATACATGGTACTCTTTTTTGTTGGTTACTTGTTTTTATGACTTCTATTTTGGAAGTGAGGACCTTTTTTTTACTTATTACTTCTATTTTGAGAGTGAGGTGAGGACTTTTTTATTTGCTTATCACTTGTATTTTGGGAGTGAGGTCCTTTTTTTGCTCATCACTTTTTTTTGGTAGTGAAGACCTTTTTTTGCTCGTCACTAGTGTTTTTGAGTGAGGACCTCTATTTTTTACTTATCACTTGTATTATTGGAGTGTGACCTTTTTTTTAGGGTTTTGTAGGTATGACCAAAAAACCCTTATACCGTCATTTTGTCGTCTGTCTGTCTGTCTGTCTGTCTGTCTGTCTGTCTGTCTGTCTGTTCGGTAAAATATGTAGCCAAACGGCTAAACCTAGAGAGTTGAAATTTGGCATGCTTATACACCTCTGACCCGCACATAGGAAAAATACTAAAACATCTAAAAAACATATCCCCCTAAAAAGGGTATCAAATGAAAGCCCTTGGTACGTGGATTAACGATCAAATTTTTATTTTTGCGAAATAAATTATTTTGAAGCGATTTTCGCCAAAATTGTGCAAACAATTTTTTGTCCCACACCTATAACCCAGATGGTTTAAACTAAAAATCTGAAAAAATTCTAAGTAATGTACATTGGTGTGAACCGGAATAGTACAACAGGAATTTTTTATCAGATTATGTTTTTGGAAAAAAACGCATTTTTTGTGATTTTTGGCTAATATTGTACACAAGTTATAGCTTTGTAACACGCTACACTGGAACGTGTATGCTGGTGTAGTGGTTTTTGACGCTGGTTTTTCACCCAAGTAACTCGATCCGAAAGGGATCGAACCCAGCAAGAAGAGACAATATTATTTTCTGTTTTTTTTTAAATTTTTATATTGTTTAAATTATTTTTTCAAAATTCTAGTTATATTTTGGCAAATGTTGCATTTAATTTTTAAAAGCGTAAATTTAATAACCAGTGGAAATTGTTTAAACTATAATTTAATTCTGTTTCACTGTACACGAAATCAGAGGGGCGGAACTTATAACAACCAATGGAAGCCATAAGCGCAATTTTTAAAATTCTTAATGAACGTTGCTATGTAAAAAAAATACTGCACATATTTAGAAACCTAAATAATGGTATTACGCGTTCGAATTAAAATTAACAAAAAAAATATTTTAATATAAAATTTATTTTCGCATCCAAATTAATCATCATTCACTTACTAAATACCTGCAAAACCCTAAAATGTGTGAAAATTCACACTTCACATCAATTTTTTAGTATACTATTTTTCTGTAAAAAAAATCTGGTCAGCCTACTCTGATTGTCCAAAACTTGAATTATCTTCTAATTCAAAATTACAAAAAAAAAAAAAACGCTGTTTATTTATGTAAAGTTTTGCATTAAAGGTTTCACTCAGGGGCCCCAAAAATATTATTAGCATTAGGCCCTCGAAAGTTTAGATCCACCACAGAATACTCTTGCATAGATCTCTCTAATGCAGGCACAGTGAATGAAATTATCTGCTTGCTCCGGTCACCTGCACAGGCATATATAACTGTATAGTTTTATAATGTACACGCAGTGTTGCCACCTGACAGTGAATTTCACTTTTTCAGGGAATTTTTTATGTCTAGAGGGAAAAAGGGAAGTTTCGCCAAAAAAGGGAAAGTTCGTCAAAAAAAGGGAATTTTTCACATCTGATAGATTGATAGATGTCCCGCATTCTAACTTTTGTGCAGTCGACTTGTATTGGAGGAGATGAGGACCTTTTTTAAACCTAGAGAGTTGAAAATTGGCATGCTTGTACAACTTTTTGACCCGCACATAGGAAAAATACTAAAACATCTAAAAAACATATCCCCCTAAAAATATAAACAAATACGTGCTCATCGAAAAAAAAAATATTTTTTTAAAATTCTGAGTAGGGTATCAAATGAAAGCCCTTAGTACGTGGATTAACGATCAAAATTTAAGTTTTGCAAAATAAATTATTTTGAGGCGATTTTTGCCAAAGTCATGCAAAAAAAATTTTGTCCCACACCCTGTAGCCCAGATGGTTCAAACTAAAAATGTGAAAAAATTCTAAGTAATGTATAATGGTGTGAACCGGAATAGTACAACAAGAATTTTTGATCAGATTATGTTTTCGTAAAATAACGCATTTTTTGTGTTTTTTGGTTGACGATGCATACATGTTATACACTTATAACACACTAAGTTGATAAGCGTTTGGTGGTCTAGTGGCTCAGTTGCTCGACAACCACACAGGATCGTTATTCACTACACAGGTTCGTTCCTGGCTTGTGGAGTCAATTTTATTTTTTGTTTTTTTTTTTCATATTAATTATGTCTAAATTAATTTGTTAAAATTCTAGTTATATTTTAGCACATTTTGAATTTAATTTTCAAGAGCGTAAATTTAATAACCAATTGGAATTATATTTTCATTCTGTGTCATTTATACGAAGCCAGAGGGGCGGAGCGTATGATTTAAGACAACCAATGAAAGCCATAGGCCCAATTTTCAAAATCTAAATGAACCTTGTTATATAAAAAAAATACTGCACTTATTTAGAAACCTAAATAATGATATTAGGTATTCGAATTAAAATTAACAAAAAAATATTTTAACATAAAATTTGTTTTTAAAGCTCTGAGATTAACAGACGATAAATTATTTTAAAAAGATCGTTCATTTTGCCGTGGTTACTACAAAGCAAAATTTGTCCTACACACTCAGCATGCCGCCTTCACTTATTATATACCTGCGAAACCCTGCAATGTGTGAAAATTCACACTTCACATCAATTTTTTTGTTTGATCGTCATTTGTATGTTGGGAAGTGAGGACCTTTTTTTTTTTGTTTGTCATTTGGATGTTGGGAGGTGAGGACCATTTTTTTGCTCGTCATTTGGATTTTGGAAGGTGAGGACCTTTTTTTGTTTGCTCGTCATTTGGATGTTGGGAGGTGAGGACCTTTTTTATGCTCATCACTTAAATTTTGAGACATGAGAAGCTTTTTTTAGCACCTGTCTCACATTCCATTGTAAAACAACTGGTCACTTTAGGCAAGGGAATATTCTTGAGAAAAAGGGAATTTTTGCACCCCCCAAAGGGAATTTTCCTTTCGGGCAGGTGGCAACACTGTGTACACGTCCAAGTTAGTTCAAGATTGCACCTGTGCGCGTGTAGCAGGCTTTAAATTAGGTTGTAGTGCTCTTTTAAAGGTGATGATATAGTGGGTATCAGGCCGTGAACATCTGTATATTTCTCCTACATTTAGCTGTAATATCGAAAAATATTTTCATTAAAGAAACCCTTTCATTTGTTTATCAACCTATCGATTAAAACAAAATCCATGTTTATAAATAAACATAAATTTCAGTAAAATTGTCCTGTAAAAGCGTAAGTACCCTGTATAACATCCAGCCGTCATTTCCCAAGTCTTAATCGTGTCAGTGTAACAACGTGGTGCGTGCTGGAATTTGTTCTGCTATTCAATGTGTTTTGAGTGTGCGGCGACTGCGCCCTGCCACCAGAAGACAGTTTGAAAAGTTTAGCAGTTGCAAGAACGCGCGCAGTTTGCAACACCAGCCTTCTCGCGTTCTCCATCTCCAGACAAGACTGACAGGCACATATTATCGTCCTGACAACAGTTTTCACATCATTGTTATTTTAAACGTGTTTTTAAAATGTTACTAGCGATGTAAGTTTTTCAATTATTCAGGAATGTTTCATAGCTCATTTTAGAGTAGTTGTAGACGAGTAGTTTTTCTATTAGCGGCTTTGTCGCACGTCACAAATTAGTAATATTTTGTTGACTTGTAGTGCAGTTAATTTATTTTTTCAATAAAAGAAACATCCAAAAAATCATAAACATTTTATTATTTTAATATCTGTTTTTTTTTACTTGTTCTTTCTTTCGTTGCACATGTTTATTATTTATACAAAAATTGAAATTACTTAATATAACAGGTAATTCTCGATTTGAAAATCAGTCTCTTTCCAAACAATAGTGTTTCGTTGCTATAAATAAAACACTCTTCACTCATGTGTTTGTATGTCTGTCCGTTCCGCAGAAATTATGGCCAAACAATTGGATGTAGAGAGTTGAAAGTTTGCATGAATATACAACTTTTTAACTCGCATATAGCAAAAATACTGAGCTTTAAAAAAACATATCACTCGAAAATGATAAACATATGAAGAGTTCAAAAAATATATTTTCTAAAATCGAATTCTATAGTTTATAAACTTGTAGATTGTCATTATACATTTTATTATCATTTTTATTTTTCGGTACCGTTAAACATATTTGCTGACATTATCTACATAATAAAGGATCATGTAAAATACGAGTTGTGAAAGAAAAGTGTTTAAATTCAAAAAGTAGTGGACTTGTTTTTAGGGTTTTGTAGGTATGACCAAATACTTATACCGTCATTTTGTCGTCTGTCTGTCTGTCTGTGTCTGTCTGACTGTCTGTCTGTCTGTCTGTCTGTCTGTCTGTCTGTCTGTCTGTGTGTTCGCTAAAAATTGTAGCCAAACGACTAAACCTAGAAAGTTGAAATTTGGCATGCTTATAAACAACAAAAAATAATAAACAACAGTCTGCGCATCGCAAAAAAAAAATCTGATTAGAGTATTAAATTATAGCCCTTAGTGCGAGGATTAACGATCAAAATTTTATTTTTTCAAAATAAATTATTTTGACGCGATTTTTGCCAAAGTTGTGCAAAAAAAAAATGTTGTCCCACACCCTGTAGCCCAGATAGTTTAAACTAAAATTCTGAAAAAATTCTAAGTAATGTACATTTGTGTGAACCGGAATTCCTGTTGTACTCAACAAGAATTTTTGATCAGATTATGTTTTCAGAAAATAACGCATTTTTTGTGTTTTTTGCTTGACCATGTAAAATATTTAATAACTTATGTAACAAAGTAAACCAGCATGCTTTCATGGTGTAATGGTTAGCAATCTCGTGTTCTAATTTGCAAACTAGGGTTCCGGCCTCGAGACAATTTAATTTTTTCTGTTTTTTTTTTCATTTTTATTTTGTTTAAATTATTTTTTCAAAATTCTAGATATATTTGGGCAAATGTTGCATTTAATATTTAAAAGCGTAAATTTAATAACCAGTGGCAATTGTTGAAATTGAATACACGAAATCAGAGGGGCGGAGTTATGACTTAAAACAACCAATGGAAGCCATAGGCGCAATTTTCAAAATCTTAATTAACTTTGCTATATAAAAAAAAAAAAAAAAAATACTGCACATATTTAGAAACCAAAATAATGGTATTAGGCATTCGATTTAAAATTAACAAAAAAATATTTTAAAATAAAATTTGTTTTGGCATCCCAAATTATCATCATTTACTTACTAAATGCCTGCGAAACCCTGAAATATGTGAAAATTTACACTTCATATCAATTTTTACCGACCGCCAACATATATAAGGGAGGTATTGTGACCATACCGGTTTTGACGTTTCGAGATTTCGATGGATCTCCACGAATTGAGGTCCCTACATAACGTTTTGACTATTTTTAGCATGATGTCTGTCGGTCTGTCTATCCGTCCGTCCGTCTGTCTGTCTGTCTGTCTGTCCGTCTGTCCGTCTGTCCGTCCGTCCGTCTGTCTGTCTGTCTGTCTGTGTAAACGTGCAGAGCATATTCGGCTGAAAGAATTTTTATGAAACTTCATATTTAAGCTTCTGCCATCAATGGCACGAGTTGATCAACTTTTGGTAAAAATCGGTTGACTAAAAATGGGAGTTTACTCTTGTCGATTTTAAGATTTTTGCGAATAATTCACAACAGAAAAATATTTCGAAAAAAATTATTGAACAAAAGTTGCTATAAAAGCAATAACTGACAACTTTTATTTGAGACATTTTTGGATAAAACGAAAAAAAAAATTAAACATTTTTCCAAATTTTTCCCTAGTAGTTTTATGTCATTACGGACCAAACATTAATTTTTTCTAGACAAAATAAGATGTGAGAAATCCAAAAATTCAAACTTCAAGTCTCTATTTCTTACCTTTTATGATATATGAATTTTTTAAAATTCCAAAAAAAATCTAAATTTTCCCTAATAGTTTTAGGTCATTACGGACCAAACATTATATTTTTATAGACAAAACAAGGTGTGAGAATTCCAAAAATTCAAACTTCAAGTCTCTATTTCTTACCTTTTTTGAGATATGAATTTTTAAAATTACAAAAGGTTTCAAAATTTTCCCTAATAGTTTTAGGTCATTACGGACCAAACATTAATTTTTTCTAAACAAAACAAGGTGTGAGAATTTCAAAAATTCAAACCTCAAATCTCTATGTCTTACCTTTTTTGAGATGTGAATTTTTAAAATTACAAAAAAATCAAAATTTTCAATAGTTTTAGGTCATTACGGACCAAACATTAATTTTTTCTAGACAAAACAAGGTGTAAGAATTCCAAAAATTCAAACCTCAAGTCTCTACCTCTTACCATTTTTGAGATATGAATTTTTGAAATTTACAAAATAAAATCAAAATTTTACCAATTAGTTTTAGGTCATTACGGACCAAATATTACAGAGAAAACAGCGTAAAACTAATTTTTTTAAATATTTAAACCTTAGGTCTCTATTTCTTACCACCTTTGAGATATAGATTTTGGTTTAATACCCAAATTTCCAAAAATAACTACACGTCACGAGACCCAATATATTCCATGTTAAAATACGTTAAAAAAATAACTTGGAATTTATAAGAAAGACATTTTAATGTTATCTCGATGTTTTGTTAACCACAAATGAATTAGTATGGGATTAAAAAAATAATTAATCCTCTTAAATAAGTTGATAAGGAAATTTTATTTTTAAATATCATTAGCAGGAATTACGTAAACATTTATGCGACGAAACCTGTTTATCTGAAAAAATATGTAAACTGTGAATTTTCATAGTTTACAGGATTTCGTAGGCAGGGCTGATATTAAAAATATTTGTTTCGTAGGTGGGCTGATATTAAAATAATACAGTTTTGAAATTATTGTAGAAAACATTACAAACCAATTTGCAACAAGTTTGGAACCTAATTTTACGACCTACTTATTTTTAAGGTCCCAAACAATTAATTCAAATATATTATTAAAATTTTAAAGCGCTAAATTACAAAAAATCGATATTTAAATTTGACAAAAATCACGTGTTGCATGAACTAAGTGGACAAATAATGGTTTAAATTGACAAAATAAGGATTAAATTTGATTTGAATGTTTATTATAATGTTTATATGTTTATGTTTGTTAATATGGATCTTAATAGCATTAGCTAAATAAATAAACTATTATTATTATTATTAACTAACATAGGTTTACATTATTTAATTTATTCTTTTTTTAATATTATTATGTATTTATCATTTTTTTAAATATGGATATGCCAACCTTAATTTTCCAAACAATCATATCTCAAAAACGGTAAGAGATAGAGACCTGCGGTTTGAATTTTTGAAATCCTCAGACTTTAAATAGTTTAGAAAAAAATTGAAGATTTAGTGGCTAGCACACAACTTTATTAATAGGCCATCAAATAAAATTGCCGAAAAGTACCAAAAATTGAAAATTAAAAAATTGATGTGGAGTGTGAATTTTCACAACATTTCAGGGTTTCGCAGGTTTTAGTAAGTGAATGATGATTATTTGGGATGCCAAAATAAATTTTATGTTCAAATATTTTTTTTGTTAATTTTAATTCGAATGGCTAATACCATTATTTAGGTTTCTAAATATGTGCATTATTTCTTTTTTTTATATAGCAAGGTTCATTAAGATTTTGAAAATTGCATAACCCCGCGCAGCCTGTCTCAATTTTTTCATACTTACATGTAACGTTTCCATGGTCATGATAAATAATATCTCTGTTAGAAAATATTAGGCCAAGTTATTTCTACTCTGCTGCTAGAATGTATTTTATACAAGTACTTTATGATAGTGGTCGGTCCTGTGGTGGCCACAGCTGATTTTTTTCTTGCAAATGATAAAAGGGAAGAGAAACAAATCATGTTGAGTAAACTAAAATTTTTTTTAAATTTAAAACTTTTTATTAGAATTACTAACAGCGTTTAAAGAAGTTTAAAAACACCAAAATATATTTCAAAGAAAGTAAAACAGGATTATAAAAAATTAAATACCTTACTTGTTACGCCACTGCTTATATTGGACTATAATTGTTCTTCCCCTGGATTCTTTACACCATGAGTTCAAAAAGAAATTACATAATGGCTATGGAAAAATAAAATAATGTCTACTGCAAGCTTTATATAACAATAAATAACTTGACAACAACAACAACAGTAATGACAGTTAATTAATTCTAAAGCTTGCTGTTGACATAACTTTTATTTTCCACAGCCAATCCTTATGTAATTTCTTTTTGCACCCATGGTATATATTTATTGTTATTGTATGTTTTTATTCATTATGCGTCAAACGTATTCGAAAGAGAAATAATTAAAGGGGTGTACAACCGTGTAGTTTCTTATACAAAACTAACAATCCGAAATAAAATTAGTAACAATCTAAACATCAAAATTTGCAGCGAATTGCAATCAATCTAATATTATATTTTTATTTGTAAAAAAAGTTATATGATTCTAAATAAACAAATTGCATTATATACGCCATCTTGTATACCATTTGACGCAAATTTGCATACGACGTGGCAAAGTGTAGCTTATCCTTCATTCTACAAATAAGTAGCTATTTGGTTCTACTGTGAGAACTAATTACAGCTATTGCACTTGGTAGTTTATTCTTACTACCATCTTGAATCTTTCGCGGGTTCTGCATATAGGTGTTGCGGGTAAAAATGATCTAATTTCCGTAAAAAATATGTGCACCAGGTACCAATCCATAATTATGAAGTATCGTATTTTTCGACTGCGGTTCTTAAATATGAACAATCATAAAAACGTATTATTTGTACATTTCCACACAAAAACATGTAAATATAACAGTTATTTGAAACACACAAATATATTTAAAAAATTACAGATCATTGATGTTTGATCTATTTTTAAGTTTTTGAGCGTTAATGGTTTTACAACAATTTTTTCTACAATTAAAAATTATTTAAATAACAATTCGTCCAAAATTTTTTGTATAGATTTTAAATTTATTACATATTATTAATTTTGTATAAGAATCTTGTAATCTCTGGGGGTACTACGTAGCGTTAAGAGCTTTGCATTAAAAGAATTTGATGCGCCACTGTAAAATATAAAATTATTATTTTTTTAAACTAATAATCTAATCTCTGACCCCATTTTTTTGTCGTTGTAAAAATAATCAGCTCTCCACATTAACACCAACCCTTTTATAAAATTATCTTTCTATGACCAATAAATTATAAACCCAAGTAATTAATTTTGACTCTAATTACTACGCGGTAATTACTCACTGAAAATATATTGTCGCCTGTCACCTTCTGTGTAAACATTTGACCATTGCTATTTTGTTCTAAACAATAACGTTCTTTCAAACTAATCATATAATATACGACGGTAAATCACTGCGTATCTCTTTAATGCTTAACTAGAAAAATATGTGATAGCTCAACTAATCTTTGAGAATGTTTATCTTAAAATAGATTAGTTTTTATATTTGAATAATTTGAATACTTTGTAACTAATTGAATAATTTTACTTTAAATAATAATGAAATTTTATTTCTGAAATTACCACTCCCACAAATTTATTGGAAACATGCCTATTAATTAAACTCTTAAAACAGCAACATTATTTTAATATACCGATATCTTAGTTGCGTACGTGTCATCACTCTATATTTTTAAAGATTTTGGTTATTTTAATAGTTTTTCGTTAAAAACTATTGTTCTAACGTTCAATAACTTAATAATAGCTATCGACAATAATTTTCTGTGATTTTTAAAGTATATATGTGGATTTCAAATAACTTTTATATTTACGTAATTTTGTGTAGAAATGTTCTAATAATACCTTCATTTTTAAATTTTTTTTTGAGTGATTGTTTATAGTTGTAGAAAAATACTATACTTGATAATAATGGAGTGCCACTTAGTACACGTGTTCTTCACAAAAATTGAATCATTTTTACCCGCAGTACCTATATTGAGAACCGCGACATATTCAGGTTGGCGGCAAAAATAGAACACCAAGTACAATAACTATAAGTAATTTACACAATTGAACAAAATGCGCAAATGGCTAAAAATATATTTGTACATTAAAGCGTTAGCTACAATTTGCCATGTCGTTTTCAAATATGCGCCTATTGGTTTACAAGAGTCTATAATGCAATTTGTTTATTTACAGTTACGTAGTAGTTTTGTTTACAATTAAAAATATCATATTAGATAGATAAAAATTTGTTGCAAATTTGGATGCATAGATTTTTACTAATTTTATTTCAGATTGTCAGTTTTGTATAAAAAACTATACTGTTGTGCCTCCCCTTAATGCATAGTCTAACGCAGTGATTCCCAAACTTTTTCGGTTCCCGGTGCTCTTAATGTATCAGAAATTTTCCGCGGCGACCCAAGTCAAAATGTTGGTCTAACTCAGCGTTTCCTAACCTTTTTTTCATGGCGGACCGGCAAGCGACCTGGAAAAAATTTGCGGACCGGCAAGTTTAGAAAGCAAGGTGTATTGCAAAATTATTACAAGTGATGAGCAAAAAGAAAAAGGTCTTCACCTCCAAAATGTAAGTGATGGGCAAAAAAAAGGTGGCGGTTGGGAAACGCTGGTCTAACTAACGCAGTAGGAATAATATTGGACTGTTTTCGTGGCGCCCCCGTAGCCCAGCGACGGCGCCTCAGGGCACCGCTGCGCACAGTTTGGGAATCGCTGGTCTAACGAATAAATCTTTTTCATTGTTGAAACGTGTTTAAGTCTCATCAGCTGCTACGATTTTCAGCGCTTAGTACTTAATTAAATCATAATTTAGCAAAAACACAATAATTTGTAGTATAGAAATTATAGTTTATAGTTGGAATAGAATAAATGTTTTTATATGGAATAGATTTGAATACAATTATACGAATACTTATTAAATGAAATGTAATATACTTTTTATAAAAGTTTGTATGTTCTTTCTATGTTTTCAGAATATTAAATACAACAGCAATTATTGCATAATTTTTAGTAATTAAATATATAATGAAATATAGGTAAAGTTAAATTAGTTGTTATACTTTAACTCTATATTCATCTTGGGAAATACAATACGAACAGTTTTCTTCAATTTGCATGTTATTGGATATTTTCCATTCGTATATGGGTTGTTGTAAAAATATTTTTAGCCTTTTTATCACGTTCAAATATTCATAGACGTTTCTTTCTTTTGACAATAATTTATTCTGCTTAGGATATTTTGTACTAAGAGCTTATAATTTGAAATTATTCGCGATTGACAGTAAACTGTCTTAATTTGATAATTAGAAGAAACCTTAATAAATTGATGTGAAGCCTGAACTTTCACATATTTCAGCCCCCAGATAGCCTGAATGCTAGATGTATGAGACAATTATTATTTTAATAACTAGTGGTTCATCATCAGCTGTCAATTTTTAGTGCACAATATTTTACGGCCCGCGACGCCTGATGGAAAGACAAAAAAATATTATTATTTTTTTTTAATAATAAAACAGAATTATATATTCGAATTCATTATTCGGTAAATGGAATTTTTCAACAGATCAATCAAAATTCACGACCATTTTAATGTGTACTATGTAATTATATTTTTATACCTAAAAATAAAATAGCCCCCTCCCGATTGAGAAACACAGATATATCCTATGTTACTTAGGAAACTCTAGGCACTCTAGGCACTCTAGGCCAGCGTTTCACAACCTTCTTTCAGGGCGAACCGGCAAGCGACCTAAAAAAAAATTCGCGGACCGGCAAGTATAGAAAGTAATGTGTATCGCAAAAGTTTTATATTTTTTATTGAATTGATTACAAACACAAAAAAACAACAAATAAAAAATCTAATATAATTAGTGAAAAAAGAAACAGATTATTACTTAAGCAATTAATAGATTAAGGCCCAAGATTTTCATCTCAAAATTAACTGGGTTATAACTTATTAGGCGAAAAGAGATGGGATTGGATATATACAGGTTGATGGACTTACCTAGTGGTTGAAACGTCACGTAGCAAAGTGCCCTTTGAGATGCTGCAGTCTTAGTAATACACCAGGTCTGGAATGGAGAGTTTGGACACACAGCCATGATCAATTTCACACCGTATATTCGTGAAATGTACTAACACACACGAATGTGAATGCATGAGAAAAATGCATTCACGACACCAAAGCAGAACAAGACTAATTCTACCTCTGCTTAAAGAAGAATGATTCTAAGAGCTCAGATGATGTGGTGACCGAAATAAGCAACTAGAGTCTATCTCAGAAAGAGCGATAGTAATAAAATTTATTATTAGTAAAAAGTTATTGTTTTTTCACACAGAAGCGGCACACAAAACATGAATAGTTCGAAACGAAATATTGTTAAAAACAACCGAGTGTGCACATCTTATATGGGAATACGAACTAGGGTTAAACACAATAGATCATAAAAATATTACCCTAAATGTTGAATAAAAATATGGTCACAGGCATGCGTTTAATGATATGATAAATATGGTCACAGGCGTGCGTTTAATAAAATGATAAATAGTAATATAGAAATACACAAAACCAATTTAAACGTGTTTAAAATGTGCACGCCACTGGTAACTGCCTGAAAAAAGATTTATTTCTATCGGTCTTTCTGAGATAGACTATAAAATATATTAAGACACGAGACGATTGTATATGTAACATACATTCGTGAACATAACCTGAATGGCGGTTGCGTAGAACTGAGTACAAAAATTAACACGGCACAGATGGTTCAAATGTTATTCCATAACTAGACTAAAAATAATGTTGAACTTAGAAAACCCCACTTAAATTTTAATAATTCGTGTGACTGGCGCGAACATTATGGATGTAATTTTGCATTGACTTGGTCATGAAATCCCAAAATTTTAAAATTTGGACCTGATCACTTTTCAGAGTAAGTCCACAATATTTTTGAAACATTTTCTCTTGGAAATTGTCGTATAGTTAGTCAATTAGACTATCATTACTGTTCCTAGCCCGCATTGTACATGTAAATTGTTCCTTTAGTTAAAAAGTTATAGTGGTCTGCCTGAAATTTAGATTAAATCAGTGAACTTCTCTATCTTAAACAGACGTCGTTCAAACAATCTGTCTGTATTACATTTCAAGTCAAACATGTCAAGATTATAAACAAACCGGAATACCTTAGTAAATATCCTTTATACTTTAGATTTCATTACATTACATTTTTGATTTATGTAGCAGCTCTAGAATTAAATGAATTTAGGTATTAAAAACGGTTATGAATGCTTTTGTTTTATTTTTGCTAAACTATTGCAAGTTTCAACTAAAAATTGTTACTTTTGTGGCGCAACCAAAAAATACGATGGGCGGTTGAAAAGAAATCGGCCTAGGCAAGAAAACACAACTTTTTCGGCAAAACTCAATTTATTTATCAACATAGTCTACTTTTAGAACTATACACTTCGTCAAACGATTCTCTAATTTTTGGATGCCCTCCAGATAATACGATTTCCCGAAGCCCTCAAAATAGGCTTCTGTTTCAGAGATGACCTCCTCTTTTATCTATAACCTCTTACCGCCGAACCATTTCTTCAAGTTTGGAAATAATTATTGGTGGATGAGGAACCAATTCGTAGCGCAATTCATGAAGTTTTGCCATTGCGACTGAGTACTTGTGGATAGGTGCGTTGTCCCGATGAAACAGCACTTATTTCTTCGCCAGATATGGCCTCTTTCGCTTCAAATCGGCGTCGAATCGGTCCAACAGCTCTGCATGGTATACGCCTGTGATCGTTTTACCCTTTTCCAGGTAGTCGATGTAAATAATACCGTGCGCATCCCAAAAAACTGTGGCATTGACTTTGTTAGACTCACTTTGGCCGTATTTGGCTTTGATTCAACAGGAACAGTCCACTGTTTCGACTGTTCCTTGGTCTCTGGTGTTGTGATGGATCCATGTTTTGTCCACGGTTACGAAACGGCGCAAAAAGTCCTTCTTATCGCGGTTGAACATCGCCAAACATTTCTTCGGAATAGTCAGACGATCGCATTTTTTGTCGACTGAGAGCAAATGCAGCACCCATCTGGCAGAGAGCTTCCTCATTCCTAAATATTCATGCAAAATATTGTGCATCTGTTCGGTTGAGATGTCCGTAGCCTTATCTATCTCGCGCTTAGTCACTCGTCGATCGTCTATTGTCATTCCATGGATTTTATCGACCATTTCTAGCGTGTTGACCTCTTTTGGGCAGCATGGACGCTAATCAAAAATGCTCTTACGACCACGTTTAAATCCAGCTCTCCAATATTTAATTGTTGATATCCAAGGTGCAGAATCCCCATAAACATCGTTCAGTTCGGTGTTGATTTCATCGTTCGTTTTCTTTTTCAAAAACAAGTATCTAATCACTGCACGATATTCGATTTTATTCATAAAAATGCAAAAGTTATTCGCTTTCAATGGCTGTCAAACACAAACTAAATGGTGGTTTTAGTTTTTGAAATCTACAGACTTTTTCTACCCAGATAAAAAATAGAGCCCTTCTTAGTTGACACCTTTTTGGTCCGTGCAGTTTTGAAAATTTGTAAATATTTCAATTTTGAAAGACCATATCTCAAAATCTATATGAGATACAGACCTACAGTTGAAACGTTTTAAATCCTGAAGTTCTAACGGACCTTCTATCATATTTTGAAGCAGCTTTGAAACAAAAACAAGATTGAGATTTTTTAATTTGTCATTTTTTTTTTTTCAATTTTCGAAAAATCCTAACTTAAAAACAATAAAATATAGAGAACTGCGGTTTGAAATTTGAAATCTTTGTACAGTGGAACCCCGCCATTCGTACACAATTCGTTCCAGAAGGTAGTTGGAATGGCGATTTGTACGAATGACGAATCATTTTTTCACATAAGATATAATGTAAATTGGATTAATCAGTTCTAGATCCATAGATGATCGTTTATTTAAACCTTTAAAAACAATAAATATGCAGTACTGTATATGAAATACATAAATAAAAATTTAACTGCACTTTTGTACTTTGGTGAGCTGATGGCGTAAGTAGAATATGGAGAGGAGGAAGAGGGATGTTGATGTTACTGTTTGGAATTGGAGTCACTTTCCATAAAAACACCAGGTAACATCCCTTCAGGTGTTTTCTCTCTTTCTAGTGTTTATTCTTTTTTCAGTCTTTTTGCACTAGAAGAATCTTGAGATTCTTTCTCTAAAAACCTGTCCAATGTTGTCTGCCTTTGACGATTTTTCAGAATTTTTCTAAAATGGTCAATAACATTGTCGTGTGGCGCCGACCGCACGCTGTCCGAATAGCGGGCAAGCGTACGAATAACGAGTTGAATTTTACTTGAATAAGTTGGACGAATATCGAGTTGTACGAGTAGAGAGGCGGACGAATGGCGGGGTTCCACTGTATATTATTTAGTCTAAAAAAAAATAATAATCTAATAGAACCTTAATAACCTACTTTTTAAAATAAATACGAATCGACAAAAACAAAATCTTTTCGTATTTTGAGCAAAAATTTTTTCTCTATGATTTACTTCAAACTGTGTATACTTATGTATTTTGCCTCGTTTATCTCAAAAATAATGTCAATTACAAGCTACGGTTTTCCGTTTTTGAATAAATTAAACGTTTATAGTTACTAGGACATTTTACACCGGATATTGTAGGGATAGGATAATGCGATAGGTGTGATGTTATTGTTTTGTTTGTCACATGTTTATGTGAAAACGAGTTGTTTGTTAACGGAATATTGACTTGAAGATTGAAAAGGTTAGTTTTGATAACAGGTAGCCAGAGTTGATGAAACTACACTGGCTTGACTGAAAACATCTCCAGAGTTTTCGATCAGTGCCCGCCGAGTACAAGTTAGTGACAGTACAAGTTACCGAGCCCGCCTTTTATATTGATCATGGTCATTTTTATGTGGTCATGTCTCGAAAAAGTTTGGAGACCTCCGCTTTATCATAGTGTCACGTGGGTATTTCCTGACCTGGGGTTACCTTTGTGACAATATCAAGAAATAACTATAATTTGGAAGTGAGAGCAGAGTATATTTTTATCAAACGTATACACTCCTTTTAACATAACGAACACTGTTGCAGGGCGTTTATTGAATATTTATTTTTATAAAATAAAGTTATAATTATAATTAAATCTTGTTTAACACTTTGTTCAACATAACAATAACTTTATAAACTTATAATTTAAAATTAAAAACAGTATTAAATGTTATATCAGCAGTAAAGTGTATTCAAGTGAAAATTTCTCTACTCTTATAATTAAAATCTGTCTAAGAAAATTACTGGCATTCCCCTTCTAATTATTTTCTCCACTATACGCATTTAATTTTCTCTTTATGCGTCTTTTCGTCATCAAAACAAAGTTTTCTTGTCAATTAAGTACAATCGTTTCAAAGTTCATGTGTTTAAAATACTTCTTTTTGTATAAAAATTTAAAGGTATGTTAGATGTGTTTCTCTTTAAAAGGATAAGTAAATGTGGAAACTTTGTTGGAATTAATTCGTTTAAAATAGTTCTTCTGGATATTTATGGTAGGTATTTTTCAGCTTCATTCCAAAAATAAAAAATATTAAAAATACTTAACAGACTTATTCTGAGCAATGGGGCGCAATCCATATGTGCACGATGTTCAAACTTAAAGTTATATTTTATTTATATATTAAGTGTAAAAGTTTTAGATTTCTTTGGTTGAGCGTTCAAATAAATTCCCGCTTATTGCGTTTTTAAAGGGATGGCATTAAAATTTGAAAATCATTATGTCCTGATTTATAAATAAATATTAGTCTCAAAATAGTATTGAACACGATGAACGACGATAAATTCCAATAAGGCAAAAATGTCGCTAAAGCATGCGAATCACTTTGTTCTGGTCTTAGTGAAGATGTTGCCGCACAATACTTGCAATTATTAGTTTCTACTTAAGACAGTAAATTTGATGTTAATGCTCGACCATGTTTTGCAATGCTGCGAAGGTTGAAGACTAATGATTTGCAAGCATTGTTAAAGAAAATCCGTCGCAAATATAAAAGTCGAGACTTCTAGGGCAATAAATATCGTCCACTTGAACGAAGACATAATATCGCGTACTAAGTATTTTAACTCCTACAATGCATCTTTTTGCAATAAAATTAAAATGTGATCCAAAAAGTTCGACGAGCTGCGTCATTATACGAAGATGGCCGCAGTATTGGAATATCACTGGTGTTTTGGATGTAGCAAAATACATTATAAAGCATCATCAGTGAACTGGTCCCTACAAAAAATGCCTGATTCAGTCATCAAGTCACAAACGCTCGAGATGACCGACTTCTTACCATAATCGTGACTGACCCTCAGTTTTTCTCACACGTTGTCCCGCAGAAGATCAAAATTTCGAAGATCAAAGAACAAATTCACCACGAACTGCCCAAAGAATGTTGAGAAAACAACGGCAAGACTTATAACTTGCCCGGCTTTTCTCGCTAACCATCGAGTTGAAAGACAGCAGTTCGCTCGTGAGCCTTTGAACTGAATTGACGCAGAATATGCCAGTATATTGTGCACAAATGAATAGAAGTTGAGTTTAAAATCTCCAGATGGACGAGAACGAGTATTCTAAAGGCATAGTAATCTAGACACATTATTGAAAACAAAAGAGCAGAGTCATTTACGCATTACAATATTACAACTATACAAATAAGTAATTTCTTGTATATAAACTAAAGTTATCGATTAATTATAAATGAATCGATTAATTATAAATTAATCTGAACCAAAAATATCATATAGTAAATGAATAAACTGAAACAAAATAATCGATTATTTAATCATTCTATTAATTCTTGTCATCTCCAGGTACAACATCCACTTATCCAAATACAGCATTGCACTACGGTTCTTTACACATTTTATAGCTTACCAGAACACGTAAGTAGAATACTGTAGTGAAAAATTGTTACCAAAAATACAAGCTAACGAAATTGCACAGAAATGGCCATTTACTGGACAAATAGTCATTATGCTAATCGTCACCGAAATTGTGTTATTCTTACTACACAACAAACCATCTATAATTTGGGCTGGGAAGTTCTTCTAGTACCGGTGTATTTACCTGACTTGGCGCCAACGGGTTACCATATATTCTAGTCGATATAGAACTCCTTAGATGAATAGCGATTTCGATATTGCTGAGTTGAGACTGCCTCCATACTATTACAATTTTTTCGTGCAGGATTTTCCGGAACATATCCTGAAAGATAATGGTAAAGTGAGAGTAAATATGTCGATGACTGAATTGTATTTTTATGAAAACAAAACGAAAACTTGCTAAAGAAAGCGAAATCTTTTGTATACATCTAATATTATCCTCTTTCAACAAACCTTGATAATCAAACTGTTAAACCTTTTCTCTTATATTGGTCTGTTGTTGTTTGCAATATAAAAAAATCGTAATAAGCTATTTTTAAGCAAACAATTCATTTTGTATGGCAGGCAGCAATGAACATTTGATTAAGTACTAATTTCGTTCCTAATTTGAAAGCTTTTAATTGACACAATTTGTCCGTTTATATTCAATTTCGCAAATTTGTGGTAAACTGCGTTATATAAATTTTTTCAAAATTAAATTATTTACCAAACTACAGCTCTTTTCTGCCTTTGATGTGGTTTCTCTTGTTTGTTGAGGTTCTTGCTTCTAATGTTATTGATTACATCACGATATAATGTCATTGGTTAAACAAAGATGTTACATTATTATTATTTTAATTGTTTTTCTAATACGTGCCTTGTCATGTCCCCCTAAATTTGGTGATTTCTACGTAGGAAGTCTCGCGGACTGCTAGATGAGATGGCTTGCGTTTTAAATTTCGGTCCATTCCCTGATGTTCAGAAGTCCGGAAGCTTGTCTCCTACCAACTTCTCTTTGGTCTTCTACTTACTCGGTCAATACCTGTACCCGATAGCGTATACCTTGTAATATATGACTATGTAATAAGTATATGTATGTAAGGATCAGATCTAATTCTTGGACGTCCTTTGTAATATGTTACGTTAGTAACCATAATATGATGACATATGTGTGACAGATTGTAAGTAGACGTAGTAATAAATGCTTATATGTGCTTGGATTTGTGTGTTTTAGTTGATATTATTACAAACGCTATAAAGCTTAGACCAGGGTAGCTCGGGTTCGAATCCCGGTGATGGCATGGGTGTTTGTGTTTGTAATTGTAGTTTTTAAGGTTAAATTGTATCAAATAATAAATTAACTTGCTATTCTAACATGTACATAATATCTGGGCTTCGAACCATTATTTTTTTCGTTTCGGTTTTCGTTCCGGTTCAATTAAAAAATTATATATCGGTTCGGTTCCGGTTTTCGTTCCGGCAAAAATAACGGTTTTTTTCGGTTTTCGGTTCAGTTCCGGTTCGAAGCCCTGCTTTATACTAAGGATTAATGGAACTGAATACACGCGACTGCAACCCCAACCCTGGCAATATGCAATCGTGTGGCCAAGCAACCACAGATCTCTCATTTTAGGTTCCTAGGCAGCACTTTATACTAAGTATTAATGGAGCAGAATACACGCAATTGCATCCCCAACCCTGGCAATATGTAATCGTGGATATTTTGTGTTTCTTAAGGTGTTGAAAAGCACCCACAGATCCTTCATTATAGGTTCCTAGGAAGTACTTTATGCTAAGGATCAATGGAGCTGAATACACACATTTGCATCCCCAACCCTGGCAATATCCAATCGTGGATATTTTGTGTTTTTTAAGGTGTTGCCCAGCATTCATAGATCCTTCTTTTTAGGTTCTTAGGGAGCATGTCATACTAAGCAACTTATACAGAAATTTAGGCTATTGGCGCCCGAATGACGTATATATTTACTTAATTGTATTAAAAATATTTAATTGAAAAATATTCCAAAAAAAAAAAAAATAGAAATATAGGTATATTTTTGAAAAATAATTTAAATTTTTTTTGAGTCAATTACTAAAAAGCCGACCGCCGTAGCGTAGTGGTAACACATATGTTCTGCGTTGCTAAGGTCTCGGGTTCATATCCCGTTCAGGCATGGAATTTTTCAAAAAATAATTGTCCTGGCTAATTGCCAAAGCAGTAATGGCCATAAAAATAAAAAAAAAACAAAATAAAATCTGAGGTACCTACAGATTCAAAAAAATATCAAAAAATATCATTTTTTTGAGAAATTTCTTGACAAAAAATGTGCCAAAAAAAATCACTTAATAATATACTTACAAAATCTGGCGTAAAAAATCACATATTTTTCAGTAACTGGTAAAAATGGTGTACAGCAACTTAGGCTATTAGCGTCCAAAAGACGTATAGATTCACTATTGTGTTAAAAATATTGAATCGAAAAATTATCCAAAAAAATATAGAAATATTTTCGAAAAATATTTTTAAAAAATTTTGAATCAAGTATATAATAAAATCTGAGGAAAAAAAATATCAAAAAATCCATTTTTTGGATCCAAGTTTCTTGACAAAAAAATGTGCCAAAAAAAATCATTTATTATATACTACCAAATCTTGGCGTATAAAGATCGCATTAATTTTTCTGTAACTGGAAAAATGGTGTAGAACAATATTTAAAAGATTTTTTAAAAATTTGAAAAATGGTATGATGCATCTTTTGCAAGTAGCTCCCAAAGAACATACAAACTTACTTAGAGCTATTAAAAATATTGAATGGAAAAAACATTTCAAAAATTTACCTTCACAATACTTACAAAACATTTAAAATTCACAGAATTTTTGAAATTTAAAAAAATGGTGTACAGCATTTATGCTATTAGCGCCCAAGGCACATACATACTTACAGCTGTTAAAAATATTGAAACGTAAAAACATTCCAAAAATTTACTTACACAATACTTACAAAAAAATTAAAATCAACATAATTTTTTGAAATTTGTAAAAATAGTGTGCAGCATCTTTGGCTATTAGCACCCAAAGAACATAAAACTTAAAGCTATTAAAAATATTGAATCGAAAAAACATTTTCAAAACCATTTTCCTGCACAATATTTACAAAAACTTAAAATCCACAGAATTTTTTGAAATTTGAAATAATGGTGTACAGCAGTTTAGTCTATTAGCGCCCAAAGAACATACAAACTTACTTAGAGCTGTTAAAAATATTGAGACGTAAAAACATTCCAAAAATTTAAAATACACAGAATTTTTGTAAATTTAAAAAAATGGTGTGTAGCATTTTCGGCTATTAGCGCCCAAGGAACATACATACTTAGAGCTATTAAAAATATTCAATCGAAAAAACATAAAATTTACCTGTACAATACTTACACAAAATTTTAAATTCACAGAATTTTTTGAATTTTGAGAAAATTGTGTGCAGCATCTTTGGCTATTAGCTCCCAGTATAGGATGTCCCTTCTTAACCCTTCAATAGACACTCAACCTGTTTCATCACTATTGCACTTTTTCAAATTTTACTTTTTATAAAACTGGTAAAAACTGTAAAAATTTATGGCTACTGGCTTAAGGTAGTTATTAATTTAAGGGTATTTTATACAAAAAATGCACTGGTCAACATGTGTTGTTCCTTAGAACGTTTCATAAACGATTGTGAACGAGAAATATTTGGAAAGATTAGTCACGTAGTGTCGACCAAAATTATCCAATAAAGGATTAAGTAAAGAAATTAATCCTCTTAATTAATTTGGCTAATGAGAATTTGAATGTGGATTTTTTTTGCGTAGTTCTGTATTGCGTAAACAATAAATGGTCCACGACAGTGCACAGCAATTTAAATATAAAAATTTTAAAATAATTTTTTAAATTTATAATAATTTTGTTAACCAGTATTAGCATTATAGGCTATTCTAGCCGTTTACGCGGAACTAATTTTTTTTTGCGTAGTTCTGTATTTTAACAATAAATGTATAAACAATAAATGGACGGGGTCCACAGTGCACAGCATTTTTAAATATAAAAATTTAAAAATGTTTTTTAAAATTTATTACAGGGCTTCGAACCGTTATTTTTTTCGCTTCGGTTTTCGTTCCGGTTCAATTAAAAAATATGTATATATCAGTTCGGTTCCGGTTTTCGTTCCAGCATAAATAACGGTTTTTTTCGGTTTTTGGTTCAGTTCCGAGTGATAAATTTTTAAATGCTTTTATTTGCATTAGAAACTTATTTTCTACTATAATTTAGAAGAACATTTTATTCTATATTTTGTGATAATCATACCAAGACCGCTGCCAGGGGGGGAGGTCTGGGCGTTCCCCCCTCCCCTGAAATAATAGAATCGCAATTTCTTTTTTACTTGTCAGAAAAATTACGATTTTTTTCTGCTCATCAGTTTAAAAAATCTTAAATAAAATGTAATTTACATATATTCACTCACATAACCATTATCTGAATCGAAATAAACCGATATTTTTTTTCGGTTCAGTTCCGGTTTTCGTTCCGACAAAAATAACGGATTTTTCGGTTTTCGGTTCAGTTCCAGTTCGAAGCCCTGCATAATATTTTAATTTTTATTATTTAATTATTTTATTTTTTGTAATCGTTTTACGTACCACATTCTTAGAACTTGCTCGTTGATTTGTCGATTAATCCAGGATATCTTTAACCTGTGAAGGTTTATCTGCATTTCTAATGCCTCGATATTGCTGATATTTTCAGGATTTCATACCATAAAGCCGAACCTTTTATAGTATTTGATCGTGCTCTGTCTAAACGTCGTTGTGGTTGTCTTTGCACAAGAGCTACTTCATATTTTGTTCATTACTATTCGGTATTTTATTACTATGTCAAGATGAAGTTGGTCTTTGATTACGCTGCATAAGTATGCGAAGCTCTGGGCTCTATCAACTGATTGCTCGTGCAATTGAATTGCAGTGTCCGAATGTGACTGCTGAAAACTATATATTTCTTTATCTTCACGTTGAGCAATTTTAATCAGGATATCGGAAAAGTCTTTCCATTAATTTTGTATATTTTTTACTATTTCTATTTCCTCCTTTCTAAGTGATTAGGAGAAACACAGGAAATCTTTCCTAATAAATAAAATTATTTTTCACATTTTTTTGGAACACAAAAAAAATTAGTTAACCGTCAGAGGGATCGTCATGTCAGCCAGTTTCATCTATCATCAGAGACTAACTGTTGAAGGCAGAAATTAATTTACACAAAAGAAAATTCGTGACATTTTTTAAATTATTAAATATTTTTATATGTGTTGTCAGAGGGCGGCTGGTAATTAGGATTCACAGAGGTCCGGTACTTGTTATTATTTCTAACTAACCTAGTAATTTACTTTTTAACAATGTGAACATTTGTGTAAATGTTTAAATCATTTTGTTCATGAAATTTTTCATTGAAGTTCATGTGTGTAGTAAATTCTAGCTGTACTTCCGGCAAAGATAATTTTGCAGTACACAGCGTGCATAGAAAATAGATACGCGTATACTCGCAAAGAATTCAAACGGTAGTTGATCGATTGAGAATCAATATTCAAATATTTATCTAAAATAAATAATAAATAATTAATAGGTTCCCAATAGGCGTATAAGAGCAAACAAGGTAAGTGTTCAATTTCTAGACATATGGCCATAAATATAAAAGCCACGTGATCAATGTGATGTTTTGACTGGTCTTATTATCCCTGTGTAAACAGGTACTCATTGTAGGTATTAAATACTTGAGGCTGAGTTGACTCCTTAACTGACTGGACAATATTGCAGTATAAAAATGCAAAGGAGGTGGGGGTTTCAACCTCATGTCTCTGTACTCCGTAGATAACCATCTTACCACGGAGCCACAGCAACTCAAATATATATATATTTCACACAATTCTATGTAATCTATCAATAACGTATTAGAACTACTTGTGTCAATGTACGTCCGTAGTTTTATTCTTCTTTTGTTATATATGAATGTATTCACATAAACATACGTGTGTTCTTGTATATGCACCAGTCCATACGTGGTGGTAATATCGACTGAAACAGAACAATATTTCTTTCTTAATTTCCGAATTATCACAACTCTTGATTTTGATAATATTCTCAGTTAAACCATACGATTTTTTTAACCTTCATCGGCCAGCTAGATTCTTCTGAAGTAAATGCCAATGACTAATGAATTAAACTAAATGCTCACTACTGCTGTAGCGGTTAATAACAAGGCGTTATTCGCAGAGAATTAAATGCCCGATACAACTGACGCCAAAAGAAATAAAAGCATATAACTAATCGAGTACGAAAGTGCGTGTGGTGTTATAAACACAACTGATAAAGCACTGAATAAAAATCATGGCGCTTATTTGAGTTTGATGGTGGTTTTTTAAATGTCAATAAATTGACGAACACCAATTTTGTAGTGTACACCAAAGTACTCGGGTATTACCAAGCAAATTAAACACTTTATATCTCTGTCAAAGTTTGCCCAAAAAGCTCCTGATCAGGAAAATTTAAATCTTCTCCGTAAGAACACAAGACTTCCTACACCAAAAATAACACAGGAAAAAAATTTGCAACTTCACTGGTTTGTTCTACCTGGCCCGCCATCCTTATCTTGCGCCTTCCGAGCATCGTTTCTTTAAATCACTGCAAAAATCTTTATTGGGAACAAATTTCTCTATCGAAGATCAAGTTCTAAAGTTCGTAGAGAAATTTTAATATCAAAAGCGATGTAAATCTATGCAAAAGAAATCAAAACAAAAGTTCCCAGACCCATGACAAATGACATAAATTCATTCTAAATGATGGCAAATATTTAATAGAGTAAATATACAGCCGGTTCTGAATTATGAATAAAACAATCATTATATCAACTTTTTGTATCATTAATATCAACATTTTTTAATAGTGTCATACTTAACATTAAAAGTTTTAAACGTCAAATTGTTAAGTTACTTATCGTCTTGGCAAAATTTTGAACAAAACTTCAACGGTATAATGTCTGAAATTATATCATTATAAATTTATATATATGTTAAAAATCTATTAACTTTTCAGAATGGCTCTTGAATTTAGAGAACCCTCTACAATTCTGTCTACCAATAAGTTCTGTTTGATTTATGTTCCCTGAACATTATTATGCTTCATATGTCACAGAGGAGAGTAAATTTCAAAATTGACATGTATCAATTGACAGTGAACGCTCGCGGCTAACATCCAGATAGATCGTGTTCAGTGATACATAAACATTCACAGATGAAAATATGAAACGTAGGCGACATCATACAAAAAATTGTGACCTGAACAAGCAGATTTTGAAGTTGGAAAATCAAAATTGATTAAATTAATATCTTTGGAGGATAATCATTGAACAAGTTCGTGCTTTTATTAGAAACAGCTACATAAATTTCACGTGTAGAGCACTGCATAATGGTAGATTTATAATGGAGGCTTTAAAGCACCATGTAAAGGTTATTCCACCATTGCTACCATTGTAAGAAATTATGCCAATAGTAGAAGGCTCGGCTACAGAATTGCAACTAGGGTTGATGGTTGGTGTGTTGCTTCTTTACCCTACCTCAGTCTCCTGAGGGATAGAGATCTTCCCAAGTTTGTGATTAGATTTTTGTAATTGAAATGCATGTGAAAGATATATAAAGATTGTATTGAACTGTAGCGTAGTCAGAATTTACACTTAGTAAGTAAAATATAGTTCTCTTTCAGAAAATTATCACCAAAAAACATTTTTTACCGTTGATTAGCACCTTTACACTTCAGCCTACTTAAAATACTTCAATTGACTCTAAAGCCTAGTTTCACTGGTATACCAATTGAACTGGGTCCTGTAACTCGGACTAGTATTCGATTCTCTACTTTTACTTTATCGCAGTTCGGACGATACTTCTTAATAAGAAAGTAGAAGAGTCCACTGCCCACACAAGGGCGTACGTCAACCATCGGCGTCTGCGTTTTAGTCTGAAAAATAGGATCCGGTTTCTGAAAGCTTAGCAGAGTTTAATCTTTTGGTTAAACTCGGTTACAATATAACAATCCCATAAGCAACCATAGCAACAATTTTCTAACTATTTTTTTTATAGGTAACTAGGCATTCAGAAACCGACTCTTAGTGTTTGAGAAGAGTTTATGATGTTTTGTCAAAAGAAGTTCAAGACATGTTTGAAGGTGAATAAAATAGAGAAAAAATTATTGTGGGCATCTGCATTTCCTTTGGAGAAAAATGCAGCCCGGAACGATATAGAATGATTCCAGAAAAATATATTAACCTCAAAGACAACTTAAATGAGGGATGCAATATAAGCACAAGTGAACTACTACACTGAAGTGCTGTCCTTTGCACCGACACGATGGTTTTCACAGAGCGAGTAGAAGTCTAGTGCATGGTTCAGGGGAAAATAAAAAATAAATAAATAAATGATGGTTAGAGAAGGTGAACAACTAAGCTGCCCACTCTAAGAGCTCTAGCACTTGACTCGTCAAATACTTGCTTGTGATCAACTGTTTACACTGCTCGAGTTGGACATGCTTTTCTTTACTCGCAGGACGCAAATTGACTGAGTTACTGTGCTCCAAAAATTTTAACTTTTCCTTCTTTGCCTCTATACTTTACCGTCTACTTGACTAATGTAAACTAAACTTATAGGCTTAAAGGCTCTCTTCCGTGGGTGCTTGTTTCCAAAGGTTGGGAATAACTCGAGTTTAAAAGATCTCACCGTCGCAGTTCCTGTTGTCTCCAAACGAGACTGTAAAATAGGCGATACAATTTTACCTTGGATATAAAAGAATTATTTTTTATTAATAAAGTTTTTACAAATACCTCTCGGCAATAATAAAATAGTAGCATAAAACTTACACAAAAAGTTCATGAATTAGGTATAACTTGAATTTAATTCTCGTGTTTTTGTTAAAAATAAAGATTTTTTACCTTAATAAAACTTTTATTTATCCTTCATAATTTTAAGTAGAAATTAACAAGAAAAAAAAATCTAAAACTCTTTATATTTTAAAACCAAATGGAAATATATTAAATGTTTCTTTGCGACATCTCTCTTTCTTGAACGTTTTATTTTTGCGGTGGATGTTTTTTTGTGGTGAAAAGTAAATTAGGTACAAGATACAGTGTTGAAATCTAACACGTAAATAGATATTTATGAGTGTGGACGGTTACAAAGAAAGAATTCAGTTAAGTTAAGAACAAGAGTTTCCACTCCGCTTTCTCACATTCACAAGTCTCTTATTGCTTTACTGGATCCACAAAAACTAACGTTACCTAATAAAGTAAATAGTAAAGAAAATAAGTAGAATTTTAATAATTATTTATAATTGAAGTTTTGTAAAAACCTAGCGACTAGTTCATAAGAGCTACAGGTCTGTGCCTTTCCACAGATCCTTTAATTTTAGTAGCAATGATGATCTTCAACAAAGTCTACAAAATTAAGTACAACATTCCTAGAAAATCAAATTATCAGTCAATGAGCAGAAATCAAACTATACTTTTCCCCATCCTCACAGATTCTAAGTCAGATTCCCCATCCTCAATATCTCGTTTGTAAAAAGAAAACTTTCGAAAGGTGAAGGTGAATTTTCGTATCAAGAAGACAATTGAAAATACTGACTACCAGCTACCTCTAAAATTGTAAATAATTGTTTCTCTCCGTTGTTATAAACTTCGTTATACCGAAAATGCATTCTTTGGCTCAAACAGGGCACCGATTTGGTTTTTTTATATCACCCGTTTTTCTTAATTCAAAACTTCGTATCGCGAATAGAAAAGTGTATACATTTGTTTCAAACAGAGGCATACGCCAAGAAACAACGATGGAAAATATAACTTTGCAGCAGTCAATGAGTTTATTTAAGTTGGATCACTTATTTTTTATTTATTTACATTTTGGGCACTCAACAGGCAGCTAGCCCAATTATTATGATGAACTAATTGTTTCTAAAATATTAGTTTACATACAGTAATATGAAACTTACACTTATAGATATAATAACATTTTTGAAGAGAGAGAGAAAGAGATTTTTGAGGATTTCTGGATCTTTTACTTAAATGATTGAAGGTTGGTTGAAAATATTTCAGAGAAGTGATCCTGACAAGACAAGTTATTTAATGTAGAAGAAATACGATTGATAGGGGAGATAGATTCTGAGTTGGTTCGATTAAAATTGATTGTTAAAAGTGTATAAGTGCGCGTGTCCTATTATGAACTTCAAATAGAAAAAAAATTATAATATTTCTGGACTGTCTGTTATCTTATTGAATATTTCAGTTCAACCAGATTAAGGTCCAATAATAGTCTTCTTCTTTCTAAAGAAACAAGTTTCAAGTTGGAATCGGGAAAATTATATTGTATATAATTTTAAAATCTATTTAATATTGTATTTGAATTTTTTCACTAAACTATTGTGGACACCAACATACGAGGGGCGATTGAAAAGTAATCGGTCTAGGCAAGAGATAGCGCCACCAGTATCAAATCAATATTGTTTTTCGTAAATCCTTACCTTCAAATGACTAATGTATAATATTTAACAAGCTGCGTTATTTAGTTTTTGTTTGACTGTCATTGAAAGTGAACAAGTTTTGCATTTTTACAAAAATTAATAAAATCGAATATCGTGCAGTATAACTTTTTTTTTTAAGAAAACGAACGATTAGATCAACACTGAATTGAAAGATGGTTTATGGGGGCACTGCACCTTCGATATCAACAATTAAATATTTGACAGCTGAATTTAAAAGCGGTCGTAAGAGCATTTTTGATGATGAGCATCCAGGTCGTCCAAAAGAGGTCACCACAACAGAAATGGTCGAAAAAATCCATGGAATGATAATCGACGATCGACTAATCGAGTGACTAAGCCCGAGATAGCTGAAGCTGCGGGCATCTCAACCGAACGGGTACTCAACATTTTGCATGAATATTTGGGAATGAGGAAGCTCTCTGCCAGACGGGTGCCGCATTTACTCTCAGTCGACAACAAACGCGATCGTCTGACCATTTGACAAGGAATGTTTGGCGATGTTCAACCGCAATAAAAAGGAATTTTAGCGCCATTTCGTAACAGTGGACGAAACATGGATCATTACAACACACCAGAGACCAAGGAACAGTTGAGTGGACTGCTCGTGGCGAATCAAGCTGGGTCTGTCGACCAACAAAGTCATGGCCATATTTTTTTGGGGTGCGCATGGTATCATTCACATCGACTACATGGAAAAGAGCAAAACTATCATGGACGTATATTATGCAGATCTGTTGGACCGATTCGACGCCGATATGAAGCGAAATCGGCCGTATTTGGCGAGGAAAAAGTGCTGTTCCACCAAGACAAAGCACTGATCCACAACTGCGCAGGGCAAACCTCCATGAATTGCGCTACGAATTGGTTCCTCATCTACCATATTCTCCAGACTTAGCCCGTTGCGACTATTTACAAACTTAAAGAAATGGCTTTGTGGTAAGAGATTTAGGTCGAATGAGGAAGTCATCGCTGAAACAGATATTTTGAGGACTTCGAGAAATCGTACTTATCGGAGGGCATCGAAAAATTGGAGAATCGTTGACTTCTAACAATTGTGAATTACAAAGTTACTAAGATTTTAGAATTCTTGAAATGTCTTCCGGTTCTAATTATAAATCCTAACAATTTATATGATTAAGGCCCGGTCTTTCCACCTTCAGATAAAGTTTCAGGTAACTATCTGACAGATAAGGTTATTTGTAACTTCATCTGCTGAATAAATGTTAATACCAGTCAGTGAATTCAATACGTCAGTCTCATTATCCGTTAGATAACTATCTGATAGATACATTTGTATAGAAAGAAAGGATGACATTTACTCAGCAGATGAAGTTAAAAATAACCTTATCTGTCAGATAGTTACCTGGAACTTTATCTGAAGGTGGAAAAACCGGGCCTTAGTGATTATGTGAATATGTGAATATCATAATAAGTTTGACATGAAAGTTTTCCTAAAAAGAATAATTGTATCGGTTCTCTATTTACTACTTTTTCTGGCAGTTTTTGTATATTTAATTAATGATATTGATTTATTTTAACTCCATCTAATCGTTATTATATTTGTACCTTGTATGTACATTATATAAATTGTTAACAGCCGTACTGTGTATTCGACTGAGTATATACCCGATAAGTTCACCCCATATTGTCAAAATGAAACTACTGGTGTGAACAGGTAATCGCTTTTGAACACTCTGGTGACTGTTTTGCAATACTTATCTGTATAACAATATATCAAAATTGACAAATACGCCATTGAAAGTGTTTTATTACCTAATATTAGTACACAAAAGTTATAAATCCCACCAAAAAAGCTTAAAATTTTGTTCTAAATAATCTACTTAATAACTTTTTATTATGAAGTGTTACCCAAACAGATTTATATATTTATTTTTCTTTATTTTATAAAATAAAACTTTTAGAATGTTGAAAAATCTTATAATATAATATACTAATACAATATAATTTCATATTTCTTTGTTATATTTCAAGTCGTTTATTGTTTTTGAAATACAGATTGTAAAGCTGACAGTAAGAATAAATATTTATGTGTCTTTTTCATCACTTAGAGAAAAGAATGTGAAATAAGGATGTTAGCCAAACATCATTATTATTTATCATCTTTCGATATCTTCCATTTATCTTTCTTCGTAACTAAATATTGACAGTAGATCAAATGTTATTTTACGACATAGAATCGTGTGATTAATGGTGTAATTAATTAAGGTGTAGATACCTAAGAGGACGTTACTATTAATTATTGCGTACATTACAGAAAAATTGGTAACTTATAAACAAATTATCTGAATAAAGATAATAAAAATAAAAATTCTGGTTTATTATTTTGCATTTTATAAATATTTTGCCCTCTGCTCCAATATTAATATTATAAATATTTTAATCCAATTTCATGAACCCTTAAAAAATTATTAAAAATAATAAATTTTGTGCAGCTTGTTTTTTTGTAACAAGGTATACTACTTCTTACTAATGTGTGGAATAATACACAGAGAGCTAAGTCACAAAACAAAACCAAATAACAGGCAGAAGTTCTCAATAAAAGAAAGATTAAATCAGGATTCAGATAGCGGAAATGCAATCTTTGATGGTTGTGAAAAATTGTGGTAAACTTGATCATATTGCCAATGAAAAAGGCAAGAAAATAATATATCTTCCGTGTTAGATAAAAATAAACTTACAGACGAAACTGGTCATCCCATCTTCAAAGAATGTCTTCTTGCAGAAATTCCTGTAGCTTCTGTTTAACCCAGTAGTTCGAGCCAGTAGTTATAATAATGATAATGAAAATACATTTTTTGAACAATAAAAAAATTCGATATCACTGGAAAAATTAATTTGATGAAACAGTTCGATAAATTACTTCTAGGATATAAGGTGGGAAAAAATCATGTATTTAGGCAAAAACTTTTTTTTTCGAAAGGTTTCGTAAGTTTTCGAGAAAAAAAAAAGGATTATTACGATTTTGGTTTTCCATCCATCAGAATTAACAGTATCACTATATGCATGCAAACTTTCAACTTTCTAATATTTTTAAACCAGTGGCGAAGGGAGACCTCCGCTAGACTTGCCTGACAATAAAGAAAAAAAATTGATGTGAATATTCACACATTTCAGGGTTTTGCAGGTATTTAGTAAGTGAATGATGATTATTTGGGATGCCAAATCAAATTTTATGTTAAAATATTTTTTTATGAATTTTAATTCGAATGCCTATTACCATTATTTAAGTTTCTAAAGATGTGCAGTATTTATTTTTATATATCAAGGTTCATTAAGATTTTGAAAATTGCGCCTATGGCTTCCATTGGTTGTTTTTAGTCATAGCTCCTCCCCTTTGATTTCGTGTACATTCAAATATAGAATTAAATTATAATTTCAACAATTTTCACTGGTTATTAAATTTACGCTTTTAAAAATTAAATGCAACAATTGCCAAAATATAACTAGAAGTTTGAAAAAATAATTTAAACAATATAAAAATGCAAAAAAAAAATAAAAAATAATATTGTCTCCTCTCGTAGGATTCGAACTCATTTTCTTGGGCAGAATGCAAGTATCGTAGCCACTGCACCAAGATACACATTACTGTTTGGCGTGTTATATAACTATAAGTTTTCAACATTATTAGCAAAAAAACACAAAAAATGTTTTTTTTTCCAAAAACATAATCTGATCAAAAATTCCTGTTGTACTATTCTGGTTCACACCAATGTACATTACTTAGAATTTTTTCAGATTTTTAGTTTAAACCATCTGGGCTACAGGGTGTGGGACAAAATTTTTTTGCACAATTTTGGCAAAAATCTCTTCAAAATAATTTATTTTGCAAAAATAAAAATTTGATCGTTAATCCACGTACCAAGGGCTTTCATTTGATACCCTACTCAGAAAAAAATATTTTTTTTTTCGATGAGCACATATTTGTTTATATTTTTAGGGGGATATGTTTTTTAGATGTTTTAGTATTTTTCCTATGTGCGGGTCAAAGAGTTGTATAAGCATGCCAAATTTCAACTCTCTAGGTTTGGCTACAATTTTTACCGAACAGACAGACAGACAAACAGACAGACAGACAGACAGACGACAAAATGACGGTATAAGGGTTTTTTGGTCATACCTACAAAACCCTAAAAATGAAGGTAAATCTTAAAAATACATCAAATTATATTCTATACAAATTTTTGTTCAAGGCTTGATTTACTAGTTACGAATTTTTACGAATTTTAATGTTAAGTAAATTCCTTTTCCGGTTTCTGATCTTCTTCCAAATAAGTTTTTTTGATGAACCATGAGACGTAGTCATCAGTCAAAATCTCGAGTACGAAAATTTTAGCGATTACAATATGTACTTATATATTAAGGTCAGCCAAGTAAAAACTTTTTTTGATAGGATTTATGCGAACAATGTGTTATAAATGTGTCAAATATTGTGTAAACATTCTTCATTTTCTAGGACCGTTATGAAAAATTAATATTTAATTTTTTTTTTTTAGTTATATTTGTTTCTGCTGCATTCTCGATATCGGAAAGAATTTCCATATCATGCATTGTTCACTAATTTTATTGACTGCGATTTCATTTGTAATTATTTTATGAAATAATTTATTTCTTTGTTTTTAATAAATAAACAGTGCTAGGCAATCAAGTTTCAATTGTTTCTGGCCTGTTATCAATGTTATTATGCTGGCTAACTGCCGAAACAGCAAAGTACAAAAATAAAATATTATTAAAAAAATATTAGAAATTTTAGTTTTAGAAATATTAAATTTTAACATTTATTATTAATTTTTTAGCTTCGTATAAAACTAGATAGTATTTTTTTACTGCCTGTATCTCAGATATTAAATGATTTTCTTAATGTTGGCTTATCAGCCCAAAATTTGTTTTAAGGCTGCGTATAACACCCAGTGGTTACTAATTTCTTATACAAAACTAAAAATCTAAAATAAAATTAGTATTAATCTATACATCAAATTTTGCACCGAATTTTTATCTATCTAATAAGATATTTTTAATTGTAAAAACATTTATTGTAAAAATATTATCGCTCAATAACTTAAAAATAGACATCAGTGATATTGTTCTGTAATTTTTTAAATCTATTTGTGGGTTTCAAATAACTTTTATATTTATATAGATTTGTGTAGAAATGTTCAAATAATACGTCAATATTTTTTTCGACTTGATTCCTTATAGTTTAGAACCTTCGTCGAAAAATATTATACTTGATGATAATGGAATGCCACTTGGTACACGTATTCTTCACGAAGATTAAATCATTTTTCTTGTAACATCTATTTTGAAAACCGCGGCAGATTCAAGATGGTGGCAAAAATAGACTACCAAGTATAATAACTAGAAATAGTTTTCACAATAGAGCAAAATAGCTATAAACATATTTGTAGAATGAAGCTTTAGCTACAATTTGCCGCATCGTACGCAAATATGCGTCAATTGGTTTACAAGATGGCGTCTATAATGCAATTTGCTTATTTACAATTACATTACAGTTTTTTCTACAATTAAAAATATCCTATTAGATAGATAAAAATTCGCTGCAAATTTTGATATATAGATTGTTATTAATTTTATTGCGGATTATTAGTTTTGTATAAGAAACTATTGAGAGCTATAGGGTTGGGCGCCGCCTTAAATGTCAAATTTTCATTAAAATTGTCAAGTCATATTGTTCTGTTATACAGTTGTCAAAGTAATATTTCATTTATTATTTAAAAATCAAACTCTAATAAAATCGTTATTTTTAACCTAAATAGACGATATTCAAAGTGACGTAAGCAACACTAGCGCCAGTGTGCTATTATCAAACTATTCATACGAATACCTTATTTTTACTTGTAATTCATTACCGGAGAATAATGAACAACTTTATTTTCAACGAAGACGACGTAGGTACGAAATTTAAATATGTTAAAATTGATCATTCTACTCAAGAAATAAAAGGGTGAGTAAATGTCGAGCACTATAAAAAACTGGAAACAAGGAAATTTTAATAGAGTGCGTTCTGTGGAGCTGCGGTCGTCAGTGGACAATTTCCAGATCTAGTCCCTGAAACACTCTTATTTTGCTCCTTGTTGCATAAAATTTATATTATAACTATAACTTGGGTGTGTAACTCAGAAAATTATATAACTGCTTATTTTGAAACGAACATGTAATTTTACACTCCTTACCACCCGGTTAAATGATAATCAAAGTCAAATTTTCCTGCACAAGAAGATTTAATACAACCTGCAAACACATTGTTACAGGTGTATTAAAACCATAAATTTAGCTTGCGAAAATTGTCGCTTTAATTGACCACTCGTATTTTAATTTACTAACCCCTTATTTTATAATTTTCTACTTTCACCAACCCTTAATTAATTTTATAAGCTTATTTTAAAAGGTAAAGTTATTATTTTTGCGGCGACCTAATTTCGTTAAGCACGTATTGAGTGCACTTATTACTAATCAATTATCGCGTATCTGCACTTATCGAACGGAGAGAAAAATCATTTTTAATGTAATTTAGTCACGTGCTTATTATGGAATTACTTAAAATTATGAAGAAAATGATGTTAATTTGAGACGCTTATTTATGATTTACATATTTATAGGAAATCTTGTTATTGTTATTATTGATTTACACTTTGCAGAAAGTAAACATTGCTTTGGAATACAAAGTATGTTCTAAATGATTGCTAATCAATTTGGAACATAAATACTCAAGAGAGTTTTAAACTCCTCTATTTTTTGCCCCTACTTAAGGCTTTAAGGCTTAGTTCCCTCGCTAATTCTTAACATTTATCTTCTGTAGGCCTTTAATTACGTTGCCTTTTCATCACTTCCGGGTCTTCCTTTGGTCTTGTTAGTCCCGGCTTACTGCCCTTTACTCTTTTAAACCCATTCTTGACTATTCCCATTACTATTTTCTTAATAGTTTTGCTCGACGGCATCCTGGACACTTGGCCTAATTACCTGATTTTGGAGCTTTTGATATTACAATTAAATTCATATTATATACGTATTATGCAGCTCAAAATTCATTTGAAAAAATGCCCCAAGATCCTAAGAGATTTTTTTTTAACCTATCCAGTTTTTTTGTTTTTCTTCTAAATTTGCAGTCAAAATTGATGACATCCTCATGGGTCGTATTTGATCTTTTAAATTCTCATTGTAATTTATTGTGATAATAGTTTTCATTTGATAAATTAAACCATAGAAAAATACCATAGAAAATTTGTTTGAGCTTTTTATACAAATATTCGCTGCAGAATTCTGCATGGATTTGAATTAACAAAAATTAGAAGACGTCAAGTCAAGTGAGAACTTACTCAAGTTAAACATGGTTTTCCTAGTAGTAAGAGTAAAAGTGGCATATTGTTTACGTGCAATAAAATAACCTTCCGATTTCCTTGTTCAGTAAATAGACCTTTCTGTTCCATTCAAATTATCTAGTTGACGGCTATAATGCTACGAAGTAACTGTTTCACCCGGTTGGAGGAGCTCGTAAAATACCCTTCATGTACACCCATATGCATATGATGTTTTTTTTTTTTTGCATTGATTTGACGTTGATACTGATGGCTGGCTGAGGTCTGTCCATAAATTATTGTACATACTCCTTTTTTGCCAGTAACAAATTTAAAAATTATATATACTTTTTACGTTACCTAACAACGAAATGCATGTGTTAAGCTAGCAGTGGAGTATTCGAGTTTATGTAATACACTTTTCCTATGACTACTATGGAACTGTCTCATTTCGATACTGTTAGTTGACAGGAAATTAACTTAATTTCGCATGTTACCCTCATGCGCGCGCAGGTCATGCGGGAATGATAAATGCGCCCCATTGCGCATGTGCGTTGTGCGGGAAAGAATAAATTCTCAGCAATTTCCGAGAATTTTCATTCCCGTACTGGCTGCGTGCGCATTAATGCCTGTTAACCATATTTATATTGTATTTTCTTGATTATTTATTTACTGAAAAATGGTAATCGGAGGAAAAGTACAATATACTATTCTGAACATGATTGCGTGAGACGAAAAATGTTTTTTTCTGTCTCACGCAATCGTCTTAACCGTTGTTCTGGCTGTTTGCCATTAACGGTCTGTTCCACCATTTCATTTTGCCTTTTCATCGGATTTCAATAATGTTTGCAAAGATCAGTCTTTAATTTTCACGGCATTCAGTATATAGTGAGTTTCTAATATCAAAATTACAAGTTTTAAAACCTCAAAACTATAATTTTCAAGTATTATGAGGCGAAACATCTTCATCGCCAAAGGAAATTTTTACCTTGTTCGTACTCATACAGAAATTGCAGTGTCGAACAAATAGACTTTCATCACTCATCGAGTTTAGTCAAGTTCTATTTTGTGAAATTAGGTTTATTATTAAATCATGACAAATGTAGTCAAAATCTTTGATGCCAGCCCTTGTACGCAACGCTGTCAGAAAAGATTAAAACTCTTGCACGTACCTATTATTTACTATGTGATGCTGCAAATTTACAATTGGTTATCCATCGATGTTGTAAATAATTTATTGAGTACCACATGCGTACAGCACCATCTAGCGTACTGTTAGTAGAAACCAAAACAAACAGTTATTTTTTTGTTTGTTTTTTTTTGGTTGAAAAGTTTAATTAAAGTGGAACAAGTAGAGTAGTTCTCCTACCTCGGAAGTATTATTTTTACAGCTAATAATTAAATATATTTTATTATATTAATATTTAGGAATTGTAATGTTACTTACTCTGAATATGAACCTAGATATCTCTCATATAAGGGGTTTATTATTCGCGAGTGGTTACAAGTCTGAACCCACTTAGCTGTTAGCTATAAGGTGTGTTTAAGGATTGTTGAATTTAATTTTTCCTTTTACTTTACCTATTTTAATTTCACCGTTTACGTGTTCAATATGTACTTGGCTATACATTGTTGATATACAATTAATGTTGTCATCTAATCGTGGTTGAGTGACATTCATTAAACATGAAAATGCGTCAGAGGCCATTTTACACAAAATCATTTTCTTCTGTCTGTTTGCACTAATTAGTTCCAATGACGACTGGCGGACAAATCATCTTACCAATGCCGGAAAAATGTTATTTTATATCCTGTACAGGCTGTCGTAGCCTGGATAGAAGGCTGCGTCTTCAAGGACCCACATTTAAGAGACGACAGGGGTAGAAATTAATAAATTCAAATGGCGACCGGGAGGAGAAATATTTGAAAAGTACGATCCCATGATTCTGTCCCACCTTTATTCTGGCACTGCATCTCACCACAATTCTGAACCAATTTCCCACGGACGTTTTTTTGAATCTGCCTTTATATCTGTTAGACAGACTCTATAATAATACTTAGAACTCTTTAACTGTATCCTACGACAGTCATATCTGGATCACTCTGAGTTTAACAGGCCTTTCTTCAAGGTTTTCACAGTAAGAGCACATGGTTAATCATATGATTTCTGAAATTATATTTATGCTCTCCAGCTCAAGAGGTTTGCATCGACATGAATAAAAATTATAACCCGAATGCTTCCCAGCCCAAGTTAAAGATGGTTTGTTAAATAGTGTATCCAAAATACACATCTACTAACGAAATATTAGTAATATTTTGTGTCAGGACTTTGGCCGCAAGAAGGGAATTGGCATGCCTACTATTTTTATACAAAATATTTAATGATCTGATCAACTGCTCTTATATCCTATCCAAGATATCTATAAAGGTATATAACTTGTCTGGGGACACTCACCAGCAGCCCATAGAATTTTCGCTCTTCAACGCAAAGTTGTTAGGGTCATAGCTGGTGCTCCTTTTCGAGCTGACTGTCGCGAGCTCTTCATAAAATTAAAAATAATGACTTTACCTGCCTTATTTATTTACCAGTGCCTAATGTTCATGCACAGGAACTTATGTAACTTCCCCTCTTCCAACCACGGACATGACACACGGCAAAAAAATAATATACGTAGTAATTTTCTTCGTCTTCAAAAATCAAGAAATAGCGCAAACTACTACGCCATTAAATTTTTCAATATAATACCTGAGGAAATAAGATCCCTACCAATCAAGACATTTTCAAACAAACTTAAAGAATATTTATTGACAAATCCCATTTATGAAATTGATGACTTTAATAATGTTCATTTTTAATTTATATTATTTCATTATGTAACTAAGACTGACTGTAAACATATTTTATGTAATGTGGTCAATAAATGTATTATTATTATTGTATGCATAAATAAGATGCTTTTTGTAATGTACGTTTGTATGTTGTAATGATTTTGTATAATGTGACAATTTTTTTGAAAAACTGAATGTATGTATACAGGGTGTTTGTTTGAAACGGGGCACCCCGAAAATCTCCTTTATTTGTAAAGATACAAAAAATCTTCAGAATAAAAGTTAAACTAGACAAAAAGGCCCATCTAAAGATTACTATAAGAATTCTGAGGCACTTCCGGTTTCACCGGAAATGATGTCAACTTTTGATTTAGCATAGGGAATCGATAATTTTATATTTTTTTCCTAAAAGTACATTAAATTAGCTTTACAATGACACAAAAAAGTTATATTTTTATGTTAACCATTTCAAAATGGGGACCATTTATTTACAAAATAATAATCAACATAAGTTTTACAAAGTTGAACGCAACAAGCTTTGAAAACAATAAAAAAAGAAACAAAATATCTCTAAAATAAACTGTTATAACTAGTTATTATATGAAATAACATGAAATAACTTAAATTTTAATTTTTCAATTAAATGTTTTATAAATAACAGGAGTTTAAAATAATTGTAAAAAGTAATAGTTTTTTTTTCTTCTAAATAGTCAAATAGTTTATTTTAGAGATATTTTGTTTCTTTTTTTATTGTTTTCAATTCTTGCTACATTCAACTTTGTAAAACTTGTGTTGATTATTATTTTGTAAATAAATGGTCGCCATTTTGAAATGGTTAACATAAAAATATGATTTTTTGGTGTCATTGTAAAACTTATTTAATGTACTTTTAGGAAAAAAATATAAAATTACCGATTCCCTATTCTAGATCAAAAGTTGACATCATTTCCAGTGAAAACGGAAGTGCCTTTTTGTCTAGATTAACTTTTGTTCTGAAGATTTTTTGTATCTTTACAAATAAAGGAGATTTTCGGGGTGCCCCGTTTCAAACAAACACCCTGTATATGTATGGACACAATAAAGGATATTTATGTCTGTAGTGTCAATAAATAAATAAATAAATAAATAAATAAATAAATAAATAAATAAATAAATAAATAAATAAATAAATAAATAAATAAATAAATAAATAAATAAATAAATAAATAAATAAATAAATAAATAAATAAATAAATAAATAAATAAATAAATAAATAAATAAATAAATAAATAAATAAATAAATAAATAAATAAATAAATAAATAAATAAATAAATAAATAAATAAATAAATAAATAAATAAATAAATAAATAAATAAATAAAGAACATGGAGACTAGCGTTGTCGTGCACCTAGGCCATTTGTTAAATTTCTGACTTTCTTGTTCCATGAAGTCCAGTACGTAGATGAAATTATTCGATTGTCGACTATATTGCTCGATAGTAACCACTCCATCCAGTTAGAAAAGCTTGTATAAGAGCAGGGCCGGCCTTAGCAAGTCTGGCATCCCGGGCGAAAAAATAATTACGTCTAATGCGTCCTCAAAAGGTCCGCACTTCTAAAATACAAGTGATGACATAAAAAAAGGTTCTCACATCTAAAATCAAGTGATTTTTTTTTGATTTTGAGAAAAATCTTTTCTTGTTTCTTGGGCAGTCGCTCAACCTCGCGCCCCTTCTGGCCTGGCACCCTGGGCAGTCGTCCGACCTCGCCCCCCCCCCTTAAAGCCGGTACTGTATAATAGCACGCCCTTCATGCCATTCTAGATGCACAGAAGGAACTTTTTGACGTGGATGTTATGTTTTGAGTGCCTTTAGAATTGTTATACGTAAACTATTTTTCGTTGTTTGTAAAGATTTTCCACAAAGCTTATAATTTAAACTAGTTATTTTGCAATATATAATATAATTTTTCTATAGGAACTGGCTCATGCAAATTAAACCTTCATGCTCGCCTATTGGTTTCCTTACTTCCTTTTTTATTCACAAAATATTTTTTCATGAGGATTTAGTGCGGTAAGCCTCCTAGTGCTAATCGAATTTCGATAATAATTGGATGGGCACCAATTGTGATAATCCTGTGCACAAACATTCACTTCAAATATGATGATATTATCTAGCTCCTGTCTATTTTAATTTTATACATACAGTAGACTATGAATGTTATTATTTTGGAATAAAAATATATACTCAAGTTGTATTCACTACTTTCTGATCATTAATATCAAAAACAGTGCAGGCGTGATTAAACGGTTTATCTTCAAATTTCCACGGAAGTAGTTGGAAGATAGTTTACTTACCTAGCATGTAGAGTTTTAAATTCTAAATAAATGTTATCTCTTGCACGTTTTCTCTAAAACAATTAGGGAAGCAGGAAATAGCATATTTATTATTTTATATGTTAAATCGCTAGGGCCGACAAGTCAATTCACCACCATGTATATAAAACAAAGACAACGTCTCTCTGCGAGTCTGTCCATGTGTATGCTTTTCACTCGAGAACTGTTGATCTACCTCTTTTTTTTACTTTCTATTTGTAGCTGCATCATCTGGTCAGGTTTTCGGCAACGTTTTATTAAAATCAATTAATATTTGTGCGCTCGCAAAATCCATCTTTTTGGTTTATGTTTACGCATTACTCGAGAACTGCTGATCTGAAGCTGCATCATCTGGTCAGGATTTAGGCACTGTTTTATTAAAATTGGTTTAGTAGTTCCAAAGTTATTATGAAAATTGTGTAATGGAACACGGTTACAGATAAACAGCTTAAGAGACTATTTAGTAGAGCAACCATTGTGACTGGTAGAAGCGAAAAGGTGGTAAACCCGAAATATCGATGGTTCCAACAATTTTACCATTTCAGTTCAAGTGCCTTCATTTTTCATTCAAAGCTTGTTTTGCGATGACTATTAATAGGTCGCTGGGTCAAACCCTGAAGATAGCTTTCGTTGATTTGCAGAGTCCATGCCTCTCGCTTGCGCAAGTAAATGTAGCGTGTTCGCGTATCAGTTCTAGCAACAACCTTTACCAGCTTGCGCCAAATGGAAAAACTAAAAACATTATTTAGAAAGAAGCTCTCAGATAAATAATTCTGTTCAGTTTAATCCCTATCTTTCACATGCTTATATTATTGTATTCTGTCCGCTTTCTTAATTTCGAGTAGGTATGTTATAAGGTCCAAGAAAATTTAGATCGATAATAATGAATTATCCCCGAGCGAAGCCGGACCGGGCTACTGGATATTATATAATTGACATTGTTGTTTATTGTTTTGGGATGGTTCACGGTGGTACTAGCTATGAAATGTTATGCCACTGGTGCCACCATTGTATATAGATAATTCTCACCAACAAGAAGACTAAACTACGGATTTACAAGAAGAATTGATGCGCTTCTTCACTGTGCTGTCTTTCTCAGAGGTATAGGATTCGGTTGCTGTAATTGAAATACGTGTTAAAGTTATACAAAATGGTTAATGTACTCAACGTTCTCACAAAAAATTTTGCTTTTCAAATATTCGCCCCATTTATTTCACCCTTTTAAGACCCGCACTCCTCTTGTCTAAATTCGAACTCATTATAGTGCGCTCTTAACCTCTGAATCTATGTATTATGTACTTGGATTATGATTATATTAAAATTAAAATTTAATCAGCCTACAGAAAAAGTTACGTCATATTTGTTCTGGGATACTGCTATTATATAAAATAGTAAACCTGCGATATTAGCAAATATTTTACACCTTTTAGTAGTTTCCTTTTAAAAGTGAGCAAAGAATGTGTAAATAATTTTATGTCGTCAGAAAACTTTATGAAGAAGAGAAATTTGGTAAGAATGAAGTAATAAACTTTATATTCTTTATAAGTTCCAAAATATGGAAAAGAAATAAATAAACGCGTAGAAAATGCAATTACGTATTTTTCACTACTTTTCACATAATATTAATATCGAGTTTAAACTTATCGTACAAACGTAACAAATTGCAGAAACCTTGGAAATTCAGTCGGGTTGACTTTTAGTATCACTCACATAAGTCCTCCGTCTTGATCTATTAAGTGTCAGGTCTGTCAATATATCTTTTATTCCATTACTCTCTCTGTTAGTTGATTCCTTCATTTTTGCGAGGTCGACAGATTTTGTATTTAAGTGTTATAGTGTAGATCTCTATCCGTAGAATTTATTTTTGTTGCAACTCCATTATTTTCGAACGTAAGGTCTGTATATTACGAGTGCGGTGCATTCATTTCATGTATGGATAGAGTGACCATACGTAGTTTTAATTTTTAATTTTTAGATTAAAATGTTTATATTTACTTTATAAATATTTGAGTCACGAAATAAGAATTGGTAGAAACGATCAAACATGCGAGATTTCAAGAAGAATTTCACAAGGATGGGCAGCATTTGGCAAACTCCGAAACATTTTCAAGATCATAAGCCTTAAAAGGAAAGCTTTGAACTATGCATCGCGCCTGTTCTGACTTATGGTGCTAAGACCTAAACTATAACAAAAGCTTTAGCTAAAAATACTTCAAATAGTTCAAAGAGCCATGGAGCGAATCATGTTGAGCATCACCTTAAGAGACAGAATACCTAACGCAGAAATTCGCAGCAAAATCAAAGTAACTGACATCCTTGTGAAAATAATTACAATGAAATGGAGATGGGCAGGACACCTTGCCAGAATGAAAGATGAACGCTGGAATAAACGCATACCCCAATGGAGACCTTGGACAGATAGACGGAGTCGAGGAAAACCAACTACTCGCTGGACTGACGACATTAAACGCATCGCTACGAATTGGATACACGAAGCCCAAGATATCCAGCCTAAATCCAGCAGTATATCGAAACGGCTAATTGACGATAATGATGATTTACTTTATATATGTAGTTGTCCGTATAATTTATTTTTTTGTGATATATTTTATTCAAGTGTTATTTTTTTTTTGTCGTAATATTTAAACCATATTAGCCACAATTGTTAAATTAAATCGTTTAATATATTTTTGTTATCTTTAGTACCCCTTCCCTCTTACATACAAATTCCGTCCCGCATTGATTTCTTAAGTAAATGGTCACCCTATATATGGATAATTTTTCCATTTCGTACTTGTTGTGAAGCGATTGGGTACTTCATATGTTGGATATATCTGGCGACGTATTCATCAAACTGATATTACATATGATATGATGGATAATATGACAAGTCACTTCCAAATGACGTGTCATATGTTTTAAACCGATACAATTAAAATATAGAGCGCTCACTGACCTTGCAAACTCTTTCAACGTCAGGTCTGTGTTACTTACAAGTTTTGTCATGTCTACAAAGTATTGCATGATTCATTTTTATCAATGTCATTTAGGTGTTACTTTGTGACATTATGAGAGACAACCACGATTTTATTATTCATTTTGTTTCTCTGATTCAGAAGCAAAGATATTTATATGATTGTGCTTGTGCGGCATACAGAAATACAAATATTACAAAGTAAGTTTCAGAATCAGATCAGTTTTGTAATTATTTAATTAACCTTTTGTCACACCCTTTTGAAATTCATACTGCAGTCAAACAAGGAGATGATGATCATTTTACTAACTATTTTATGTATAGATATCTGCGATGTCTTGAAATCTTTCATGCACACTTTCCATCAATATATATTCCGTTAACATCCTATCATTCTTCTTAGAAGTTTACCATGTCTATGTCCATATATTTTCTACTAATGTAGCTAAGTATCATCGGTTCGCTTTGGTTTCCCGTTTCTAACATCGGCAGCTGTTCCGGCAACTCCCTATTCCCTGTTCCTCTTCTCAGGATTCACAAATATTTGGACAGTGAAAATTGAATTCTTTTAACTATCAATATCGGATTTCAAAATTCAAGAACTTTATAATGGAGGTTAATGTCAAAATTTATTGAACAGTTTAAGTGGAGTTTTGTGTTAGTAACATTTTATAATCGATGATTAAAAATAAGTTAAATGAAATCGGTTACTTATTACGTATTTCTAAAACTTTTTTCATCTAAAATACTAAAATGCAATAAGTTGCTTTCCTTTTCAATTGTCAACCATGACTCAATAACCCTTGATGAGTTATATAATATCCTGATATAACGGATTCCACCCTCTTAATTTCAGAACTGTATTTAGATAATACGCAAGGTATACCATGTTTATGAGCGGCAGATAAAGCGCGGCAAAAATAACTGAAAATTATAAGTAAAATAAAAATAAATATTTTTCAATTGTGATATTTACTGACATTAGATATATATATACAGGGTGTTTGTTTGAAACGCCGCACCTCAAGTGAACTCCTTTATGTTAAGAGATAGAAAAAATTAAGGATTATAATAAGAATTATGCACCACTTCCGGTTTCAACGGAAATTGTTTCAACTCTTTATCTAGCAAAGGGAACCAATATGTTAATTGTTTTTTTCTTGAAAGCACATTAAATCAGCTTTACAAGGATGTCAAAATATCATACTTTTATTTTAACCATTTCAAAATGACTAACATTTATTTACAAAATATTAAATAACATAAATCGTACAAAGTTAAACATAGCAAGCTTGGAAAATGATTTTATTACATAAAAAAACCAAATAAAACCTACAAATTTTCTTGCCTGTTAGTACGAGTTTGATATTAAAGGTGATAACATCAAATCGTTTGTAATTATGGCTTACGTACGTTATTCAAATGAAGAAATGACAGATATGGTTCTGACATCTGGGGAATGTCAAATAAATTCTGTTAGGGCCCAGCAACTCTACCAAGAAAGGTATCCAGAAGGTAACGGTCAGAAGACTCAGAACATCCGGTAAGAACAGCCATCAAAGAAATTCAAGAGTATACCATTCTAAATGTAATGGAAGAGTTTTTATTACGAATGAGAAAATGTGTGGATAACAACGGCGGTCATATTGAATATTTGTAAATTTTCCTTAGTTTATTAGTTTTGGTCATATATTTTTATAATTTAGTTTCTACATTATTTTTTTGTTATATCTTATTTTAAAAATAAATGGCCGGCATTTTGAAATGGTAAAAATTAAATTATGATATTTTGATATCCTTGTAATGCTAATTTAATGTACTTTCAAGAAAAAAAAAAATATATATATTAAAATACTGATTCCCTATGCTAGATAAAAAGTTGAAACAATTTCTGCTGAAACCGGAAGTGATGCAGAATTCTTATTATTGTCTTTAAGTGGGCCCTTCTGTCTAGTTTAACTTTTCATCTGAAGAATTTTTTGTATCTTTTAAAATAAAGGAGTCATTCGAGGTGCGGTTTTTCAAACAAACACCCTGTATATAATACGAGGAGAAAAGCCCTTCGTTCAACGGGGTAAAGGTAATCACCAAATTAAAAAGAAACTCTCGGTACAATATTAGATCAGTGGTGGTATTTATTGATAAGTAATATACCTAGCTTTCTTTCTAAATATAATAAATTGTCAAGTAAATGTCCAATTAGGCAAAGGAAATAAACTGCTAAAAAAAAAGAAACTATAAAAATCTATAAAACAGTTATAAAGGGTAGTGAATATTTAAGCCATCTTTGTCACAGATTTCAGAAACAGAAATTAATGGGCAGTAGCTCCTGCCCATGTTAAACAGCAACTTAGTTTATTCATACTTAATAATTACAGGCAAAAATGGATAATAATAATTTTAAAAAAATTAGTTGTGTCTATTTATTGGCAAGCACACCACAATACTTCTTTAAAAACTTTATTTTTTATAAAAAAATATTCAGACTGTTCTAGAAGTTTCCCATTAGTACTCCCATTGGTTATTCCCTTCACCTTAACGTCCGTCGTTTGCGTATCTCTGAAAAGGCTACGTAGAGCTGCCCATGGCTAAGCACTGCATTGGGCAGGTAAACTACCACCTTGTCTAGGGTTTGATCTTGCGATTTATTAATCATGATGGGAATTGCCAGTTTACTGGAAACTGTCCTCGGCGTAAGATGAAGGGCAAGTCGGGATCCGTGGGAGCTAAATCAATCTTTTTAAACAATGACAGTTATTACATTTTTAAACAATTTTGTCACCACCAGGCGTATGCCATTACATAGGCCCTTTTTTGTATTCAGGTTTACTAGCAACATAATTATTGCCCCTACTTTTAAAATTCTATCGGACAGTTTTCAGTTCTTTAAGCGTCCTCACAGTCGATTGAATCGATGCTAAGATATGCTGTAGACTCGCCCTTCAAAAGGTTCAGAACCTCTTTGTTGATGCTTGTAACATCTTCATTTCGGGGGCAAAGGATGGCTGTATTGAATAGTTAAGGACATCGCTGGCAGTTAAACTGCTTCCAAATATAGCCCAATGTCACCATTGATTCATTGATGATGAGCTTATCTGGAATTACAATGATATCCTCTCCTGGACATGCGGGGTTCATAGTCGGTTGCTTACTCGGCCTATTAGGTAATCCAGCACTGGTGAAAACCCACTGATACAGGGAGACATACATGCGGAACCCTAAAAACCGAATTGTGTTCAGCAGTAATAAAGGGGTAGATATTAAAAATTTCGGAAATTTGATAAGAGGATCGTGTTTAGGAGTCTAGAACACACCTAGATATTGAAATTAAATGTAATAAAACAAAATTTATTTTCTTGTCCCATTTTCCTACCCTTCTGTGAAATAAAATGCGGGACGCATTTTGGACAAATATCTCGTAATTTTTTTTTTAAATAAAACTTTATTAATCAACGCGTTTATATGTTTCATGAGATACCCCACACTTATTTTTATAGAATATACCAGTGGTTCTTAACCTTATTTAGATGACATCACTCTAATATAAAATATAAAAACTACTGGTGCAGGCAGATAGTCATACAAAACTCTAAAAACCAGATTATGTTCGTCAGTGAAAAACACCCCAACAAAAGTAAAAAACGATTTTGAAATATTAATCTATCATTCAGGTACCGATTTCGGAGTGGATAGTCAAAATTTCGACAACTAATAACAGGGTCGTGTTTAGAAGTTTCGAACACTCCTAGATATTGTATTTCAAAGCAATCGAACAAACTTCATTTTTTGCCCCATTAAGATAACATGGGAACATTTCTTGGAGCGCAGGCTTGCCCCCTTTTTGAATTTTCTAGGTTGTCTCATCTTAAGAATGTTCCCAGGGAACGGCATGCCAAATTTCAACTTTCTAGGTCACCGGGAAGTACGCAAAAAACCTCTGGAAAGAAATTTGACAGACACCTCAGCGATTTTATATATAAAGATATTAATTTCCTTCGTTATTATCTTTTAGTTAAAAATTTCTTTAAGTTATTCTGTTTCCTTTTACCAGTACATTTTCCATCTAACATTTGATGAAGATGTTTTTATTCTGTGTGCTGAATCAGTCGTTCAAAAACATATTATATTTGTATTAAAAATACATCCAATTTTTGCAATAATATTTTCTCAAAGATATGGATAACAATGATGTAGGCCATAAACAAACACGAAAAGATCTACAAAAAACTGAGTGCTAAAAAGCTGATAAAAAGAAATAAAATTCTGAATCAGAAACCGTGATTTCAGCGTCTTTATTTCGGGAACTATAATAAAATTTCAGATAAAGGAAGAAAGTAAAACATTCTGCTTTAGATTCTAATGACGTTCTAATGGTCGCTAGTACATCTTTCAAACGATGATTAAAATATAGGAAAAATGAGAAAGTTTTACATAAATTCAAAAACTAAATAAAAAACATTTTGTATGCTGCGAATCTGTTGAATATGATGTTTTTCATTTCTTGTAATCTTTTTTTAATGGTATATTGTGAAACTAGCATAGAATACCATATGTTCCGCACAAGAATGAAGGTGAATTTAGCAATTGATGCGAGTGTGGAATATGCATTCTGCTCGTATGGCGCACTATGCTTTTCCTCCGATTGCCATTTTCAATGAATAAACAATTTTAATCAAGAAAAAATAATGTGACTAATGTTGATAGTCATTAATACACGCGCAGCCAGTGCGGGAATGGAAATTCTCTCAACGCTACACATGCGCACTGTTACGAATTTTTTAATTCTCGCACACTGCATTGTTGACAGTCATTATTGCACGCGTAGCCAGTACAGGAATGGAAATTATTTCACCGCTGCACATGCCCGTTGGTACGAATTTATTAATTCTCGCACACTGCAAATGCGCAATGGTGTTATAACATCATTAACACCGTTATGAAAAAAATAGTGGGTACAGGATTAATTATTAATTTAATAAAGCATAATAAAAACTAATTTTTAAATTATTAACATCGAGAAAAAGGCCGACTGGCGTAGCGTAGTGGGCAACACGTGCCTGCGTTGCTAAGGTTTCGGGTTCAAATGATGTTCAGGCATAAAATTTTCATTGCGAAAAATTGAATTGCTAATTGCCTTAGTAGCAAAGTCCATAAACGTGAAAAAAAATATATTGAAAAACAAGATTTATTTATTTGATTGATCTGCACTATTATCTCTTTTAAAATATCTACTTAACTGTTCTCGCTGCCACCACCTAATTTTATAATAGTAAAAAATAGGAAAAACTTTTAAGCAAAATCTTTAGTGTTGTTATTGGCAAATTCAAATGAAATATTGCATGGTTTTTATATTTTATTGAAACAAATAACAATTAACAAAAGGCAATTACAAAAAATAAATATAATAAAACATAAAATAAAATAAATCTTACCAAAAATTATACATCCTACTTACCTACACAATATCTTGAAAACCTTTTCTTAACATTTTTGTCTATTCTCAACTCGATATTTCATTTAATTTTGTACTGATATTTATCACACTTTGATAGAACTTTGATTTCTGCTCGACTGCTAAAAAGAGTGTACAGGCCCGGCGTTTATTTATTTATTTTATTATTTAATATATATTTTTTATATTAATGAGGCCACAGTACAAGCAACTGCCCAATAATAGTATGGCACAAATATAAAGAATAATTACATTAATTTAAAGTAGAAGTAACAAATTACAAATAGTACTAAAGTTAAAAAAATAAAATTAAAATAATTATAAATATAAATAATAGTAATTTTATTAATAATAATAACATAAACAGTTCATAAAAGGAGGTAACTTAAGATTAAAACAATAATTTAAATTACATCGTTGATGGTATTTTTGAATGTAGTTAAGTTATTACAAAAAATATACGGTGTATGTTCATTTTTACTAGTGCTAGGAACCGAAACCGGTTTTTCGGGTACCCGGTTCCGGTTTTCGGGTAAAACCGGGTTTGTAATTTTCGCGTTACCCGGATACGCGGTTCCGATTCCGAATGCCCGGTTCCGGATACCCGGTTTCGGATACGCGGTTTCGGATACCCGGTTTTGGACACCCGGTTCCAGATACGCGATTCCGAGTTCCTAGATTAGATACTCGGTTCTAGGGTCGGGAAAACACTAGACGAATTAGAATGAATACAAATTCCCGATGTTGATGTAAGTAAACTGTAAACATAAATATATTAAAATTAGTGCCATAGCTAGCATAGTTCCAATTGTAATTTTCGCGTTACCCGGATACCCGGTTCCGATTACCCGGTTTCGGATAGCTGGTTCCGATACCCGGTTCCGGATACCCGGTTCCGAAACCGGGTAACCGGGTAAACCCGAAACCGTTTTTTTTTTAACCGGTTCCGGTTCCGTCAAGATCGATTTCTGACAGCACTAATTTTTACATGGCGTTACGCATAGGCGAGGCAGGGGGTCGCCTATAGCGCAAAATTTGAAAAGGCTCCAAAATGTTGAACGTAAGTATAAGAAATCCGCATTTTATTCTACTATTAAATGCAGGGCGGAAAAATATGTTTTATAAAGTTATCGAGCGATAACATATTTACAACAATGTGTTCTTTATTTAAAAGTATCCTATTTGATAGATAAAAATTCGCTGTAAATTTTGATTTATAGATTGTTACTAATTTTATTTCAGATTGTTAATTTTGAATAAGAAACTTATAATTTCTGGGGGTTGTACGTACCGCAAACAGATTCTACCATAGGTTTTTGTTTTATGCGGGTGCCAAAATTTTACAGGCTACTAGGCTACATAACCAAAGTAACTAGATTTGGTTTGTACTTACAAAAGTGCAAATACTTCGACGAACATAATTCATCCCTGACCGTGGCTCGTATCTTGCAAAGTATTTATTTCGAAACCCAATTTTCTATTATACATTATGGAAAATAAAAAAAAAAAATATCCAAAAAATAAAAATAAAAATAAATCTATCTCAACTAAATGAGGAAAATGCAAACAAATGGAAAAGGAGCATTTTTACATTACCAATATGCATTTTGTATAAAATTACATATTAATTTTTATTTATGATTTTTTTTTTTTTTTTGTTCTACCTGGCCAGTAAGAAAATCATCTTCCATTAAATTGTAAAAAAAAACTATTTTTTTGTATCTGGTTTTGTGGTTCAGGACTTTTAGATTTGTTGCCTATAGTGTTGCGGAAGGGGCCCTCGGAAGAGGTCCTTAGGTCCCAACCTCACACAGACCACGAACTAGCTCAGGAGCGGGGTCGTTCTGCCTAATCTCGGCTTGAAGAGCCGCGACGTAACTAAACCGTCTCTGAAAATGATAGAGGTGATGGGAGATGATAATGATGATTTTATAAATAAAAGAGCGATGGAAGTTAATTATTTATTACAAACAGGAAATTTACAAGACATTTACGATCACAGTTAAGCAGGCGGAAATAAAACAAATACAAGAATTGAACAAACATAATGAGACACAACAATAGAAAATATTAGACAAGACAACAATACAGAAATATATATATATGTGGTTTACGCTGGAGCTTTCAGAAGTCCAGATGTCTCCTCGTGAAGCGAGGAGGAATCTCGGGGTGTGGACTCTGAAGCGGACAGGAAGAAGAGGAATGTGTTAGGAGAGGTTTGTGAATTGGGGGAGATGGCCACGCTGTCGTCGGTGTGGCGATAGTGCGCGTTGGAGACGAGAGCGGAGTATCTGTTATAGTCTCTCCCAATAATAGAACGATTTGACGGCGCAAATCTTGTAGGGTCTTCTCAGTCGGCGAGTTTGTGGTTGTTTCGATGTAGTGAAACGCTAATGGAGAATAGGGCGGTGTAGCGTGCGAGTTACTATGTTGTTCCTGTCCTTCTGTTGATTTTCCGGGGGTTGGGGGCGGTGAAAATATAGAGGGGCGGCGTGATGTTGAAGGGGTTGACGGTGGCGTATCGGGACCGAAAAGCTCAGTAAAACCAGCCCGAATACGGCTTTTGCGAGTGGGGGCGGCAGCAGTCAACGGTCCTGGGGGCGGTCGGCTGATGTTGGCGATGGTCTTACGAGCAGCGCGTCGTGAGACTGTGTCACGCGTGTGACTTTTGTTGCTGGGGGCGGCTGAGGGGCGGCGGACTTCAGGGAGTGCCGTCAGCGGCTCTGGTGGTGGTGTTGGTTGCTTCGGTGTCGGCGGCGGCGCGAAGAGACGTGCCCTGGGGTCGTTGGTGCGATACAGATGGAGTTGAACAGACCGGGGGACGGCGACGTACGGGGTTGAAGTCTCCACCAGTCGGAGGCGGTGTCCGTAGGTGGCTCTCGCAACGTATCGCGCGTAGGCTTTCTTACCCCGTTTACGCGCCAGTGTTCAGCCGTGATGTTACTAGGCGGCGGCGGCGATGTTCGGGGGCGGCGGAATGTAAGCGCGCGATTAGTTGCGGTACGTGGTGAATGATACGCACCGGTTGAACGCACAGCAACGAGCGTGGGTTCCGCGACGGTTGAAACGCACTGGTTTGATTCGCGTGGATAGAATGGTTGCGAACCACCGGCGAAACGCACAGCAGAAAGCGTGGGTTTCGCGATGGTGGGATGGTTGAAAACCACCGGCGAAACACACAGCAAAAAGCGTGGGTTTCGCGATGCCGGCGCGGTTGAAAACCACCGACGAAACACACAGCAGAAAGCGTGGGTTTCGTGGTGACGCGACGGTTGAGAACCACCGACGAAACACACAGCAGAAAGCGTGGGTTTCGTGGTGACGCGACGGTTGAGAACCACCGGCGAAACGCACAGCAAAAAGCGTGGGTTTCGCGATGCCGGCGCGGTTGAAAACCACCGACGAAACACACAGCAGAAAGCGTGGGTTTCGTGGTGACGCGACGGTTGAGAACCACCGACGAAACACACAGCAGAAAGCGTGGGTTTCGCAGTGGAACTGATGCGAAGGTTGAGAACCACTGACGAAACGCACAACAGAAAGCGTGGGTTTCGCAGTGGAACTGACGGCTGAAAACCACCGCAGAAAGCGTGATTTCAGTGCGAAGTTACGATTGAAAAACACACAACAGAAAGCGTGAGTTTTTCAATAAAGCGAACTTAATATTTTGAGATTTGTTTTTAACGTAGATATATTTATTTCGTAGAGTGAATTTTGATGGTCGAAGGCTGAATTTGAACTGTGTATAATTGTAAAAATGACCCTTTTTTTATATGATTTTTGGTGACGGAATGTGGTTTATGACTCTAGGGTTGTTTGTGATTGGTTGGAATTGATTAAAAACTAAGAATATTGATAAATATAATTGTATCGCGAATTATTTAGATTCGCGGTTATCACGAAATTGCTGAAGTCTCACGGAACCTAGCGGTGTACAATATAAAAGGTAAAACTCGTGAGTGACGCGTGAAGTGACTTATAACGGCGAGGCTTGCTACGGCAACAATAGTAGTAGTTTGTCAGCAGCCTGCTTCTAGTACTACGAACTACTGTCGAACAGTTCGTAAGTCGAGGTACCACTGTATTAGTGGTACCACGACTCCCTCCTAAAATTACTTTGCTAGTTATGGCAATAGTATTTGGAAGTTAAAATATTGAAATTGAACTCATCTAAATCAAAAGAATATGTTTAAAGTAAGGTTGCGAGCACCCAAACTCCCTATTTGGTACACCACTGCATATTCTATATTCATAAGGGCGTAGTTTGGCTGGTCTTGCCCCGTGCGCCAAAAGAGCTAGAGCCGTCTGCTTAAATCCTCAAGTTTACAAAGAGATGGCGCTAGCGGGGTGTTGGTCTCAAAAAATGCCCCGCCACCTAGAGGCGGATCTAGCTTTTTGGGGGCCCAGGGCTTAAAAATTCCAAGGGGCCCTACACATGCTCTTCACTTATGTTGAATATTTTTATAAGTGAAGTTCCTCACCTCACAAATCTAAGTGAAGAGCAAAAAAAAAAGGTCATCATTTCCCAAAATCCAAGTGAAGAACAAAAAAAAAGGTCTTCACCTCCCAAAACCAAGTGAAGAGCAAAAAAAAGGTCCTCACCTACCAAATCTAAGTGAAGAGCAAACAAAAAGATATCTGTCCGAGAGGTTGGGGGCCCCTTCCGGATCCGGGGCCCAGGGCTTCAGCTCTATTAGCCCGTATGTTGATCCGCCTCTGCCGCCACCCCCCAGAAATGTTTTGGACAAAAATTTCATCGCTCAGTTATATTTAAGAAGTGAGGACCTGTTTTTGTTAGGTCATCATTTGTAGTTTAGAGATGAGGACCATTTTTTAGGTCATTACTTGTATTTTAGAAGTGGGGACTTTTATTTTAGGTCACTTGTGCCTCAAATATTTTTGGCCCTCTCTCCAGATTTTAAGAGCTAGCGCTACCACTGAGCTAACATAACGAAAGTTTATTCTTATTATACCGAACGGTCTGTAACTTTGGATTTGATAAGTCAAGTAGGTAAAAAACGATACATCTTTGTTAAAAATTCCGAAAAAAGTCTCCAACCAACAGAGCAGACAGTGATCGACAACAGACAGCCAGACAAAGGCTTTAATATTTTATAAGTAAACCATCAATACCCTCAACAACTGAAATACCACAATACGTGAAATGTCATTTCAAATGAATTAAATAAACGAAACCTGGTGTTACAAGCTTGTTAACCCATCACAAAAGATCTTTAAGAACACAATTCTCTTTAGTAATGTGAATTAACGGCGTACGCTAGTGCATATTAACTGGAAAAATCCAAGCTCTTGAATGTTTTAGTAGGTCGCTGAACAAAACAGTCGCGCTGTCAGCACATCTGAGATTCGCAGCACACTCGATTGGGAGGCCGACTGGAAAACATCAAGACCCACTCACTTCATACGGGAGATATCTACTACAAGCAACTAACAGCCAATGACGGCAGAATAAATTAGAATTGACAAGAACATAAGAGATCAGACGGTTTTTTGTTCAAAATTAAGATTCATTAAGGAATAGCTTTTGTTTTATTTCTACAATTCTAGTCATTATATTGGGAAAATATAATTATTCCATATTGAAATTATGAATAATGTAAATACAGTCTGTGTCAAACGCTTAGGCGGAACTAGATTTTGCAATTTAGTTACTTTCATCGCTTAAATCGTGCTTTTCGGCCGTTTTGTTTAAGCTTTGTAAATCATACTTACAATAAACATTGTTTGGTTAAGGTTAATATCATTTTAAAATGTCATTTTCTTTATATTTTGATTTTTTGTGTAATTCTTAATACAAATTTCCCATTTATTTATTTTTTTGTCATTAAAATATATAAAAAAATAATTTAATTTTGACATAGGTCATTCGTTTCCATGGTTTCATTGTTGTAATTTTAAATTTTGACATTCAAACGTGAAAAATGAAATAACCCAAGAAAGGTCCCTTGTCGTGACAACCTAAAAGAACGAAATTCCCATTTAGTTCCGCCTAGGCGTTTGAAACAGACTGTAAACATTATTCATGAATAATGATTATTTAATCTAATCAACTGTATTAATGAAATTGGAGATTTTTTATTATTATTAGGATTTTGTAGATATGATCACCAAAAATCCCTAACAATGTCACTGTCTGTCTGACTGTCTGTCTGTCTATTTGTCTGTCTGTACGGTAGAAATTGTAGCCAGATGGCTGAATATAGAAAGTTGAAATTTGGCATGCTTGTACAACTCTTTGACCCAAATATATGAAAATAAAGAGAGTTCAAATCAACACATTGTGGGATAAATATAAACAAATATGTTTTTAATGAAAAAATAATATTTTTTTTAAATTTTGAGTGGGGTATCAAATGAAACCTATTAATGCGTGGATCAACAAGCAAATTTTTATTTTTGTAAAATCATTTTATTATGTGTGTTTCGATAAAAATATGTTAAAAAACTTTTGTCCCCAATCCTATTTTCCAGAAGGGTTGATCTGAAAGTCTGAAAAAAATCGCAATAGTGTACAATAATAAAACTTGAAATAATTCAACAGGAAATTTTGATAAGATAAGGATTTCAAAAAATATCTAAAATATTTTTTTTGTGTTGAGAAAGTTATTTATTTTTTTAAAGTTTATTGTGTGCTATCAAAACAAGCTCGTAAGACGTAGATTAAGGAACGGAATTAGTCTTTTCCAAAAATGGACAAAAAAATACTATCCTGCACACTTTAACCCAAAGGGGTTAACTAAAATTCTGAAAAAATTCTGAGTAACATACATTGATCTGAACTGGAAACGTACTAGAGGAATTTTTGATTTTGGCGATGAAGCACCATCAAGGACTAATGTTTATCGATGGTTTACCGACTTCAATCGTGGCTGTAGTTCGCTTAAGGACGAATTTCGTGAAGGTCCTCCAAAATCGGTTGTTGTTCCGGAAAACATTGATGCTGTGCTTGAACTGATACTGTAAGATCATCATGTGACTTATCGTTAGATTGAGATATCCTTGGGCATTAGTGGGACCAGCATACATTCACTATTGCATGAACATTTGGGCGTCAAAAAGATCTGGAACTTATTTTTATGTAATTTGGTATAATGACAGAATAAAACTAGAAAACTTAGTAAGTATCCACTTATTATTGATTTATAAAGAAAAACGTAGTGAGAGTGTTGTGTGGGATTTGGTCAGGATGTGTAAACGGATATTTTTTTCTCTGCAGGCAGTACTCTAACCACTGCTGCCAATGAGAAATCCAAGAAAAACTAAGATGGTCGTCACAAAGAATCTAAGATTCAACCTAAAAGACGCAATTCATATATTATTCAATTATAAATTATTTCAAATAACATACTCACCTATCTTAAGTATGCTGTACTTATTATTCTTTTTTTCTAAGCCCTACGGATTTTTATTTGCGTAGTACTGATCTAAAAAATATAACGTGAAACAAAATACTTCCTTCAAACCTTCAGTGCTCTCCGACATGCAACACAACTTTTGAAATTATCTTCAGTTAGCCTTTGTTTGACGTATAGATACTTTTCCAAGGGTACTAATTTTTTTGTGTGTGTCACTTTTTCTGCATTTTTAATAATTGTGATTAATATCCTGGTCTTGTAAATAAAAACTATACTGACATTAAATATAAACTTACACAATTATATCATATTTATAAATTGGTTATTACAAGGCGTCTCAAAAGGAATTTTATATTTAGTGGATCGATTAAAAAAAAAGTAAGCCGTATATAGAAAAAATGTTTATTAATTATTAAAATACACTTTTTGGGGATTTATTTCTTAAAAATAATATCGTCTAAATGTAGACCCTCGCGTTCTCGGCACTCATTTAATCGAACAGTAAAATTACTTATGACGTCTCGGCAGGTGGACTCAGGGATGGCTGCCATTTCGTGACGGATATTTTCTTTCAAATGCGCCAGTGAAGTCCGTTTATTGGCGTAAACTTTAGATTTAAGATAATCCCATAGGAAAAAGTCCATAGGGGTTAAATCTGGACTGCGTGGAGGCCAATTTATGTCACCTCTCCGGGAGATCAATTTGCCTGAGAAAATTTCACGAACACGTGGCAGAGACATATTGGACGTGTGTGAAGTTGCTCCGTCCTGTTGGAACCATGTTCTTTGGTTATAGCCAGGAAAGTTATGCAGTTCAGGTACCAAGAAGTTGTCTAACATCTCCACGTTACGTGGATATGAATTCACTGTAACTGCACGCCCCCTTTCGTCTTCAAAAAAGTAAGGGCCGATAATTCCTCGCGCCGACATCGCAGCCCATACAGTCACTTTAGGCGAATGTAGGGGTTTCCGATGTTTGCGTTTCGGATTCGTTGCACTCCAGTAGCGGCAGTTCTACTTATTTACGTGGCCATTAAGATGAAAATGAGCTTCATCCGAAAACAAAATGTTGGTAAACGTTGAAAATCGCTCAATCACCTGATTTACGAAATTAAGCCTCTGACTGGCATCTTGGGGCTTTAATTCTTGCACCAATTGAATTTTGTAGGGGTGCAGCTTTAGGTCTTTGTGCATAATGCGATGTAATGATGATCTATGCACATTTAAAGCACTTGCGCGCTTCCGAATTGAAAGGTTCGGGTCGTCACGAACAGACTGATTAACATTCTCTACGTTTTCTACCGTTATTGATGACCTAGGTCGCCCGGATTTTGATTTATCCAGCGTTGTACCATTCTCTTCAAACTTTTTAACCCAATGTCATATGAGAGGAATGCTTGGCGCATCATTTAAGTGGCGAAAACCTCGAATACTGCAGAATTTTCTACGCGCTACAGTCGCCGAATCACTGTTTTTGTTCATACACTCTCGCACGCATAACGCGCGGTCTGCTCCCGAGAAACGCTCCATAGCGACTGAATTCCCAAGAGCCAGGCTACCGATTGACATAACCGCGCCCCTCGGATACGTTGCGTTCACGCAGTAAGCTAAATAAATATAAAATTTCTTTTGAGACACCTTGTATAACTTCTGTCACATTAAATTATTAAGTTGGCAGTATAGCGAGCCAGTGGTCTAACGTAAACATCTCAAAATGCTTACTATTCAATTTATATATTTACGATGATTAGACGTTAATCCAGCCTCCAATGTGGCATCACCACACTATTGTCAGCTTTCGTCCCGGAAAGAAGTGGCATGTAAACCAGAGGCCAGTGTCCAAAGACAATGTTATAATCAAAGCCAAATTTAATATGTAAAAATTGTAGTCTCATATTGAAATGAGATTTCGTGAAACATGAATGCAGAAGCTAGGCGTGATTTTATCCAGGGTTCAACATTATGATAGGTGAATTGAATGATATATTCTAGTACTTAACAAACGACGGATGGCCCATCTTGTAGTCGAACTGAAATTAAATTGATACAATTCCTCAAATTAGAATTTTGGGATAACAATGAATTCAGACTTTACTATTACAAATTACTATTTCAGATATTCATAAATATACAGGGTGTCATATGTATTTCATTACGTATTTGCACGTTTACCAATTCCTTTCAGCCTTGGATATTTTGTTATTTGTCAAGTTTGGCGAAAGTAAACATCGCATATTTCGTAAACATTTTAAAATTAAAACCTTAAAATCTAGTAAGGTGTTGAAATCCACAGATCTGGGTGAAAAAAACTAACGCTGGCAGTCCTATCTCTAAATGTAAACGATGACCGGTAGACTGAATATGGCGCTATATATGTATCACACAGCACGAGCCAAAATCTAAATTTAAAGAGGATGTATCCCGACTGAATTACATCCAGAAGTGGTGATATCGACTGGCCGTTAAGATTTCGATATTTAAAAGTTCCATACATTTTTTTGCCTTGAACCAATATTCGAGCAGCAATAGTTGTTATATCGTCCGAAATTTGATTAAATGTTATAAAAAATACTCCTGATAGAGCTCGAATTTGTACACATCCAAGGCCGACTTTTGGATCTCATGTTCCACAAATAATTGCAAGGTCTAAATGAAGTATTTATTTAAAAAAATATATTGTTTTTAGGGTTTTGTAGTTATGACCACCAAAAAACCCTTATAACGTCACTCATGTGTCTGTCTGTCTGTCTGTCTGGACGGTAGAAATTGTAGCCAAACAGCTTAACATAGAAAGTTGAAATTTGGCACGCTTATACAACTCTTTGACCCACATATATGAAAAATACTGAGAGTTCAAACAAATACAGCACTAAATAAATAAAAACAATTATGTATTTAATAAAAAAATAAATATTAAAAAATTAAATTTATGTAGTATACCAAATGAAACCTAGAAATGTGGATCAACAAGCAAATTTTTGCCCACTGGCGTAGCGTAGTGGTAATACACCTGGTCTGCGTTGCTCGGGGTCGAATCCCGTTCAGGCGTGGAATTTTTCAAAAATAATAATTGTCCTGGTTAATTGCCAAAGCAGCAAGGGCCATAAAAAAAATCTAATTTTTATTTTTGATTTTCTTTTTTTTTGTTTCATGGGATTGTTGTCAACATTATGTCAATAAACTTTTATGCCCCATCCTATCTCTCAGAAGGGTTGATCTAAGAATCTGTAAAAAATCCCCATAATAAAAATTGATGGGAACCGGAATAGGTCAACTAAAATTTTTGATCAGGTTAGTTTTTCGAAAAATGTCGATTTATTTGTGTGGTCGATAAAAACATATCTTTTAAAAAATATCTTTTAAAGTGGAATAAATCATTTATATTAATGAAATACTTATAAATCAAATAACACATTGTAAATAGTGAGAAATACCTTTCTGAAATTGGCAAAAGTTAGTTAGTTAAAATTTTTGGCGCACAGCAACAAAGGCTATTTGCGCCTAATGCAGCCCATCTAAATGACTAGAATATATATTAAAAACAATATATTAGACAATAAATAAAAAAATATATAATCATTAAAAATACGCATACTCAATAAAAGAAATCTTGCACTGACAAACACAAATAAATAATATAAAAACAGGCTCAGGGTGATGGTAAGAGGCTGTAAAAGGGCCAATTACCATCGAATATCACAGTCAATAACTAGAAACACATTGAAATAAGGTGCAAGACTTCCCACATAAAACAATAAGTTCGATTATCTCAGGAAGTGAAATTGGAAAAAAAATATCAATATATTTCTTCATATTCTAATGAATACACAAAAAACCCTGGGATTTTTGGCTTCAATTAAATTTAAAAAAAAAAAATCAATGGAAGCTTTTAGTACTCAAATAACGAATAAAAATGATTATTAAAAATTATTAACTAATCAAAAATCTGTTGATTTTGATGTGATTATAGAAAAAATATTCCTAGACATCCAGTATTATGTTGGCTTCTTACACTTATTAAATACATACAAAATCCTGAAATGTGTGAAAATTCACACTTCACATCAATTTTTTATTTATTTATTGTATAAATTGTTTGAAATGGAAATAGTAAAGTTGTTGTTTTTCCAGTCTGTACAAAGATTTTAGTTGCTTTGAAATATATTTGCTGATCTGTGATAAAATAGACACAGTAGGTAAGAATGCCAATGTAAGTAAGGTAAATGTATCGGAAATAAAATCTAGTATGTGTTGACAGGGTTTTGTAATCTGACAACACTTTCAGCGGTAAGCCAGTTAGTGTGCAAGTATCGCGGTGCAGTGTGGCGCTCTAAGCTTATGTCATGTTCTGCACGCTACACTTCCGATGCTTGCAAAAACAAACATGCACTTTATCACCCACTTTCGGCTACATACTTTTTAAAATTAGATTTTTAATAGAAAATATAAAGAGTCCACATCAATAATAGCTGTCGTGATACTATCTTTAGAGTAATGTTAAATACCACCGATCATCATTGTATCTGACGCCATAGACTTGGATGAGCTGTAGGCTTCTTCGACACTCTCTTTCAACTTCTTCTATTTCTTGCAAATTCTGGCCATTGCCATGCTACAAGCATTCTCGGCTCGTTTGGTCTCCCTACGCGTGTTTTTCCTTAATTATCTGCTTTAGCCATTTCTTGGCATATGATACCATATGTAATCGGGTTGTTTTTACCGACCGCCAACATATATAAGGGAGGTATTGTGATCATACCGATTTGACATTTGGAGATTTCGATGGATCTCCACGAATTGAAGTCCCTACATAATGTTTTGACTATTTTTAGAATGATGTCTGTCTGTCGGTCCGTCTGTCCGTCCATCTGTCCGTCTGTCTGTGGCCACCACAGGACCGACCACCATCACAAAGTACTTGTATACAATACATTCTAGCAGCAGAGTAGAAATAACTTGGCCCAATATTTTCTAACAGAGATATTATTTATCATGACCATGGAAACGTTACATGTAAGTATGAAAAAATTGAGAAATTTCGAAAAAAAATTGAAAATTTTTTCATTTTATCAAAAAGTGTCTCAAATAAAAGTTGTTAGTTATTGCTTTCGTAGCAACTTTTGTTAAATAATTTTTTTCGAAATATTTTGTGTGATATATTCGCAAAAATCTTAAAATCGACACGAGTAAACTCCCATTTTTAGTCAACCGATTTTTACCAAAAGTTGATAAACTTGTGCCATTGATGTCAGAAGCTTAAATATGAAGTTTAAAAATCCTTTCAGCCGAATTTGCCCTGCACGTGTACACAGACAGACAGACAGACGGACGGACGGACAGACAGACGTACAGATGGACGGACGGACACACGGACGGACGGACAGACGGACAGATAGGCATCATGCTAAAAATAGTTAAAACGTTATGTAAGGACCTCAATTCGTGGAGATCCATCGAAATCTCGAAATGTCAAAATCGGTATGATCACATTACCTCCCTTATATATGTTGGCGGTCGGTAAAAATATGAAGTGTAATTGGATTATATTTTACCTCGGATGATGATATACGTCAATAGTGTCTCTCTGCCAATGTGACTTAAGAATCACAGTTGAGCGCTCGCAGACACTGCATCACTTTATAACCAAAATTATTATTTAGTAAATCTAAATCAACATATATTCAATCAATATATATTCAATATCAATTTCTGTAATTTGTAAGTGGTCGTATAATAAAATGAACTTAAATCTTAATACAGAACGTATATTTAGTATGAACCCGCTATATAAACCATTTACTAATATATTTCTTATTAATTTAATGAAGATTTAGATGCGAAGTAAATGCAGAAAAAGAAAATCACTAGCATTTTTTAATTTATATTTTTTATGACTATTCGCAAATTATTTAAATTTTGTATAAAAAATTAAATGGAAGCTCTTAGTACTCAAATATCGAATAAAAATGATTATCAAAAATCTGTTAATTTTGATATGATAAGTGTAGACATTTTTTGGTCTTAGACATCCATCATACTGTTGACTTCTTACACTTATTAGATACCTACAAAACCCTGAAATGTGTGAAAATTCACACTTCACACCTTTTTTTTATTCACATATTATATGTTAATAACCACAGGTTCTTTAGGTTTTGGATAAACCTCATGTACATTAATATAGATTGACCAAGAATATATTTAATTTCCAATTTTGTAAAACTTTTCTAATATTTGCCTACAAAAATATGGGAGAAAAACATGTTTATTTTAGGACGTTTCTATGCATGTATGGAATTTCTTTTTAATATTAGGTCAAATATTTCACAAACTTTTAAAAATCCTAACCAAAAGAATTTAAAACGAATTGTTTTTTGAATAAAAAATTCGCCACAAAGTTTTATTGCTAATTTACTGCATTATTTTTAGAATAATATTTCTACAAAATTTAACATTTTATCTTGAGTGCCTTCGTAGTTTTTAAAACAGTTAGCTATGGAACACAAGATCGCAGGTTCAAATTCCAGAAACTGCTGAGGAATTTCAGTCACCTCAAATATTGTTAGCCCCCGTACAAATACGTACACTCAATACGAGGGTTATCTTTTGTTTTTACAAACGACCACTAGATGGCAATATTGAAATGTGTCATTACTATATTCGTAAAATTTGACAGTTGTTACTGTGAAATCAGTGGCAGCTTATAATTTGTGCGAGTATATTGTTGACAGTGAGCGTTTAAAAAAACAAGTTTGTGGAAAAATGGATATTATTCGTGAAGGTTTTCGTTGGATATTTTTTTACTATTTTAGTAAAGGCCTAACTCAGCAACAATGCAGAGATTAGCTTTGTTCAATTTTTGGTTGAGGAGCAGCATCAGAAAAGACTGTTTACAATTGGTTTGCAGAATTTCGTCGTGGTCGTGCATCCGTCAGTGATGAATGTCGTGAAGGTCGACTAATATCGGTTGTGATTCAAAAAACATTGATGCTGTGTGCAAAATGATTGAAGAAGATCGGCACGTGAATTACCGCGAGATTGAGGCATCCTTTTGCATATCGCAGACTGCAATACATTCGATTTTGCATGAAAATTTAGCTGTGAAAAAGATCTGTTCTCGATGGATTCCGCATAATTTGACCGAAACTCAAAAAAGGTTCGTGTTGATTGGTGTAAAGAAATGCTAAAAATATTAAACCTAGGCGCTGCAAAATCTATATACAACATCATTACAGGTCACGAAACTTGGATTTATTCTTATGAACCGGAAACTAAGCAACAATCCACTATTTGGGTCTTCCAAGATGAACCGAAACCCACAAAAGTTGTTCGTTCACGAAGCACTTCCAAGAAAATGATCTCTTGTTTCTTCGGTTGTAATGGACATGTCGCAACCATTCCTTTAGAGGATCAGAGAACAGTTAATGCTGAATGGTATACTACAATTTGTTTGCCAGAAGTCACCGACAGGAAAACAACCACAAACGCCGCATCATTCTTCATCATGACGATACAAGCTCCCACACAGAAAGAGAAAAACATCAAATTAATGTCTCATTGCCCGTATTCACCTGATTTATCTCCTTTTTAACGACTTTGTCCCCAATGTCAAACAAAAAATGCGTGGAAAGCGTTTTTCATCACCTCAAGAAGCTGTTGAAGCTTTCGAAAACCATGTTTTTGAGATTCCAACTTCAGTGGAAAAAATGTTTCGAGAATTGGTTTGAACGCATGAAAAAGTGTATAAATCTTAAAGGCGAATATGTTAAAAGGCAATAAAATAGTTTGTTCCAAAAAAAATTTTCTTTCTTTGTTTTTGTAAAAATTAAAAGGTTGCCCTTGTACAATTCCATTCACGATGTTTTCTTATATGACCAGGCCATGCTAGGGTGATAGTTTTGTTGGTAACCACGAAAAATATCTAGACAAGAGAAAATGAAATATTAAAAAGTGTGAATTATCTGTTTAATAGATTTTATAAAATATATTTTCATGTATATTAACTGTATATAAAAAAATATGCAAATAAGATTGGAAGAATGTTATTATTTTAACCAATCGTTACATATAGAGAGGGAGGAATTGTGATAATACAAATTTTGACTTTTCGATATTTTCACAGATAAGCCCAAATTAGCTTTTTGTAACACGAACCAACTGTTCATAGCGTGATGCCTGTCTGTCGATACGTGTGGAACAAATTGAATATCTAAATTTGTTTAAAATTTGGTACAGATCCGTCCACTGGAATGAATAGTTTACTAATGTCACTTTGTTTAGCAAGAGCTTTGTCGAAAAAAAATTTTTAAAATAATAATAATAACAAAAGTAGCTATACAAGTAATAAGTAACATTTTTTATTTGAGGCATTTTTAATACAACTAAGGCCCAGTCCTTCCACCTTCAGATAAAGTGGCAGGTAACGTTATCTGACGGATAAAAACAATACAGCATCTTTCCACCTTCAGATAAAGTTATTCCTACGAATAAAGTACGCTACGTATCGATTCACGGTAAGTTCATCGAAAATCAATTCATCGAAAATCAATTCATCGAAAATCAATTCATCGAAAATCAATTCATCGAAAATCAATTCATCGAATGATCAATTCATCGAATCGTCAATTAATCGAAAAAAAATATTTTGGAAATATTTGAGAGGAATGCCTAGGGGATCGGAAAGCCAAAAAAGCAGTGGTCAATAAAAGTTGACAGACTACACTTCGCTCGGCTTCTTCTAACCAAACTCTTACTAACCTAACCTAAGATAGTGTTTTGTCATTAACCTAGAAGATGGGTAGCTCGCTTCGCTCGGCTTCTTCTAACCAAACCCTTACTAACCTAACCTCAGATAGTGTTTTGACATTAAACTAGAAGATGGGTAGCTCGCTTCGCTCGGCTTCTTCTAACAAAACCCTTACTAACCTAACCTAACCTAAAATTGTGCTTTGTCCTTAAACTAGAAGATGGGTAACTCGCTCCGCTCGGTTTTAGACTTTTACTAACTAAACCTAACCTAATTACCTTGTTTTTAGATGCAGAGTACTTTATTTTCCCCCATGTTAGCCCAATTAAAATGCGAATCATTGTGTATGAATTTATAAAAATTATTTGCGTGCAATTGCCCATAACCTGTCTAATTAAACCTTAAAAACAAAAAATGTATTTGTTTTATTATATTTCTTTATTTATATTCAAACACTATGTCACTTTATTTAACTTTTTTTAAACCATATAAAAAAAAAATTCAATTATTTCTTAGTCTGTCTACTTTTATTGACCACTGCAAAATATTTTTTTTCGATGAATTGACAATTCGATGAATTGATCATTCGATGAATTGATTTTCGATGAATTGATTTTCGATGAATTGATTTTCGATAAATTGATTTTCGATGAATTGATTTTCGATGAATTGATTTTCGATGAATTAATTTTCGAGGAATTGATTTTCGATGAACTCGTCGGTTACCCTATGTATCTGGCATATAAGTTATTCGGTAGTCAAGCAGCGAATAAGTAACAAATAAATGCTGTCACTCAAAAAGTTAAAAATAATTATTTTCTCGGAACAAAAAATTGCAAAATGGACTTAAATGGTAATGGAAAAAATATAATTTGTTACTTTTATTAATTGTAGGAATAATGCCTTAACTCCAAAATAACAGTGCACAAGTCCTCGGTGAGAAAAAATAAGAAAAAAGTATTTCGTACAATATCCAGCTTATGTTCTGATTTCATTTGTATACCTTGTACGGAAAATTAAATACACAAATTTCAACGAGTATTTTACGAAATTGCCCGGTATCCACGAGCAGTTTCAGCCTTGGATGAAATATTAATAAAACAGTTTTTTGTGGGAAAAAAAGGCTGAAGTAAACAGGTGTCGAGAAGGATATTTTGTATTAAACGTTAGCTGGTATCCATGCCTTACAGTACAATGTTTAATAATTCTAATATTCGCTTCGAATTTGAGCAGTAAGATTATGAGTGGTATAGTAGCAACTGCAGTATTACGCAACTTTAATATTACGAGAGTGGATATGAAGAACCGCCCACAAAAAATCAGTAGTGTTCGTGACGTACCTGAAGATACTGATTTTTCAGAAGAAATGAAAATGAAAGATTTTATTGCATGCTTACGACATTAATAACTGCTAAAATCTTGTATAACGCATACATAAATTACAATAACCAAAAAAACGGCTTGAAAGCTGTCAGGTTACCTATTTATTTATTTATTTCCATAGAGAAACAAAAAAAAATCTTTCTCAATGACTATTACATATTTCAGTTACACATTCAGTGCTACCAATTTGAGGATTCAATATGTCAGTTTCATTATCCGTCAGATAACTTAAGTCTATTCCAAACCATTAGGCGGAACTAACCGGAATTTTCATTTTTGTAAATTGTCATTAGCTATTTTGTATATATTGAAGTTGGCTTTTCCTGAACCAAATGATCAAAAGCTTCAATCAATCGGTAACAGTAACTAGAATTGAAAATCTAGTTCCGCCTGAACCAAAGGAACAGACTTTATCTGATATATAAATTTGAATTGACAGACGGGATGACATTTATTTAACAGATAAAGTATCAGATAACTTTATCTATCAGATAGTTACCCAGAAGTTTACCCGAATATGGTAAGACTGGACCTTAATAATACTTTATAATACGATATAAATTTTTATACTTACTTACTTAATCTGAAAATGGTCGAAAGGCTTCAGGCCTTTCTACCATTTTTTGGTGCCAGGCTGTTATATATTAATAATCTTGCGGTGACCTTCTCCATATTTTTAGCTACTTCTTTCTTGTGTCATAATACTTGTTTCTCATCCCTCTTCTTGATACCGCTCTTTGAATTTAATTTCCTCGTTCTTCTTGGTCGTCCTCTGAACTTTCTTTTAGGTGTCCTTGTTTCAAAAACTATTTTTGTTTCTCTGTTATGGTCTATTCTACACACATGTCCATAACACCTTAACTGGCTTTGTTCTATTAAATACTCCGTGGGAAATGTTCCAAGATTTTCTCTATGAACTGTATAAAAAAATAATTTTTGTAACATTTCATATTTTTTAACATGCGATATTTTTTAAGTATCTATTTAACTTATGTGTAGATATTATTCGTACGTTACGGTAAATTATAAATACGTATCATGAAATTGTCAAAGTAATGTAACTCGTTATTATCTTTTATATGTAGAGTATGTAATGTCCAATTCCGTTCGCCATATGCAATGTCTAATAGTATCTATATATCTCACAAACACCCTATTTGTGTTGCATGTAATTTTCAGCATTTTAATTTATTTCACACCATAAACTTTTAACTTACATCTCTGCTCAGTGCGCTACTAAATTTCAATCTATTTCACATTAAAACATTCAGTTGTTTGGTAACATTTACTACAGTTTTAATCTTAACGTCGTAAGAAATAACTGTCTGTAGCTTAATTTCTAAGCAAGCTAAAACCTTTATCTTCTAGGACTCTATCTTCCCACAATCTCTAATATATATAACGGCTGCGTCGAATCGACAAAAGCACTTCGTTACTAAAAGACAAATATTTCACAAATTTTGACGAGAATCGGCTCGTTCATAACTGAAGAGGCCAATTCCAGAAGTGCGTATCCAGACGCACATTTTGTCACAAATAGCGCAGAGATAATTATAGGCAGAATCAGGCAACAGCATCTGGAGTCTAGATTGGCGCCTATAATAATAATATTTATTCAAAATAGGCAGAGCCTAATATACATATATTTTACAATATATATATATATATATATTAATTGGATCTTGACGTGAGTATGTATAAATCATTCTGTTCTAATTGGTGTAAACTATTCACACACCTCCTCAGACTGATGATGACCACATTTTCGTGGCCGAAACGTCTCCATTTTATTAATTCATAATATATATTTTATAATTTGACGATCAACAAAGAAGTTTTATTTATTTATATATATATATATATATATATATATATATATATATATATATATATATATATATATATATATGTAAACAAATAAGGGATTTATTGTTTAAATAAAACTCAAGTTGTTCACAGACTATTTTATTCTAAGTATTCACTCTTACAACGTAAGAAAACATCTGATCTCTCTATCACATTCTACGTGTGTTTTATAAAAACCAATTAGTGTAATGAGCCGTCATCATTATCGTTAATGAGTCGTCATCATTAGTGGGTCCAGATTACGGACTGCATCTAGATAACATTTTATGGTGACGTAACAGGGTTTCGTGGAAGGCTAGATGCTAACATATATATATAATATCATTAGAAATTGAGTCTTTACATTAACTCTTATTTATTAAAAATAGAATCAAAACCCTCTTAAATTGCTTTAAATTACTACTTTCAAATTTTAAACTATATGGTAAAGTATTAAACTGTTTAAATCCTTTACAAAAAGTCTGATTATCATTTGCACTTCTTTTACCACCCTCAGGTCGTTAGCACTTCGGGTTGGGTAGTTGTACACACCTTTATTGAAAATTGTATTTTTTTGCATATATTCTGGCAATACACCTGTTAAAAGTTTTGTAGATAAACAACATAGCTCCATAAAATAATTTGTTTTCTACAGAACGCCAATTTAACATATTACGCAAACTTTTAGTAGGTTTATACCTTGACACTTTCAAAATAACCCTCAAGCCACGATTCTGAAGCTTTGGCAGACGATCTATGGAAGTTTTATTCATTAAATATAGAATAGTACCGCAGTAATCAAAGCGTGGTTGTATTAGAGATTTAAATAATGTAATAAGATTGGAAATGGAAAGTTTCTTCTATAATCTACTTAAGACATTAATTTTTTAAGATATTTTCTTTATTGAATTGAATTGAATTGAATTATGAAATTTTAATGTTTATCAAAATTTTAAAAACTATCCGCAACAAAACCAAGATACTTTATTTCTGACACAAGTTCAAATTTTTCATTATTATCTGTCTCATTTTGTAATACGGAACTAACAGTGAAAGTTCATCTTTTTTTGTTGTATATTGACAATACATTTATAATATTGTCATAGTATTGGTTCACACAGGTACGCCAAAGTCTGTTTACACCACAACAGTCACCAAAGTAACCAGATCTAGTTTCGTATTAAAAATTGAGACAGATTATATCTACTTTAATATTTATTGTATTTAAATTAATTTTAGAATATTTATATTTTGACGTGAGGATCATAGCTTTGGTTTTTTTTTATTAATTTTTAATTTATTTAAACAAAAATAATCGTGTAATCTATTTAGCTCTACATTTACCCTATTTATAGCTTTATTAAGATCTTTATCATAGACGGCAACCAAGGTATCGTCTGCAAATAAATTAATATAATCAAAATTTACATTATTGGCAATATCATTAATATAAATGAGAAACAATATCGGTCCTAAACAACTTCCCTGTGGAACACCCCAATTGTTACGTAATTTAGATGCATAAGTATTGCCTATTTTAGCTATTTGATACCTATCTGATAAATAATTTTTAAACGACGCTAATTATGTCACGAATCCCATAGTTAAATAATTTTTCTATCAGTATTCCTTTATCAATAGTTTCAAAAGCTCAACGTATGTCTAGAAATACTGCAATAATGAAATAATCATTATCCAACTGATACTTCCATTCAGCGTACTAGTGTGTCCGTCAGTACTGTTGTATACCATTTTTCACTAGATTGCGCCATGTACTTGACAGAGGGGTTTTTCTTCCCAATCTAGGCTGAGCAGTTGACATGACGCGGTTTTTTTTTTGCTTATCTTTGTGCTTCGAAGATCTCACACCTCTGCAATCTGCTTCCAACTCTGAGTAAAATAATCTTTTGGGTAACCTAGTATTTGGCATTCTTATGACGTGTCGAACCCACCGCAAATGAATTTGGTGCAAAGTGGCTTCAATATTGACGATATTAGCTTTGTGTTCAGCACATAATTGTGCCATTTGACTCTAAATATCGTCCTGAGGCACAGATCGTTGCTCAGTAACGATCTCTTATATCGTATACCTAAACAGCTCCACATGGGTTGCAGCTATAAACATCTGAAACATGTAAAGGCCTTATCACACTAGAGTTATTATTCAAGTCTAATCTTGGAAAATTAAAGTCTTTGCATTCGAATCGAAGTCTTGTGCGTGTGATAGTATGAAGAAAAAAACTAGGTTTTGAAGACCAAGCAAATGAAACAGGATACAATTTCTCGGTCTTTTTACCCAGGTCTTACAGCTGACGCGTCTTTGTTTAAAAATAACCTTTCAAAATATAACTGTCAACTGTCATAATTTCACGATGTGCGCATGGGTAAACAAACAATTTCCAAGTCTTAACTAATATTCAAATACCGTGTGATATGTCAAGACCTGAAGACTTGTATCCTGAAAAAAAACCTACAAAAATAAGACTTGGATAGCGTTCTAGTGTGATACGCCTTTGATATGTTTTCGTAGTCCAGTGGTCTGGAAAGAGAACCCATAGGTTGACGGGTTCCATTCCCGATGTCGCAGTATTTTGTGTCGCAATATAGCACACGATGGATGATAAAAAAGCTTGCTGCAAGATTTTCTGATTACGTAGGTGTAATCTAGACTGCCGTCTTCTTCTGCGGTTTCAATCCAAGGATTGGTTGGCAGCAGCTCTCCACGCGTCTCGATCCTGGGCCAGTCTTCTAAATTGGACGTAAGAGAGGCAGCCTAACTCCTCCATTAGCTGTCCAATGTACTACCCCTGCAGTTTGTTCCATCTACTGCGCTCTCCAGTATGGTATTGACTAGTCCTGTGTGTCTGAAATTTGTCCGATCCAAGAATTTCTTCTTTTACTTAGAGCATTCATCAGACACGGTCTCTCTCCAATCCTCCGGAGCACCTCTTTATTTGTGACTCTGTCCACCCAGGGAATCTTGAGCATTCTTCGGTAACACCACTGCCGTAAATGCCGTACGATAATTGAATACAGAATTCTGGCCATTTATGTTTCTAGGGACTTTTATCCAAATAATTTTTAAACCAAACCAAGTTTCCACTTGGTTTTAATTATTTTAAAAAATTCAGGGACTCTGAGAGCCATAAAAACACGCCTGTTTTGCCATGAACGATGCCATGAACACGCTGGTATATATATATTTGTTAAATCGGTGCAGCCATTCTTTAGTTTTGAGGTAAAGTACATAAATACATAAATACACCCAAACTAACTAATTTATATCCTAGTATAGATTACTAGTTATTAATATTTGATATAAGAAACATTCTAATTTAGCTCTTTATTACAATTCAGATTTCTTTATAAGAAAAGCTGTACCATTACTTAATTTAAAAGACTTTTTTCAAACATATTCAGTGAATAGAAATTTACATATAAATGAAAAATACTAAAACTGTAAAAACTTAATGAAACACTCCTTTTACATTTCATTTTAATCTTAATTATTCATTTTTATAGTGTCACATTTCTTCTGCATTTGTCTAACTAACCCAGGAACAAAGCGCCGGCTTATGCTGCTTGTATGGTGGAGTTAACTTATGTTGAATGACTTAAAATATTATTAATAGACATTGAATATATACACATATATATATATATATATATATATATATATATATATGTGGGATTTGGTTCAATGATAAAGTAAAATGAAGACATTTAGTTTTAAAATAATTTAATAAAAAAGAATGTAAATAATTCATTAACAAGAATAATGTTACGACGTTCTATGTTTGACCGTAGACTTCATACGACCGACTGTGTGCGACTGTATGTCTTCATTTACTTTAACTTTATCATTGAAACAAATCCCACATATATATATATATATATATATATATATATATTCTTCTCAACCTAAAACTTACCACGAACTGGCAAACTATTATAATTTTCAAGTCAGTTTATTTTAGAAATAATTTTTATTTTATTTATTTATTGTTTAACATGACAACATTTGTCGTCGATGAAACGTACTTAATCGGTCTCAGACCGGTTAAGTACATTTAATTTGGTAAACTCCATTCACAATAAATATGAGATGACGTCACACTTGGTTAATTTAAGTACCAACGTTATGATATGTTTTAATCAACATCAATCCATAACTCAGTTAGTACATTGATTTAATTAATGTTGGTAAATTTTTCCAATGTTGTCAGTTTGTAATTGTATTGTTCAATCGTTATTTGTCAGGTTGACATTTAAGTGCTTAGTTAGTGAGGTTATATATATATATATATATATATATATATATATATATATATATATAAATATATATTTTTTTTAATTTTACTGTAATAAAAATTCCCAAAGCTCTTAGTAGCCGTGCTCAAGAGATGGTTTTGTCTCTTATTAATTATTTGGAAAGATAATTAATTTGATTATAGGAGAGCATGTTACTGTCGACACTATTAATATAAAATTACATGAAAGGGGTACCTTAGTAAACCACCATTTCTTACAAAGCGATTGAGACCAAAATTGTAGGGTTTTTTAAGACTCATAAAAGAATATTAGATATCTCATTTTAGCTTGATCGAAGCAATAGTTTTCGAGATTTGGTAGAGTAAATTTTTAAAAATTGCAATGGTACCTTAGGAAACTACCATTTCTAACAGAGCGTTTGAGTCCAAAATTTAAGGGTTTTTTAAAACTCCTAATAGAGTATTAGATATAAAATTTTGGTTTGATCGTAGCAATAGTTTTCGAGATATTGGTAGAGTAAATTTTTAAAAATTTCTAACAGAGCGTTTGAGTCCAAAGATAAGGGTTTTTTAAAACTCATAAAAGAGTAATAGATATCAAATACTTTTATCTGTATATTGTGTTTGTATATTTTAAATCCAAGAAAAACCCGTACAACTCCTATATTTTAAAAGGTTTTATAATTTGTAATGTACGTAAACAAAAACAATATTTAATTTTGTATCTTGGTCGATAAACAAATATTATATATGATTAATAAAATATGTTCTATTTACATTTGTTACGTTCTTTTTTTTGTAATTTTAACCTACAGGTCTGTTACGTATTTATTTATTTATTTATTTATTTATTTATTTATTTATTTATTTATGTAATTGAGTTGTACACAGGACGAACCTAAAAACTACAACTTCGATTGCTATACATTACAATATAGTAACTTAATATTTAACAAATTTAGCCATTAAGACGGTAATTGGATAATTGATAAAAAAAAAAAAAACAAATATATATACAGAAGAATGAATTAATTTTCATTAATAGTGCTTTGAACACTAAATGTATGAAGGCGGCGTTTTATAGTGTTTAAACTCAAATGAAACGGATCTGCCTCCAATAATATATTATTAAATGTAGAAACTAATCGGTTTAAGGGGGCGTTTTGGGCATAGTTACTCCTAGCAAAAGGTTGTCTAAAAAGGTATTTATTTCTTAAGTTGCGAAGCGGTATATTTAAATTTATATTCATAAGGAGATACGGTGAATCAATTAAGTTTTTAATAATTTTAGTAAGAAAAATTACATCATTGTTCATGCGTCTGCAATGCAAGGTAATCATTTTGAAATAATAACATCTTGATAAGTATGAAACATGTGATATTGGGAAGCGATAACTCAAATAATTCAGAAATTTCTTTTGAATTGATTCTAAGCGACGATCATATACATTATATCTGGGATTCCATATAACGGAACAATAATTTAAATGGCATAAGACAAAGGCGTTATAAAGTGTTATAAATGTATGGTGATTTTTAAATATTTTGCATGTTCTAAATATAAATCCTAGATTCTGGTACGCTTTCTTACACACATGATCAATATGTACATTGAATAGAAATTTTTGATCAAAATACATTCCCAAGTCTTTTATAACAGATACTTCCTTTAGCAAGTTGGTATCGATGTTATAGTGATTCTGGATTAAGTTAATATTTTTGGAAAATGTTATTTGATAACATTTTTCATAGTTGAGATGAAGTTTATTATTAACGCAGTAAGTATGTAAGTTAGACAGTTCCTGTTGCATTATGACACAATCCGTTAAAGAAGATATTGTTCTAAATATTTTTAAATCGTCGGCGTATAAGAGAAAATTTGAGTGATGAAAACATTCGTTTATATCATTAATAAAGACAATAAAAAGTAATGGTCCAAGGTGCGACCCTTGCGGAACACCGGACGTGGTATAAAAATATTTAGAAATAAATCCATTTAGAGCAACAGCCTGAGATCTATTCTTTATGTAAGAGCACACCCATCTCAACAGATCTCCATGTACACCGACTTGTGCCAACTTTGAAAGAAGAATATTATGATTTAGCTTATCAAAAGCTTTGCTGAAGTCGGTGTACACGGAGTCCACCTGAAGACGAGAGTCCATTGCCTGAAAAATAAAATTCGAGTAAGCTAGAAGGTTGGATTCGACTGAGCGACCCTTAAAAAATCCGTGTTGTTCCGGAATAATGACATTTTTCAACGAATTAAACAAGTGATCGTATATGATTTTTTCAAAAAGCTTAGGGATGATTGATAGAATTGAAACTGGTCTATAATTTTTAATATTATGTCTATCCCCTGATTTAAAAATTGGGAATATCAAAGATTTTTTCCACAAATTTGGGAATATACCACTACTTACAGATTTTATAAAAATTATGGATAGGGGCACAACAAAACCTGAAGCGCAATTTTTAAGTAATATTGCTGGAATACCATCAGGTCCAGCTCCCTTATTTATATCTAAGGATAAGAGGCGTTGAAATATATCACCCTCAACTATCAAGTCTGTGGCCAAAGACAAATTATCTGCAAAAGAGGAAATATTATAAGAGGGGTCGTTATCGGGTTCGAAAACAGATTCAAAATAAGCGGCGAACATATTGACTATATCATGACCTGTGGTTGCTGAAGTATTATTGAAGTTCATTATATTAGGAATGTTAGATGATGGGCCTCTTTTCATTTTAGAAAATTTCCAAATTTGTTTGGGGTCATTTTGTAAGTTTATTTCAAGAGATTTCAAATAATTTTTATAATCAGATTCAATTAAGAATTTGCATCTACTTCTAAGAATGCTGAAAGTTATATAATCATTGTAATTCTTGTAAATTTTCCATTTTTTATGATATTTATGTTTTTCCTTAATTACCTTAATTGTGGAGAGAGCGTACCAGAGTGGAAATTTATTATAAAATTTTGGTTTTAAAGGAACATGTAGACCCAAAATTTCATTCAGCTTACTATAAAACGTCTCCGTCATTTGATCGACGTTCAAATTTACGAACTGATTTTCCCAATCTATACATATTAGATCCAATGTAATAGAATCAAAATTAGCATTGGTGAAGTTATAACATTTAAAGGATATATTTGTATTTAAATTAGTGAGTTTGAAAAATGATTTTAATGTTACTGCAAGAGGGGGATGATGATGATCAATATTTATGAGAGGAAAATCATTTCGTTCGACTTTTATGTTACAAAGTTTATTATGGAGTATTAAATCAAGAATTGTACAATTAGCATTAGTTATTGAATTATACTGTGCCAAATCGCAAAAAGAAATAGTATCGCACAATATATTCGATCTAAAATTATTAACATAAGACGGAGTCAAAAAATTTTGGTTACTGAGCTTCCAAGTAATTTGGGGGATATTGAAATCTCCACAAATCAAAATAGGATCATTTTCGATGTGACACAGTATATCACATAAATGGTTCAAAAAATTACAAAGTGCATTATCGTCATTGGGTGGCAAGTAAACGCAACAAATATGGAGTTTAAAAGTAGGAACTTTAATTGTAACCCACATAGCTTCGACATTAGGAGAAAGCCAGGCTGTATTCACAAAAGAGGGTATATTATTATTTATAGCGATAATGACACCACCACCATCGGATTTTTTTGAAGTAAAAGAATTTCTGTCACTTCTGTATACCCTGTAACTTTCTGGAAACAATTCTTTATCAAAAACACTAGAGTTTAGCCAAGATTCGGTAAGACATAAGATATCATAATTACTATTTAAACAATTTAGATAAAAATCATGACATTTGGTTCTTAGACCATGAACATTTTGATAATAAATGCACAGATCCATAAAAAAAAATAATAATTAATTGTTATAATGTCTTAGAGAGGTGACAACTAACAGAGTTACACCAAACTATAAATTATTGGTATCCAGTTCATTAGTGATGACTATAACAGGTGACCGTTCGTTTTTTCTGACATAAATACAGCAGTTATTGATCCATACAAACTTATAATTCTTAGTTCGAGCGAGATCGCGAGTTTGTTTAAATAGAAGTTTATTTTGATTGGTCAAATGTTCATTAATAAAGATATTATTTTGAAAATTTGGTATCGAGATACCTGGCAAGTTCTTATTGTCCCCTGTACGACGCTGTATCTTTGCTGCCGACAATACTTCATATTTCTTGCGTCTTGAAGTAAATTTGACCACGATATTTTTGGGGCGGTTGTTACTGTTGACCACGTGCTGTACTCGATGTGCGATGCTGATGTCCTCATTCTGGACCGAGCAATTGAGTCCCGCAAAGACATTGGAGAGAGTATCGTAGACGTTTTCATTTTTAAATTCCGGAACACCCTGGATTTCCAAATTGTCGAGGCGGGATCTTTGTTCAAGATTATTTACACGCAGATTGAGTTTGTGTACAGCAGATTTAAGAGTTTTGTTTTCTTCGTCCAGCTCATGAATTTTAGAACAATCTTTTTTTATAATACTGACAGTTTTTTCGAGATCTGCTATCTTTTCCCCATAAAAATTTAAAGAGACTTCAATGGTAGATAGCTTTTCAGTTAAAGTTTTAAAGTCAGACTGAATATTAGACACTATTTGTAAAATAGAGGTGAACTGAGTTTGAATACTTGCTTGGTCACTATCATCATCATCAGCAATTATTGAAACGTTGGATTGGAGCGGACGACACTCGGCGCATTCCCACTTCATACCTTCGGCAGTCAAGATTTTTAGATCACCAACAGGAAGCCCAGCACAAGATCCGTGGTAATAGGATTTACAAGGACCGCAGCATTGTAGACCAGGAAATTTATTTATAATTTTCCCTTTACATGTAATACAAGTCTTTGAAGCCCTTGAGGAGCTTGGAGGAGCCATTACATTGATTACACTGCGAAACTGGAAATAATGAAGGGCACGCCGCTGGTAACACTGATAACTGACGTCACACTACAAACCGCTGTTGGCGCGTTGAGGAGGCACAAACTTGTTCAATTTAGTTTAACAGTTGTTTAAATGTTATTTAAGAACAAATAAGTGTTCATTGAATTATTTAAGCAATAAAAATACATTCACTTTGTATATTATTTTTTTCTCTTCAATTTAATATAAATCACTAATTTATTATAATTGAAAAAACCACGTAAAGTTTAAAATGATAATGGAGCACAATTATGACACATGTATCACTTACGAAGGTTTGAAATATCATCCTAACGTAGAACGGTTTATTATCATCAGATGCAAACGAAAAGTAATTTTAGCATACTCATGAAATTTATACTTGCAGCTAGCGGCAATAAACTGTTTGACTGGAAATAATATTTGAATATTCATTATTCGAAACAAAATTGTATCCAACATCTGAAATTAAAAAATTTCTATTCGAATAATAAAAAATTTGACTCTTTATCATTGACAGTGTTACTCGGAACACTCCGCGTTTCCTTCCCGAACCCGCTGTGTTAATGTGACACCAGGTGAAAAATTAAAGTAAATTGTATAAAAAGTATTAAAAGAACACAACACATTTCTAAAAACAAATATTTCTAATGATTCTTATACACTGAAATTTATTTATTATTTTTTTTTTTAAATACTACATTACACACTTAATATAATATAAACCATAAATTTCGCGACAAATCGGTTAGAAAGAACTGCTGTGCATCATAATTTACATTAATTCCATTCCTCCATAGGAAATATAGGTTTTCAATATATTTTTAGAAGTTGTTCGATATAACCTAACTTTTTTTGACAGTTAACGAATTGGCAAGCAGGTGAGTTTTTCAACAGTGACGTCATTTTAAAGTTACGGTAAATGGACTTTAAATTTACTAGGTTCACTACAAAAAAAAAAAAAAACAAAAAAATCTCATTGTCAACTTAGAAACGAGTCCACGTCGGAATGGCCTCAAGACTGGCAAAATGGTGAAATGGTAAATAAAATAATACATACAGCTTTTAATGACAATTTTAATCAAAATGATTAATATTTTGTGGTACCTCCTCGTGCTTTAATTGCCGCACGTACCATTTTAGGCATACTGTCCACAAGTTTTTTACATACATCGGATTGGACATTGAACCATTCGTCCACAATAATTTTCTTCAATTCTTCTTTTGATTTGCATTTGTAAAGAGGCACCTTGTTTATCAGAATTGACCATAAATTTTCTATTTGCGATAAATCTGCACAATCGGCACATTGTTTTTGGAAAACCATTCATTTGTTGCTTTGTGACAGGGGGCATTATTTTGTTGAAAAACATATTCTGAATTGTCTTCATCAAATAATTTTAATATTGATGACTACAAAACTTCACTAAGCATGGTAATATAACGTGCAGAATAATGCGTCCCTCGCACAAAAAGATTTCGCCTAAGCCACTGGCGGACATGCACCCCCAGATCATGATGGTACCACCACCAAATTTGACCGTAGGGATGATGCTGTCAGGATAAAAAGCTTCACCTGGTCTACGTCTTACAAAAATCACTCTAGATTGTCCAATAGCCACAAACGAAAAAAACAAATCTTAATTTCGTAAATTTATAGTAAATTAAATTTTATATTATTAGTGCAATAATTGCTTAAAAATTTATTTATCTGTTAAATTCGTAAGTTCATTAAACCATTACAAGGCATAGTTCTATATTGGACTCATCAGATCAAACGATTTTCGCTCATTCATCAGGTATCCATTCGAAGTTTTTTGTGTCGCTCGATCAACAATTGTTTTTGGCGAGCTTTTCCATGCAAATTAGATTCCACTAGACGTCTTTTAATTGTTCTAGAAGAAACTTTAAGTTCCCTATGCTCCCACAGATCACCAGCCAGCTCTTTTGACGATATTGAGCGTTTACGAAGAGCACTTCTCTTTATAAAACGATCATCTCTAGAAGTGGTTGCACGTTTTCTTCCGGTTTTTGGTCTGTTTTCATAAGTATCAGTCTCTTGGAACATTTTGGTGGTAATTTGCACGGCTTTTCTTGAACACTCCATTTTTTTACAATTTTCACCTTCGACTGTCCTTGTGAATGGAGCATTACAATTTGACTCCTTTCTGCCACAGTGAGTTCACGTTTTTAAGCCATAATATAATTAAAAATATTCACTTGAACTTAATAAAACATGAAAAAGACAGTGTTCACCTCAATCACATGTGTAATAGTGATCCAAGCCCTAGTTGTTTATTTTTATGTAAACAAAACGTAACATATCTGAGCCTATATTTATTTGTATTTAAGATTTATCATAACTTTGTTTACATTTCTGTTATCTGATTAGACATTCTTCTTTTAGAATGTGTCAATGTTATTTTAAAAACATTTATTCAAATATATACAAGTTATAAATATATACATAAATTTAGGTGTTATATTATAACTGGATGGGTGCTCCATACATTTGTCCAAGGTTGTATTTCACCGATAGTCGTACAAAAAGGTTGTAAAAAAAAATACGAGTTTCCGCTAGAAACATCGCGAATTGTTCATTAGTAAAGGTAATACTAAATGTTACACTGGTCTTAACCTCCGTATCCTTATTCACTGATAAAATTTATCTCTATCTGTCATTAAACAAGGATTCCTCTTTTAAACTCCTGATATATTCTGTAGTTACACTGTTATCCTTTATTAAAATACCACTAAAATAACCATTAAAACGAAAAGATTAGTCTGATTTATTATTCCAACAACACAATCAAATTTATCTGCCATTTTATATATTTAAACAGCAAACATTTTATTATTTAAATTACCTAACTGTGCCAGAATAAGGGTAATAAAAATATTATTATTATTGAAAATATTTATAAACAGCTAAAAAGGGTTAACTCACAAAATCAAATAAGCACAGCATGGTCCTTTTATTAATATTATATTTCTGGAAAATGCGAAGGCTTTAATTCATGTAATAAACCATGTTTTACGAGAAAATATAATTATGATCTGATTACGCAGCTCTTTGTTAAAATTATTATGTAAATTTAGTTATTAATAACAAGTAATACATTTAACAGCAAAACATAAAATTATATAAATGTCTTTTATAGAGCAAGTATTAAATAGAGCATTAAATTATTGAATACAGAAATTTAGTAACTATTTTTTAGGATTTTGTAGGTATGATCAAAAAACCCTTATAGCGTCATTTTGTCGTCTGTCTGTCTGTTTGGTAAAAATTGTAGCCAAACGGCTAAACCTAGAGAGTTGAAATTTGGCATGCTTATACAACTCTTTGACCCGCACATAGGAAAAATACTAAAACATCTAAAAAACATATCCCCCTAAAAATATAAACAAATATGTGCTCATCAAAAAAAAAATATTTTTTTTTTTAATTCTGAGTAGGGTATCAAATGAAAGCCCTTAGTACAATCAAAATTTTATTTTTGCAAAATACATTATTTAGACGCGATTTTTGGCAAAATTGTGCAAAAAAAAATTGTCCCACACCCTGCAGCCCAGATGGTTTAAACTAAAAACCTGAAAAAATTCTAAGTAATGTACATTGGTGTGAACCGGAATAGTACAACAGGAATTTTTGATCAGATTATGTTTTCGGAAAATAACGCATTTTTTGTGTTTTTAACTAAAATATGTTAAGTATTTAATTCGCTATGTAACACGCTAGATCAGTAGCTCTAATAGCGTAGTTGGTTTTGTCATGCGCCTTGTAATTTGCAAACTAGAGTTCGAATCCTGTTAATTTTATTTTTTCTGTTTTTTTTGCATTTTAATTTTGTTTTAATTATTTTGTCAAAATTCTAGTTATATTTTGGTATATGTTGCATTTAATTTTTAAAAGCGTAAATTCAATCACCAGTGGGAAGTGCTGAAATTATAATTTAATTCTATGTTTGACGAAATCAGAGGGCGGGGCTTACGATTTAAGCAACCAATGGAAGCCATAGGCGCAATTTTCAAAATCTTAATGAACCTTGCTATATAAAAAAAATACTGCACATCTTTAGAAACTTAAATAATGGTAATAGGCATTTGAATTAAAATTCATAAAAAAATATTTTGACATAAAATTTGTTTTGGCATCCCAAATAATCATGATTCAGTTACTAAATACCTGCAAAACCCAGAAATGTGTGAAAATTCACACTTCACATCAATTTTTTAAACAATATCTAATCTAAACACTGTTTAAATAAAGACAGCTGAAAATTGTAAGAGTTGGTAGTAAAATAATTGAACTAAACTGTCATTTTGAAATTCATAGCCAGTTAGTTTTGCAGCGTAGTAGAGTTTTAAAATAAAATTGAGAAAAACTCTTCATACCTTTTAAATATATTTTGAGATTATTCTTCCTTGAATATACAGGATATAAATTTTCTTGAATAATACAGGGCAATAGAAGGCAAAATTATAAGAGAACGTTCGGTTAGTTGTAAAGAACACGGAACATTATTTTTAATAGAACTGTGCAAGGACAAATTAAAGATAATAGAAAAAATCAGCTGTGGCCATCCCAGGACCGACCGCCATCACAAATTACTTGTATAAAATACATTCTAGCAGCAGAGTAGAAATAACTTGGCCTAATATTTTCTAACAGAGATATTATTTATCATGACCATGGAAACGTTACATATAAGTATGGAAAAATAGATACTTAGAAAAAATTTCGAAAAAATTTTCCAAATTTTTTGTTCTATCATAAAATATCGCAAATAAAAGTTATTAGTTATTGCTTTTATAGCAACTTTTGTTAAATATATTATAAAAATGGGTATGATCACAATTCTTCCCTTATATATGATGGTGGTCGATAAAAATTTAGCTTGGAAATATATTTTTGAAACTTTTTCGGAGAAATTTGGGAAAAAGGGATTTTATTAAAAATTAAACAAGAATGGCACGCTACCTCTACAACTATATTGGTAAATGCAAAATTGCTAGCGCAAATGGCTTGCACATTCAAACTAAAAAAAGATTTTCTATTTATAAATAATGCCGGTTTATAAATAATATGGGTGCAATCTGCTGCTCCAGTAATAGATGGACACCCTGCCATATTATAAAATTTCTCTTTGTTACCAACCGCCAACATATATAAGGGAGGTATTGTGATCATACTGATTTTGACATTTCGAGATTTCGATGGATCTCCAAGAATTGAGGTCCCTATATGTAGGGATATATACGTTTTGACCATTTTTAGCATGATGTCTGTCGGTCTATCTGTCCGTCTGTCCGTCCGTTCGTCTGTCTGTCTGTGTACACGTGCAGAGCAAATAGGGCTAAAAGGATTTTTATGAAACTGCATATTTAAGCTTTTGATATCAATCGCACGAGTTGATCAACTTTTGATAAAAATCGGTTGACTTCGAAAAAATTTATTTTACAAAAGTTGCTATAAATGCAATAACTAATAACTTTTATTTAAGACATTTTTAGATAAAACGAAAAAAAAATTCGAAATTTTATATTCTATTTTTTCATACTTATATATAACGTTTCCATGGTCATGATAAATAATATCTCTGTTAGAAAATATTAGGCCAAGTTATTTCTACTCTGCTGCTAGAAAGTATTTTATACAAGTACTTTGTGATGGCGGTCGGTCCTGTGGTGGCCACAGCTGATTTTTTTTTCTTGATCTGTTACTGGAAATTCTATAAAAGCATTTTTTTTAGAACCAACGCAACTGAAACCTTACGTATGATACGTGACATAGTAGGATGATTAATTTCATTTTCAACAAGGTGATGTATAAAGTTAACTCCTTGTTTAGAAAAAAGATATTTTTCACGCCCTATGATACTTTCTAAATATTCTTCCACTGAATCACTCATTTAGAAATTTCACGTAGATAATAATCTTAATACACAAATTTAAACTACCGACATACGTTGTTTAAAAAATGTTGATTAAATTGTAAGTTAACTACGGTAACTAGAATAAAATGTTGTCTCTGAATAGACAAAATCAACTTAACCACTGTAACTAAGAAAAACAATGTTTAAAATTTTTGAATAAGAAAAAAAAATGAAAAACTGAATTTAGAAAGTGTTTAAATTAAACACTGTTTATTTTTTGTCTGTAAATCTTTAAAAAATAAAAATTCAATTAAATAATTGCCCGTAGTTTAAACATTCATTATTATTGTCTGTTTCTTTGGTTTAGGCGGAACTAGATTTTCAATTCTAGTTACTTTTACAGATTGATTGAAGCTTTTGATAATTTTATTCAGGAAAAGCCAACTTCAATATACAAAAAAATAGCTAATGACAACTTACAAAAGTGAAAATTCCAGTTAGTTCCGCCTAATCGTTTGGAATAGCCTGAAATTAAAATATACTGTAATATCATTCATTATGACTGATACTCCGTCAAGGGACACTGGCTTCTTTATTCCGAAGAACGGAAAATCTGTCTGCAAGTTCCAGTTCGGTTTGTGAGCGATGATAAATAGGAGATATTTTGTATGATTGTTTTAAAATATATCTTGTATATTATTATGAGGCGATGGCGACAAATATAATCCTATATACTGGTTAGGATTTTTTACAGACCGTCAACATATATAAGGGAGGTATTGTGATCATACCGATTTTGACATTTCCAGATTTCGATGGATCTCCACGAATTGAGGTCCCTACATAACGTTTTGATTATTTTTAGCATGATGTCTGTCACTCCGTCTGTCCGTCTGTCCGTCTGTCCGTCTGTCCGTCTGTCCGTCTGTCCGTCTGTCCGTCTGTCCGTCTGTCCGTCTGTCCGTCTGTCCGTCTGTCCGTCTGTCCGTCTGTCCGTCTGTCCGTCTGTCCGTCTGTCCGTCTGTCCGTCTGTCCGTCTGTCCGTCTGTCCGTCTGTCCGTCTGTCCGTCTGTCCGTCTGTCCGTCTGTCCGTCTGTCCGTCTGTCCGTCTGTCCGTCTGTCCGTCTGTCCGTCTGTCCGTCTGTCCGTCTGTCCGTCTGTCCGTCCGTCCGTCCGTCCGTCCGTCCGTCTGTCCGTCTGTCCGTCCGTCTGTCCGTCCGTCTGTCCGTCCGTCCGTCCGTCTGTCCGTCCGTCTGTCCGTCCGTCTGTCCGTCCGTCTGTCCGTCCGTCTGTCCGTCCGTCTGTCCGTCCGTCTGTCCGTCCGTCCGTCCGTCCGTCCGTCCGTCCGTCCGTCTGTCCGTCCGTCTGTCCGTCCGTCTGTCCGTCCGTCTGTCCGTCCGTCTGTCCGTCCGTCCGTCCGTCCGTCCGTCCGTCCGTCCGTCCGTCCGTCCGTCCGTCCGTCCGTCCGTCCGTCTGTCCTTCGGTCTGTCCGTCTGTCTGTCCGTCTGTCTGTCCGTCTGTCTGTCCGTCTGTCTGTCCGTCTGTCTGTCCGTCTGTCTGTCCGTCTGTCTGTCCGTCTGTCTGTCCGTCTGTCTGTGCGTCTGTCTGTGCGTCTGTATGTGTACAGGTGCAGAGCAATTTCGGCTGAAAGGATTTTTATGAAACTTCATATTTAAGCTTCTGCCATCAATGGCACGAGTTGATCAACTTTTGGTAAAAATCGGTTGACTAAAAATGGGAGTTTACTCGTGTCGAATTAAGATTCAATTTTTGTCAAGTAGTACAGGAAATGAAGCTCAAAAAATGACAAAACCTCGCAATTTTTTCGTCCAGCATCGATTTGGATAAAAATTTGGAATTAGGCTCATTTCACCCTCTAATTTATTTTCTACATTGTGCCGTTGTACGCTTTTTGTTTTCTAAGGGTGAAAACTACCCCTAATTGTAAAAAATTATAAAATAACATTTTAAACCTTAATATGGGTAAAATTTGGTTTGGATTAGCTAAATATGGATCGTTTTATGCTTTAGAATACAATTTCATAATGTTTCAACCCATAAAAATCAACCCTTGTTGGAGCTTAATGTAAAAAAAAGTATTTATCTTAAAAAATGATTTCATCTTGCATCGATTTGTACCAACATTTGAAATTAGGTTCGTCTCACCCTCTACTTCAAATTTTATATCATGCTCATGGGCACTGTTTATTTTTTAAGGGTGAAAACTACCCCTAATTGTCAAAAATTATAAAATAACGTTGTAAATCTTAAGATATGTAAAATTTGGTTTGGATTAGTTGAATAATGATTGTTTCATGCTTTGGAATACAATTTCTAATGTTTCAACCACAACCAAAACCCAAAACTCAACCAAAACCCACCCTTGTTAGAGCTTAATATAAAAAAATTAATTATCCTAAAAAAATTATTTCGTCTTTCATCGATTTGCATAAAAATTTGGGATTAGGCTCATCTCACCTTCTACTTCAAATTTTATATCATGCTCGTGGGCACTGTTTATTTTTAGAAGTGAAAACTACTCCTTATTGTCAAAAATTATAAAATAACATTGCAAAACCTTAATATGGGTAAAATTTTGTTTGAATTGGTAAAGTAATGATTGTTTCATGCTTTAGGATATGATATCATAATATTTCAACCCTTAATAACATTGCAATTTTTATAAAGTACTTCAATAGATCTACATAGAAAAAAAAAGTAGTTACATAAAAAAAAATATATTAATCTCAAATTACACTGCATACTCACATACATTTACATACATAGACGACTAAATTTACACGATAACTAAATTATTCGAATGTTTCGAAAAAAAATGAATTGGTTTTTTAAACAAAGCTCCTTTATTTTTAGTGATAGAAAGTTTTTTCAAAAACGATTTTGTAGGGCTTTTCAAGAGCTATAAGACTATGTAAATTAAATTCCTTAAGATCCCTTAGTTTTTAAATGGGGTGAGTTTGAAGGGCTCGAATAAGGTGGTGTTCGCTTGTAAATAGAGGTTTTAAACGGCTATATCTCACCAAATATTCACTGTATAGAAAATATATGCACAGGGAAATTTAAGTCATTAAAAAAGCTACAATTTAGTGCTCTATAATTTTTTTCGTATCTCCAGTAATTTCGGAGATATTTTGAAGAAAAGGGTGAAAAATACGAAATCGCAAAAGATCGTTTTTTCTTTAAACTCCAATTTTTCTAAAATTAGGCATTTTAAATTGGTCAAACTTCTTGGGTGTACTTCAAATACTTTAAAAAAGATTCAATGAGTTTTCCTCGAAAAATGCAAATTTTGGTTATTTGACTTTGAATCTTTCAAATTATACATTTGGCGAAAAAAAGTTAACCATTAACATGCCGTATCTCGGTTCGTATTAGTCGTAGAAAAATAATAAAAAAAGTATTTTGTTTGTTTTTTTAAAAGCTACAATTTTGCTTTCTACAGTTTTTTTGATAAAATGCATATTTTTCGAGTTATTCGCAATAAACTTTTTAAAAACATGGATTTTTTCGTCGAAAAACTGTTACTTTCAACCGCGAATAACTCAAAAAATATTAGTTTTACGAAGAAAACGTAAAGAACATTTTTTTCTTATAATTATTTTTCCCATCGATTCCTATAGTTAAAATGTAGTAAAAAATTTCCACCGAGGAGATGGGGTGGCAACCACCCCCAAGGTTTTAGCGTACACCGGCATGATGTAGAAAATGATCCTTGGGCTATTCCCTACCTTCTGTGAAAATTTCACATAATTCCATGGTGGACGAAAAAATTGCGAGCCAAAATGCTTCATTTCCTGTACTAAAGTCAATTAAGTCAATTTTTTCATACTTTTATGTAACGTTTCCATGGTCATGATAAATAATATCTCTGTTAGAAAATATAAGGCCAAGTTATTTCTACTGTGCTGCTAGAATGTATTTTATATAAGTACTTTACGATGGCGGTCGGTCCTGTGGTGGCCACAGCTGATTTTTTTTTTTAAATTTATTGTTTATTTAGGGGTGCTTCAGCTGCTAGGGCTATTAGCACCCACAAATCTTATATATTACTATGTGTGTACATATATATATATATATATATATCTACATTTATATACTATACATTTATAAGAGTTATAATACAAAGTGTAACATTATATTTTATTATATACATCTATGCTTTTTAGATATGAGATGACATTATTTATAGAGTCTGAGTTGTTGCCTAAAATGTCTTTTATTGAGAGGTCTGTAATTTTGTAGTCTCTTCGTTGTGTGGTGTGTTTTGGGCATTCTACTAGAATGTGTCTGGCTGTAAGTGTCATGTCACATGTGTCGCATTTTGTTGGTTCGCAATGTTCGAACAGATGTTTGTGGGTGAGTAAGGTGTGTCCAATCCTAAGTCTCGTAATGACTACTTCTTCCTTTCTATTGTTTCTTCCAGGCCATGGGGTAGTGTCGGTTTTTATTTGCCGGAGGTGGTTTCTAGCTTGATCTATTTCTGACCATTGACTATTCCAACTATTTCTTATATTTTTCTTTATACTGGTTTTAAAGTCTCTAGTTGGAATAGGCATATCTATCTGTTCCGTGGACTTGGTGGCTTCTTTGGCTGCAGTATCAGCTTTTTCATTGCGGTTAGGATTTTACCTCACTTCCTTTGGTATTCGGTTGCTGCTTTTTATAAAATAAATTCTGAAAACTTGAGAACTAAAAAATCCAATATCCACTAAAGTTGAACCACTTGAAATGCAATAAACTGGAACATTCAACATTTCGTCTTCAGATATCATGTTCTTGATATCCTGTAATTTACTTTTTTGTTCTTGTTCTTTAGTAATAAGGAGCAATATATATTTCCAAACATTATTTGTTCTATTTTCCCAATTTTTCATAACTTTACTAATGAATATTATTGACTATAATAAACTTTTCAAGTAGAGATCCAATGAAATATAGGTAATATAAGTTTCAAGTAAAAAGTAATCAATGATAAAATACAATAAAAGTGAGATACGTACAACTACAATAACCATTTAACGAAGTATCATGGGGATATCCATTAATGCGAATATCTGTTAAATCTGAACCTCCAATTTTCACCAATCAAGATTCGTCATAAAAGTTATAAAATGAAAAATTTCAATTTAATACATATGTAAGGATAGTACCCAAACAACACCATAAAACTAAATGGATACAACGTAATAAGAAAAGACAGAATAACAGCTAACGCGGCAAGTGGAGGAACAGCCATATTAATAAAAAACTCTTTTCCGTTTGAAGAAATTAAAATGCAGACAACCTTAGAAGCCGTAGCAATTAAAACGTACCTAACAGATCCCATAACAATATGTAGTATCTACATCCCACCAGATTCCAAAATAGATGACGCGGATATAGAGAACATAAAAAAACAACTCCCTAGACCAGTAATATTTACTGGAGATCTTAATGCCCACAACATACTCTGGGGTGCAAAACGCAACAACAAACTGGGACAAATAATAGAACGAACTTTAGATGACCTTATCTTACTAAACCCAAACGGAGTCACCCACTTCTGTTCTCGAACAGGCGGATTCTCAAATATTGACCTGACCTTTTGATCACCACGAATATACACCAATCTCACTCACGAGACATTGCTATACTCCTACATCCACGGCCACTCTCCCACCATAATAACTTACCACCACTCTAATGGGCCACATAACAACAATAAACCCACAAACGAAAAGAAAAAATGGAAACTGGAGAGCGCCGACTGGACAAAATACAGAGAAATCCTCTCGCAAACAATAACGGATATACCGGTAGAAGAAGACGTAGAAAATACAAATAAAACAAAACAAATAACAACAGCCATAATATACGCAGCAGAAGAACACGTCGGATACAAAAACCCAGGAAAAAACAAAAACGCACCATGGTGGAACCAAGAATGCGAATTCACAAAAAAAGAAGCAAATAAAAAATTAAGGAAGCAAAAAAGAAATCTTGGCAAGAATATGTTGGCAAACTAAATAAAGACACACCCATAAAGAACATCTGGGAAGCTATTAACCGTATAAAAAGAAACAAAAGTTCAAAACATATCCCACTACTGAAAGAAGGATCCAATACCATCGTAGACCACAAAAACATTTCAAACTATCTGGCAAACACATTCGAAACAATCAGTAGCGACTCCAATTACTGCCCCAAATTTTTAGAGAAAAAATTAGAAATAGAAAAAACTCCTATACAAATAGCTCCCGACAATGACAATCCAATAAATCACCAGTTTACAAGAGAAGAATTAGAAACAACAATAGACAAAATAAAGAAAAATAGTGCCCCAGGCCCCGACAACATACCATTCGAGTTTATTATCCAAGCCCCAGAAGTCCTAAAAACAAAACTCCTCAAGCTGTACAACTACATTTGGTCCAACAACAACTACCCCAAGAGCTGGAATATAACTGAACTAATTCCAATACACAAACCCGGAAAGGACAAAACATCACCCAACAACTACCGACCTATTGCCCTAGCAAATACCATGGGAAAATTAATGGAAAAGATGGCAAACTCCAGACTTACCTGGTACCTAGAAAAAAACAAATTACTAAACAACGTCCAATGTGGGTTTAGAAACAACAGGTCTACAACCGACCATCTGGTTAACCTCACAAACGAAGTTCATATGGCTTTTCAAGAGAAGCAACATCTAATTGCTGTCTTCTTCGACCTTGAAAAGGCATACGACACAACGTGGAGAAGAAATATCTTAAATAAGCTGCAAGAATTTAAAATCCAAGGACCAATGCTACAATTCATTAAAAACTTTTTAGACAACAGGAAATTTAGAGTACGAGCCAACAACCATCTCTCAGACATTAAAACACAGCATAACGGAATACCCCAAGGAGCTACCATAAGTGTAACCTTATTCCTTATGGCAATTAACGACATAGCAACATCTATTGAGAAACCAGTCAAAGTATCGTTGTTCGCAGATGACCTGGCAATCTATGTCAAGGGCCGAACAATCGACATAATGGGCAATACCATCCAGCATTCCATAAATAAACTGAAAACGTGGACCCAAAGAAACGGCTTCAAATTTTCCAAAAGTAAGACGGAAGCAGTAATGTTCTCCAAAAAAACAAAAAACATATATGAACCAAAATTAACAATAGAAAACCAAAACATAACCTACAAAAACAGCAAGAAATTCCTAGGTGTTACTTTTGACAAAAAATTAACTTGGAGAACCCACATTACCGAACTAATCAAAGATTGCCAAAGCCGGATAAACATAATGAAGACAACGGGCCACCATGAATGGGGTGCAGACAAACAAACATTATTAACCATCTACAAAACAATAGTAAAACCCAAACTAGACTACGGTAGTATCATATATAGCACAGCGTCAAAGACCCTGTTAAAGAAAATAGATAGTGTCCAAAACTTAGCACTAAGAATAGCCACTGGGGCATTTAGAACCAGTCCAGTCATTAGCATCCACAATGAAGCAGGTGAAACAACTCTTGCAGACCGTAGAGCAACACTACTAACAAAATATATGGTAAAAATCGCCGCTAACCCCACCCATCCAACGTTTACTGCTCTTTTTCGAAAAAATAAGCCAAACAATACCATAACCCCGTTGAACCAAACCCCACTCCAAAAAATCAGCTATCCCACAATAACCAGCCTCAATATTCCCTTAAAAAAATTGGAAAAACACTCACATAACTGCCTACCACCATGGAAAATAACGACACCAAGAATAAATACCGATCTATTGAAACACAATAAAAACACCACAACTACAGAAAAATTTCAAGAAGAATTCGGAAAAATTATTCGAAAATATCCAACAGACACCAAAATTATATTTACTGACGCCTCTAAGAAAGTAAACAACGTGACAATAGGATATGAAAGCAATGACCAAAAAAGAAGCTACCATCTACCCGCATCAACCTCAATAACAACCGCTGAGATCGAGAGCATCCATCAAGCTATCAAGGACATCCCCGGACGCGATGAAGGAGGAAACTATTTAATATGTACCGATTCTTTGGGCGCGATTAAGGAAATAACAAACACCAACACGAAACGAACAAACATCCAACAAATCCAATATCTAACACAGGACACAATAATAAACAACAAACACAACATAACACTCCTCTGGATACCAAGCCACAAAGGCATACTGGGCAACGAAAACATACACAACTTTATACACAATACAATACCTACAGAATCTCTTAACCTACATACACCAATCCAAGACATCCAAATGATTATCACACAACAATCACATTCAAAACAACAAGAAAACTGGTCGGCAACAACCAACAACAAATTGAGGACCGTCAAAGAAGACACAAAAATTTGGGACTTGAACACCGACAGGAAAACACAAACAACCCTCACCAGACTTCGTATAGGCCACACGAAGCTAACCCACGAGCATCTGCTTCAAAGAGAGAACGCCAAGATCTGCAACGACTGCAGCGTAATTCTAACTGTAGACCACCTTTTGACGGAATGCAAAACATATGCAGACATCAGGACCAGACATAACATTCAACAAGCAATCAAACACACACTACAAAACACCACAACTGCCAACACAAACATCATAAACTTCCTTAAGGATGCCCAACTAATCGGTGAAATATAACCACCAAACCACACTATTGTATATAATATTAAAATTATTGTAACGCACGGATGTATGTATATATGTATATATATGTATATTTGTATGTGTATGTATGTATATGTGTGTGTGTGTGTGTATATGTATATGTATGTGTATATATTAATTAGATGTAAATAATGTAATTTCAAACTGACGCTAAAAACCTAGCAGTTGAAGCGTCATTAAATAAAATTTATGGAAAAAAAAAGGATAGTACTAGCAGTAATATGAATAACATCATAGGCAAGATATTTTTCTTCAAGGTATGTAAAAAAATTGTAGGTTATAAAAAATATAAAATGTTTATAGATGTCAAAAGATGTTGTATATGAAATTAGTATAAAAATAATATATAATCTTTTATGTTATCGATCGCTTTCTCTTCGTTTGTGCTTGTACTCCTCTTTTGGGGCATATCTTCACTATCCAACAGTAGTCTGAGAGCATAGACGTGTTCCATCTTTCCTGATATCTTCGCTCTGTTACTAAAATATCTTGGTGAAATCGCTCACCATGTTCGTAACTCAATCAAAATCGAGATGGAATCCATGGTATTCTTCTAAAAAGTGTTCACTACTTCAGCAGATTTTTTAATTCTTCTGCTACCCAAAAATCCATGGACAGCACCTCCAAATGTTTACAAGCTACTTTCTCGTTGTCGTTGAGGACTTGTTTGAAGTTTTGATCTTTCAGTTCACGAAAATATTCAAACCATCGATATTACAATATGAAACAAGGTTATTTCCTTCTTAAAGTATGGCATAATATATTTTTGCCTGCCTCTGAACACTTTGACATCTGATCGTAGGAGATTCCGATAATTGATCCTGATCTGAAAAGTTCTGCTTTGTCTTTAGGTTGATCCAGATCTCGAATGTGATCAGTAAGTTCAACTTGAGTAAGTCTTTGTGGCTCACCTGACTCAGATTGTGAAACAGATCCTGTGCTGTTAAAGATTCAGATATATTCTCGATTGCAATGTACCCACTTTCATCAACCTGTTGTTGATACTCTTTTGGAAGCTGAGGTACTGGTCATCTCCATATGTGACTGTACAGACGGGTGTTGAAATGTTCGGGTACATCACATTGCCCTTTTTTTGCAAATATATGCTGAAGAGGACGAATCATACAGAAATAACAGTTATTTTTATTGAATTAACGTGTTGACTCCTGCAAAATCATTTGGATAGCAAAGTCAATAGAACTTCCTTTTTTTATTTAATCAACTACACAGCTTTGTGAGATGCCCAGGGCTTGTCTTGAGCTCTTAATTTGACTCCAAAATAGTGATAGACTGTTTTCACAGTTCGTGTCTGGTTAGAAAGTATGACGTCACCACAAATAAAACATTACATTTTAACAAACAATCAATGGTTCTTTGAATCTGATGTCCATTATATCTAAAGTTCATTAAATTGAAGGTTTCCTTAATTTACTTAATATGAAGTTTTTAATAAATTTAATAAACTGTTGATGAGACATTACACTTATGGAAATATTTATTTATTTTTTATTTAATCATGATCATTATTATTATTATTTTTTTAATGCAATGATTAGAATGTTAGTTATTGAACTTTTAAGTAAGCACCATCTTCAAACACATTTTATAATACTTATTATACGATTGAATCATTTATTTCAGAAACCACCTATCGACCAAAATCAGCAAAATTGAGTTAATTCTACATTCATATTATCTGTTGATATACGCATTATTCCCGGTCTTTCCACCTTCTAATAAACTTCTGGGTAACTATCTGATAGATAAAGTTATCTGATACTTTATCTGTTGGATAAATGTCATCCCGTCTCTCAATTCAAATTTATCTGTCAGATAGCTATCTGACGGATAATGAGACTAACATATTGAATCCGCAGATCCTGAAATAGGCGTTGAGAAAGATTTTTTTTTTTGTTTCTCTATGGAAATAAATAAAATAATTGGTAAACTGACAGCCGTCGAGCCGTTTTTTTGGTTATTGTCATTAACAAAATTAAATTTATGTATGCGTTATACAAGATTAGTAATTATTAATGTCGTAAGCATGTAATAAAATTGGGGGAATGAAAAATAGAGAGTAGATATTAATAATAATTGTTCTACGTTTATTTAATTTTTTAATTTTATTATGATTGATGTAAATACAAAATAAGTTAAATAAATTTTAAAATAAGAAATTAAATCACGGAGAATTCTTTCATTTTCATTTCTTCTGAGTAATCAGTTTCTTCAGGTACGTCACCGACACAGTACTGATCTTTTGTGGGTGGTTCTTCATATCCACTCTTGTAACGTTAAAGTTGCCTAATACTGCATTTGCTACTATACCAATTATAATCTTATTCCTCAAATTCGAAGCGAATATTAGAATTATTAAACTTTGTATTGCAAGGCGTGGATCCCGGCTAACCTTTAATATAAAATATCCTTCTCGACACCGTTTACTTCAGCCTTTTTTTCACAGAAGAAAGCAGTTTCACTGACATTTCATCCCAGGCTGCAACCACTCGTGTATAGCGGACAATTTCGTAAAATACTCGTTGAAATTTGTGTATTTAATTTTCCGTACAAGGCATACAAATGAAATCAGACATAAGCTGGATATTGCACGAGATACTTTTTTCATATTTTTTCTCACCGTGGACTGGTGCACTGTTATTTTGGAGTTAAGGCATTATTTCTACAAATAATAAAATTCAAACAAATTATATTTTTTCAAGTCCATTTTGCAATTTATTGTTCCAAGAAATCATTTAATTTCTAACTTTTTTACAGTGACAGCACTTATTTGTTACTTATTCGCTACTTTGACTACCGAATAACTTATCTGCCAGATAGCATAGTTTATTCGTAGGAATAACTTTATCTGAAGGTGGAAAGACGCTTTATTGTTTTTATCCGTCAGATAACGTTACCAGCCACTTTATCTGAAGTGGAAAGACCGGCCCTTAGTATAAAAAGCAACGGTATAAGCCTTAACTGTTTCTTTGCTTTGAAAATCCCGTTTGTTGCAGAAACCATTCAAACGCTACAAAATATAGAGTTTCTGCGTTTCTAAAATTCGTGATTTGTGCAGAAGATAGGCATGTTATTAATTATTAAATTACTGCCAAGGACTTGAATTTAATTAAGAGCATAGTTGATATTAAATTGCAATGTTCCCAGACATTGACCAGGTTCCTGCTCTTAAGAGCACGTTCGCGATGATCGTACGACAGGACTCACGATCTAGATGAAAAACGTGATTGTAGAATGCTGGAGATGAGATTGGATATATACAGTTTTATGGACTTATCTAGTGGTTGAAACGTCAACTAGCAAAGGGCCCTTTGAGATGTTGTAGGCTTCGTAATACACCAGGTCTGGAATGGAGAGTTTGGACACACAGTAACGATCGATTTAATAAATCCACACTTTATTCGCGAAATAGACTAACACACACGAATGTGAATGCATGCGTAATATGCGTTCACGACAACAAAAAATAAACGAATTGAAGTAGAACAGGCTAATTCTATCTCTTCTTAAAGAAGTACGGTACTAAGAGCTCAGATGATGTGGTGACCGAAATGAGTGACTAAAATACTAACACGAGATGAATGTATATGTAACGTGCATTCGTGAACATGACCTGGGCGACAGGGCACTTGCAGGTAGAACTGAGTATACAAATATTAACAAGACACAGTTGGTTCGAGTGTGTATCGTTACTGTCCAACAAAAACTGTTGGATTGGATTGTTCAATTGCTATTATTTTCCAGTTATATCCAGAGAAAAATTGATTTTTTTAAGAATATTGTCTTATTATCATCTGAAACGTGTGGAAACCAAATATGAAGCAAATAAATAAATAAATAAATAAATAAAAAAATAAAAATAAAACAGATAAAGCATCCAATTTTATTAATATAGATTACATAATTGTATATATGTAAACAAATAAGGGATTTATTGTTTAAATAAAACTCAAGTTGTTCACAGACTATTTTATTCTAAGTATTCACTCTTACAACGTAAGAAAACATCTGATCTCTCTATCAAATTCTACGTGTGTTGTATAAAACCAATTAGTGTAATGAGCCGTCATCATTATCGTTAATGAGTCGTCACCATTAGTGGGTCCAGATTACTGATTGCATCTAGATAACATTTTAGGGTGACGTAACAGGGCTTCGTGGAAGGTTATATGCTAACATATATATTTGTATTTATGTACTTGAGCATATATTTTTTGAAATAATAAATATTTAGGTATGTTAGTATTTATTTCGTATGTTTCTGCCTCTATGTTTTTCCCGCTTTTATTGTGTTGGTTGAAGAGTCCTTTCAAAAACGATAGATACAAGTTTCACTGTAATTGTGAATTTGTGAGTGATATGAATTTATGTTATTTACATCCGTCTTGATAGGTATGTCGAGAAATGTATTCTCTAACGTAAAGGACTTTTATCAGGTCGAAAAATCGTATTTCTCTAATTTCTTTCTTTGTTCTTGAAAGTCTGCATTACTTCTCCTTTCAAAGTTTCGAGATAAAAAGGAATCAACAAACCGTTTGACCCATTTACCTTCTAATTATTCCCTACTATTTACTTCAATTATTCCAACAAAGTTCACCCGAGTATTTATCAGATGTGTTTTGCTTTGTGTTTATCAAGTTGTCTAATCTGTGTAAAGATAGGAAGTGACAACACTAGTGGTTTAGTTGTTTGGTTTTTGTTTAAAAATTAAATTAAGATATCATTTAAACAATGAACAGCTATGGTGTTGACAAGTTTTGAGATAAAACAAATGCATTTGGTTCTGATTAGTCTGTGATGACGTCAACAGGAATCAGAGTGCAGAAAGGAGATAAAAATACAATTTATGCAGTTTTGGCAAACGTTAAAAATTTCTCTTTCACATATACGAGGTGTTGCTAGTACTGTAACATGGGCATCAGAGCACAGGGGGCAAAAAACGCAATCCGCAATACACGGATCAGAGACAAAAACGCAATCCGCAACACACGGATCAGGGCTGGCCATGTGTTAATTACAGGTGTGTACCTGATAAAATCAGGATCAGATACCTGATCTGGTCACCTGAACCTGATTTTATCAGATACCTGATCCTGATTTTATCAGGTACACACCTGTAATTAACACCTGTCCAGCCCTGATCCGTGTATTGCGGGTTGCGTATTTTGCCCCTGCGCTCGTATGCCCCCTGTTACCCTACTCTTATTGATTATCTTCCAAAGGAGCAAAAGTTAAAAGCGAATACCATACTAACCTTTTGGATAATCATCATCATAGGCGCGACAGCCCGAGGTGGGCCTAGCCCTCCTGTTTCCAGGTTTCATGACCATATTTTCAATGTATGTACAATCAGGTGTAATATTTTCAGTACTAAGTCCATTTTTTTAACGTACGCAGAAACGCATTAACAGTTTTTTACCTATTGCGAACGGCTAAGCAGAACCTGTAATTTGTATAAATATTATTACACAAATTATTTGACATAGGCAGGAGCTAAACACACGTCTATACTCTTGCTAGCGGTCAACGGCAACAGCAGATGATTTAGCGCTTGCACAAACATTTGTACCAACTTAACTAAAATAATCGTGGAAAATATCAGGTTTATCAAAGAAAAATATCAGTTTTCATCAGGATAGCGAAAATCCTCATACAAGTGTCTTTTCAATGTCAAAAATCGTAAAATTAATGTACCGTTTACTGCCCCAACCACTTAATTCACTTCATTTAACTTCTGATTATTATCTATATCCAAATCTAGAAAAACTCCTTGGTGGCAAGCGGTTTTCTTCAAATGGTGAGCTAGAACCGGTAAACAGCTATTTTAGGGGTTTAAGGTATGTCACTTCCAGGATAGGATAATGGCACTGGAATGTCACTGGAAAAAGTGTGTGAATGTTTATGGAAAATATATTAAAAAATCAGTTGCGGCCACCACAGGACCGACCGCCATCATAAAGTACTTATATAAATTACATTCTAGCAGAAGAGTAGAAATAACTTGACCTAATATTTTCTAACAGAGATATTATTTATCATGACCATGGAAACGTTACAAATAAATATGAAAAAATTAAGAGTTGGAAAAAAATTCGAAAAATTTTACAGAAATTATTCGAAATTTTTCGTTTTATCAAAAAACGTCTCAAATTAAAGTTATTAGTTATTACTTTAATAGCAACTTTTGTTTAATAAATTTTTTCGACATAGTTTTCTGTTGTGAAATATTCGCAAAAACCTTAAAATCGACACGAGTAAACTCCCATTTTTAGTCAACCGATTTTTACCAAAAGTTGATCAACTCGTGCCGTTGATGGCAGAAGCTTAAATATGAAGTTTCATAAAAATCCTTTCAGCCGAATCCGCTCTGCACGTGTACACAGACAGACGGACAGATGGACAGACGGATAGATGGACAGACGGACAGATGGACAGACGGACAGACGGACAGACAGACGGACAGACGGACAGACAGACAGACAAACGGATGGACAGACAAACCGACAGACATCATGCTAAAAATAGTCAAAACGTTATGTAGGGACCTCAATTCGTGGAGATCCATCGAAATCTTGGAACGTCAAAATTGGTATGATCACAATACCTCCCTTATATATGTTGATGGTTGGTAAATATTAAAGTAAGACGGTCTTTCATTACCAGGTCAAGAACTTTTCAGAAACCCTCGTAAAAAAATTAAATTTTTGTTGCAAACTTTTGTTGATCAATATTGCTTTAATCTGAGTGTTAAACCAGATATAATGATATGTTTAATATCAATTCCATTTAAATGGGCATTTAGAAAAACAGAAAAATTAGATATGAAGAGGTGCAAGTATGAACTATATAGCTCAATTTTCCCAAACAAATTTCACAAAACTATTTTATGAAGTATAAAACTAATTTTGTTCATCAATATGTACTGATCACATAATACCTTCATACCATCACACAGCATATTTTTCATCTTGTTGAAAATTTCCGTTCAATTTTATTCATTTTAATAAATATACTGAATTGACTGTTAAAACGTATATGTATAACAAACTATTTCACAGTTCGGCTTAATATATCACAGCTGTTCAAAAGACAGAAGTGGCAATAGAACATTGCAATATTTACCGACCGCTAACATATATAAGGGAGGTATTGTGATCATACCAATTTTGACGTTTCGAGATTTCGATGGATCTCCACGAATTGAGGTCCCTACATAACGTTTTGACTATTTTTAGCATGATGTCCGTCGGTCTGTCTGTCCGTCCGTCTGTCTGTCTGTCTGTCCGTCTGTCTGTCCGTCTGTCCGTCTGTCCGTCTGTCCGTCTCTCCGTCCGTCCGTCTGTCCATCTGTCCGTCTGTCTGTGTACACGTGCAGAGCAAATTCGGATGAAAGGATTTTTATGAAACTTCATATTTAAGTTTCTGCCATCAATGACACGAGTTGAACAACTTTTGGTAAAAATCGGTTGACTAAAAATGGGAGTTTGCTTGTGTCGATTTTAAGAATTTTGCGAATATTTCACAACAGAAAAATATCTCGAAAAAATTTATGAAACAAAAGTTGCTATAAAAGCAATAACTAATAAGTTTTAATTAAGACGTTTTTTGATAAAACGAAAAATTTCGAATAATTTCTGTAAAATTATTCGAAATTTTTTCCAAGTCTCAATTTTTCCATATTTATATGTAACGTTTCCATGGTCATGATAAATAATATCTCTGTTAGAAAATATTAGGTCAAGTTATTTCTACTCTGCTGCTAGAATGTAATTTATATAAGTACTTTATGATGGCGGTCGGTCCTGTGGTGGCCACAGCTGATTTTTTTAAAGTACAACCATCTATGCGTCGAAAACGTTTCTATTTGTTCTCGTATTTTTCCGATAGTATTTAATAATAATCATAATTAATAGAGTCCGGCAAAAATATGCAACGGTACTTTAGTTAGGTGTTTAATCGATAAAAAGCGGCACATGTGTTATCTGTAGACATAAAATGTAATTATATGTGTATATATTTGTAATGTGCCCTGCTGACAAATAGTGTAGCGTATAAAAATTTAATATCTTATCAAAATCTGACCAATGGCAAAGGAGTGATCGGAATTACCTATCTCGAATATAATCCCAAAATAATGAGGTGATGTTATTAAGATAAGAATTCATTGCGGTACAAATGTTTTATTCTTTTGTTTTTTGATGATTTTTTGTTAAAATAAAGTTTAAAATAGCACGCCTATGGCAAAAGTACCATTGCATATTTTTGCCTGTCTCTAAAGGTGCGTACTGACTTGAGCATTTGTAAGCGCACGGATTATGTGCGCGCACAAATGCTCAGGTGAGTACGAGGTACAATTTGTGTGCGCGTACAGTAATCCTCCCACGAATGCTATCCGTAGCTTGTCGGTTCCACCGATAAGATCAAAGAACTTGTACGCTCAGTGTGTACGGGTTTATTCAGTCATATAATTGTGCGCGTAAATTTAAGTAAACACCAGTAAATATTCAATATGGAATGGAGTAAAACGGTATTACATGCTGGTAAACGAATCCCCAGTTGAAAACGTAGGGTTATGGTTAACTGTTCTTTCGCGGGGACATCCCTTTAAATCTTGTCTTTCTCTCAATTTTTTAACGAGTAGTTCAAAATCTGCTGCTGACATTCGAACAAAATTTTGAATTTGTCCACTAACCTCTTTCATTTACAGTTCTGCTAGCAAACTTGAACTATTGTATATTTCCCTGCTTCTATATAGTTGTGTCATCTACCACCGTTTGTTTTGTTTTTCTTTTTTTTTTTTTACTAAGTATACTATGGCCACATTCCGCAGACTCACCAGTGAGTTACCGGTTGGTAAATTTTTTCCTGTATGCATACGTTGATCTACCGGTGAGTTACCGTACTTACTCACCGGTCGCCATTTTATTAACCGTATTTCATTCACGAATAGTTGCTCACCGGTGGACATTTTGACAGTTATATCTGTAGTAACAAAGAATCAAGCACAAAGCAAGTAAAAAATTATGGATTTGAGTGTTAAGTCAGTTTACTTAGATATTGAGGAGACGTATATAAAGAACATGTACTTTTAAAATTATTGTAAAAGCTTACATTCAAAATTTACTGTCATTACAATCTGTCATTGTTTAGATATTGTAGTTTTCATATACGCCGTTCGACAACGCTGCCAAAAAATGTGCATTTAGTCAAATTCACCGGTATGTTTGTACCAGTAAGTCACCGATGAGTCTGCTTAAAGCGACTTATGTACGCTACACTTGTTAAGTCAACAACATTTCTTTCCGCCATCGTTGACACTACTTATTTTAAATAAATATGTGCGTGGATATAACTGAAATACGCGCAGCGAGATTTTACGCGCACAAATTGGAAAGTTGTGTGTGCAATTTTTTTTTACCCGCACGAAAATCCGTGCGCGCACATGTTCCGTGTGCGTACAAATGCTCAAGTCAGTACGCACCTTAATAATTAACATAACACCATTTACAAATTCCTCATTATCAGAATAATATTAGGAATTAATAGCAATTTGCAGTTAGCATATTGGTTAGGCGAAGTGGTGAGCGGGTTGAAGGGAGCGGTAATCTGGTGACAGTACTGAGAGAGATCACATCCGTTCAGGAGCCTGTTTAGTCCATTAGTGTCTGCTACAACAAGACTACCATGACAGCATTATCTCACAAATTGATTACGACAAATACATTTAATTAAGATTCTTTTAAAAAATAAAATCATACTGTTGAGAACTGGGTAATACTGAATTATACGAAGTAGGTTACATATGTTTCAGAGAACTAAAAAGTCCTCAAAAAAACTGATGTTCTAACAGTGATATAAAAACTGTAGAATACTTAAGTGGATTTTACACGATTCAATTAATTGATCAATTAATTGAAAAAGTTGACATTCAATTAATTGATGTGTGTAAAGCGTAAAAATTTCATCAATTAATTGACAAAAAATTTGATCAATTTCTATTTTTCGTAAATTTTTCATCAATTTTTTAGGGAATTCTAGGTATATTTTTATCTGTTAAGATATTGCCAACTGTTTAGTTGTAGCATAACCTCGAAACATATTATTTGTTTCAGTTTCAAATCTAACATATCCCTAAACGTTCTAATTTATCATCATCTAGGTTATTTCTTTCGTTTTTATTCACAGCTCGTAATTTTGTGAAGATTTTTTCAATATTTTCATTTTAATAATAAATATGTCAACATGTTTTACAGTTGGTAACGTAAAAATTTTCAAAAAAATTGATAAATAAATTGATGTGTGTAAAGTGAAGTTTTTGTTCCCAAGGTTACCAATAAATTTTTCAATTAATTGATAAAAAACTGGATCAATTTGTTGATCAATTAATTGAACTGTGTAAAACTAACTTTATTTACCTACTTGATGTAGTCATGCAACCATGGAAAAGTTTGGTTTTATCATTTCAGTCTTGTGGAATTTTTAGTAGCTCTCGGTTTATATTATCTATACACCTCACTCTTGGCCGTCCAAGTACCTGTCAAAATAGTATATTAGAACACAAGTTTTATAAGGCATGATTTTGCCGCACGCGTCGAAGTTAGAAAACGAGTCGCGAAGTGAGTTTTCGGATCGACAAGTGCGGCAAAAAGCCTTTAGATAATATAAACCGAAAGCTACAAAAAATGCCATTAGACTGAAATGGCTTTATTTTTTATACCATTTTTTAGGGTTTTGTAGGTATGACCAAAAACCCTTATACCATCATTTTGTCGTCTGTCTGTCGGTCTGTCTGTTCGGTAAAAATTGTAGCCAAACGACTAAACCTAGAGAGTTGAAATTTGGCATGCTTATACAACTCAGTGACCCGCACATAGGAAAAATACTAAAACATCCCCCTAAAAATATAAACAAATATGTGCTCATCGAGAAAAAAAATAAATAAATAATAAATTCTGAGTAGGGTATTAAATGAAAGCCTTTAGTACGTGGATTAACCATCAAAATTTTATTTTTGCAAAATAAATTATTTTGAGGCGATTTTTGCCAAAATTGTGCAAAAAAAAATTGTCCCATACCCTGTAGCCCAGATGGTTTAAACTAAAAATCTGAAAAAATTCTAAGTAATGTACACTGGTGTGAACTGGAATAGTACAACAGGAATTTTTAATCAAATTATGTTTTCGGAAAATAACGCATTTTTTTGTGTTTTTTGGTTGACGATGTACAAAAGTTATAGTTATGTAACACACTAGACTGGAAGACGTATCCTGGTTTAATGGTTAGCTTGCTCGCTTGATACGCAACTACTAAGGTTCGCTTCCGGCCAGAGGAGACAATTTTATTTTTTGTTTTTTTTTTCATTTTTATTTTGTTTAAATTATTTTGTCAAAATTCTAGTTATATTTTGGCAAATTTTGCATTTAATATTTAAGAGCATAAATTTAATAACCTGTTGGAATGTTGGAAATATATTTTCATTCTATGAGTCATGTACACGAAACCAAAGGGGCGGAGCATATGACAACCAATGGAAGCCATAGGAACAATTTTCAAAATCTTAATGAACCTTGCTATATAAAAAAAAAATATTGCAAATATTTAGAAACTTAAATAATGGTATTAGGTATTCGAATTAAAATTAACATATAAATATTTTAATATAAAATTAGTTTTTAAAGCTCTTAGATTAACAGACGATAAATTATTTTAAAAAAGTCGTTCATTTTGCCGTGATTACTACAAACTAAAATTTGTCCTACACTTGCGAAACCCTGAAATGTGTGAAAATTCACACTTCACGTCAGTTTTTTATATTTTTCTTTAACATACCCGATTAGGAAATTCGGCATGTGAATGCAGCGGTTGGCAAGACTGATTTAAACAATTTTATAGTTTTCAAGGGAGCTATCAAATATAAAATTTGCTGGTTATTTTACCAATATTGCCAATTTTATGAAATAAAATGTTTAGTGTCATAATGAAACTCATTACAATACTCAATTCAGTTTCCTCTTATGAATGCATAATAGAAAAAACCTTTTAAAACTGTTGGAAAAGATCATATATTTTCTTTGATACACCGCATCAGTCGGAACTTGAACCAAAACGAACGCATTCGTTTAAAGCATCAAATTTTTAAAAAGCACTGAATATACGCCGTTCATTCGAAACAAAGCAGAAGGTATATCCTTCACTTCAGCCCTCGGCTAGAAGTGTAGATGCTAGGTTGCGGCCAATTTTTTTCGTTTCTGTTCATTTTTAGGGGTTGCAGGTGGACCACCAAAAAAACCTATAACGTCACTCATGTGTCTGTCCATACGGTAGACATTGTAGACAAACGGCTGAACATAGAAAGTCAAAATTTGGCATGCTTGTACAAATCTTTGACCCACATATAGCAAAAATATATCGCAAGATAAAAATAAACAATTATGTATTTAATGAGAAATAAACATTTTTTTAAATCTTGATTGGGGCATCAAGTGAAACATCTTAACGCGTAGATAAACAAGCAGTTTTTATTTATTAAAAACCGGCACTGCCAATACCAGCAGGAACTTTTACTGTTTAATGTTAGTTCACCAGGTGTGTACGGTACGCCTTCTGCAAATTTTCATCTTTTTAAGATTAAAATGCGTGCCATAAATTCATTATAAGTTGCATTAATTACTACATAAATTATTTAAAAATGTCGCCGTAAATTATGATGTTATAATTTACAATATTGCTGTAAAACACTTCGTCATTAAATTTGAAATATAATATAATAATCCAATACTCAAATATAATAAATCTATTTCCTTTACAGATTCATGTTTTCCGTGCAAATCCTATCTTGTCACGGGCGAGGATTTCTGAAATCAGGAATTGTGTCGGCAGCAGCTAATCTGTCAGTACGTGCGATTATCCTAGATTACAAACGCATAGACATAGACGAGCCTGATGTTGGTTCTAATGTCTCATTCATGGCCAATGATATCACGGAACATCCAAGCAAGAGCAAGCGTTCACCAGGAAATGATGTAGTTAGCAGGAATATCACGATGGTGTTGGAAAATCTTCTGAAGAATTATGAGAGGACACAACTACCTACACACGGAAAAGGTTTGTTTAAATTATCTGTGATAAAAATTAGGTGCTCAGCGCAGTAGTGACCTAACTCCGCTCAATATATTAGTGAAATAACTGAGCACAAAGTTTTGCAATAAGTTCAACATTTTTTTAAGTTTATTTTATTACTGATTAAAATAAAACTATACTTATACTTCCAGAAATTTTATATTTCATATAATGGAATAACAAAATTTTGAAATTATAGTAATATTAAAAAATCAGCTGTGACCACCACAGGACCGACTGCCATCGTAAAGTACTTATATAAAATACATTCTAGCAGCAGAGTAGAAATAACTTGGCCTAATATTTTCTAACAGAGATATTATTTATCATGACCATGGAAACGTTATATATAAGTATGAAAAAATTGAGAAAAATTTTACAGAAATTATTCGAAATTTTTCGTTTTATCAAAACACGTCTCAAATAAAAGTTATTAGTAATTGCTTTTATAGCAACTATTGTTCAATAATTTTTTTCTAAATATTTTTCTGTTGTGAAATATTCACAAAAATCTTAAAATCGACACGAGTAAACTCCCATTTTTAGTTAACCGATTTTTACCAAAAGTTGATCAACTCGTGCCATTGATAGCAGAAGCTTAAATATCAATTTTCATAAAAATCCTTTCAGCCGAATTTGCTCTGCACGTGTACACAGACGGACAGACAGACAGACGGACAGACAGACGGACAGACAGACAGACGGACAGACAGACCGACAGACATCATGCTAAAAATAGTCGAAACGTTATGTAGGGACCTCAATTCGTGGAGATCCATCGAAATCTCGAAATGTCAAAATCGGTATGATCACAATACCTCCCTTATATATGTTGACGGTCGGTAAAAAACGTCTTGATTTTAATTAACAATAATACAGTTATGTTAAATATGCAGTTTAATGCAAAATAGAAATAGATCCTGCTTTAAAAAAGTTGTATAGTATTTCCAAAATGAAATGGCCACTATACCTTCTGAGTTTATGGTTCTGTTAATAGTAATATCTTTGAAATTATTTTGCAATGATCCAATAATAATGCGGACACCGTTATTTTAGACGTATACCATTGCTGATAGTACTGGGTTAGAATAGTACAATATAACGAGTATTAGTATCAAAAATATATAATACTTCATGAGTTATATAAAATATTTTCGGATGTTTCGGAAACTGCTCAACAATCTGTTTCCGTCTTGATGTGATGATTCATCACTTCTCGTGATGGCTGAAAACGGAAACAGATTGTTGAGCAGTTTCCGAAACATCCGAAAATATTTTATATACTCATGAAGTATTTTATCTTTTTGATACTAATACTCGTTATACTGTACTATTCTAACCTACTACTATCAGCAATGGCATACGTCCAAAATAACGGTGTCCGCACTGTTAATAATAGTTGCCCGGACCATAATAATTATTTAAAATATACGTGTTTTCTTATATGCTATTTAGAATGAACTGTATATACTCACATTTTTATTTAATTCCTCAGTTCTAAGCATAGGTTTGTCATTACCTTCCGAAACTAACTTTATATAAACGTTCAGTATCAGAACTTTGCAATCTTCTGAAAAATGACATTTTTCTTTAGTAGCCACGTCCACATTTTCGCATTCCACGTCAACGTCCACATTTTCACATTCCACGTCAAGGTCCACATTTTCGCACTCCAAATCACCTTGCACAGGTTCACTATTTTCACTACAGAAATTAGGAATTTCTTCAAAATCAAATGGTCACCAAAGAGCCATGTTGTTAATGTATGCACGCTATGAAACTTGAAAATTAACTAACAAACAAGTATAACAACCCCTAAAATTTAGAAAAAATATAAATTTGGAAAATATCCTTAATGTCTTTTAAGAAACTTCAATTGAACTACTGTTACATCTATTCAATTTAAATTTAAAATTACCTTAATAACTCCTTAATATTCTTTTTACAGCATCAAATCCTAGGACTACTGCTATAAACCCATAACCGCATTGTTAAGCTTCTTAACTAGAGAGGCCATTTCATTTTGGAAATACTATACTTTGATGTCAGCCTACCTTGTCTTAAGTTTTTATAGGTTAAGCCACCGTAAAGTGAAGCGGGCGAGTTCGTTTTATTTTTTATAGCCCATCACTTCAGGTTCAAAATAACTGAAGTGAAGCGATGGTAATACAAACACCTACAATATCTTTACAGAATGAATATGTACTGGAGGTATAAAAGTTATTGAAGGTCTCGTTATTTGGTTTCATCAACCTGTCTAGTTCTTGGATACAAAAGCTACAAAACTATTGGTTCAGTCTCTTTGCTCTTTAAATGATTTACCATGTTAAATGGATCGAGTTCGTTATTGATATACTAGTAAAATATCTCATAGGGGCGATAGGGACGAAAAATTTCACCATGAACAAATTAATTGCACTTCCGTGCATATAAAAGTAGGTAATCCTTCATAAATTCAGGATTAATAAAATCAAAATATGTTTTCGTAAGAAATGATTTACACAAAAAAACTCTACAATGTACTTATGATGGTCCTTATGGAGTTCTGCAAAACCAACCAAAATTGTTCGAAATCAGAATTAACTCGAAATCTAAATTGTAAAAAAATATATCATTGGACAGACTAAAACCAGCATTATAGTATATCTGAGAGTATATCTGATGAACTAAAACCAAACTCAGTATCTGCTCAGTTTAAGAACAATAAAAAAAAATTACACTTCAATTTAAAAGTTATTATACATAATGATTTATATTTTTAGGAGGGGGCTGTATGGAGCACCGCCTACTATAATTTTTAGAAAATATCGTTACTATATGTATTATGTTTATACAGTGATACAGTTACCAAAATAATAAATAACACAGGGCTCCGAAAAAAATAAAATTTCCGCCGCTTTTGATTTTAAGGGGTGATTTAGATAGAATGGCAAATCTTGATTTCATATCAAGTTTTAGTTTTTCTCCATCACGTCTAGTTTTTTTGTAATTCTCAAAAGAAAGTATCTTGGATAATATTTTTAGATAAATAACTTAAGTATAAAACAAGATAAAATATTGAGAATTTTTTATGATAAAGGCAATTCCTAATTATCAACTTACTGTTAACACTTCTCAGGAAGAAAATCACGCCTTGTAGCCTTTCTGTTGTGTTTTGCGGAACTGTCTGCATGATTACATGCTTTTTGACGTTACCGCATGTATGTGATTTTTATCACTCGACACTTTTGATGTGTAAGTGTTTACGTATCCCGGTGAAAAACTTTCTTTGCGGGCCCTGGGGAGAAACTTTCTTTGGGGGCCCCGGGTAATGATCAATTGAGTAAGTGATGAGCAAAAAAAAGGTCCTCACTTCCAAAATACAAGTGAGTGACGGTCACGCGCCGACTCCGGGGCCCCAAACACCTGGGAGGCCCAAACAAGTGGGGGCCACAAACACCCGGTTGCCCCGGGAATTTTCTCCGGCCACCCCCCCCCCCCTACTTGTCGGGTCTGATTATAATCATTGTTTATTTATATAAAGCTTAAGACAACTGTAATATTTACTATCGGCCCTACTAAAAGTGAGTCATAGATATAAAGACCTATTTAAACTGTGTAAAAAAATTGATACGTGATAAAAAAAAAATTACTTTCTAACATTATCACTACTTATCTATTAAAATTACCATATACAAGGTGTCTCAAAAGAAATTTTATATTTAGTGGATCGATTAAAAAAAAAAAGTAAGCCGTATATAGAAAAAATTTTTATTAATTATTAAAATACACTTTTTAGGGATTTATTTCTTAAAAATAATATCGTCTAAATGTAGACTCTCGCGTTCTCGGCACTCATTTAATCGAACAGTAAAATTACTTATGACGTCTCGGCAAGTGGACTCAGGGATGGCTGCCATTTCGTGACGGATATTTTCTTTCAAATGCGCCAGTGAAGTCGGTTTATTGGCGTAAACTTTAGATTTAAGATAACCCCATAGGAAAAAGTCCATAGGGATTAAATCTGGACTGCGTGGAGGCCAATTTATGTCACCTGTCCGGGAGATCAATTTGCCTGAGAAAATTTCACAAACACGTGGCAAAGACATATTGGACGTGTGTGAAGTTGCTCCGTTCTGTTGGAACCATGTTCTTTGGTTATAGCCAGGAAACTTTTGCAGTTCAGGTACCAAGAAGTTGACTAACATCTCCACATAACGCTCTGAATTCACTGTAACTGCACGCCCCCTTTCGTCTTCAAAAAAGTAAGGGCCGATAATTCCTCGCGCCGACATCGCAGCCCATACGGTCACTAGGCGAATATAGGGGTTTCTGATGTTTGCGTTTCGGATACGTTGCACTCCAGTAGCGGCAGTTCTGCTTATTTACGTGGCCATTAAAATGAAAATGAGCTTCATTCGAAAACAAAATGTTGGGAAAAGTTGAAAATCGCTCAATCACCTGATTTACGAAATTAAGCCTCTGACTGGCATCTTGGGGCTTTAATTCTTGCACCAATTGAATTTTGTTGGTGAAGCTTTAGGTCTTTGTGCATAATGCGATGTAATGATGATCTATGCACATTTAAAGCACTTGCGCGCTTCCAAATTGAAAGGTTCGGGTCGTCAGGAACAGACTGATTAACATTCTCCACGTTTTCTACCGTTCTTGATGACCTAGGTCGCCCGGATTTTGATTTATCCAGCGTTGTACCAGTCTCTTCAAACTTTTTAACCCAATGTCGAATGAGCGGAATGCTTGGCGCATCATTTAAGTGGCGAAAACCTCGAATACTGCAGAATTTTCTACGCGCTACAGTCGCCGAATCACCGTTTTTGTAAAACTTTCGCACGCATAACGCGCGGTCTGCTCCCGAGAAACGCTCCATAGCGACTGAATTCCCAAGAGCCAGGCAACCGATTGACATAACCCCCGCGCCCCTCGGATACGTTGCGTTCACGCAGTAAGCTAAATAAATATAAAATTTCTTTTGAGATACCTTGTATTATTAAAAGCAGCCAGCCTTTGCAGCCCTGTGTAATCAGCTATCGATAAAAATTCAGTAAATACCAAACGCCGTGTCTCCAATTTTATCAATATAATACTTATTTAAATTATTTTAACAAGTGCAGTTACAATATGTTATATTCCAAAATTACAGATAATGATAAGTCTTGTAGCGTTACATACGATGACTTATATATTACATAATAGAAACCTTTTAAGTCAAGACTTTGCATAATCTATAAATAGAACAGTGGGTTATTTTGGCAGTAGTTTCTAATATTATCAAGAAATATATATTTCGTGAAAATTTGTACCACCAGAGATTACCTACATATATCCCGTAATCCAGATTATCTGTTCGAATCATGTGCGTGGTCACACATTATAATAATGTTTACTCAGGCCCGAGAACCTACCATATATCCTTTAATAACCGTAACATGTCAGTAAATTGCCTATTAGTAAATATTAATTCTCCTTTGGAAGGAAACGAAAAAATCAGGGATGCCAAAAGTATTTGGTAAATATAATTTTGCTACTCGGATATTTACAACCGTTATTGAAATCTAATATTGGCAGACTTGTGTACGAACACAAATATTAAATCACTCGAATCACATATTGGAAATATATGTGAAAGTGATTGTGAAAATGTGTGAATGAACCATAATTTCCGTTTAGCAAAATAAAGAACTGAAATTACATTTTATAAAGGCCATTTTTTCAAGGGTGGCAAAAATGAAGACATTTTGGAAAATATTCATTGTTTTATTAAATAAATACAGAACACTATTTAAATAGAAATTGAAGACGTCTGTGAACATTGGCAAATTTTAATTTGGCATTAATGACTTTTTTTTATAAAATCTACTCTATTATTAGTAATTTTTTCCCTGTGCACATTTAACATACTCAAACCGGATATACGATCATCCGTCTTAGTTGACCTTATAGTTAACGTAATTATAATTAAAATAATAGAGTTTTTGCAAATCTTATAACGTTGTCGGCTATACGTTAAAAACACGTAACGCTTTAACTGCGCTCGCGTATGGCTATTTTTAACGTAATCCAAATGACGGAGTACGTATTTGATTTAAGTTTATTGTATAGTTTTTACGTTGTGTGTTGTAACCTGAAAGAGAGACAACTGAAAATACTTACAATACCTATGACCTATGTAACTTTTATTGTATATTTTAATATTTAAAATAACATTTCTGTCTAAAATATATACTTATCATCTATTAAGCGAAGGACTAAACGTGGATACTAATTGACTTTATGCTCAAACTTTTTTTCCATACAACGACAAATATACTATGACTTTGATTTGACGTAATGTTTGTCTTTGTACGTTAGTTATTTATACCGTTTGCAAAAAACGGTATTTTATATTGTTTACAGGTCTGAAGCAGATCCGATTTGACTGCACACTTTGTTTTTGGAGTTAGCCGTCATCAGTTATCAGTATCTGGGGCCCTTATGCGAAGTTTTGGCTTTCCAGATCACGCTTAGAGATACCGGTCCTCCTGGGCCTATAGTTTTCTAAGCTCTGGTCGGTGTCTATGGAGTGCGAATAACTAATACTCTAGTCCAGTGGTACTCAACCTTTTTTAGGTGACGGCACTCCTATGCAAAATGTGAGATCTTCGTGGCACCCTACTATTAAATATGTCACAATAGAGAGAGAGCGAGCGAGCGAGCCGTTCAAGGTCGGGCGTTTTTGACGTCCAATAAACTCGTAAGGGTTTTATGACGAGTGAGAGAGGACACATTTCCCGCGTATTTTCTGTAAGACACGGGTCTTACCGAGATTCCGAGAATAGCGGCGAATTTATTTTGAAAAGCTTGCGGCACCCTTTTCATGTGCTTGCGGCACCCCAGGGTGCCGCGGCACCCTGGTTGAGAACCACTGCTCTAGTCAATGACTCTCAAATCACGCGTCACAATTGCAAAATAGAAGGACCTATGAGCAGCATGTATATTCGGTTATTTAGTTTAATTTATTACAAAAAATATTAAATACTCTAACGGGTACGGAATGAGTCACCTATTTGTATACAGTGGTGGATTAAGTCATCCAGAGGCCTGAAGCACTAAAAAATTCTGAAGATCCCCATGTTGAGCAATAAAAACAAAACACAAAATAATAACATATTTATTTGAAATATAAAATAGGTAATTCTTACAAATGAAATTAAAATTTTTAACAAATTATTATTTAATTTATACATATATAAAACCTAAAATAATTTAATAATTTTGAGGTTCTCAAATTCTTTGAGGCTCTGAAATGCATTTTTTTGGATAATTATTTTGTTACAAGACCACTAAATTTTGGTAGCCCAGGCTGCTAAATTGTCTTTACACGGACCTGATAATAAGGAATTAATAAAAACATTATTTCCAATTAAAATTAATTGTAATGCAAGATTAAGAGTATGCCCTTTTTACGTTTTGTTTAATTCTGTTTACTCTGTTTTGCTATTTATCTGTAGATGCTTATTTTTGGCTGGAAGACTGTTGAATAAATATTATTATTTTATTATTATGATATATTAATCAGTTTCTGTTATTAACTTTCGTATTCTTTCAAATGCACATTCAAGTATTTTAATATATCAAGGAAAACCGATAATTTTTCTAAACCGATATAATCAAATTTTCCTGTATATAATGTATAACTTACCTTTAAATATCAGCATAGCTACGTTATCACTTGCGGTAATCTTTTATATGTCAACTGCATATTATATTTTATCGCGTCTTGATGACAGTATCCTAGAGTTCGCCAGAAACGTTATTCAAAACAAATGGGTTATGTACAACAATGTGATAAACGTGGACATATACATACGTAATATTATTGAAAAAAAATAACTTTTTGCCCTTAAAATTACGATAAAACGAGAACTATTTAAAAAGTTCGCAAACTAGCGTAGAGATATAGATGCTTTTGTATTGCGACCCGGAAACTCAGGATTTGTAAAAAAAAATGGGGTGGAGCAGGGTACATTCAGACACTTTTTTTTTTTATTTGAGTATATATCTTAAAAGGTAACATCAATAAAATATATATACCAAAGTATACTTTGGTCGATAGCTATATATACAGGTGCGGCAGAGGAAAAGCATATTTTTCAAATAACATTAATAAAGTAGATTTTCAAGTTAGACGACCTGTTGTCAACTCCCGTTTTGGTGATATCCATTGGCCACCTCGCTCACCTGACTTATCCGTGTGCGATTATTTTTTGTGGGGTTATCTAAAAGCAAAGGTCTACATAAACAAACCTGGTAACATCCAGGAACTGAAACATTCCATTCGCCTGGAAATCGCTAATGTGGAGGAGAAATGTTGAGAAGAGCAATTCGTAATTTCAAAGCGAGGTTGCGAGAGTGCATACAGAAGGAAGGTCGTTGCTTGTGGGTTGTTATTTTTAAGAGGTAATTTAGAAATTGTCAACTAAAACTGCATTGTACAAGTTTTATTTCTGTGTAGTTAAATTTTGTTTAATTTGACAATCTACTTTATTTTTGTTATTTAAAGAACATGCGTTTCCTCTTCCGCAACCTGTATATGACTTTTATTTATGTAAAGTAATAATTTTGCAAAAAAAAAAAAAAACTTATTCTATCACCTTGCCTTCGTTCGAACGCATATCACAGTGGAGCACATTCGAATTGAGGTGGGGCACATTAGGATAGCAATCGAAATAAATATTATACATAGAAAATAGAAAATAAAAAAATCAGTTATTTAGTGAATATTCTTATTACATAATATTTTACCTAAGAAAATCAACAGAAAATTTAACACAAGACGACGAACCCGCTAGTGATGTTGGTTCAGGCAGTTTGGCAACAATATCCCGTCTATGAGTTATAGAACTGTCATCATTTTGAGGGTAAGAAAAACCAGTCTTATTTTTTCTAAGAAACTGGGCCATATATTTCTCTAATTTATATAATTCTTTATTTACCCTAGACCTTGCGGCGTTTAGGGTTTTAACCAGTACATTTAAAATCATAATAATAATAAAATAATAATATAATACATTTTTATGACTTCTTTCTTCTTTTTCTTCTACATTCTTCCTCCGGTGTTCCTCTCTTTCTTCCTATTCTCTTTTCGGCTTCCGTCCCCGGTCTCCTTCCTTCTTGACTCCAGTTGTTCTTCCCCTCTTTCTTCGCTTCTCTTCCCTCTTTTCTTTCCTCCTCCTTTGCCTCTCTCTTCCTTCCTGTTCTCAGTTCTGTCTTACCTCTCCACATTCCTTCCTTCTTTCCTCGAGTACTCTCACCCACCTTTCTCCCTTTCCTTCTCCACTCAACAGCTCCTTTATCTCTCCTTCCCATTTTGTCATCTTTCCACATCTTCTTGTTAGGTGTTCCAAGGATTCTTCCTCCTCCCTACACATTCTGCATAGCCTATCCTCTGGTTTTGCCCAATACCTATTACTCCGTTCTTCATTTCCGCATCTTAATCTGGCAATCCTTCTAACTCTGCCCCCTGCCTTTCCTCTCCTCCCTTTCAAATATTTAGGTATTCCTACCGTCCTTATCTCTCTATACCTTTTCACATTCCTTGAATTGTCTATTCTTACTGTTCTTTCCGGCATTTCCTCCCTGTCTCTCCTCCTCAATTCTTCTACTATGTTTCTTCCTTCATTTCTCTTTCGCTCAGCTTCCCTTATGTCCATCCCACATCTCCAATAGTACTCTTTCCTTGTTTCTCCCCATTCCGACAGTTTACCCTTTTGTTCTTCCTTTCCAGCGTTCTCTTAATATTTTCCTTCTTTCGTCTCTTCTGATTTTCTCCTCATACTTCGCCGCCCTCGCCCCGGCACCCACTCTCAGCTTTTCCCTCTTCATTTCCTCTCTCACTATATAACCTGGTGTCGTTCTGTCTAATCCCATAATCCATCTCATGTATCCCTCTTGTACCCTTCTACTATCTCCCATTCTTTCTATCGCCAGATCTCTACTCCGTACATGAGGATTATCTTCACTATCCCGTCAAACAATTTCATCCTCCACCTGATATCGTCGTCAAATCTCCTCTCTCCTATGCTCCATAGCTTCCCCATAACCATTCTTGCTTTCTTCACCCTTTCTCTAACATGCTGCTCTGCTCTGTTGTTCCTCGTTAGAACATATCCGAGGTACTTCATACTTTTTACCTCTTCAATTTCTGTCCCTAACCATTCTCATCTTATCTTCTTTCTCTTTCCTCCCCCCTTTCCAAACACCATCACCTTCGTTTTATCTCTATTTACTTCCAGTTTTTTTCTTCTAAAATACCTGTCCGCTCTTACCATCATCCTCTTTAGTCCCTGCTCATTCTCTGCATATTTCTCTAATCCTTCACCTGAATTATCCACTTTTCCCACATAATGCATGGTAAACCAAACAATTTAGGATATATTGTACAGAATATTCTGTACTTTAATAGGATTAGAAAAGTTGTTCATTTATATTCAGTAGAAGAACAATAATAGCTTACAAATACAATTAATACAAATACTTACTTCTATGGTATGAAAATTTCTTTAAATATTTTTTAAGTCAACCGAGATTTTTTCACGCAATTTTGAACATAAACTGACACTTTTAAGTATATTCTGTAAAAAATACGCAAATTTACGGTAACGTGAAAGCAGTAAATTCAAACTGTCCCAATCCGCCCCATGTCAGAATGTACCCCGCTCGTCCCTATAGGTGTAAGCACATTTATGCATTATAAATTATTAATTAATTTAGTAACTGGTTTCGTTAACTTTTTTATTTTTTTTATTGAATTAGTTGTCCCAGTTAATTCACAATCAAGACACTATATTATTAAATTATTAATTACTGGCTTTGAATAAGTGTAGAGATTGTAATAAAGAAGTAACTATATGACCTACTATGAGTAATATAATAAAAAAAAAAAATTCTGTTTGACTGGAATTACGTACATATTAATAAAAAAGGTATTTTATGAATAATAAGACATGATTTTATTGATAAACTAATACGTCTCACACAACATATGATATATTTTATACTATTCTATTTACATAAAACAATATGCCTTGGCAACGATATAGCACCCTACGATCGTTAATAAGTGTAAATGTTGCATAATTATATTTTCGCTAACACGGCCAGACTGACATGCGGAACGTTCTCGGGACGCAACTGTATTCTTCACACCATTAACAGCATTGTTGTTATCAGCAACAGCAACCTGCATATCACCAGTGGTCTGCTCCATACCAACAACAGCATCCTGCATCTTGCGTACCAGTAACAGCATCCTGCATACCAGGATCTCCATTCTTGAGCTGGTCCACCATTTATCTTCTACTGTATCTTCAAATTCTTCACCTAATTCATAATCTGTAAATAGAGCAATTTGGGCGCAGAATTGATTTTTAACAAAATCAACTATGCACCAATATCAATTAGTAAAAATAAATATTTGTTTAAAACAAAACCTTCCAATAGCAAAGTATAAATCGTGATCTGAAAGTTTAGTCTTTTTGTTATTATTTCATTTCTCTACCACGAGCTCAGTGACTAGATCAACAAGCTCAGATACTCAGTAACTATCTATTAGTTTCCTTCATTACAGATTGTCTACAGTACAACAAGCTCAGAGACCATCTATTTGTTTCTGCACACACAGTGCTTTATCATAATCATCATCATCAGCCCGTCGCCATAGCTCACCATCTGCCACCATGGTTACAGAGCTATTACCGGACTGATGCCACTGGCAGAGGCTTGTCTTGCGGTACTCAACAACCTTTTTTCTCAACTCATTAGCAATTACATTTATCAGTTTATTCTGCCAATCCGATCCCAGTGATCTGTCATTTATCTTTTCCAATAAACGCTTAAATTCAAAACTAAAATCTCGAAACTCAGATCTTAATTATCAAATCTCAAACATCAAATCTCAAATCTAGTTTTTACTCATTATGGCTAACACGTGCCATATGATTTAACCAAAACAACCTCTTACCTCTTACCATTGTCGTCAACAATCTAATTAGTTACCTTCATACAATGTGTTTGTTAATAACAAAGCAACGCTCGTTCATCCTGACAATTTTTAGAGATCTGCTTTGGATAATTAATCCTGACATATTCTGCATTTTTCAAAAAAAATGTCACATTTCAAATTTATTCCAATGAGTGTCATTTCCTTAGAAACCACTTGAAATAATTTTTGACAAAATAACTTGAAATTTGCCAATTTAATATCTATCTCATAATTCATACTACCTTTATATGATTCTCAATCGTCACCTTTAATCTAAACCTTTACATTAGCCTTTGCAATATTATACAACAATTTCTTTACAACAATGTATTGTTGCATTAAAAAATATTTTTAATATTGCACTTATAGTCTTCTATTTTAATTTTCTTGTGGGTGATAGGCCAATCGCACTTCTGATATTAATAAAAAAAGGTATTTTATGAATAATAAGACATGATTTTATTGATAAACTAATACGTCTCACACATCATATGATATATTTTATACTATTCTATTTACATAAAACAATATGCCTTGGCAACGATATAGCACCCTACGATCGTTAATAAGTGTAAATGTTGCATAATTATATTTTCGCTAACATACATATGTATCTAAGATTTCAATAAATCTTAATCTTAATCTATACTTTAACTCTATAAATAAAATTGGGATTCATTTTACGGCCCAATAAAATAAGCTTTATTATTGACAAATTAAATTTTAAGAACGACTAGAATAAAATACGCAACAAATTATACAATTAATAATAAAATATTTAAATATCGACAAAATATGTAGTTAAAAGATGTAGTCGAGACTTAAACAAGAAATCGATAAAGCCTTGTGCGGAGTCCTGTGAAAAATTTCTAGGGGTGGGGCAAACAATTGGGGCGATTTGAATTTTTATAATTGAAATTTTAAATATTCTGATTTTCCGTCCGTAAGTGAGCAGCAGGTAGCCCTTTGATCTGCTTCCATCTTTATAATTCGATAGAGTTAAAAGATACAATGTAACACAAATATACATTAATTTAAATTTGTATAACCTGAGGTCCCTTCTCTGGGCGAAACAACAACTTTGGGCATGGGCATGGGCCCCTCAGGCACCCAGGCCAGGGTATATTTGTCACCTTTGTCTCCCCTTTATTCGAGCCTGGTTCATATCTCCGCCCCTGTGTTACCGTGACACACATAGTTTCCAGCTTATTGACAGATGTGAACAGTGACCCTGCTTTGATACCGCAATGAAATAGTTTTATACTAAAGAGGGAAGTTTAGCATTCCAAATTATATAAATTCTTAACATTCCCGGCCGTATGTGGCGAGCTTGTCTACAGCACTTCCAACACAGAAATGCGATTTTATATGCACTTGTATGCAGAGCATTTTACATTCAGACTCAAAAACATTCTGAGATTATCCCGTTCGTTGTCGAGATTGTAGCACTGAGAGATACATTTTATACGTAACATGTTTATTACTTCCAGTTATTCATCATCACTGATCGTAACATTAGAAAGATGCGTTCTGGTCCTCATTATGAAACAATTTAAATAACTCTTTCTTTGACTAAAGTCTACAATTTTTTCTTTTCTTGTGCCGTTCATAAAATAACTTCCAGAAACTCATCATAGAGATAATAATTTGTTGGATGTGTTGCTACTTTTCTCTTGGGCGTCATCTCGGTCTTAATCTTTTGTTTAACACCTTTTTTGACTATAAACAATTGTATTTTGTGTGTTAATATTGTGTGTGTGATATTTGTGAATTAAGATCTAGTTTTCATAGTTTAAGCTTAGGTTATTGTTTTTTAATATAGTTTTTTGGTTATATAACACTAAAAAAAAGCTGAAGACGTTAGTGCACGTTTTGGTAAAAATAATTTAAATAAATTCGCTTTAATAATCCATCAAAAGACGTTATAAAAATATACCAAAAATGTAAAACAATTTTTAAAATTGCACTACACAAGAGTGGTGGTAAGTTTTTTCTTTAAATACTTTAGATTATTTGAGTATATCAGTGCTTAATACTGTTATTGAAAATAATATAATGATAAGTATCAGAAGAACATATAAAGAATTATTTAAAATGATAAATTGATAATCAAGGGACCCCGAAATCATGGGTCAATGGTAATGGCTCTAATATACATGAAATTTAAATAAAGGTTTTGGAACATACTTGCATACATTAATCATTAAATTTTATTAGTAAAGCGTGTTATTAATTTTTAAATAAAAATTAGATTACATTATGTAACTATAACAAAGAAAAAGAAAGAAAAAGAGAAGCCGCGGAAGACCTAAACCGAAGGTGGAAGGATTGCATAAAGAAAGATTTAGAAAGAAGGATCTAGTAAGGGATGAGTATTTGGATAGAAGAGAGTGGAGGAGACTCATCAGTGGCAACGACCCCATATGAAAATGGGAAAAGCTGAAGAAGAATAAGAAGAAGAAGAAGAAGAAAAAGAAGAAGATTACATTATGTAACTTAATTGAAAAGAGGCAAAGAGCAGTCGTGAAGACTTCTTCATAGTACTCGTAAAAAAACATTGTTTAAAAGTTGTTATTAGGTATTATTTGCTTCTTTTTTTTGTAGAATATGGTGATTTAATTTTAGTTTATGTACAACATTATTTCAATCCTATTTCCATCCTAGCTCCCAAATGTAAACATAAACAAAACATAATGCAGATATTACATGGCTATGATAATGTTTTGAGCAGGTTCAATATGACAGCTACCTTTTTCCCCCGCCACACTCTGCTATACTTAACTTGTCTATAAACCCTATTTACACTCTCTATATATCTCTATGTAGCTCATTTAAGTAGTCATTTCTAACTGTGTGAAGTTTTTCGTTCAGCACGTGATATTTGATACCGCACCTTCCTCCTAGGTAGTTAATATAAAACTCAGTGTTGCTAACTATAGATACTTTCAATGCACTAAATAGAGCGTAAGAATCCAACCAGAAATGTACCAAAACTGGGGCGTAGTCCGAGTTTGGGGAGTTCAAAAACAATATCGAACAATACTTTTTTGTTGTATGAAGATGTTTGTTAGAAATAATAATAAATTTATTTATTTATTTTTTATTGTTGAATTATAACTTTTAATATTTTAATATTCAGTACAAGAATAATAAATATATAATAAACATTAACTATTAACTTAATCATATTCAAAATAAAAACTACACATTGCAAACTCCCAATTACCTAGTTAACATATTTTTAATCACAAGATAAAGTAAATGTTTCTCATCTTAACTAACAAAATAGGAACTCATCATAGGAAATTATTATTTATTTTAATTTATTAAAGATAGATATTAAATGCTTCTTCCTCGTCTTGATTTATTTCATTTTTGTATGTTTCGTTTGTTTTGATTTTAGAAACCACTGAATCCGGCAGTTCATAATTAAAGCAACATTTGTTGCATCTTTTAATTCCAGCCTTTACTGTAAATATTGCATTAACAGTATCAACCTGAAGCCTATTTCTTAATTTTTATGTTTTATGAAATTATGTTCAAATGGCTAAAAAGTCTTTCTACTTCAGCATTAGAGTGTGGCAATACTAACAATGATGTGTGTGGAGAAGGTTGTACGGGTTGCGGACATAAATGATACAACTAGATCTAGCTGACCAGTTTCAAAATATTTAATTTTTTCATCAGAGCTGATCTAAAATGTACGGTCATTGTGAGATAGTAAAAATATAGAAATTAAACATTAGTAAAAGTCATAATGTCAAATAATAAAAAATAAATAAAATAGTCAGTAGTTAAAATATAAATAAATAAATAATAAATAAATAAATAAATAAATAGTAAATGAATAAACTAACGAGGTTTACAAAATAATAATTACGTAGCACACAAGTTATAATATAAGATGTCGCCGAAAATGTGGTGAGCTGCAGAGTCTGCAGTTCACCACATTTTCGCAGTTTTAAATCATCAACAGATGATTTAAAACAGAAACACACCAGAATTTGCACTAGCGCACTAGAACGCTATTTTGGTCACTAGATAGGCTTTCAATACACCAGATCTAGTGCAAAATGCACCAACTTGACATCACTGATAAAACTAAAAACCTTTCAGCTGTTAGAATGCAGTACAAGTTAAATGGAGCAGTTCTTTCTCATACTCTCTAATGGGTTCTCTCAATAGCACTATCCTTTCCTTCCTAGGCGAGGTTTCCGGCTGTAAAACGCACTGATCTATGAAAACACAGTACATATAGTTATTCATTTTTGTCTGATACATTTTCCATTTAATTTCAATAAATCAACAACAAAAGAATATAAAAATCATAATATTTTAGGTTCATTGGCATATTTGATACTCTTACAACATTTAGAAACACCGCCCTAATTTCCTGTAAGAGCAATACTGCATTATAACAAATTTTTAAAAATTGTAATTAAAATTTTGTATTTAGACTAGAGTAGTGAGAAATTAAAAAAAAGTGGCGCAAATAGCCTTTGTTACTGTGCGCCAAAAAAATTTAACTAACTAAGTAAAAAAGGTAACAGCAAATTTATTAAAATGTTATATTTGTGTACGATTTTAGGAATTTCATATGCCAATATTTTTACAACGGATCATATTACATTAATATTGTTGCGTGATTTTTATTGAATAATATTTTTTGACACTGACATAAAATTCCAATTGTTTATTTTGAAAATACACATTTGAAAGATTTATTTGTTACAAACATCAATGAATGTGATATTACATAACTGTTTGGTTTGATTTTGACTAGTGGACTGTATTTTGACTAATTTGTGTATGGGGACGTATTAGTATAGTCGCTACCATAACACATTCACAATAAACACTTTTTTTCACTTTTTTTTAATTATGATTTTTTGTAACACTGTTTTACTCTCCGTTGCTACGGAATCATTTTTTAGTTTCTAAACAAATATAGAAGAAGAAATTTATTTTATTGCATTTCGGCCTAAAATGTACATAAATATTTACGTTGTATAGATACATTTTGTCACATTCTTGCATCCAATATTGTTTGCATTCAGTCTTTTCCTTTTCCATGTTCTACTAGAAGCAGTAAAGAGTCCTTGCTCACCAATCTCAATTCTTCACAGTTTCGTAAATGAAGTATAATCTCGGATTCTTTCCAGCAGGGCGCGTAGAACTCTTCCTCTTCCTTAGCCCAAAAGCAGTTTGCCTTTATCTCGTTTCCACATCTGAATATTGCTTTCACCTTCTGTTTTGTCTTAGGTTCTGTGAGGTATTTGGGATATTCTTTGGGAGCTACGTGCTGGCATAGTTTATTATAGCGGGACTCCTTTATTCAGATCCACTGTTCTTGTTTTTTCACGTCTCTGTCTCTTTCCATTGCCCTTTGCAGTGTTTCCAGCCCTGACCATCTTCGTCTTCTGATGTCTTCCGGTGTTTCGTTCCAATTCTTATTAAGTAAGCTAGACTCTTCATGGTCCATTTAGTAAGCTGCTTATCTTTTTTTTTCTTTTCCTCTATGTAAGACTTCAGGCTAATAAATCCATGTTTTTATACGTAACTTAAACTATGATGTGATAAAAAATAATAATAATATATCTATTAATATTCTATTTGCAATAATTCTATTTACGGTTGCATTAAATGCTATGATACTACGTGTATTTCAAGGAACGTTTGAAGGAAAATATTTATTGAATTTTCTCAAGCTTTTCAGCTTTTCAATACACCTTTAAATTTCTGAATAGCTACATTATCACTTGAGTTAATCTTTCATATGTCAACATCATATTATATTTCATGGCGTTTCAGAAACGTTATAGTTCACTTTTACCGGTAACGTTATTCAAAATGATAACCGTACAACCTTAACTAGTGTGCTATTGACAACAATGTATATGTCGATATATAGGTACGCGAGTTAAAATTCATTCAACTTGTTTTCTCAAAGACCATCTTGAGCGCAGGATGGCCAATAACATTTTATCCGCAATATAGCTACAAAACGACATTGTCTCTCTTGAAGTAGTTCCCTTAGGAAGCTACACACTGGTGGGGATGATTCTCCCATTTCTGTAAGCAGCGTTGGAATTCCACGACTATCCGTAAGTGGTCGGTTCATCGGTTACAAGTTTTTAGATATCACCTTAGATATCAAGACGAGGGATCTTGAGTTAGATTTTAATTTTTGGTAAAAATTAAAAAAAACTAAAAAGTAGTCACACGATCCCAAATTAGAGGAGTAAGAGGGCTACAGAACAACAGGAGCTCAATTTTTCGAAAAAAAGTCAGTTAATGTAAATTAGTATGACAAGAAGCTTTAATATAATACAGTATTCAACAGTCGGCAATCTCAAGCCGGACACTCATGTTCCTTTTCCTGCATCTATCGAGGATTTCTCGGTAGTGATCTTGATTAACTGTCTATCTCTGCGGTACAAATACCACATCCTCAGTCTAAGCTTTTTGAAAGTCTTTCAGAACGAGAATTAACATCTACCGTTTCACTGCAACCCAGAAATGCTTTGTGCCACTTAAAAACTTCTTGTCCTTAAAAATTACATAAACCAGTAGTGCGTAAAACCTCCACGTACCTCTTGCCAAAGGAATGTTTACACCTTTCAACGAATAAAGGCCCTCTGCTACGCTTCAGGCTTCAAATTTCGTTCAAGGGTGTAAACTTCATCACTGCATCCCTCTATACGTAAACAACTGTTAATAGAAGGTCTATTTCTCTGATCATACTATTAAAATGATCATTACGTAACTAATAAGCAAAACAACTTTCCAAACTTTATTAACCGATATTTTTATTTATCTCGTATTTTGTTTCATCAAATTCTGAATTCTAATATGTATAGCTAATTCTATCACGGGTAGATCTTACCTTATACTTATACGCATACTTCCTTGCATCTCCCGTGATAGATATACTCAGGGTGCTTGCTTTGATACCTCAACGAAATAGTTTTATACCAAAGAGGGAGGTTTAGCATTCCAAAATATATAAATTCTTAACATTCCTGGCCATATCTGGCGCGTTTGTCTGCCTGATTTCACACACAGAAATGTTGATATGCACTTGCATACAGAATATTTTACATTCAGGCTCACCTGTACACTGAGTTTAGTGTATGAAGTGTAAGATTAAGATTTATTGAAATATTGGATCCATATGTATATAATTCCAGTCACACAAAAGAGAATATAGCAATATATAATACTAGCTGAAAACCCGTGCTTCGCTACGGTATATTGATGGTCTCATTGGCATGAAATCCGCAGTTTGTTTTTAAACTTGTGTATAGGTAACCTTTGTAACAAAAAATCTAGTCGATATCTCATCTGTCCTAAGAGATATTGAGGAATCCGTGAAAAAACATTTTATTCCTTTTCACCAGATAGGGGTCGAACTTGAAAAAATCCTTTCTTAGTGGGTTCTTACGTCATACTGAAAAATGTAATCTCCGAATTTTTTATTTCTAACAAAAAAATACTAATTTACCCTTTAGGAGTGAAAGAAAACTGTCAAAACACATATATGCCAAAATGTAATGTTATAACTCAACAACCGCAATACAAAGGGTTCTATAATTCACCCCAAATGTAGATTCACCCCTTTAGGAGTTAATTAAGGTAAAATCCTGAAATTTATTTTTCGGCATTTGTATGGGTAATCTTTATAAGCAAAAGCCAAGTCTATATCTTATTGATCCTAGAAGATATTAAGGCGTCCTTGAAATCGCAATTCCCTCTTTTCACCCTTAAGGGGGGATATTTGTTAAGGTAAAAAACTGTTAAGGTAAAAAACTGTTAAAACCATTTCGAGAAATTTTAAAAAGACACCTATGTGCCAAAAAAAAACGTTATAACTCAACAATCACAGGAAAAAAGAAGCGATGTATAATCTACCCCGTTTGTAGAATCACCCCTTTAAGGGTTGATTAGGACGAAATCCTGAAATAAGTTTTTCGGCATTTGTATGGATAATTTTTGTAAGTAAACACCAAGTCGATAACTTATTGGTCCTAAAAGAATTAAGGAATTACTGAAATCACATTTCACCCCTTTTCACCCTTAAGGGGTGAAATTTAAAAAAAAATGTCAAAATTATTTCGAGATATTAAAAAAAAAACACCTATGTGCCGAAACACAGGAAATACGACGGGATGTATAATTCATCCCGATTGTAGATTCACCCCTTTAAGGGTTGATTAGGACAAAATCCAAAAATTGGTTTTTCGGAATATGCATGGGTAGTTTTTGCAAGCAAAAACCAAGTCGATATCTTATTGGTCCTAAAAAATGTTAAACAATCCTTGAAATCACATTTTACCCCTTTTTACCCTTTAGGGGTTAAATTTAAAAAAATTGTCAAAACCATTTCGAGATATTTTAAAAATACGCCTATGTGCCATAAAGAAACCTTATAACTCAACAAACACAGGGAATACGACGGGATGTATAATTCACCCCAATTGTAGATCCACCGTTTAGGGGTTGATTAGGAGGGGTTGATTATTGGTCGTAAGAGATATTAAGGAATCCTTGAAATCACATTTCACCTCTTTTCACCCTTTAGGGGTGAAATTTAAAAAAACTGTCAATACCATTTCGAGACATTTTAAAAAGACACCTATGTGCCAAAAATTAATGTTGCAACTAAACGAACACAGGAAATACAACGGGATGTATAATCCACCCCGATTGTAGGTTCACCCCTTTAGGGGTTGATTAGGACAAAATCCTGAAATAAGTTTTTCGGAATTTATATGGCTAATCTTCGTAAGCAAAAAGCAAGTCGATATCTTATTGGTCCTAAGAGATATTAAGGAATCCTTGAAATCACAATTCACCACTTTTCACCCTTTAGGGGTGAAATTTAAAAAAAATGTCAATACTATTTCGAGATATTTTAAAAAGACATCTATGTGCCAAAAATTAATGTTGCAACTAAACGAACAGAGGAAATACGACGGGATGTATAATTCACCTGGATTGTAGATCCATCCCTTTAGGGGTTGATTAGGACCAAATCCTGAAATAAGTTTTTCAGTATTTGTATGGGTAATCTTCGTAAGCAAAAAGCAAGTCGATATCTTATTGGTCCTGAAAGATATTAAGGAATCCTTGTAATCACAATTCATCCCTTTTCACCCTTTAGGGGGTAATTTTAAAAAACCACCAAAACCTTTTCGAGATATTTTAAAAAGACACCTATGTGCCAAAAAGTAATGCTGCAACTAATGAACACAGGAAATACGACGGGATGTATAATTCACCCCGACTGTAGATCCACCCCTTTAGGGGTTGATTAGGACAAAAACCTGAAATAAGTTTTTCGGTATTTGTATGGGTAATCCTTGTAAGCAAAAAGCAAGTCGATATCTTACTGGTTCTAAGAGATATTAAGGAATACTTGAAATCATAAATCACCCCTTTTCGCCCAATAGGAGTGAAATTTTAAAAAACCACCAAAACCTTTTCGAGATATTTAAAAAAGACTCCTATGTGCTAAAAAGTACTGTTGCAACTAAACGAACACAGGAAATACGACGGAATGTATAACTCACCCCGATTGTAGATCCACCCCTTTAGGGGTTGATTAGGACAAAATCCTGAAATTGGTGATTCGGTATTTGTATGGGTAATCTTTGTAAGCAAAAAGCAAGTCGATATCTTATTGGTCCTAAGAGATATTAAGGAATCCTTGAAATCACAATTCATCCCTTTTCACCCGTCAGGGGGTAATTTTAAAAAAATGTCAAAACTATCTCGAGATATTTAAAAAAGATACCTATGTGCCAAAAAGTAATGTTGCAACTAAACGAACACAGGAAATACGGCGGGATGTATAATTCACCCCGATTGCAGATCCACCCCTTAAGGGGTTGATTAGGACAAAATCAAAAAAGTGGTTTTTCGGCATTTGCAAGGGTAGTTTTTGTAAGCAAAAACCAAGTCGATGTCTTATTGGTGTTAAAAAATATTAAACAATCCTTGAAATCACATTTCACCCCTTTCCGCCCTTTAGGGGTTAAATTTAAAAAAGTTGTCAAAAATATTTCGAGATATTTTAAAAAGACGCCTATGTGCCAAAAAGAAACCTTATATCTCAATAAACACAGGGAATACGACGGGATGTATAATTCACCCCGATTGTAGATCCATCCTTTAGGAGTTGATTAGGACAAAATCCTGAAATGTATTTTTCGGTATTTGTATGGGTAATCTTTGTAATCAAAAAGCAAGTCAATATCTTATTGGCCCTAAGAGATTTAAGGAAACCTTGAAATAACAATTCACCCCTTTTCACCCTTTAGGGGTGAAATTTTAAAAAACTATCAAAACCTTTTCGAGATATTTTAAAAAGACACCTATGTGCTAAAAAGTAATGTTGCAACTAAACGAACACAGGAAATACAACGGAATGTATAACTCACCTCGATTGTAGATCCACCCCTTAATGGGGTTGATTAGGACAAATTCCTGAAATAAGTTTTTCGGTAATTGTATGGATAATCTTTGAAAGCAAACAGTAAGTCCATATCTTATTGGTTCTAATAGATATTAAGGAATCCTTGAAATCAATATTCACCCCTTTTCAACCCTTAGGGGTGAAATTTAAAAAAACTGTTAAACCCGTTTCGAGATATTTTAAAAAGACACCTATGTGCCAAAATGTAATGCTGCAACTAATGAAAACAGGAAATACGACGGGATGTATAATTCACCCTGATTGTAGATCCACCCCTTTAGGGGTTGATTAGGACAAAAACCTGAAATGTGTTTTTCGGTATTTGTATAGGTAATCTTTGTAAGCAAAAAGCAAGTCGATATCTTTTTGGTTTGAAGAGATATTAAGGAATACTTGAAATCATAATTCACCCCTTTTCACCCGATAGGGGTGAAATTTTAAAAAACTACCAAAACCTTTTCGAGATATTTTAAAAAGACTCCTATCTGCTAAAAAGTAATATTGCAACTAAACGAACACAGGAAATACGACGGAATGTATAACTCACCCCGATTGTAGATCCACCCCTTTAGGGGTTGATTAGGACAAATTCCTGAAATATGTTTTTCGGTAATTGTATGGATAATCTTTGCAAGCAAACAGTAAATCGATATCTTATTGATCCTAAGAGATATTAAGGAATCCTTGAAATCACAATTCACCCCTTTTCAACCCTTAGGGGTGGAATTTTAAAAAACTGTCAAACCCATTTAGACATATTTTAAAAAGACACCTATGTGCCAAAAAGTAATGTTGCAACGAAACGAACACAGGAATTACGACGGGATGTATAATTCACCCCGATTGTAGATCCACCCCTTTAGGGGTTGATTAGGACAAAAACCTGAAATTTGTTTTTCGGTATTTGTATAGGTAATCTTTGTAAGCAAAAAGCAAGTCGATATCTTATTGGTCCTAAGAGATATTAAAGAATCCTTAAAATCACAATTCACCCCTTTTCACCCTTTAGGGGTGAAATTTCAAAAAACTGTCAATACCATTTCGAGATATTTTAAAAAGACACCTATGTGCCAAAAAGTAATCTTGCAACGAAACGAACACAGGAAATACAACGGGATATACAATCCACCCCGATTGTAGGTTCACCCCTTTAGGGGTTGATTAGGGCAAAATCCCGAAATTGGTTTTTCGGCATTTGTATGGGTAATACTTTTAAGCAAAAACTAAGTCGATATCCCATCGGCCCTAAGAGATATTAAGTAATTCGTGAAATCACATTTCACCCCTTTTCATCCCTTAGGAGTGGAATTTCGAAAAATCCCTTCTTAGTGGGTGCTTACGTCATGAAGGGAATATACTCTCCGAATTTCAAGTTTCTAGGCCCAGGGGTTCGGGCTGGGCGGTGATGAGTGAGTCAGTCAGTCAGTCAGTCAGTCAGGACACTGCCTTTTATATATATAGATTAGTACAATAATATTACAATACCTAATATAAATACAAAAACTAGAACACATCATCTAAATTATAGTTGATCTGAATTTACGCACACTGTAGTTCCTGATTAAGGTAAGAGGAAGATATAAAGGTAAGAGCCATAGTTTTTTCTTTAACAACAAAAAGAAACAAAAGGACATTTAAAAATATAAATAAAACAAAATTGATCTCCTCTCTTAAAATGTCACCCAAACAGTGGCTGATTGGGTTGGTGGAATACTAGGAGTATTTCGGTCAGTATATCGCGTCAAGGTCATGGACATCAGGGCTGATATTAGGGCCATTGGCGTAAGGGCCATTGGCATCAGGGCCGTTTAGATCAAAGCCGTTGACGTCAGGGCATTTGGCGCCAGGATCGTTAGCGTAAATGATTACGTGTATTACAGAACCACTGTAATACACTGTAAGATCTTTTGGCCGTGGACGTCAAGGTCGTGGACATCAGAGTCTTTGACGCTAGGTTCGTTGGCACAAAAGACGTTGGCGTCGAGGATGTTGGCGTCGAGTGCCGTTGACATCAAAGCCATAGACGCCATGGCTCTTGGCGTATATACCATTTGTGCAGGTCCGTTGGCATCACGGCTTTTGTCGCCAGAGTCGTTGTCATCAGGGCTCTTGGCGTTAGGGCTGTTGACACCAGAGTCGTTGGTATCAAAACCATTGACATCAGAGCCGTTAGCATCAAGGACTTTGGCGTCAAGGCAGTTTGTGTCAGGGCCATTGTGGTAGGGCCGTTGGAGCCATGGCCATTAGCGTCAGGGCCATTGACGTCAGCGCCACCGGTTGTGGTTCTTCTGCGCCACTCTTCAAATGATTTTTCTGAATTTCTGCCTCACTGTTTCCAAGTGATTTGGTGAATTCCCATTTAGTAAAATGTACCAACTTTAATTTAGTCTTCAATCCACCCGTGCATCCAATCTATCCTAAGTTAGTTTAGAATTCTGGAACTTGGTATTTATTACAGATTGGTCTCTCAAGTTTGGAAGTTCAGTTATGATCTATAAATATGATAACCAGAAAGCGCACGGTCAGATGAGTAGTACAGTGAGTAAGATAGAACAGACCAGCCTAGGTTCGCACAAATCTCCACATAGTTTGCGTTCGGCTCTGTTCCGATTAACTAATACGGACGGTCGGCATGCTAATCGAGCAAAGTTTGGTACAGATAAAAATCAGCTATGGCTACCACAGGACCAGCGCCATCACAAAGTACTTGTTTAATTTATTCTGCTTAACAAAAAAAAATCTCAAATAAAAGTTGTTAGTTATTGTTTTTATAGCAACTTTTGTTAAATAAATTTTTCTAAAATATTTCTCTATTGTGAATTATTCGCAAAAATCTTAAACCCAAAACGAGTAAACTCCCATTTCTAGTTAATCGATATTTACCAAAAGTTAGTCAACACGTGCTTTTTTTTGTTTTGCTTTGCACGTGTACACGGACGGACGGACAGACAGACAGACAGACAGACCGACAGACATCATGCCAAAAATTCGTGGAGATCCATCGAAATGATCGAATATGATCACAATACCTCCCTTATATAAGTCGGTAAAAAGAGTTTAATTTGCCTTTAATTCCCGAATAATTTTGTTCACTGCATTCCACCAATAATTTAAAAATTCCGTCATGAAAGTCAGGTGAGTGCTTCGTTTTCGGTTAATGCTTCAAAGTTGTAATTTCTGATTGAGATTTCACACCAAAATTTTAAATTGTTTGGTGTGTTATGGTGCCCTTAACAAAATTGATATATTAAGGTTGCCTCCTTTTCGGGTATGACTCGGATACTCCGGGTTGGATCTGGGTTACGGGTTTGATAATTATTTCACCGGGTTAAGTCAATATTTATATTTATATTAATGCCAGCATTGACAGAGTTTATACCCCTTCTCTTCAAATAATTTTCTGTATATCTGTCTCCCGCTTGTCGATTTTGTTATACATTGATAATTAAGTTAGTAAAACAACTATATCTAAAATATTGTAAAACAAATATAAGGTCTATCACATATTTAATAATTTTTAGGTCTTAGTATTTTTTTATTTATTCATAACAATAGTGCCCTTATGATTGGTTAAATAAAAAAATATTTTCTATGCGATAGACTAAAAAATAGATATTGTAATTTAATTTTCAAACATCTAAATTATAGTTTTTTTTTCCAATTTAATATTCTTAGAGTAAAATAATCGTTCCTAATGTAACCTTCTGCGTATCTCTTATTATTAAGAAGTTAGCAATGTTTAAACAGTTCCAAAAAATACTCTGTATATTTCTAATAAAATATATACTTATTTGAGACTCTCTTTTTTTTGTCTACATGTCGTAAGACGCTTAATGGCATCCCCTTATCACCTTACCCCCTATCTAAAATATGAGCCAAAATCCAACAGAATCTATTTCAATTTAAGTCTAACGTTATAAACAAAATAATGAAATTATTTCTAATAATAGAATAGAATAATCAAGTTGTAATATGTATTTACTAATAAAAATATAGTTCAGAAACAAATATTAGAGAGCTGGTTGAATTGAGACAAACAATGTTAGTAGAAACTAGATGCAATTCAACAAGTTTAATACAACTTTCAAGTAGATATTTGTATTCCCTATCACTTCACACTACATTGCATCTTGCTACAGAGAAAGTAACTTCTTATTCTATCAACTATATTTGTGTCAAGGTTTATATAAGTTTCTAGGGAAGTATAAAGAATATGTAGTAAAAATGTATTATTTATATTTTGGATTCATCTTAACTTGATGCACTGATAACAATAGGGTATCTCTCCTTGGCGCTACAACCCATCACGGGTCTTGGCCTCAATCAAAAGCCTCCACGCCGTTTTCTGTCCTTGGCCACATCTCATCAATTCTCGAGCCCTATATATTATATGTTGTCTATATATTATATATTATATGTTGAACATTGTCAATTGATCTGGAACATGATCCGCCAACACTTCATTTTCCCGTAGGTGTTCTTGTCACAAGCTTAATTTTTCTATTGTTCATCGCTTGGACGTGACCGAGCCATCTATCCTATTATTTCGATTACCTTGACTATATCCTGTCTAATCATAGGATGTGTATCCAAGTTGATTTTAAACGTTGTTATTATACTATATATAACAGCATATGGACCGCTACAAACTCTCCTGAACCGAGTTACTTTTACCTGCTATTTTGGTTTTTAACTAATTTTTACAAAATATAGTAGGTTATGTCAGTATCAAGATTGGTACAGAACAAAAAAAAACTGATCGCAAGCAGTTAAAGAGCTGTTAGCAAGCAGTTTGCGAGCTATTTATCATCAGTTCGCAAGATCATCGTCCATATCTCCTAATAACACTATGCAACACTAAAAAATTCACCAATATTTCGAATAGTAATTCGTATTAGGTATACCTAGTAAGCAAAAAAAAAAACAATTTATATTTAGATATCACGTCTCAAAACATAGATAAGTAAAATCTTAATTTGGTTATTCTTGATAAAACTTGTTTGAGCCTATTCATAAAAATATATCTTTGCTGTGTACAAAAGTCATCAAAATATTTAGATTAGTTATAAATCTACAAAATACCGCGCGTTTGTGTTAATTCTCCTAACTTATTTTGTTATGTTTGTGGTCAATTTACTCCTAAAAGTGAAAAAAGCCAATTTCTCCATTGCTTGAGAAGTGTTATCAAATATTTGACGGGTTGGTACAATGGTACTATAAAAGTGATGCCTTTTGGTGTACCAATGCAGTGGCGTGGACCCAAGAACCACATAGACGACTTTTATTTCTGTTTGACAAATGTGAAGGGTTTTTCTAAAAAATAAAACATTCAGTGAAATATGCCAATGTACCATCAGTATCATTGCCGCTACCCCATTCTCCAGACATTCCAGTATCAAAACGATTTTCAAGTTCATCGAGTTGTATGGAAGAAGATAACGTTCCCAGCCCTTCTAGTGATGAGGTATTTCAAGATCCAACTACTATTACAGAACCACATTTGATTAGTAAATCCGAACTAAACGAACTTATCAGAGATTTAGATTTGACAAAAAAAAAAAAAAAAAAATCAGAAATATTAGGATCCAGTTAAAACAGTGGAATCTTTTACAGACTGGTAGATGGGAACCAGCCATGCTTGCAGACTACTGTTGCTGCCTTCAGAGGGATACCGCGATAACTGACTACAAGAGGAAAGCCAATCGCACAAAAAAATATAAGTTTTTTAATAAAAAATAAAGTTTTGTTTCGCTAATTTATATAATTTAAAAAAAACAATAAATGCTTTTCTCTATGGAACCTGACGTGATGTGACAATTTTATTTATAAACCTCAATTGATTTTAAGGTGGGGAATCATAATTACATACTGTAAACCCAGTGAAAAAAAAATATTTAATTTGTTGCATAGTGTAATCAAGATAGACAGTTCATGCCATATGTAATCCACAACAGAATGTGTTGCCAACATTAGTCTACGATGGACTAGGGGAATATGGACGGAAAACAAATAATAACCTCGATACAATTACCTTGTTACTTACCTATAAAGCGATATACTGCTTTTATTCATATAAGGTAAACGGTTATAATGTATTTATGTTTAAAAATACTCCAAAAACCACAAAAAAAGAAACAAACACGTAGAGAAGGTAAATTCGGCAATAAGTATAACATGGTATTTCTGTATCTTTGTAAATATTCAGGAAGCAACGCTTTATTCTAGGAAAATGTAGATTACATTTATATTGGAGACGCATTTTAATATAAACAACGATGCCCATCTTGATTGTTGGTCTGAGGTCCATATCACATGTTGTAATGAAGTAATGATGCAGTTTGACAGAAGTTTGCTTAGTTCGCTTAGAATAGATGTAGCAAAATAGCGACGTCATCGAGTGAAGATGATGATGTCGGTACTAATTTCATGATAATGAATTCGATAGCGAAAAAGAAAAGACTGTAAAAACGTGTTATTAGAAGGTGGTGGGGAAAAAGTATGTTCAACAATTGTGGAAAATACAGCGGAACTGACATGCTCGATGGATACTACCTTCTTTCATAATATTAATAGCAAGACCGTTCTGATAGATTTGAGTATTTATGATATTGTTCAATTAAGTTAACAATATAATCTTCAAAAGTTCAAGTTGGTTTTCATTTCTTTTTTACACCAGTAGTATAGAAACGTATTGAACTAAACACTACAACAATAGTCATACAACTAAACTATATAATAAATATATCCACACATATGTTATAACTCACATAGTGAACACACGAACCGAATACAAGGTACTCGCGATCTATTACATACCTGGTTGTTCGCTAACGGTTCGTGAATAACTAGAACTTGATCTATACGCGTCCTTATGATCCTACCAATTTCTTAAATTTGTTTCAAAACAATTAACGAATAATAAGTTTTCATATAAGGTTTCATATTCATAAAAATTCGATAAGTTTGACTATTCATTTTAAATTCAATATGTAAATGGTTGCAGCCTTTCATTAACCTAATATAATTTAGACTACAACTTTCAGTTATTAACAAACCGGTATTTATTTATTTATTTTGGACACTACAGACATTTATGTACACGCTGTGTATTTGTCACACTAAATTAGGGTGACCATTCGTCTCGCATTTTGCGGGACTGTCCCGCATTTTAACATTTTGTCCCGCATTTTGGATTTGGGAGGTGAGGACCTTTTATTTTGCTCTTCACTTGGATTTGGGAGGTGAAAACCTTTTTTTTTGCTCTTCACTTGGTTTTGTGAGATGAGGACTTTTTTTGCTCTTCACTTGGATTTGGGAGGTGAGGACCTTTTTTTTGCTCCGTCCCGCATTGCCTTCTTAAGAAAATGGTCATCTTACACTAAATTACGTCACCCTCACCCCTCACCCGAAGTGAGGCAAACCATATAGTCTGCGAACCGTGCGCATAGACGGTTCCTTATATGGGCTGTGGTATAAGCAATACACACTTGCAATGTTGGTTGCCTATAATAAAAAGAGCTTCAATTGAAGACAATATTTGTAGCTCGATTGTAAACGATTGATTACATTATACACATTCAATTCAAATACTATATTTGTACATTGTAATACAAGCAAAAAGGATCAACTTTATGCATGGTGGTAGAAAAATTGTATTAAGTTGTAAAAAGATTAGGAAAATATTGTTTTATTCTTAAAATATTTTTAACGCTTTTTACCAAAGTAAGCGATGCGAACAAATTGAGCGCGTTGTTTAAACATTTCATTTATTATTTTTAATTTAACTCAAAATAATAAATTTAAATAATCTTTACATGAGTGGCTATTCTCTATTTCAATTTTCACTTCATAAAGTAAACTGGAAACAATTAATGTTAACTATATTATTCTGATCAAAACTAATAAGTTAAATGACTAAACAACTTGTTCATTTTTATTTGCATACTTTAGTTTATTTAAAAACGCTCAAAACATTTTAATAATAAAGTAATTTTTCCTATTTTTTTGCAATCTAATCCGATACAAATGTTACTACTAAACTTAGAAAATATATGCTGCTTAATAGTAATATCACTAGAAGGCGCCCACTCAGGGCTGGGTCAGAAGCTTAAACCTCTCCCCCCCCCCTTAAGTTTAAAAAACAGTCTTGAGTTTTTCAGTCCCCTTTTCCTTTAATGAACAGTTTTGAGTCCCCTAAGAAAAAATCTAGGTGTGCGTCTGATACAAAATGACATTTGAACAAACATATTGAACTCTTGCCCTGCAGTAAAGGCTAAATGTGTCTAATATGTGATTATTGCAATGGTTAATTAAAAGCAAAATGCTTGAAACTCATATATTTTAAACCAAGAGAGTTCTTGGCTATTTGTTATTTTATAGAGAAACCTGTATAGCATCAATATATTCATCGGAATGATCAAGAATATATAAATATTTACCAACGAAACATATTTCACTTGATAAAGTAATAAACATGTTCGACACGTACATATTTGTGCGACGGTCTTCATGTCAGATGAAGAGCGATAACTTAACGTAAGATGTCGCGATATACCAATGGGAAAACGTTTGAATGCATGTGAAGATTGAATATCTAATCTTGTCTTTATTGACTGTTGGGAACACAAACCGACTGTTTACAAGTTATTTTCATTTATTTCTTCCTTTTTGAAATACAATAGATTTATTGTCACCTAGCAAAAGAAAATAATTAATATATTGTCCAAAATATATTCGTTCTGTGTAAATGATTATCAGTTTCTATTAACAGTTGGATTTTTAATTAAACTTCATAAGCAACATTTTATTAATTCTTGGTCTAAAAGATTGTTTTCACTCCTAGATTGTCTTTATCATTCTGTTCTCTTCCATCGTCATCACGTAAATATAGAATTGGTTACCATGAAGATTATTTAAAAATACATATCAAAAGAAATATTATAAAAATTTCCGAAATTTGTAGGTGAAATAATAATGGCACAACAATATATGTACTTCAAACGACAAATGTTGCAAATGGTCCAAAAGTCGTTTTCAGGTCCAAAAGTGTTACAAATCGTAAACTTACGCCCACCTCGAAATTTTCCATTCCTAAGGAAAGATTTTGTTCCTTTCATCCACTAAATAATATTTATATGGCAAAATTCAGGATTTTTCGGAAAACAAAAAATTTCTCCTTAGCGATAAAAATCGGTCTAAAAGGCTCGATCGAAAAATATTATTATCTACCATTAAATTTCAGGTGGAAATCATAAATTTGTATTATTCCCGCTCAAGTTTGAAATTTTTAACATAATATCGTTATAATAAAGTTCTACCTTTAAAACGTAATAATACATCATGGTAATATGCCCCCTAAAATTTGAATTTGCAAGATAATTAATTATTGTGTTCACCGATAGCTCTACGTGTATTTTTTTAGTAAATGTCATATAATAATATATAAATAACGCTATCCAAAAATTAATTTAAAGCATAATTTATCTTTTTACACTCCGAAAAAGAAATTTCAAATGAGATATGTCATGATGAATTGACATTTTTAAATAGTTGTAGATGACTTACTAAGATGTTTGCAACATTCTGGAAGCTAAAATCAATCCGAAAACTACTGGAAAATACATATTAACACCCTCTAATCGATTTATAGCCATAAAAACTAATTTGAGGACGATTTATCGTTTTGTGCCTTAACCCATTAACGCCCAAAATGAAACTGGTAAGAAAAAACTTTTAAATTATACAAAAACATGAAGTCTAGGTTACAATTATTACATATATTTAAGACAATTTTTTTTTTTTATTAACTGTAAAGATACAAGGGCGTACTCAAATGGGGACGTTAGGCAGATGTGTGATATTTTTCAAAACATCCTTTTTCAATGCACATTGATTTCTGGCACTTTTTACATGTCCATCTGGCTTTCAAATGACACACACAACACTTTAATTGTTTTTTTAATTTTCCTGGAAAATGAAAACCTTCAGTTAATTCAACGCTGGATCCAGCTTTTCTTTTCCTTTGGGTTCTGGAAGTGGTGCCATCTCTCAGATAACTCCTTGTTATATAACGCCGGAATTCTAACTGATCCACCATATTTTCTGAAGTCATTTGATGCTTTTTTCAGGCATTAGTCATGACCATATCAAGAAAATAGGTAAATAAAACCCACCACCATTTTTTACCTTTTACACCAATTCGATACAATGATATGCACTGATCATGGTATCTACCCCACCCATTCCAGAATTGTAAACAATTTTGGCTGAACTACATTTTCTTTAGACTTTGTAGTTCTAGACCACCGGCATTACATGATTTAGTGGCTCAATAGTGTCATAATTTGATATCATGGAGCAAACACTGTTATTAAAATTTCATTTGTTTTGTCATATCTGTAATCATATGAGCCTCTTGCAATTTTTTTCATTTGTTTTGACTCCATTACTGGGCATTTTTGCATTCGATTTTCTCTTACAGTTCCTGTTGCTTTTATTTTTTTTCTTTTTAGGTATACCATTAGTGGATAGGTTGTAAAATAATTATCAAAAAAGATTTAATTTCTAGATGGGTCAGAAAGATTTTTCAAAAGATCAAGTACTACTTTATCTCCAAGTGGTATTCCTTTAGTATCTTCCGTATCATTTTTTTCTTTTCACAATAAAGCAGTACAACTAGAAATCATCCAGTTTTTATATCCAAATCTCACTGGTTTCCCTCTGATGAATTGTTTGGCTGGGTTATGATAAATATTTTACCATGGATTCGTCTATAGATATATTTTTATGAAAACATCCCCATTGATTGAATTTTTCTATCAACTTATCTGCAAGTGGTCTTATTTTGTACATGCGATCTTTAGAATCTCCTATCTTGGCGTTATCGGCTAGATGAAGATACTTTTTGATTTCTAAATATCTATCCCTGCTCAAAGCATTATAAACACAAGAAACTCCCAGGTCGTCATCAAGTGACCAATATAATCTTTCCCGTGGTAATTTGTTATACCCAGTTAGGTATAAAATTGCAAAAAAAGTTCGCATTTCTTGTCGGTCTATTGAAAATGAATGATTATTTTTTTGCCGTGCGTAAATAATTGATTGGTGACAGATGTACTCGATAATTTCATCTAAAAAAAATTTTTCGAAAATTTGCCTTGGAGATAAACTTTTCAGAACTTCTTTAACGGCTTTTATTTCTTCGTCGAATGACATAATTGTTGATGCGGTAGAAGATGGAAGCTTTTAACCACTTGGGTTTTCCAAATCCAGCGTATTCCTGACATAAACCTTCCGAAATTTGATCAGAAGCCCTGAAACAGATGTTTCTATAGTGCCGGATGTTTCCTTCGGAATGTAATTTGGATTCTCTATAATATCATCAACAAGTTCTTCGGTATCTGTCAATTCATCCAAATTTGGTGGGAGAATACACAAGTCAATGTTGTCAACCTGTTCATACTCTTCCAAGGCTTGTTCCAACTTTTGGAAGGCTTTGGAACCATAAAAAGTGTTAGGATCCATAACAAATAAATATTTTCTCCAGACATGTAAAGAAAAAAAAAAAAAAAACAGTTTATATATATTTCTGCCTAACGTCCTCATTTGAGGACGGTAAGTTATAATGTCAGCTAAAAACTACCAAATAAAAAATAAATGAATAATTGTGTATACTTACATTAATATTAGTCTATAGACGCTATGTTTTTGGGAAAAAAAAATTAAAACTATATTTTTTTATTTATCAAACACAATTTTTACCGACCGCCAGCATATATAAAGGAGGTATTGTGATCATACCGATTTTGACATTTCGAGATTTCGATGGATATCCACGAATTGAGGTCCCTACATAACGTTTTGACTATTTTTAGCATGATGTCTGTCGGTCAGTCTGTCTGTCCGTCTGTCTGTCTGTCCGTCTGTCCGTTCGTCTGTCTGTGTACACGTGCAGAGCAAATTCGGCTAAAAGGATTTTTATAAAACTTCATATTTAAGCTTTTGACATCAATGGCACGAGTTGATCAACTTTTAGTAAAAATCGGTTGACTAGAAATGGGAGTTTACTCGTGTCTATTTTAAGATTTTTGCGAATATTTAACCACAGAAAAATATTTAGAAAAAATGTATTTAACAAAAGTTGCTACAAAAGCCATAACTAACAACTTTTATTTGAGACATTTTTTGATAAAACGAAAAAAAAATTGTTTTTTTTTTTTTTTTCGAAATTAATATCTATTTTTTCATACTTATATGTAACTTTTCCATGGTTATGATAATTAATACCTCTGTTAAAAAATATTAGACCAAGTTATTTCTACTCTGCTGCTAGAATGTAGGTATTTTATACAAGTACTTTGTGTAATACCCTTATGTACGTCAATGTGATCAGCTGTTTTCTCGCGCATAATTTATGATACCCTGTGTTTTTCATATGTTGAACGAAGTTTACCGATGACGCGCATACACTTGTCAATACATCAGTCGAGAGTGTTGTGTTCGAAAGAAAGGTTATAACCATTTTTGCTTAATTATGAAGCCAACATAAAGTAAAAAGTATTTTTTTTAAATACTTTTAATCTAATTTAACTATCAAAAGCAAGATCGAAGCTGCGATCATAACCTCACTTTCACTATCAGACACCAATTTACTAACGGTGGCCCATGTTCGCTATTTTGCACTCGGCAAAAGATGGCGCTTAATCGACACATCGTCTGTATAGGTCGCATATACAAATGTCCATTAATGCTAAATGTTACATTCTACGTTGGTAACAGCATTGGCCAACGTTAGACACATCGTCTGAAGGCACATTTTTAATTTAGCCAGCCTAAGTCATTTTATGAATTTTCGAGTGATCCTATTTTCTGACTTATCTCAAATTATTTATAATTGCTCCTTTCCATTTTTGTCTTACTTAAGTTCTAAATTCTAATAAATACACAAACGTTGTCTCTTTATTAAATTAGTATAGTGTTATAGGAGGTACTACCCCAGGAGAAGTTTCCAAGATGACTATCCAGAACAATGTACCCAGGCTAAGCTCACGAGCAGGGTTTCTAGTATGCCGTCTGGGCTTGAAGAGCCTTGCCTTGCTAAAGCGTCTGAAATAGAGGTTCGGTGACACTTTAGGGGTGTTCTGAATGAAAAGCACAATTGAATTTACATATTTATTTAACAAAGTATAAATAAACGTACAGAAGTATATTAAACTAAGCGTTGAGCTTCCTCCGAGACATTCTTCTCCATCGTCGTTACTGGCGGCGGTTGGTGCCACATAGTAGGAACGAGCGGAAGGGGGTACGTTGGAGTTCGCGTCAAGCGAAAGTAACTCCGCGTTAAGCGAGTTTATTGCGGGTCGCGTCAAGCGAACCGTGGTGCGGGTCGCGTTAATCGAGCCGTTGTTGCGAGTCGCGTTAAGCGATTCGAGCCCAGCTTCAAGCGAGCTATCTGACCAGCGAACTGGTAGCTGTCCAGAGTTTAGAGCTACTATTTATACAAATTATTGACGTCATTTGGGGGATTCCCGGATTTCAGCCAATAAGGGTTTAACTCCGCCCATTGATAGGGTCATTTTTGGCAATACCTGCTAAAAATGCGCGGGTTAAGTCAATTAGCGGTTTCAGGTGTCGGCAGGAATCATGCTGTCATAATGATGTGAACAAGCGCGCGGTGCAACCACCGGGCGCCCTAAAACTGTTTGCACAAATGCGCCTTACATGTCAGCGTAGCTTATAATTGGAATTTGGAATTAAACAAATCTTCAAATCTTAAAAGAAAATATTCACCATACGTTATAACAAGTGTCCCATTTCATATTTCTGTAATTTAAAACAATCATTACTGAAGGAATTTATTCATATCCGTGTTGTGACTTGGTCGTATATTTCATTTTTACCAAATGAACTGTTTTCATTTAAGTGATTTTAGAATTATTAGCGAACATGCTAAAATTTGCATATATTTTAAATGGCTTACGAATTAGATTAAGAAATTAAGAATCTGTCTTTTGTGGCACGAAATATCAAAATTTCATAAAAGCCATTTCATATGTTAATACATTGTTTTAATAAAGTTATTAACTTTAACAGTTTGGTATTTGTCTTAACATTTAATACATTTACATAAGAACAAAACGTATTAAAATTTTATTTAGAGAAGAAATTCATATTTTCATTTAATTATTATTTAAAATGAGCTTTTTATAATCTTATTTGATCAGCATAAAGGTATAAACCATTTTAGATTTTTCCGCCTTTCATTAAGTGGTACTGAGAAAGAATGACGAATAAATTCTGGAACCACTACCCGTTATTTTCTAACTACCCGTTGATCACCCACTATTCCCGTTAATTAACCATGGAAGAGGGACGAGCGCTTCCAACTTTTCTTTTTTTCCAATTATGAGTAAGCATGGGAAAAAATATTTACAACTTAATACTAATAAACAGAAATACTCAAAATACCTGACAATTATCCACTACATGTTAAGAGTTAGCGGTTAATTGGTAAATAACAGGTAGCGGATAATCAAAATCAGAACCGGGTAGAACCTTGACGGGTCGGATAGCGGGTACCCTGGTACCCATCGTCATTCCTAGTAGAGTTGGGCGCGTGAATAAAATTTTGTCATGATCACGCACGCTCACGAAGACATATTCAAAATTACACGTACGCTCACGAAATCAAAAATTTAAAATTTCACGGACACGCACGCGTGCATCGTAACTCACGCGTGAATCGTGACTCACGCGTGAATAGTGACACGCGTGAATTTTTTCACGTTAGAATAGCCAACCCACGCCCGTCTCTAAATTTTATTAATAAGAAACGAGTGTTATGTAGGTATATAAAAGAACTATATTTCTTTCATTTTCCTCTTTCCGCGTTACCGGAAATATGAAGATACATCAGAAGGCGAATAGAACATACATACCAACACTTCCAAAATATATTATATGATGATATTTAGAAATAATTAAACATATTAGTTTATAACATTTATGACCAATAAATAACAAGGAAAGACCTGTAAGATCAGCAAATTTAACAAAATTAATTCTTAATAATAAAACTAAATTCTTAAATTCATCCTATTATTATAAGATGAAAGTTATATGACGACTTCAAGAAATTTAAAATATTTTTATTTGTTATTTTTTTTTTTTAATTTGATATGAGCTTCATATGATTTTAAATGTGGCAAATTACCATGGTTAATTTTTACTAATATTTCAAAAAATGCAAAATAAGACGACACGTTACAAAATTATTTTTCAATTGATAAACTGGCAATAAATCTAAATAAATTGTTGTATCTACGATTGTTATATAAACTCTACTATATTTAACTATATAAGTAAGCGTAAAATAGGTCTTTATGGGAAGAGAAAAAATTAAAAAGTTCCGTAACGTAACATTATATCACTCTTGCCATAAGCACAATACAAATGCCAGCGATACATTTTTGGGGTTCTAAACGCGTCTTCCGTGCGAAGAGGCGCCTAACCGAAGATTTTATGTTCATGCGCATATTTCGGATAAGCGGATCTAATATTTTATCCGCATCCGCACGATTTAAATGATAATTTATCTGCAACCGCAGAAAAATCCACGGATTTGCAGGGTTTAATTTATTTTAAGAAAAGGATACTTAAAAGAAAAGATAACTTAAAAAAAAATAATTCCATCGCTTGCATACAATGGTGATATGTTGCTTCGTCGTAGAAGGATATACAAAATCCAGCATAGATAATGATACAAAATAGACAATTCTTTCTTCTTATTCTTTCTATTTTACTAAAATTTAAACTTCGTGAGTCGTGAAACGCCGTGATTGCACGCACGACGTGTCACGACAAATTTTAAATCACGCACAAGCACGCACGAAAGAAAAATATTAATCACGTTCACTCACGATTTTACCGTGAACGGCCGTGTCACGACGTGACACGGAAATTTCACGGCACGCGCCCATCAGTAATTCCTAGTACAGTGGCATACCGAGAGGGGATGGAGTGCTGTCCGCCCGACGTACCATGCAGCATAGGGAAAATAAAATAGGACTTTTTTATATGGTTAAATAGTAAGAAAAAGCACTATTCAAAATTATCATAACCTACTACAAGCTCTACATGAATAATTAAGATTGACCCCAATAACTTGAAAACGGTACACGATAAAAAACCTGTCGATGTAAATTCACCATGAAAAAAGTGCCTGGCGAAAGTGCACACCAAAATCACACCAACGCACACATATTATGAACAAAAATTAAAAACCGGAAAATTTACATTTTCGTTCATATCTAGTAACCTATGTATTTTATTAGGAGAACAAAGACATCGTTAAAATGATCCCTTAATGTGGCAACTTTGGTCTAATTTAAGCAACCTCGTATCACTTGCCGTTCTCGAGATCCCCATGCTTAACAAGTTATTTGGGACACCCTGTATAAACGGCATATTTTTAACAAATCCCATTACGCATTAACATAAATTACTACAAAAAAATGATCGTATTTAAAATTTATGGGCAGATTATATTTTAAAAACAATAATTTCTAATAGAAATCGTTGTAACATTGTTTATATTTTTGTAATAATATTTTGTACACTTTTTATATTTTAAATCCTAAAATTTCGCCCAAAACAGCTCAATTACACTTATTTAAATTAACCTTAAAATGAAAAAGTCATAATTATTTTGTAAATTATAATTTTCAAACAAATTTTATTGTTAAACGTTAATAGAAAATTTTTAGTCATAATCAGAGAGTCAAACCCAAGTTTATTTCATTCCGGTTTACGATTACGTTCCAAGTACGTTTTAGTTTCGGTTTCGTTTCGTCTAAAAATTCTGGTTCGGTTCCTGGTTCCTGGTTCTGGTTCTGATTTAACATCAAATGCCTACCGGTATAAATTTTGGTTTAATTTTATTTACCTATTTCTCTTCTTATTCCTGTTTTTCAATTAAAAAATTGAAAATACAAAAGAAATAGAACTTAAAATAATTTTATTGTCAAAAACCAAATACAATTTAGGAACATAACAATGAAATACAAAAATATATGGCACGTAAAAAAATAAAATTCTGGCAAATAAGAAGGAAATTACAAAAATAATTAATAAGACACGGGGCCGGATTAAGGGGGTGTCAAGACAGTCAGTTGCCTGGGGCGCCAGATGAAAGGGGTACTGACAATTTTGGTTGAAGACTTATTTTTTGCTCAACAAATATTTTTGACAGCAATGAAAAAATGAAAGTCTTCAACTTAATTTTCAGCGCCCCTAAAAATTTGGGTTCAGCTGGCTAGTAACCTAATTTTTGCGTAATTATGCACATCTGGGGGCGCCACATAAAGAGTCTGCCCTGGGCACGGAAATACTCTAGTCCGAACCTGCTCACACACAGTTCATATAATCACAATTATAGAGAGAAAAACGTTAATAAATAATAATAAATAATATGAACTTTTCTCTTACAAAATTAATAAATAACAGTTCATAGAATCGCAATATGTTATTACCAACCACAAACATTTTGACATTTCGAGATTTCGATGGATCTCCACTAACTGGGGTCCCTACATAACGTTTTGTAAAAAAATCCGGTTTAAAAAATTCCGGTTAATTTCGGTTTTGCGGCTCGGTTCCGGTTCCACTCTTTGGTCATAATACATTATTATTAATAAAAATCAGCTGTGGCCACCACAGAACCGATCGCCATCACAAAGTACTTGTTTAATTTATGCTGCTTTATCAAAAAATGTCTCAAATAAAAGTTGTAAGTTATTGCTTTTAGAGCAACTTTTGTTAAATATTTTTTTTTTTTTCGAAATATTTCTCTGTTGTGAAATATCCGCAAAAATCTTCAAACCGACATGAGTGAACTCCCATTTCTAGTTAATTGATTTTTATCAAAATCAACTCTTACCATTGATGTCAAAAGCTTAAATATGAAGTTTCATAAAAATCCTTTTAGCCGAATTTGCTCTGCACGTGTACACGGACCGACAGACAGACCGGCAGACAGACAGACAGGCAGACAGACAGACAGACAGACAGACCGACCGACATCATGTTTAAAATAATCAAAACGTTATGTAGGGACCTCAATTCGTAGAGATCCATCGAAATCTCGAAATGTCAAAATCGGTATGATCACAATACCTCCCTTATATATGTTGGCGGTCGGTAAAAATGTCCGTATGATATCCGCAACAAAATTAGAGGATACGGATTCCGTTAAGGACGTCTGGGCCATCTCTATTTTTTATTTGTCTTTTGTTCCCAGCGCTATATGAATTATACGCTACTTTTTTAAACTTGAGAGATTTTAACAAACAATTTAATTTAGATTAGACAACTTTACATAAATTATGCGGATTATATTTACCGGTTTATATTTTAATGTCAGATCCCAGATCTTACCATCTCGCCTTGCAGTACTTTTAATATCCATCAGTGTTACTTAATCTTATATATGCAATACAAATATAAATGTTGAAATTGAAGGATTTGAAATTAAGAAAAAAGTAGATCTTTCCTTCAAATTTTTTTAAAATTTTTATATTATATGTACATTTCGTTCACCACGTGAACATTATCAATATACTAAATATTACAAAACTATTACAATATTTATACATAGTTAGGTAAGATCAGTGGTAAGTCAGTTCTTCATTTCTATTGCCTCTAACATGTTAGAGGCAATAGGCAATCCCCATAGAAATGAAGAAAAATTCCAAAATTCTAATTAACACCGACTTAAGTCCTTTACAAAACCCGCTTTTAGAGATAATCCCAACAACCTAATTATAAAAATTCCCCAATTCATAACCATTAACTACAATAATCGTAAATGTTCAAATACCATAATTCACCCCCATTCACACCACTGATCTTACCTAACTATGTATAAATATTGTAATAGTTTTGTAATATTTAGTCTATTGATAATGTTCACGTGGTAAAAGAAATGTACATCTAGGATAAAAATTTAAAAAAATTTGAAGGAAAGATCTACTTTTTTCTTAATATATATGCAATGTTAAAATAACTTGAATTTCTGTCTGACACTTGACAAACATACATCCATTATGGACACAGTATAAACGTAATTTCCATTTTAAATATCTTGACACTAACTTACATAATAGCGTGCTGCATATTTCTTGTTAATGCTTGAGGTTATTTTTCCAAACAGTGTTGATTTGCTTTTGTTTGTTAACTTAAGCGGAATCAGGTTGCCATGTCAGGATTGCTTTGTATCCTACAGGAACAGCTAATTAAAGCTATGTCAAAGATTAAGATGAATTACTTGAACATGATACTATTTTTGAAATATTGTTCAGGATATTGTTTTTCTATAAAGGCAAAATTTAAGAAAATCGTTAAAGTGAATAATATTTTCTTGGATAATTGCTTCTATTTCAGGACAAATATTTTGCTTCATGTCTTTAAAATCTCAAACAATACTAAATAGACTTACTATGGCTCTTTGTTTTCTTGAAATATATTCTTTTCTTTCTTCTTTCTTCCTTCTGAGGCATAGGTTTATTTAATTTTCCGCGTTTAATCCAGTTTCTAAACTATCGCTCCACTTTCTCCTCGATCTATCTACACTTCTCCTCCTCATTTATCTTTTCTAATTTCTTCTAGTCTTTGATTATCCATTCTATTGATATTGTCACGTGGGTGATTTTATGGAAAACAATTCCTGTTTTTAACAACAACGTTTATTAAATAGTTGTAAGTTTTAATAACATTTTTTAATAGAATTTTTCATGAGAGTTTGGGAAGTTTCCTGTCTGGGCTGGGATTGTCTTGAACCTGCTTCCGGACGGTGATTGGCCATCTGAGAGTCGAGGAGCCTGGTGAAGTGTCCTCTCGCTCACATGGGGACTGTTGTCTGATCTACCTGAAAATAGTCGTATATGGAGTCAGACTCGTGGTTGTCACCGTGGTTGAATAGAAGATCGTGTAGGAGTTGGCTAGGTTTCTCTGTTTGGCTTCCATACGATATCAATTTAATTATACCTCCGATTAACCTAGTTTCGCTATTCATCCGTCATGAAAAAAATTACTTAAATACGAAAATGCAGCGTATGCAATACCTAATTAAGTTATGTCTATGTAGACGCTGATAAATTGTTTTCTTAATCAAATATCTGTATGTCACAATCAGGGTCGCGCGAAAAAAAACTTGACTTTGGCGCCCCTCCTAACCTAAAATCCCCCTCCTAACCCCCGAACCGCCCAACGTAGTGACGATATTCGCGCCACATATATTAGGCACACGGGGCTGGTGCCCCCTTCGCACCCCCTTTCGTACGGCGCTGATCACAATGTCTAGGTGTCGCAGCGCTAGCCTAAAGTTATCTTTGTGACAATATTTCATTTGATTAATATTTTCTTTGTACCTATTCATTTATATTTTTAATATTCCATTCTAATTTAATATTCCTGTTTTTATTTTATTTTTCTACATTTTTCCAAATATGAGGCCTAAAAATAAAAAAAAAAAAATTAAAAAACAGATATAGCCTTAAATTTTATTATTATAGATATTATATAAGAAGTAAATATTAGTTTATAAAGACAATTTAAAAAAGGGGGCAGTATAAGTATAAGTACACCAATTATAACAAAATTTAAAAGAAAAAAATTCTTCTAAATTTTTAAAATTTTGGCCAAACATTTTTTGACTCCTATTTTATCCAAAATATAGCTTTAAGCTAATGTTGGGGTGAAATTATGACAAAATATTAATAAAAATCAGCTGTGGCCACCACAGGGCCGACCGCCAAAGTACTTCCATAAAATACATTCTAGCAGCAGAGTAGAAATAACTTGGTCTAATATTTTCTAACAGAGATATTATTTATCATGACCATGGAAACGTTACGTAAGTATGGAAAAATAGATATTTATAGATATGAAAAATTTCGACATATTTTTCAAGAATTTTTCGTTTTATCGAAAAATGTCTCAAATAAAAGTTGTTAGTTATTATATTTACAGTAACTTTTGTTTAACAAATTTTTTCTAAATATTTTTCTGTTGCTAAATATTCGCAAAAATATTAAAATCAACACGAGTAAACTCCTATTTCTAGTCAACCGATTTTTACCAAAAGATATTCAACTCGTGCTATTGATGTCAAAAGCTTAAATATGAAGTTTCATAAAAATTCTTTTAGCCGAATTTGCTCTGCACGTGTACATAGACAGACAGAAAGACAGACAGACAGAAAGACAGACAGACAGAAAGACAGACAGACAGACAGAAAGACAGACAGACAGACAGACAGACAGACAGACAGACAGACAGACAGACAGACAGACAGACAGACAGACAGACGTACAGGCGGACAGACAGACAGACAGACAGACAGACAGACAGACAGACAGACAGACAGACAGACAGACGTACAGGCGGACAGACAGACCGACAGAAATCATGCTAAAAATAGTCAAAATGTTATTTAGGGACCTCAATCCGTGGAGATCCATCGAAATCTCGATGTGTCAATACCTCTCTTATATATGTTGGCGGTCGGTAAAAATTCATGCTTTCTTAGTTTTTAAGTTAGAGGCGATTTGGGTAAGCTTTTTGCCTATAACTCCAAAACTTTTGCCCGAACTTCAATATAGACCAAATTTTGTTGATCCATGACCAAAAATACTATTTACCAATTTTCAATAAAATCGGAGACATTTTTTCTCTTAAAAATCATGATATTTTTAAGGTCTATCGCTCACGATTATTTCGATTTTTGGCCATTTTTAAACATATTGGATTACTTGGATTATTTGTATATATGTATATAGAATATAAATTAAATTTTCAATTTTTTTTTTCTTTCAAAATTTGGTAACAGGTCAATTAGGCACTTAAGATTTCCAAAATTTCAACCGCAAGTCTTTATCGTATTTCGTTTTTGAGACACGTCCATGCGAAGCTGAAAATCGTGCTTTTTTTAATTCACAATTTTCACAAATAATGTAATTTATACCATTAAAAAAAGTGTCGTAATCTTAAAACGCGTTAAACGATTAAAACCCCAAATTTTTTCTAGCCTAAATAAACTACCTAAATGAAAAAATGCATAGAAATAAAAGAACTTTTTATTATATATTATTTTCTTCATATATGATTTTGCTGTTAATGAAGATAAAAGTTGATTATAGTTTTAGGTTGTCACCTCGTAACTCCCCAAATTTCATCTAAATGAAAGAAATCATTCAACAAAAGAGGTTTTTTTGATATATATTTTTTTGTTATATATCTTAAGTTTTTTAACAGTTTTAACTCCGAAATACCCCCCTAGAATAAAAATTTTGAGATACCTTATAGCCTATGTTCGAATCCGGGTTTCACTCTATCATCATACGAAATTACGTGAAAATATGTGCAGCCGTTTTTGTGTGAATCTCGAACAGACACAAAGACAGACATACAAAAATTGATTTTTTTGTGGATATTATGTTACAATCATATAAACGTATAGAAACCAAATATTAGACTAAAAAAATAAACCAACAGATATAGCCTCCAATTTTATTACTAAAGATTATATTATAAACATTTTTACAGATAAACCAACCATTGTGAAGACTAATATTTTAATAAGAAGCATGGGACCAGTTTCCGAATTAGATATGGTAAGTTATTATAAATCCTTAGATTACATTTCTATAACTTAAAATAGTTACATATTTGTAACCAAGTTATAAGTTTAGTAAATAAACAAAATTTCGCATAATCAAACCATGTTGTTGTCAAAATCACACTGTTTTAAAGGTACGTGTAGAGACCAAAACATACGGTAAATTTACGAATAACAAAAAATGTATTAAAATAAAATACATATTATGCATCATTTTCATGGTAGTGTCAAAAGCGCGACAGGGTGAGAGGGGTGGTGTTATATTTACAAGTTCGAAATTCATGGTGGGGTTGGAGGCGTGATAAGTTCGCGTTTTCGATTTTGACAACATTTGTATCTAACCCAAATCTAACCTAAAAGTTTATACAAGTGTGTGGAGTAAACGGTTATTCAATTTCATTAATTATGTCGTCAGATCGAAGGAGACGTCTAGCTCTTTTTTATGCTTATTTAGACTTATTGCGATATGAAGAACAGATATGGTGGGTACGTCCCGTATATACATAGAAACAGAAAGCAACAGGAAGATTATTTTAACTTGTTGCAAGAAATGAGACACAAAAAACACAGACAGTTACTTCAATTACAAGAAAAGAATTTAATACACAATCTTTTTTATTTGACATCACAGTTTAGAATGAAGATTCTGTTGGCCCCTGCTTGGGGGTGTATTATTAGAATACCCACTATAGGACATTTCTGCAGACCAGATATTTGAAACCGAATCCATAATAATAAACTTTATGACTGCCGACAACATTGTAAAAGTCGCTATTTCGCTACATCAATTTACGTTTTTTTAATTGTTTTTTAGTAAATTAATATAAGTGTCTCGCTAAAAATCTCACTATTCCGAAAAAATATATCTGTTTCTATGGTTTCGACGGTGCGGCCAGCGCTAGAGTTGAAATTTCTGAACTTGCGACACTGCGCTTGTAAGACCGCGCAGTCGACACCATGGTACGGGTTTTTTCAAAATAGAGCGATCCTATTGGTTGAATTTCCTGTTCCACGCTTCCAACACCAGAATGAAAATGATACATTACAATCACCCTCAAAATACCCCCTTGGTCCAAAAACTTATTCCAGCGTTCCTGCTACTTCTCAAAACAGTACGGGCAATCTTTTTTGTCGTGTCATCTATCTTAGAAAAGAACGAGAAGTCGTAGGATGCATTATATTGTGGCCGCGGACACTGTAATTAAAAATAAAAATATTTAGGACACATCAACAGCATGGTATTAATGTCCGCCGCGTGTTTGATACCAATTATTAATATTACATTAAATTTACAGTTAGGTTTTTAAAATATATACATTTATCGATATATAACTATATAGTTTGCAAACAAAATTTGAATGTCAATTTTAATATTACAGTTAAATAGAATCGCTGACTTTGCTCTCCTCTATGAATTTTAGTAAGTTGTTTATCGGGGTTGTCGCTTAGATCCTTGCTCTTCTTTCCTCCTCATATTTTGAACATTCGGTAATGATGTGCTTTACTGTAATTTTTGTGTTGAAATTCTGGCAACTGTCTGTAGTCGTCCTGTCAAAGATATGTTGGTGTTTGACTCGGCTATGTCTAGAGCCCTGCAAATCCGCGGATATCCGCCATTTTTTTGCGGATACGGATAAATTATCATTTAAATCGTGTGGATGCGGATCGGATGCGGATTATATATCATATCCGCTTATCCGCAATATCCGCATGAACATAAAATCTTCGGGTGGACGCCTCTTCCTACGGAAGACGAATTTAGAACCCCAAAAATGTATCGCTGGCATTTGCATTGTGTTTATGGCAAGAATGAAATAATAATACGTTAGGACACTTTTTACTTTTTTTACTCTTCCCATAAAGACCTACTTTACGCTTACTTAAATAGTTAAATATAGTAGAGTTTACAACAATTTCTTTGGATTTATTACGATTATTAATTTAAAAATAATTATGTATCGCATTATTTTGCATTTTTGGAAATATTAGTAAAAATTAACCATGGTAATTTGCCACATTTAAAAACATAGAAGCTCATATCAAATTAAAAAAATAAAAATATCTTAAAATTCTTGAGATCGTCATATAACTTTCATCTTTTAATAATAGGATGAATTTAAGAATTTACTTTTATTATTAAGAAGTTATTTTATTAAATTTGCTGATATTATAGGACTTTTCTTGTTATTTATTGGTCATAAATGTGATAAAATAATCTGTTCAATTATTTCTAAATATCGCTGCTCTAAAATAATAGTGAGATATCTTAAAAAACTAAGTTTCTGACATATTGCTGTTTAAAGTTTTACATTTTATATAAACTTGGTTTAAGGGTCAAATAATTGTAATTTCCATCTTTATTTTTTAATCTATATAATCTCAGTACGACGTTAGATAGAAAACATATTTTTGGACCATGTAATATTAATGTGAATAATTTTAAAAATTTTAGCAGTGTTTTAATACAGCTATATGTCAAATAAGGCGAAACATGTTAGATATTTCCAAATAGACAGCAAATCCTGTGCGGATTGTGCGGATATTTTTGCGGATGCGGATTTTATATTCACAAAGGCTGCGGATGCGGATCCTGTCCATGCGGATGCGGGTTGGATGCGGATACAGAAAAATGTATCCGCGCAGGGCTCTAGCTATGTCCTATTCTCAGTCTGGTGACCATGATCTGTTACCTTCCGGTTCTTCTTCGAAGATTCTCCATGATCTAACTGTATTTTTAATTTCTCTAAGTTTATTATCTGTGATAGGGGCTGCCAAGTTTCTAGGTTCCTCTCGATTAACATATTTTTCCAATCATATTCCATCATTATGATAGCACCGTCCAATTGTTCTAATGTGGCGGCTTCTTTCGCATTTCTGTCAGCCATTTCATGTAATTTTTCATCAGCAAAAATTTGCCGAATTGGAAGTGAGAAGGAACAGTGAACATATTTTCGCGGTACAGAGTGAAACTGTTATTCCGTAATCATTTAGTACGCCTTTCTAAAATTCAAAATGAATACTTTAACGACAATACTTAAAGTTAATTGACATAAAAAAAAAAAAAAAACTTAAATTTCTTTGTCCCACGAGGGGTTTATCTAAAGATCAGAAGAAAAAATAATAATTAATTATACCTACATCGATGTTAACCAGAATAGTTCAATATGAATTTTTGAACATTATTATAGTATTTCGAAAGATATAGTTTTTATATTTTTGAAAAACAAAATTGTTTTTTAATTTCATATAGGGTATTAACTTATGGTCGTTAGTACAAATATTAACAGACAATAAATGATTTTTAAAATATGTTTTCATTACAGAAAAAAAAAAAAATGTCAGAAGCATTCAACGTACGACATGCGGTTATCCGCCACTTATACCTGCGAAATCCTGAAACATATAAAAACTCACACTTAATTTTTTATCTACAGCTGACTCACAACCACCTCGAAATCGCTCAAACCATTTGTCTTAAGGATTACTGCAGTATCACTTTGAACAAGCGCAATGTAATTTTTCTCGACGGGACTACATCGTTGAATTCAGAATAAAATTCTTATTCAAGTGAACGAAAAAAAAAAAAAAAAATGTGTGTTCCTATTTAAAATAGGAATGTTTCACATTTTGAGAATTATTGGACGAAAAAACTGTTTGGCTCATTGATATTCTCTTATAAAATGAAATTTTTTGACAAATTTAACCAACCTCATAGCTTTTATAGTTTTTGGGAATTTTTACATTTGTAAATTATTTGTAATCTAAATATGCATGCATTATTCCAAACGATCAACATCATATCTGCATTTTAATACAGCCTTGCTTTAAACAATTACCATCATAAAGTACATTAATGTTTCGATTATGAAGACTTGAGAATGCGGTTATAAACTCATTGAATTTAATCATAATTTTGAAAATGTTTAGGAATATTCTATGGACTGCTACTTCAGACAATATTGGCGGGATCAACGTTTGTCGTTTTTCGGTCCTATCAAAGATCTCTCCCTGTCCATAAAGATGCTGGAACGAATCTGGAGACCCGACACTTATTTCTATAACGGAAAAAACTCCTACGTTCACACCATCACAGTTCCTAATAAATTGCTTCGGATCAGCCAACATGGAGATATTTTATACTCCATGAGGTAAGTATTTAAATGTAGCTAGATTTTTTTGTCAGAGTATATGTCACAATATATGTGTCTCTTGCCAAAATTTATTATTGAAGTTGTCTCAAAGGTATTGATATATTTGTAAATTTAATAAAATAGAACATAACATACAGTGGAAAATATTAAACGCCACTTTTTAGTGACTTAGCTATTGGGAGAGTTATGGCGTGAAAACTCCAAAAATTTTAAATTTAAATAACTCTCTTATTATTGACTTCTCAGCAAAAAATATAAAACAAATATTGTTTAAAATTAAAACACTATCTTTTATCTTAATGCATTTTTTTGAATAGATAAATATTTGGAGAGTTATGGCGGGAAAACTCAAAAAAATGTAAATTTATATAACTCCCTTATTGTTTACTTAACAATAAAAAATAGGAAACGAATATTGTTTAAAATAAAAGACAATTTTTTTATCGAAATACATTTTTTTGTTTGGATAAATATTTGGAGAGTTATGGCGTGAAAACTCCAAAAATTTCAAATTTAAATAATTCCCCTATTATTGGATAAACAGCAAAAAATGTGAAACGAACATTGTTTTAAAAAAATGACAAATCTTTTATCTAAATACATTTTTTATTTTAATTTTAAAATAAAAAATGTATTTTATACAATTTTAAATTTAAATAACTCCCTTATTATTTACTTAACAGCAAAAAATTTAAAACAAATATTGTTTAAATTAAAAATGCATATCTTTTATCTAAATACATTTTTTTGATTGAATAAATATTTGGAGAGTTATGGCGGGAAAACTAAAAAAAATTAAAATTTCAATAGCTCCCTTATTATTAACTTAACAGCAAAACGAATATTGTTTAAAATAAAAAGACAAACCTTTCATCTAAATACATTTTTTGATTGGATAAATATTTGGAGAGTTATGGCGTGAAAACTCTAAAAATTTTAAATTTAAATAACTCCCTTATTATTGATTTAACAGCAAAAAATATAAAACGAATATTGTTTAAAATAAAAAGACAAATATTTTATCTAAATACATTTTTTTGCTTGGATAAATATATGGAGAGTTATGGCGGGAAAACTCCAAAAAATTTAAATTTATATAACTCCCTTATTGTTTACTTAACAATAAAAAATAGGAAACGAATATTGTTTAAAATAAAAGACAAATTTTTTATCTAAATACATTTTTTTGTTTGGATAAATATTTGGAGAGTTATGGCGTGAAAAATCCAAAAATTTCAAATTTAAATAATTCCCCTATTATTGGATAAACAGCAAAAAATGTGAAACGAACATTGTTTTAAAAAAATGACAAATCTTTTATCTAACTACATTTTTTATTTTAATTTTAAAATAAAAAATGTATTTTATACAATTTTAAATTTAAATAACTCCCTTATTATTTACTTAACAGCAAAAAATTTAAAACAAATATTGTTTAAATTAAAAATGCATATCTTTTATCTAAATACATTTTTTTGATTGAATAAATATTTGGAGAGTTATGGCAGGAAAACTAAAAAAAATTAAAATTTCAATAGCTCCCTTATTATTAACTTAACAGCAAAACGAATATTGTTTAAAATAAAAAGACAAACCTTTCATCTAAATACATTTTTTGATTGGATAAATATTTGGAGAGTTATGGCGTGAAAACTCTAAAAATTTTTAATTTAAATAACTCCCTTATTATTGATTTAACAGCAAAAAATATAAAACGAATATTGTTTAAAATAAAAAGACAAATATTTTATCTAAATACATTTTTTTGCTTGGATAAATATATGGAGAGTTATGGCGGGAAAACTCCAAAAATTTCAAATTTAAATAACTCTCTTATTATTGGCTAAACAGCAAAAAATGTGAAACGAACATTGTTTTAAAAAAATGACAACTCTTTTATCTAAATACATTTTTTTGATTGGATAAATATTTGAAGAGTTATGGCGGGAAAAATTTAAAATTTAAAGAACTTCCCTATTATTGACTTAACAGAAGTGTATTTGCGCAAATGACGTCACTAACAGCCATAATTTTTTTATTTTCATTAATTTTTAAAACAGATGATCAAAATATACAATGATATAAACAATAAACATTATGTTTACTAATTTAGTTAACTTTATGCACACGAGAGTAAGATAATAATCCTACGTCGAATACCAATAAGGAAAACATCCACTAGCGACAGCTGCGTCACAATGACGTAAATTTTAAAATGTAAAAGTATATGTAAAAATATATTTTTTGTCGAAATCGTACCGAAATTTACAAAATAAAATATGCCAATGTGTATAAAAACAGCTTAATAAAAAAAAAGTCTGCATGTCTATTGCATTATTTGCAAATGGACAAATAGTCCATTTTAATTGAGTTTACTGTAGTATACATATGACTTTAAATATTATAAATAATAATTCATGGTAATCTATTTATATACATTGATAACTGTCATACTATTTTTATTGATGTATGACGTCATTTCTCTTTGTCCTAATTTAATATTTAATCAGTCTTAATAGATGACATTACAGCAATTAAAAATGTTTACATTGTTTAGTGTTTTGTTCAGTGTAGAAATAGAAACTATGTACATATAAATTATACATATTCTGTTTAATAAAATTCTTAATAATAATAAATAAAATAAGGATCGGCAGCCCTTTTCACCTCAGGTCAAATTTTGCAATTTTTATGTTCCTTGTTTAACCCGTTTTTTTCCCCTGAAAAAAACGCAAAAAAATCATTATTTTTTTGTTATTAATTGATATATATGTATGAGAATGTAAATACATGATTTCTGATAGTCAAAATAGTCAAAAATATTGTCAAAATCATTATTTTGTTATTTTTTATTCACAACTATTATAAATGCATATTTCAGTAGAAATTGAAATATAATACCTAATGAAGTTAAGAGTAATTAAGAAAAATTACTGAAATAAAATAGTCAAAAAACAATATTTTTATTTCATAATGGAATTATAATGAGTAATAAATTTAAACAAATATTTCGGTATGATATATTTTGAAACAAGGTACTGGACATAACCCGACATTACATGGCTGGCAGTAATAGCGAGTTTCTTTCCTCTTCTTTTTCTCTTTGCTGTCTTTGAGTGATTTCCTAACGTCTCAGATACCTTGTCGCATATTTCTAGCATTGTCCGAGCCGCACTAGTTGGTAAATCATAAAGTAACGTAGATACTCTTTGACCCACATATAGGAAAAATACTGAGAGTTCAAAAAAACACATCTCGAGATAAATATAAACAAATATATATGTATTTAATAAAAAAAATATATGTATATATTTTTTTAATTTTGAGTGGCATACTAAATGAAACTTCTTACTGGGTGGAAAATTTATTATGTGGTATCAAAACAGTGGCGGATCTAGCTTTTTGGGGCAATACCAAGGGGCCCTACACATGTTTCAATCAAAAAAATTTAAAAATAAAAGACAGTATTAAAGTTTAATTATTATTTATTACATTTTTATTAAATATATGTATTAAGAAGTACAAACAAGAATATTGAAGTACAATCACAATCAGGTTCAATGTTGATTTTTAATAAATATTGGTTTTGTGTTTTTAATTTTTTTGTGTTGTTTTTTTAAGAAATATTTTTGTTTTGATCTTTTCTCTTATAAGCCGTGCTTGGTATAGAATATAATAGGTATATGTCCGAGAGTCTATTAGCCCGTATGTAGATCCGCCACTGCATCAAAAGAAAAAAAGACGTAGAAATTCGTTTCTTTTAACACGATTATAGCAAAAAAATGTGCTGAAAAAGTTCTTGTCCCGTACCCTTTTACCAAAAAGGGTTAAACTAAAGACCTGAAAAAAATGTAGGTAGTGTACATTGATCTGAGCCGGAAACGTACCAGAGGAATTTTTGAAAAATAAGACAGTTTTTGTGTTTTTACAAAATTATTATTTTTTTTTTAATTCATGGCTAAATTATGTTATGGAATTTTTGTATTTATAGCTAAGACACGCACTATGTGTCTTTTTTTGAAATTAAAAATGTAAAAAGAATAATATTTTTTAAATAGTTCAATTCAATTCAATTTGCGAACCGAAAATAGTTGCGAACCGAGTTAGACACCAAACCACACTACACTCAACACTTCAGTTCAGTTAGGAGTTCAGAAGTGTACAGTTATTTTATAATACTATTATACGCTGTGAATTAACCTATTTTTTGAATTACATTAGATATTTGTTTTTAAAGTATCAAAGAGGAATAAATCATTTGTAGTAATAAAATAGTTATAAATCAAATAACACATTGTTAATAGTGAGAAATACGTTTCAGAACTTGAAAAAAATTAAGCCTTTTATCAATATATTTCTTATTAATCTAATGAAGACTTGAATACGAAGCAAATGCAGGAAAAAAAAAACTGGAATTTTTGTCAACTAACGAAGAAAAGTGATTATCAAAAAACTGTTGATTTTGATGAGATTAATAGAACAAATATTCCTAGACATCCAGTATTATGTTGGCTTCTTATACTTAAATACCACTTAAATACCTACAAAATCCTGAAATGTGTGAAAATTCACACTTCACATAAAAAAATTTAAATCACGGTATCTCTAATCAAATTATTTGGACATGCTCCAAATATTTACGTCAAATTCTAATCAGAATTTTGTAATTATTGCTTAATAATATTTTCTACACTGCAAAAACGGTCTGTACAGGTGAAAGGCGCAGATTAGATTAAACGTAAAGATTGCATTGTACATTCGTAAAAACTTTCATGTCTCTCCGAAGAACTGAACTGTAGTATCTATCCACTCAGCTGTCTTATGGGAAGATTTATATTTCTGCAATTGCAACACAAATTACAATGTGATTCTAAGAATGAATCCATTTGCATTTTAATTCTTATTTCAATGAAGAAAGGTTTTCAAATAAGATCGTGTCAAATTGTCTTTGAATTTTATCTTATCAAATCCTATTTAAATTTAATGATTCAATTTTATTCGCCAACACGATTTCTAAGAAAAAACATAAACAGAATAGATACACAGATTAATGGTATCTCAATATTTTTCCAACAGCATTCAAGATTGCAGTCTGAATTTGATGAGACAAATATTAAGTGGAATTGAATTATAAATTGCATTTTCAGAATGATAAGCATCTCAACGAGAAGCTCCTTCTGGACGTCCTTTATTTAGAAAACTTAACATATTAAAGACTGAATGAAGCATTTTCAGCAAAAAGGAATATTTCCTTGAAATTATCTTTATAAAAAATTGATGTAAAGTGTGAATATTCACACATTTCAGGGTTTCGCAGGTATATAATAAGTGAAGGCGGTATGCTGAGTGTGTAGGACAAATTTTACTTTGTAGTAATCACGGCAAAATGAACGATATTTTTAAAATAATTTATCGTCTGTTAATCATATAATAAGATAATTATTAAATTTACGCTCTTAAAAATTAAATACAACATTTGTCAAAATATAACTAGAATTTTGACAAAATAATTTCAACATAATAAAAATGCAAAAAAAAAAAACAGAAAAAATAAAATTCACTCCGTACTCGAACTCGAAACCCTTCGTTTACCAGCGAGTTTTAGCTTACGACACCAGTGCTCTAACCAATAACGCTATCGTACGCCTTGCATGTGAGTGTCTTACATTGGTATAACTTTTGTACTTTGTGAACCAAAAACCACAAAAAATGCGTTTTTTTCCGAAAACATAATCTGATCAAAAATTCCTGTTGTACTATTTCGGTTCACACCAATATACATTACTTAGAATTTTTTTAGATTTTTAGTTTAAACCATCTGGGCTACAGGGTGTGGGACAAAATTTTTTTTGCACAATTTTGGCAAAAATCGCGTCAAAATAATTTATTTTGCAAAAATGTAAATTTGATCGTTAATCCACGTACTAAGGGCTTTCCTTTGATACCCTACTCATAATTTAAAAAAAATATTTTTGTTTTCGAAGAGCACATATTTGTTTATATTTTTAGGGGGGTATGTTTTTTAGATGTTTTAGTATTTTTCCTATGTGCGGGTCAAAGAGTTGTATAAGCATGCCAAATTTCAACTCTCTAGGTTTAGCCGTTTGGCTACAATTTTTACCGAACAGACAGACAGACAGACAGACGACAAAATGACGGTATAAGGGTTTTTTGGTCATACCTACAAAACCCTAAAAACGACATACTTTTCCTAGTTTCTGTGGAATAAAAAACCCAGGTATCCACCAGGGAGTATATCTAATTGTCTGCATGAGCACAAACGAGCAATCAACCATTTAAGATCTAAAATATAACATTCAGTTGGAAATTGAAGCAGTAATTAAAAAAACTTCACGCGGCTACTAGGCCTAGTACCCTGTTCACTAGCCTAATGCTAACCCGGCATTACTCTTGAGCTATATGTAGCTCGGAGCATGATAAAAATAAAAATAATTCACTTTTAAGTCGTACCTATTTGAAAGTATAACTTGAAAGTGATATATTTCTATTTTTATTATACTCCGAGCTAGAGATAGCTCAAGAGTAGGGTTAAGAAAGTGTTTAAACCAAAAGGAAAGGCACTTTGAACACTAGTTAATAAAAACACCTTACTTTCAATTCATTACAGAGAGTACAATTATTTGTAAACCGTAAAAGATATAAAAAAAATGTTTAAGTAAAAGTTGTTTCTTTTCAAAATCTCTATCCAAAAATACTCAATACTACATGCGTTCCCATTTAAAAAATCAATATTGTCCTTGATATCCTAGGTGCCTTTGGCATAAGCTAATAATCTACATATTCCTCATAATTTACTCAACAAACGTTTGGCATAAAGTTTCTGTGTGCTCTGTGCTGCACGAAGATCGTTCGGCAAATATCGTGCAGTACAGTTTGTGTTGCACAGTCCTCACAAGTTCAGATCGTGCGGCAATCTGTGCAGTAGTGTTTTTCGCGGTAAAAATACAAGTTATTATTTCTACAAAACAATATGAGTGAAAACAATCAAGATATCAGTGTTTATGCAGCGTTTGCAAAATAATTAGTACAGACTCAAAATTTTCTGGGTACAAGCGGAAATGTACTTTAAATTGATTTGTAATCATGTTTGGAACAGTACTCTTTGCATATTCAAACACTTTTTCCAAATTATTTTCTGATTTGGAAAATTCTTCTGAATTGTCTTCCTCGTCAACTAAAATGTCTTTTTTATTACTTTAAAGCATCCCAAAACCTTCATGCATCATTTTTATATTATCGTACAAAACAAGTAGCAGGAGACAGACTTCATGTAATCAAACACACATAATTTATTTGTTTCCAAAAAAAGGTTATAATAACAAGAATAAATACACAATCTGAACAAAGCGTTCGACTTTCTTGCATAGTGTGCACAGTGGTCACGTGACAAAAAACTTACACGACACAGAGTGAACATTGCACAGTTATGTCGAACGCACCTCCTGTACTTTTGTTTCGAAAATTTTTTAATACTACCATTCAAATCCTTGGGTAAACATCATCAGAATTTTTCCCCAACTTGCGCACACGCTCGTTTTCGAGATAAATTGCGTTCCCTTTATCTTGATACACCCTGTAACGACTGATATTTCTTTTATTTTTTTTTAATTTTCAGATTAACAATCAAAGCAAAATGTCCGATGGAGTTACGTAATTTCCCAATGGACAGGCAGTCATGTCCGCTTATACTGGGCAGCTGTAAGTATACAACCTTAAAATACACTATTTATCTGAATCTAAGAATAGATTTCTTATTTCAAACACACTTTTATTGCTTATTATAAAAGATATTTTAAACGAAGTTCATTTTAAGATACACGTTAAATTTGTTCTACTTTTATACAAATTCCATTTGAATTAACACTGTTAATAACTTTTAACTCCTTTAACCTACGGTAACGTGGAATGTTTAGAGATGGTTCTGCTTAGCTTATAGTCAGAGGAAATGAAAGAATGAAAAATAGTTGAAACATGGATTCTTACATAAACTCGCTTTGAACAATTGCCAATTTCAGTGGCGTAAATACTGCCCTACTGTCGAAGGGGCCTCCTTGTATGTTAAAATTTTTCATACATATATGTATTAATAAACAAAGATAAGTTGTAATATGAGATAGTTCTGACATTTTTCAATGCAAACGATTTAATTAGTTCATAATAAGTTCTTGTATAAAACCTGTAGATGATTATTTGAATTATTAAATCTTGTTATTTTCACATTCACGTTAGAGATGGGCACGTGAGCGATTATTGTGTTACAATCACGCCCGCTCACAAGAAGGAAATGTTAACTTAAGCTCGCTCACGCACGCTGCATAAATAAAATTTCACGTCACGTACGCTCACGACTGTAACATTTCAAATCACGCGTAGGCACGCTAGTGTCAGTAAATCCGCCCCCTGGTGTCGTTATCCATAATTTGCGCACCTCTGATCTAGGCTACTATATTTAAAAAAACTTAATATAATGAACAAATTAACTGAAAGGTGACCAGTACTGAGATTATGTATGCAATTTGTCTTTTTAAAATTTCATATTTTTTTTCATAATCACTCGAGTCGAGACGTGACCCACTAAAATGCACGGCCCGCGCCCACCTCTAATTCACATGTCAAGCAATTTTGTAATGAACAGTAAATATACAACTATTTTGGCAAAACGATAAGTGTCAAATAGTAGTAATAAATTATACGATACGATAATAGGCAAGTCTGTAGCTGCAAACGTTAAATCGTTTGTACTTGCCATTTGACCGCTAAGCAAGGGCACGGGCATTAGTTCGATTCCTGCTTATGTCAAATAATTTGTGGAAAAATAATTATAAAAATGACAGGTTTTGCTTAGCCGTTCGCAACCAGCTATAAACTGTAGGTGCCTTTCTGTGGACGCTAAGAAATGAACGTAATACTGACCATATTACGCCTGAATGTAAATAAATTGAAAATATGGTCATGAAACCTGGAAACAGGAGGCCTAGGCTCACCTCGAGCTATCGCGCCAATGATGATACGATAATAGGTCTGTTCGTAAAGCCATTTCCGAAGGATTATTATCATCAGACCGAGGCGCAATTTCGACACACTTCTACGAACTTTGCGTCTGATGGTAATAAACCGCTGGAATTACTCTACGAATAGACCTGATATAAGACAACGCCGCCACAGATCACTCTGGTAGCAATTACAATATTCGTTACACCAACTTGCATTAAATTCATTACTCAGGTTCTATTCATCCAAAAATCTTACTTAATATTAGATTATATTCAGTTTTTAAAAAATTTAGCTGTTTTAGGATTAAGTAACTGAGATCAAAGTTTAAATAAAAAAAATCAGAAACTTCCCATTTATACAGTTTTGTTATCATATCAAAGATTGTTCTGACCATGTCATTTTTTATTGGGCTATGTGGCAAAATTTAAATCGGTAGTGGCAATTAACTTTTGAATTATACACCACACTTTGTTACAATATTAAGTTTGACACAGTAAAAGAAACATATTTAATATTTGAATTAGACTAAGATTAAATAATTCCTTCACTTTTAACCATATTCAGATTTTCACTTATCATTCTGTCACAGTAACAGCGATCTAACATGCTAAACAAATGTAAATACTGTGATTTTTGTACATTCCAGATATCTGCGCATTTTCGGCTAAATGCTACACTTATCGTGTCATAGTGCAGCTAATTTCATAGCTTCGGGCAATGTCTCCATGCATTCTTACGGACAATTATATTAATTATTACGGGTTATTATAATTATTACTAATGGGTTATTAAAATTAAAATATGTAATAATTTAAAAATAAATTTTTTTAAATATTTTTGGGAGGTGGGGCATTGCCCATTTGCCCTTACATAAAAGCCACCCTGTGTAATAAATATAGACGTAGATGTAGTAGGCGCCCAAGAAACGAAGTGAAATGTTCAAGCCAAGGCAAATAATGAAAGCCTAAAATAACTTTTATCTACGACCATCAAATAATAAATACATTATATGTCCAACTGTAAATACATAATGAGGTTCATATTGCAAAAATTGTAAAAAAATGACGTGCATGCGCATTCGTCCCGAAAAAATAACTTTTTTACACAGCAAGTTTTTATTTAGCAATTTAGTTGGTAAAAATGTTCGTAAAAAAGGCGCTTAACAATGATGACTATTTGCGCCTCACACAGCCTTTATAACAAGAATATTATTTATAAGTTAGAAAAAATAAAACAATAAATAATAGTATTCTAAACATTGCTGTAGATTACAATCAGCTGATGGTTCGGTAGCCATCTCGTGACCTCAGTTCTGAGGTTTGACAAATGACACTCAGAATTTATGTTTTTTCAAATTAAATTTATTAATTTTTTAATGATAAAATTATATATGTATTTAAACATGGGTAGATAAAATATTGTATTTGAATCACATATCGTCGGCTTACCTGTAAATACTTCTAAGTCCGAGAAGCATAACTTCCCTGGAAAGGCAAAACATTTGCTACAATAATTATCACTTTTATGAAATTTTCATGAAATATCAGTTATACAATTTCAGTTACATTGGGCAAAACATTTTATGATTATTTTATCATTTTTGTATTATTTTACAGAAATAATAAAACAAACAAAAAAATCAAAACAGTCGAAAATCGGACTTAGAAGGTTTTACTAGAAAGCCGACAATATGATGATTATATTTAACTCGAAAGATTACAACCATCACCTTCGGCTCGCGTGGTAATCATCCTTCTCGTGAAATATAGCCTCTATTATATGCTTATTAAATAAAATACTATATTCTTAGTCTTGGAAGATTAATTTCCAAAATAGGCAAATCATAATGAAGGTGAGAATAATGCATCCAGTATTACTTTCAATTCTACTTCCCTAGTACTGATAGTTCTTTTGATAATTTTAGCGACTGTGCGAATAAATCCAAAAATGAAACTAGCGCTCGGAAAAATGATAATTGCGGTGATATTGATGATATTCAAGTGATGAGTAGTTCAGATTATGGGGCAGAGTATGTGATGTGATCGACAATATGTGCAACCGAACAGACAATTTGATCAAAAAATAAATATATCAAACAAATGGCATTTTAAGGGTAGCAAATTTAATAGCTTTTCACTGTAGGTCAACTTAAAAAGAAAAAAAAAAGGGGTCACAATATTTTTGCTCGGGATCCCCAAACATTGAAGTTACGCCACTGAACATAAATTCATTAACATTTGTTAATGATTGGACATTAACATATGTAGATATATAATCATTTATTTATTTCAGACGCATACACCTCGAGACAACTTTTATATCAGTGGACCAATGACGTGAGTGTGGACTTCGTACCTGGAATGACATTATCACAGTTCGATCTGATGAGTTTCGCGCATAGAAATTTTACCCTCAAAAGAAGAGAAGGTAATATAAGGAAAGGTTCTCTTTGGTTTTTATGTAATTTATTGTAGTTTAGCGCATATAATAATAAGAAACATCATCATCATCGACGCTCATGGATAAGGTTGTGCAGTCTCTTCCGACACAAATCCCTTCCTTAGTCTTCCTCGGTCTCGTAGTCTTCTTGTGTCTTGGAGATTTCCAAGCAGGCGCCACCAAATTCAGTAGTGGTCATTCTTTCAAAATGCGACTACAACTTTTGTCTGTGTTCTTATTTTATCCAGTACAGTAGAGATGTTAAATTAATTTCTTTAATTTCCATTACGAATACGATCAAGTCAGATGTCCGACACAGGAGAGGTGGTAAATTAATTTCTTTTATCTTCATTACTAATATGATCAAGTTTGCTACATCCTTTCACAGTCCTCAAAAATGTCATTTCATCTTCCTGGAATATGCTTTTACTGTCCAAGATTCGATGCCGTATGTGACCACAGCAACTACTATTATTTTATAAATCTTTATTCATGCCTTTCGGCTTCGAATTAAGTACATTTCATACATCAATTTTTAAAAGCCCATCAATTGTTTAGTAAACAAAATCTCAAAAATTCATTTAAAAAAAAAGATATGCATATATATAGACAAAATATATCACATTACTTAAATTACATAACTAAAGTTTTTGATGCAAATCATCAGTTTTTTGGCTGCTGGGCAAGAATTTCTCTCCTTTTCTTCACCTTCCTCATCCATTTTATGCCACTTCCGGATTCCCTAAGTACCTTTTCCAATCGCCCTGGATCTTCTCCTATTTCCGGGCTGCGTCGCAAGTAGTAGAGAGTTTCTGGCTGTTTCCCGCATGTTTTACATTTCCTCTCTTCTTCTCTCTGCCAGAATTGGTTGTCTGCTGCCTCATTCCCGCATCTGGATATGGTTCCACTCATTAACTGTTAGCTGTATCGCTTCTCTTTTATAACTGTGTTTATATTATAACCCCCCTGATGCCAAAGAAAATAATCGACATATCCTTGACTTGCCTTATCTTGTTTTCATCAGTAAAAGAGTGTGGTGATTTTTTAGAAATATATTGGACAAAATAACTTCAAAGTGAGAAGTTTTTAAAATTATCTTGTAATCCTCAAGGGTTAGCTTTGAATGTTCTCATTTCATACCCCAAAATCATATTATTTTAATCATATCATAATATTTTCAAAAAAAAATTATATCAATACTTTTTGTAAAATTAATTTGCCTACTTTCCAAACTAGCTGTTTTGGATCATGTCAATGTGAATCTTTATTTTAGGGATACTTATATTTTTTAATTTAATAACTGAAAATACATGGATTGACGGTATACTGTTTTCACTTTAGTAAAAACAAATTAAGAGGAAATTTTGATTCCAATATTTTGATCCTTTGAAATTGTATGTCATGTTGGTATTACCAAAAATAATTTAAAACGTCACATTATTATGTCATACCATTTGACATATACCATATCAAAAAATGATCTTAACCCTCTAGTGCCCAATTTTTTTTTTCTTGGTCAAAAAAATACGCTGGGCTAAGGGAGGGTCACTAATGCTAAATTTGTATTAAAATTTATCCTAAAGTGTAACTTATTGCGTCGGATCTGGGCAGGGAATGCCAAAAGGATTTATGTATGCCAAAAAGTTTATATGGGCAAAATAAGTATTCTTTTATTTTTCTGGTATATTTATTATTCAAGAATTACAATTCTTTTAATTCTGTAAATTGTTTATTATTATTTTAGTATATAACGTAAGGCGAACATTCGTAATACGTTGCACTCAAATGATTATTTTTTTAGCAATGCAATTTTGCTCATTCGGCTTTTGTAATTGTTTCATTGTGCAGTAGTCTGTAGGCGGCCACGGGCATTTCGATGAAATTTACACGTATTGCATTTTTATATGGATTTATATATGGATATTGAGCACTAGAGGGTTAATTATAATGACTATAACCAAAACATCTGGTCTGTTTTACAGCTTAAGGATTTATTTTAAATGGCTTTTAAAGTCAGTATCACAATATAAAATTAACCAAAACGATCAGATCTGGTTTCTCCTTACAAAAGTGAAAACAATACATAAGGTTTACAAAACCCTCAAAATCTACATAAAAGAGTCTAGCTAGAAGAATACTCCTATCTGTGAAACCAATGTATGAAAATTATTTTAAACTTTTTTAATCATTAGTTCATATTTATTTCAATTTACCAGAATCCTAAAATAGCAATAAACGAGACTAACAAAAACCAGCATTACAAAATGCTATTGATGTTATAGAATTGTGTTTTCAAGTTGGTTGAGTTGATTAATATCTGTCTGGCGCTCAGACGCAATCCCCTGGGTAAGATACAAAGTGATTTTCAATTCTGGTTAAATTATACATAAAGAAAATATTAGTTTAAGACACTTTTAGAACAGATGCAGACTGATATTGATAAAATATTGAACAAACATAGCGCAGCCAATATTATAATATTATTTAACGTTTTTTGCTGTAGTTTAAAATAGAATTTTTATCCATAGATATTTTAATTCTATGCCAGCGGTGGGCAAACCGCGGCCCGCGGCCCGCGGGCCGCATGCGGCCCTTGTAAGCCTTTTATGCGGCCCGCCAATATCCGCAAACAATTGCTTTTTAAATTAAAAAAACTTGAAAATGGAGACGAAATCGTGTTTTTTTCTCTGCACTTTAAAAATAGACGTGAGACCGTTGATTTTGCTCTTAACTTTCATAGGGAGAGGGCACTAAAATATTTTGTGCGGCCCGCGCCATCCTGTTATAAGGTCAATGCGGCCCACGGTCCAAAAAGTTTGTCCACCGCTGTTCTATGCATTCTAAAAAAATAATGTTTTTGTAGATATGGCCACCAAAAAAACCCTTATATCGTCACTCATATGTCTGTCTGTACGGTAGAAATTGTAGCCAAACGGTTGAATACAGAAAATTGAAATTTTGCATGCTTATACAACTCTTTGACCTACATAAAGAAAAAATATATAGTTCGAAAAAACACATCGCGGGATAAATATAAATTTAATTAATTAAAAAATATACATATTTTTAGGGGAGTATCAAATGAAATCTCTTAATTTGTGGATAAACAAGCACATTTTTATTTTTGAAATAATTTTTTTATGGGATTTTTGCTATAAATATGTCAAAAAACTTTTTCCCCACCTTATATTCCAGAGGGGTTGATTTAAAAAACGGAAAAAATCTCAGTAATGTACAGTGATGGGAACCAGATCAGTTCAACAAGAATTTTTGATTAGATTAGTTTTTCGAAAAATATGGAATTTTTTGTGTCGTTGAAAAAAATATATAATTTAATAACAATGTAAATTAAGTTTAGAAAAATTAAAGGAAAGCTCTTAGTACTCAAAAAAAGAATAAAAATTATTGTCAAAAAATAGTTGATTTTGAAAACATTATAGAAAAAGTATTGTTCTAGATCAGCGTTTCCCAAAGTGTGTTCCACGGAACCCCAGGGTTCCGCGATAAAATTCAGGGGTTCCGCGGGACATGGTGCTATTTATATCACTCTTGTTTCATAAAAATGGATATTAAAAAAAATTATTTAAGATTTAGTTAAAAATTTATTCAAGAAACATAAATGTAATACAGATACACAGAAAAAACAACTTTCTGCTCTGATATATATGACCAATATCGTCATTTATCAAAAAGAGCTTTTTGGTTTTTGTTACCGTTTGCAACTACGTACATGTGTGAATCTGGATTTTTAAAATACGCTGATACAAAATCGAAATATCGCAGTAAACTAAATGCTGCACTAGATATGCGAATTTGATTATCCAATATTATACCAAAATTTTGAAAGGATATTAGAATTCAAAAACCAAAAAAATGAATTAATTTTATATGAAGAATATGATCTCATGATTTTTTTTTAAATTTAATGTTCTAGTTTTTAGGAAGACAATGCAAATGACTACTAATTTATAAACTCTTACTTTTCTATCCTATTTATAAAAGGAAAAAGTTTGCAGTAATTTAATGAATTCCTTTTGTGTATTTAAAGTTGTATAAAAAAAATTCCAATAAAAGGGTTCCGTAATTTTTGGAACAGCGCATTGTGGTTCCGTGACAAAATAAGTTTTGGAACCACTGTTCTAGATAATCAACATTCAAACACCAGAAATGTGTGAAAATTTATACTTCACATCATTTTTTCTAAACAAATGAGCCTAATGAAAAATACTGGCCACAGAAAAAATACCAATGCTCGGTTTATACACGTGATTTCGTGCAAACTAGACAAAAATGTTACACAGTGTGTTACCTTACGCAGGGACGTAGCCAGGGGAGGGCATAGGGGGCATTTGCCCCCCCCCCCAGGAAGTTTAGCTTATATAAAATATAATTTAGGTTGTTAGAAGTTTTCTTCGCCGGAGGCGAAGAATATTTATAAATTTACCTGTACCTTTTATTTGACTTTTATTATTTAATATACTACAAAAGACCTAGAAGAGTGGTCGGCAACCTGCGGCTCTTTTAGAAAATTTTGTGGCTCTTTGAAAATTGGCTGGTTTTTATTTTAATATAATCTATTTTTTAATTTTCAACTTTCTGCCTGTACTGCCTGGTTTTGTATTTTTCAGAATGTTTTACGGTGCAATTCACACCCGGTAATTCCCCGAGTTACTGCATATTCCCTTTTAGAAGAAGTTATTTGTTTCGAAAAAAAGTTATCTGTATTTGTGAATGATTTACGTGCAAAAACATTTTTACATTTTATTAATTAACAAAACCATGTTATTAATGCAATTTTTTTTGCACAAACTATTATTAACATGCAAGAAGCTTTTAGAGATAGATTTAAAGAGTTTAGAAAATATAAAGCTACACTAGCTTTTTTGACTAAGCCAATTGAAGTAGATATGTAGCAATTATATTTATCACCTTCAATTAGTGGATTTGAAATCCAAAGGTTTATGGAATTATATATTCTTAAAACTTAATTCTGAACTGGAAAATTTAGAAAGAATAAATTGAATTTTATCTTCCCAGCATAAGTGGACCGAAATTCGCAATCTTCAAAATGTAGATAAAGTTCTTTTCGAAGCTTGGAACCGTCTTTGGAAGAACGGATCAGAATCGTTCAATCTTTTAAAAAATTATGCTTTTGGGGTACTGACAATTTTCGGATCCACATATTACTGTAAGCAAATCTTTTCACATATGAAATTAATAAAGAGTCAGTTAAGAAGTAATCTTACTGACCTGAAACTAGAGGGCTGCCCTAAGTTAAAGATTACTGAATATTCACCATATACTGAAGTCTTATAGAACATTATACAGGAGCAATCGTCCAATCAAAAAAATTATTATATTGTAATATACTGGCAACTACAATAGGTATCACAAACTAAATGTATAAGTAAATATTAATTTATTGTAATACTTGATTATTTTAAAACAAATAAACAATTTTTACGTTTTTTTCTTAAATATATGTTATATTTATTATACCCATTTTATTGTTTTTTTTTTCAATATAGATTTGACTCTTTGTCACTGAAAGGTTGCCGACCCCTGACCTAGAACGCTGTTATTTTCTAGCCAAGCCATGTAATTAAGGTCGTACCGACCAATTTAAAATATTTTGTTATTTTGCCCCCCCCTCCAAGCTGAAATCCTGGCTACGTCCCTGCCTTACGTGATACATTACAGGGTCAATTCACAAATGTGGACCCAGCTTTAGACCATCTGTTATCTGAGGTTATGTAAAACAAACGTACACAAAAAAACATGTGTTGCCGTAAAAAAACGACATAAGTTAATTTTCCATGGCCTGCTCGGAGTTTTTGTATTTTAATAAACAAGCGTTATATCTTGTGTACTACGAGAGTTACCTTTTATGTTTTTACAAACGACCACTAGATGGCAATATTGAAATGTGTCATTACTATATTCGTAAAATTTGACATTTGTTATTGTGAAATTAGTGGCAGCTTATAAATTAACCGAGTAGTTTGTTGACAGTGAGTGTTAAAGAAAAGTTTGCTAATAATGGATATTACTCGTGAAGGTTTTCGTTGGATGATTTTTAACGATTTTAGTAAAGGCCTAACATAAACAACAATGCATAGATTCGCTTCGTTCAACTTTTGGTAATGAAGCACTATCAGAAAAGACTGTTTACAATTAGTTTGCAGAATTTCGTCGTGGTCGTGCGTCGTTCAGTGATGAATCTCGTGAAGATCGACCAAAATCGGTTGTGATTCAAAAAAACATCGATGCTGCGAGCAAAATGATTGAAGAAGATCGGCATGTGACTTACCGTGAGATAAAGGCATTCTTTGGCATATCGCAGACTGCAATACATATGATTTTGCATGAACATTTAGCTGTGAATAAGATCTGTTCCCGATGGATTCCGCATAATTTGACCGAAGCTCAAAAAAAGGCTCGTATTGGTGTAAGGGAATGCTAAAAAAAAAAAATCAACCTAGGCCCTACAAAATCCGTATATAACATCGTTACAGGTGACGAAACTTTGATTTATTCATATGAACCGGAAACTAAGCAACAATCTACTGTTTGGGTGTTCAAGATGAACCGAAACCCACAAAAGTTGTTCGTTCAAAACTTCCAAGAAGATGATCGCTTGTTTTTTCGGTTGTACAGGACACGTCGCAACTATTTCTTTAGAGAAACGGAGAATAGTTAATGCTAAATGGTATACAACAATTTGTTTGCCAGAAGTCTTCGCATCATTCTTCATCTTGACAATTCAAGCTCCCACATAGCACATCAAACAATTGATTATTTGAAGATGAAAGAGATTCACCTGATTTATCCCCTACCGACTTTTTTTTGTTCCCCAATGTCAAACAAAAAATGCGTGGACAGCGATTTTCATCACCTCAAGAACTGTTGAAGACTTCGAAAACTGTTTCGAGATACCAGATTCAGACTGGAAAAAATGTTTCGAGATATGGTTTGAACACATGTAAAAGTATATACATAAATCTTAGAGGCGAATATTTTGAAAACAATAAAATAGTTTGTTCCAAAAATTTTTTTTCTTTCTTAGTTTTTGCAAAAACTTAAAGGTAGCCCTCGTACAAAATTAGACCGAGATTTCTCTAGCACAGTTACATATTTAAACATTATGCGACAAAAATAAACACTTTTTCTCATTTATGTAGCTTGATGATTTGTACTTCGTATGTTTCAGGTGATTTTTCAGTTCTTCAAGTTTCATTCAATCTCCAAAGACATACAGGGTATTTCTTGATTCAAGTATACGTCCCATGCATCCTTATTGTTGTTTTATCCTGGGTTTCTTTCTGGATTCATCGTGAAGCAACGAGTGATCGAGTAGGTCTTGGTATCACTACAGTACTGACTTTATCAACCATAAGGTATATAAAATAATTCAAAACCACCTAATTAACATTTTTTAAATTTTGTCTGCTTTTAGTTTAGATTCGCGGACAGATTTGCCTAAAGTACGTTATGCAACTGCTCTGGATTGGTTTCTATTGATGTCTTTCTTTTACTGTATCGCGACATTGTTGGAATTTGCTGGTGTACACTATTTTACAAAAGTTGGAAGTGGAGAGATTCCTGTGGACGAAGAGGAGTGGGAAGATTGCATGGAAGCTGAAGAAGAACTTGGCACTACTGTTACTGACGTGCCCAATGACGCACAAGTACTCGGCAGACGACGAAGTAGTTTAATCTGTCCTATATATAACGTAAGAATTGAAATTATAGAAATGATAAATAAAGTAAAACTTGTAATGTAATTTAAAGATGAAATAGGGGTGTCCGCAGTGCCGGCTCTAGGGGTTATGACGCCCCGATGCAAAGATTGATTCGGCGCCCTTAAAAAAAAAGTTGACCAGAAGTTTGTTTGTTCTATACAAAATAAGTAGTCACCCAGAAATTCGCTTGTTCTCTAAAAAACAAGAAGTCGACCAAAAGTTTTTTTTTTAAATGGTTTAATTTAATTTTTTTTAATATCTTTTAAGAAAGTCAACCAGAATTTTGTTTGTTCTCCCGCATCTATTTGCCAATATTTTACTCTCCTAAGGCCTGCCACCGGGGTTCTGTGCACCCCTAACACCCCCGCTTGGCGCGGTTCTGTATTGACACAATATATTTTCATTAGAAATTATGAAACAGGTAATAATAAAATACTTAAGCGCTTCAGTATTACATTTTATTTTTAAGTGTAAATAGTACGCATACATATAATAATACGGTGAATTTATTTTATCGTGCAACATTGATTTTATTATAATGCATGGTTTCCCTAGTAACGATAAACTATTTTGACAGCAAGTTGTCCTCCATTTATTTTGCAACATAGGGCTAAATATTCATTGAAAAGGCTAAACATTTTTTATTGAAAATACATTGAAAATACAATTATTTAATACAAAAATAACAACAAAAAAAAATCATCTAAATTAAATATTCTAAAATACCACCATTAACTTGTTAACATAAGGCGATCATAAAAAAATATTTAAAACATTTATTATTTGCCCTTGTGGGGTATCAGTAGTAATAAAGTGGAAATTGGAATATTCGCTATTTTGAGATACACCATATTAGCAAATTGTAGCAAATGAATGCTATCTTAATTGTACACAGATAAGAACATACAGATGAAGAACATGTATATTTTATGATATATTGACATATACAGCTATTTATATATTATATATTAACATGTTGCATAGTAACATGTTACATAGTAACAACGGTATTGTTACTATGCTCGTTATCCTACATTTCTCCCCTCTTCGGTTGAGTTGGTCGTAAATACTCATCATATGGAAGACTGGGATGTTTACCGAAGTTTGGTCTTCTGGATCGCCGGAGCTGGAGATTTGATGATTGCTGGGAACCGTCAGGAAGGATACTTGGAACAGGAAGGATAGCAGGTGTTGTTTCTAAATTTGATGATACTGCAACAGGAAATGCATTAGAAATATAATTATAATCGTTGCCTTTCTCTTCCTTCTTCTCTGTTTCTTCTTTTTCTTCATTTTCCTTTCTCTCCCTCAGTTGATCTGCATGTTTTCTTTTTATTTTTCCTCCTACTTCTACTTCATAAGATAATGGACCAGTTTTCTTTTTAATTAATCCTTGTTTCCATCCTTTTTCTAACTCATTTTTAACCCACACCTTTTGATTGATTGTAAAATTTCTTACTTCAGATCTTCTATCATGACAAATTTGTTGTTTTAGAAGACTCCACGATATTTTATCTTTTATGTTTGGCTTCAATCTTTCCAATTTATTTGGAATTCTTCTGCCCAAAAACAATTCTGCTGGTGCTACTCCAGTAGTCTTTTGCGGTGTGTTTCTGTAAGCCATTAAAAATTGTATTACATTAAGATGTAAATTCTTACCATGGTTGTTGGAGCATCTTTCTTTAAAAGTTCTCACGAATCGTTCCGCCAATCCGTTCGTTTTAGGATGATACGGTGTCGATTTTATGTGTTGTATTCCATTTGTCTTACAGAAATCTGCAAATTCTTTGGATACAAATTGTGGACCATTATCAGACACAATTTGCCGTGGAATTCCATATCTGCCAAACCATTCTCTTAATTTATTTATTAAATTAAATGAAGTTGTTTGAACCATAGACGATAATTCGGGCCATTTCGAATGTGCATCAACACCAATGAGCCACATTTTTCCTAGAAATGGACCTGCAAAGTCTAAATGTAGTCTGTCCCATGGTTTATCAGGTACATTCCAACTGTATAATGGCACTTCAGATGCATTGTTTCTATTTTCCTGACAATTTTTACAGCTTTTTACAAATTCTTCAATTTGTTCATCAATTTTTGGCCACCATACATAAAATCTTGCCAAAGCCTTCATGGCTACCAAACCAGGATGTCCTTCGTGTAAAACTGGCAAAATTTCTCTCTGTAATGCATAAGGAATTACTATTCTGTCATTCCACATAATTACCTCGTTATCCATATACAATTCTTCTTTTATTTTCCAATATGGTAATAATTCATTTCTTATTCCTTGTTTATCGTTTGGCCAACCTCTTAAAATATGACCTTTTACCAATCCCAATATGGGATCCTTTCTTAAAATTGCCAAAAATCTATTTTGTGATAAATTAATATCATCAAAAATTACTTGATTTACAGAAGATCCACAAATTTCTTCTGCTGACACTGCCTGTTCCGTCGCCAGTGGAAATCTAGAAAGCATATCTGCACATACATTATCTTTACCATTTCTGTACTTAATATCAAAATTGTAATTATTTAAAATTATGGCCCAACGAACTAATCTATTGTTCGTTATTTTAGATAGGTCCCTTTTTGGACCAAAAATATGCATTAAAGGGCGATGATCAGATACTAAGGTAAAATGACGACCTAAAATATATCTGTGGAATTTTAAACAACCAAAAACCAATCCTAAAGCTTCCTTGTCTAAAACAGAGTAATTTTTTTCGCACTTATTCAACGTTCTGGACGCATAAGCGATGGGTTTTTCTGTTCCATCTTCCATTATATGTGCTAACATTGCTCCTAATCCTAATTCTGAAGCATCACATACTAATATTAATGGTTTATTTTCGTCGTATATGGTTACGGTAGCTTCATCTGTAATTAAATTTTTAATTTTATTCATTATGGAATTTTCTAACTTACCCCAATTCCACGAAATCTTAGAACCCGTCAATTTATGTAGTTGCAATAGCATGCAACTGAGGAATGAATCTCTCATGGTAATTCACCATACCTAACCACCTACGTAGTTCTGTTTGATTTATTGGGTATTCGGCTTTTTTAATAGCATCAACTTTATCTGGAAGTGGATGAATTCCATCACCATTTATTTGGTGACCCAAATATTTCACTTCCTTACTAAACCAACGGCATTTTTCATTTTTGATTTGTAAACCAACATTTTTCAACCGTTGTAATACCTCCTGAACTCTTTCCATATGTACCTCTTTATTTTTACCTGTAATTGCTATATCATCCAATAATACAGCTACTCCTTCGATACCACGCAATAATCTTTCCATAAATGCTTGGAAAATTGCTGGTGCCACAGAAATACCAAATGGCATTCGTCTATATTTGAAATAACCTAGATGTGTTGATATTATTAAATATTTTTGTGATTCTTCTGCAACTTCTAATTGTAAGTATGCATCTTTTAAATCTAAAACTGTAAATTCTTCACCATCTTTTAATTTCATAGTAAATTCTTCAAATGTAGGTAACGGATACTGGTCTAAAAGTAAATAAGGATTAATGGTAACGCGGAAATCTCCACATATTCTAACTTCTTCAGCACTTCTTATTAATTGCCACTATAGGTGTCGCCCATTCTATTGGAGTGACCACAGGGTCTACCTCCTCTAATATTCCTGCTTTCATTAATCTATGAATTTCTTTTTCAACTAGTTTCATCTTTGTGAAAGGAAGTCTTCGAGGACTAAAAGAAATAGGCGTAGCATTACTAGTTAAATGCAATTTCGCTTTAAAACCTTTTACAGTACCTAAAATATTCCTAAAAACATCTGAAAACTTAGTTAATAATTGTTTGACGGATATGTCATTTATAACACAATTTTTAGATACCTTATTTACGTAAACTCCATCTGGTAATTTCATTTCAAATTCTTGAATCCAGGGCAAACCAAATAATGGTACTAAATCTTGACGTACAACTGTCAAATTCAAAATTTTTGTTTTATTATTCACGGTTACTTTGACCATGCATTGTCCCAATGTTGTCAATTGACTTTTATTGTAGCATTGCAATTTTTGAGTCTTTTTCAGTTTAGGACTACCCAATTCAATCCACAATTTATAGTTTATTGTTGAAGCTACCGAACCAGGATAAAATTCCATGCGAACCGGATGATCATTAATTTTTAGGTCTATCCAAGCTCCACGAAACGTATCTGATATATGACAAATACTTCCAATCCATTTTCTTGTATCTTCAATGTTATTTTCTTCATTCTGTGTTCCGTGTACACGCTTTACTTCATTCTTCTGTTTATTACTGCTATACTTATCTTTGCTTTCATTCTTACACATATAACCATAATGGTTCAATTTTCCGCAGTTGCAACACTTTTGTCCTTTAGCTGGACATTTATTATATGCATGCTGCCTTCCACATCTACCACATTTATTTTCTTTGGGTCTTATTTTTCCATCTTGTTGATAATTTCGCCTTTTAAGAACTTTATTGACTGTTTCTGAATTTTTTTCTTTATTAAAATTTACTTCCGTTTCTGATCGTTCCATTCCTCTTGCTAGATCAAACACTTGTTGGAACGTTACGGGGACATTATCTTGTCGACCGGTAGGCCAGATACGACGGACCTCTAATTCAACGCCAGTGTGGTTGATTCCGCCTACAAATTTATCACGCAATCTACCATCTAATGCGGATCCATAATCGCATCTTTGACTACATTCACGGATCCTGTTTGCAAATTCCGTAAATGTTTCTCCATTTTGCCTGTATGCTTTTTCAAAATTGATTCTAGCCGTGAAAACTGTAACGGTTGGTTGATAGATCTGCTGCAAAGCTTCTTTTACTTCCGCATATGTCTTCACTTGAGGAGTAATTGGTGAGAAATAGTTTCTAACAGCTTTTAATGCGTCTGTTCCAACAGAAGCTAATAAAAGTGTTCTTTTAGCATCAGCCACATTTTGAGATGTACCACCGAGTCCTTTTGCTTCACATGATACCTCAAAATGGAAAATATAATCTTCCCAAGAAAATTTATTTTTGTCAAATTCTTTAAATTGAAATTTTGACATTATCCTATTAATTTCTCCACCAACGTCTGCATTATTAATGGGTAACATCCTCGTCGCCAAAATGTAGCAAATGAATGCTATCTTAATTGTACACAGATAATAACATACAGATGAAGAACATGTATATTTTATGATATACTAGCTGAAAACCCGTGCTTCGCTACGGTATATTGATGGTCTCATTGGCATAAACTCCGCAGTTTGTTTTTAAACTTGTGTATGGGTAACCTTTGTAACAAAAAATCTAGTCGATATGTCATCTGTCCTAAGAGATATTCAGGAACCCGTGAAAAAACATTTTACTCCTTTTCACCAGATAGGGGTCGAACTTGAAAAAATCCTCTTTTACTTCATACTGAAAAATGTACTCTCCGATTTTTTTATTTTTAACAAAAAAATACTAATTTACCCTTTAGGAGTGAAAGAAAACTGTCAAACTGTAAAAACATATATGCCAAAATGGAATGTTATAACTCAACAACCGCTGGAAATACAACGGGTTCTATAATTCACACCGAATGTAGATTCACCCCTTTAGGGGTTGATTAAGATAAAATCCTGAAATACATTTTTCGGCATTTGTATGGGTAATCTTTATAAGCAAAAACCAAGTCTATATCTTATTAATCCTAGAAGATATTAAGGCGTCCTTGAAATCACAATTCCCTCGTTTCACCCTTTAGGGGTGATATTTGTTAAAGGTAAAAAACTGTTAAAATCATTTCGAGACATTTTAAAAAGACACAGGAAATACGACGCGATGTATAATCTACTCCGTTTGCAGAATCACCCCTTTAGGGGTTGATTAGGACGTAATCCTGAAATAAGTTTTTCGGCATTTGTATGGATAATTTTTGTAAGCAAACACCAAGTCGATATCTTATTGGTCCTAAAAGAATTAAGGAATTACTGAAATCACATTTCACCTTTTTTCACCCTTATGGGGTGAAATTAAAAAAAAAAATTCAAAATCATTTCGAGATATTAAAAAAAAAAAACACCTATGTGCCAAAAAGTAATGTTGCAACTAAACGAACACAGGAAATGCGACGGGATGTATAATTCATCCCGATTGTAGTCCACCCCTTAAGGGGTTGATTAGGACAAAATCCAAAAATTGGTTTTTCGGTATTTGCATGGGTAGTTTTTGTAAGCAAAAACCAAGTAAATATCTTATTGGTCCTAAAAAATGTTAAACAATCCTTGAAATCACATTTTACCCCTTTTTACCCTTTAGGGGTTAAATTTAAAAAAAATTGTTAAAACATTTCGAGATATTTTAAAAATACGCCTATGTGCCAAAAAAAACCTTATAACTCAACAAACACAGGGAACACGACGGGATGTATAATTCACCCCAATTGTAGATCCACCGTTTAGGGGTTGATTAGGACAAAAATCCTGAAATATATTTTTCCGTATTTGTATGGGTCTTTATAGATCTTTGTAAGCAAAAAGCAAGTCGATATCTTATTGGTCCTAAGAGATATTAAGGAATCCTTGAAATCATAATTCACCCCTTTTCACCCTTTAGGGGTGAAATTTAAAAAAATCTCTCAATACTATTTCGAGATATTTTAAAAATACATCTATGTGCCAAAAATTAATGTTGCAACTAAACGAACAGAGGAAATACGACGGGATGTATAATTCACCTTGATTGTAGATGCATCCCTTTAGGGGTTGATTAGGACCAAATCCTGAAATAAGTTTTTCGGTATTTGTATGGGTAATCTTCGTAAGCAAAAAGCAAGTCGATATCTTATTGGTCCTAAGAGATATTAAGGAATCCTTGAAATCACAATTCATCCCTTTTCACCCTTTAGGGGGTAATTTTAAAGAAATGTCAAAACTATTTCGAGATATTTTAAAAAGATACCTATGTGCCAAAAAGTAATGTTGCAACTAAACGAACACAGGAAATACGGCGGGATGTATAATTCACCCCGATTGCAGATCCACCCCTTTAGGGGTTGATTAGGACAAATTCCTGAAATAAGTTTTTCGGTAATTGTATGGATAATCTTTGCAAGCAAACAGTAAGTCCATATCTTATTGGTCCTAAGAGATATTAAGGAATCCTTGAAATCACAATCCACCCCTTTTCAACCCTTAGGGGTGGAATTTTAAAAAACTGTCAAACAAATTTCGAGATATTTTAAAAAGACACTTCTGTGCCAAAAAGTAATGTTGCAACGAAACGAACACAGGAATTACGACGGGATGTATAATTCACCCCGATTGTAGATCCACCCCTTTATGGGTTGATTAGGACAATATCCTGAAATGGTTGGTTCGGTATTTGTATGGGTAATCTTTGTAAGCAAAAAGCAAGCCGATATCTTATTGGTCCTAAGAGATATTAAAGAATCCTTAAAATCATAATTCACCCCTTTTCACCCTTTAGGGGTGAAATTTCAAAAAACTGTCAATACCATTTCGAGATATTTTAAAAAGACACCTATGTGCCAAAAAGTAATCTTGCAACTAAACGAACACAGGAAATACAACGGGATGTATAATCCACCCCGATTGTAGGTTCACCCCTTTAGGGGTTGATTAGGGCAAAATCCCGAAATTGGTTTTTCGGCATTTGTATGGGTAATACTTGTAAGCAAAAACTAAGTCGATATCCCATCGGCCCTAAGAGATATTAAGTAATTCGTGAAATCACATTTCATCCCTTTTCATCCCTTAGGAGTGGAATTTCGAAAAATCCCTTCTTAGTGGCTGCTTACGTCATGAAGGGAATATACTCTCCGAATTTCAAGTTTCTAGGCCCAGGGGTTTGGGCTGGGCGGTGATGAGTGAGTCAGTCAGTCAGTCAGGACACTGCCTTTTATATATATAGATTGACATATACAGCTATTTATATATTATATATTAACATGTTGCATAGTAACATGTTACATAGTAACAACGGTATTGTTACTATGCTCGTTATCCTACACAAATCACCATCGATATATAGCAGGAATTGATCTGAACTAATTCACTGATTTTATGCAACTGAATTCTAAGTTTTATACGTCACACAAGCGATACGAATAAGCACTAGTTTTATGCGTATAGGTACCTGGACAACCGGAAAAAAAATGACGTCCCGTTTTTAAAAAATTTAAATTTCTTTAAAGAAAAAATTATCGAAGACTTTTTGTTTAGCTCGCCAGTATAAAAACGGCGCCGCTCAATCGTTCTTTGCGATGGCGCCCCTTGATCGTGGCGCCCTGATGCGACGCATCCTTTGTATCCATTGTGGAGCCGGCATTGCTTTGGTTTATGACTTTAAGATTGTAGTTTATGGCGTAATTGTTAAAACTAAACTAGCGCAAATTAAAGTTTTATTCACTTGTGATTATAATATATCTATATGAGTAGACTTGTTTAAAATATAATTCTATTATCAGATTTTTGGCGTGTCGTCAGATTTTTAATTATAAAAGTGTTCCGAAAGGTAATTTCGGCGCCCTTAGCGCAAGGCGCCCCGATGCGACGCATCCTTTGCTTACCGTGTGGAGCCAGCACTGGGTGTCCGAATTCTTTATTATGTGACCAGATGGGATAATTTTTGATAGTTTGTCCCACTACCCACTCAGTTTTAAATATGTACCACTTTTTCTAGTACCAATTTATAAATGAAATTTGAGGAAAATTCATCCGACAAAAAATTGGTTGATATATTTATTTAATTTAAATCTACTGCAGTAGCTTACGTGACAATACGGCGCAATATAAATGACCAAATAATGCTATTTAAAATAGTAAATAATTTATCTGACACCCCCGATTTGTTAAAATAAATTAATTCTAGTCTATACTACTAGAAGCAACAATCTTTTTTGGAACCTTGTATTTTACACTATTGCTGTAAAAAATTTACCGATTCGTTAATAACTGTAAACTATTGTTTTTAGGGTTTTGTAGGTATGACCACCAAAAAAACTCTTATAACGTCACTCATGTGTATGTCTGTCTGTCTTTGTGGTAGAAATTGTAGCCAAACGGCTTAACATAGAAAGTTGAAATTTGGCATGTTTATACAACTTTTTTATCCACATATAGGAAAAATACTAAAAGTTCAAAAAACACATCCAACAAACAAATTTTTATTTTTGAAAAATATATTTTTTTTATTGGGTTTTTGCCAAAAATATGTCAAAAAATTTTTGTCCCCCCTCACTATCTCTCAGAAGGGTTGATTTAAAAATCTGAAAAAAAACTCCATAATGAATATTAATGGGAACCGGAACAGCTCAACAGGAATTGTTATCAAGTTAGTTTTTGGAAAAATGTCGATATTTTTGTGTCGTCGATAAAAAAAATATATTTTTTTAAAAATTATTGGATGGTATCGAAAGAAAGCTTTAAGACGCAGATTGAGGAAAGAAAAGTTGGTTTTATTAATTCGATTTATAAACACGATTTTGGACAAAAAGATTACACTAAAAATTTGAATATATATATATATATATATATATAATACATATTGATCTGAGCCGGAAACGTACGAGAGGAATTTTTGATCCGATTGCGTTTTTGAAAAATATTGCAGTTTTTGTGTTTTTGACCAATTAATTATTCATTTAATTCGTGGCTAAATTATGGCTAATAATGTTATGGATTTTTTTGTATTTTTGACTAAGACTGAGGACAGAGTTTTGAACACCACACTACACTAGTAATGAAATACTTATAAAACAAATAACACATTGTTAATAGTGGGAAATACGTTTCTGAAATTTAAAAAATTAAGCCTTTTATCAATATATTTCTAATTAATCTAATGAAAACTTGAATACGAAGCAAATGCAGAAAAAAAAGAAATACTGGAATTTTTGGCAAGTTATTTATATGATGTTTAAAAAAATTAAATAGAAGCTCTTAGTACTCAAATAACGAATAAAAGTGATTATCAAAAATCTGTTGATTTTGATGTAATTATAGAACAAATATTCCTAGACATCCAATATTATGTTGGCTTCTTACACTTAATAAATACCTACAAAACCCTGAAATGTGTGAAAATTCACACTTCACATAAATTTTTTAAATAGGTATATAGAGATATATTTAATATATCTCTAAATTTAAAAAACTATTATTATGTAACTCTTTATAACTTTTCTTTACTAATCCTCACTAACTAATATATCTCACACACACCGGCAAATTTAAAAGAACAGATTGAAAAATTATGTTTTATTTTTTAAATTTATTATTTTGTAGCCTATATCTAGATAGCTTTGAATGCTCTATTAAACAATGAACGAAGATTGTATCGACGCCAAGGAGAACAAAATGCACCATTTAATTTTGCTACTTCTGTATCTTTTGGTGGAGGTTCAATTATGGTGTGGGGTGTAATATGTTTGGGAGCTCGCACAGAGTTAGTGGTGATTGATGTCGGAGCGTTAACTACAGATAGGTACATCAGAGATATTCTTCAAGACCATGTTGTACCTTTTGCCCCATATATCGGAGAAAAATCCACCCTAATGCAGGATAATGCGCGCCCGTATCGTACTATACCAACATCGTACTAGAAGATTACCTGAGAGGTATCAACAATATGTACAGTACAGGGAAAATAATTAGATTTTTATGTCTGTTCCTTTAAATTTGCCGATGTGTGTTTATGTAATGCTTGTATATAAAGAGGGCACGTTTTGCGTACGACTCGTTGTGACCCCTATTTGTTATAAATAAATAAAATAAATTAAACGTAGTTATTTGACTATATTATAAAGTTATTTTACATATACAGTTACTCACAAAATTGAGCGTACAAAAGTTTTAGAAATATACCTCTTAGGTAAGTTGCCTATAAAACAGATTATTTAAACCAACTATTTTTTATTTCTAAAATACATCTTAGAGATATAAAACTATCATAAATGTTATAAAATTGTGGGGGCATTTCTAGGATCAGTCGAAACGTCAAGGTTGGCTAGATGAATTTAAATAATTTCATTTGTACTACATGGTACTTACTTTGAAAGGCCCTCCACATAGTGGATTTCCAAACTTGCGAGTGGTATCAAGTCTGAAAATCTAAAGGATCCGCCGGTTGGTTGCTTAGACTCTTTATGAGAGGAATAAGGGTGTTTGAATTAAAGTCTGCATTTTACTTAATCTACGTTTACTGTTTAATTAGAATCGAAAAGGTTATTGATTACATTAGAACTTACAATTATCGCTGGCTATAAAATCCCATGAGAGACACTCACAAAACCTCACCATCACCGTATTCACCTCACAATACTCACGGTGTTTAACCCGTTACGAGGTTCGTTTATATAATTCTAAATAGACCTCAACACTTCCAGATTACTTCTGGTTTACTCTCGACAACTACCAGGTTTCTCTACCAAAATTACTTGGGAGGTTCGTCCTCTCACAAGATTTTTCCAACTCTTTACTTAAAACTAATTATCTGATCTCTGACCCCTTTTTTTTGTCGTTGTAAAAATAATCAGCTCTCCACATTAACAACAACCCCTTTTATAAACTTATCTTTCTATGACCAATAATTTATAAACCCAAGTGATTAATTTTTGACTCTAATTATTACGCAGTCCATCTCACTGAAAATATATTGTCGCCTATCGGCTTTTGTATAAACATTTGACTGATACTATTTTGATCTAAACAATAACGTTCTTTCAAACTAATCATATAATATACGACCGGTAAATCACTCTGTATCTTTTTTAATGCTTAACTAGAAAAATATGTGATATCTCAACTAACCCTTGAGAAAGTTTATCTTAAAGTAGATTAGTTCTAACATTTGAATAAATTGAATACTTTTTAAACTAATTGAATAATTTTACTTTAAATAATAATGAAATTTTATTTCTGAAATTACCACTCCCACAAAATTAAATAATATTTACTAAACATTTGTTAAAGAAAACAAAAAATATATACATTTTCAGAGACACAAAATTGAGCGTACAAAAAGTAGTAATACTAATAAAATAATTAGAAAACAATCGGTTAATTTAAATTAATATTTTGTCGCGTCACCTCTTGATTCTATTACTGCTTGAAGGCGATTTGGCATAGACTGCACTAATTTTCCACAAACTTCTGCCGATATACTATTCCACTCTTCTTAAAGTTTCGTTTTAAAATAATTTTTATTAGAAAATGAAATTGTTTTTATCCGAACTTTTAATTCTCTCCATAAATTTTCAATTGGATAGAGATCAGGTGATTGTGGCGGTGTTTTGAGTAATTTTGGTGCATTGTATAACAGCCATTCCTTTACAATAAGCGCAGTATGTTTGGGATCGTTATCTTGTTGGAAATAATAAACTGGTGGCATATCTAATTTTACTGCAGTAGTCGTAAGATTATTTTTCAAGATATTAAGATATTTCCATTTATCCATTATCCCTTCGATAAATTTTAAATTACCTGGGCGTTTGAGCCATATCACCCCCGAACATAACTGATCCGCCTCCGTGTTTTACTGTCCGAACAGTATTAATTTTTTTAAATATTGTATTGGGCTTCCGCCAAACAATTTGTCTGTCGTCCGACCCAAAAAAATAATTGTCGTCTCGTCAGAAAAAGTAACTTTATTCCAAAAGCTAATTGGTTTATTTACATAAATTTTTGCAAATTCTAAGCGTTTCTTTTTATTCGTTTTTGAAATTAATGGTTTCTTGCGTGCAATTCGACCATTGTAGTTATTTTTTCGAAGTACTCGGCGGACTGTTTCTACTGAAATTTGTTTATTTAATCTTTGTGACAATTCTGACTTTAACTGGGGTACACTAATTTTAGGATCTTGCTTGATTTTTCGCAAAATAAATCTTTCATCCACAGTCGATAACAATTTTTTTCTGCCTCTGCCCGTTTTGTTGTTGATAGTACCTTCATATTAAAATGTATTTATTATTTTTTGAATTGTGGAATGTCTTCGGTTTACTATATCACCTATTTCACGCATTGTATGACCCCGGGCGTATAATTTAAATATTAGTTTTCGTGTAGATTCGTCAGTCTGTTTACGTTTATTTTCCATTATAATAGAAACAAAATCACTGTACTTGAATGTGGCCTAATGCAAACTAAACTAATGAAAATAACATCGGTTGCAAGATAAAACATATGCAATATAATTTCAAGAAAAGACAGGTCTTAAATCAAACGAAATTAACTAGTACGCTCAATTTTGTGTCTCTAAAAAATTATTTTTTTTAGTTTTCTTTAACAAATTTTTAACAAATATTACTATACTTTATACTATTTGTAATAATTTTGGATCTGCAAGGTGTATTTTATAAATAAAAAATAATTAGTTTTAAAAAAATCTGTTTTATAGTCACGTTTTATTAAAAAGTATCTTTGTCAAATTCTTGTATGCTCAATTTTGTGAGTAACTGTATGTGTTTTATATTTACGCAAACGAGTAAAATTTTCATAATTTTTACCTAAATATCAAGGTTAATTAAAACAAACTCGCTAAACAACATAGAAAATGAAAATGTCACACTGTTTATGCAGTAAACATCTTGGTTTAATAAAAACATATCTCTTTTCAACAGTAATCTACTTTCTCTCCATTTATTCCAGTCATTACAAGTTGTATAAGTATGTAAATATAATTGTTAATGTATTTCTCTCAGGATCCAACTCTAAACTATTCAAATCGGCGTACCTCTCTGTCAACGAACGTTCACGCACCGGCTCCACCGCCCGTTAGGCTCACCATGGAACGAACGACGCAGACAGAGATGCGTGTACCAAAATGGCGGATGCTGCTCTATTGCCTCATGGGTGATGATCAGTTCCGAAGACAAAGACAACGCGAGGCAGCTGGTGCTCTAGGTATAAAATGCGTAGACAAAGCATTTGAAAGAATGTGGTTATGATATTGATGTTAAAATTTTGATTTGAAATTATGAATACTACAAAAAAAAAAAAGGATTAATTATTGCAAAATAATATATTATTAGCAAAATAATATTTTGTAGATTATTTATCTATAACGTTAGAATAAAAAATTTATGTAAAATGTGAATTTTTACACATTGCAGTATTTTGTAGGTATTTAATATGTGAAGAAGCCAACAGAATGCTTGAATGATATGATAATATTTTTTTTTATATTTTGCATTCATGAGAGAATTATTATGAAACTAAATTGAGTGTCATAATGAAACTCAGGGCCGTCTTAGGCCATGCAGGGGCCCTTGGGCACACAGTGTTTGGGCCCTTTTGCAAGTTACACGGAGAAAATGGGATCTCAGATTTTTGTAAACATTAGTAATGAAAATAAAAATTCATATTTATATGTAACTTTTTACAACAATTGAAAAATTATTTAAATTTTTTTTTTTTGTAAATTTTATAAATAGCTATAATAATACAAAAAATATAATATGTATTATTATTTCAATATTGATTGTTTAAAATTGAGTTGTTTGTTGAGAAAATAGAAATTATTCATATCCCTTAGTTCACTGTTTCTTAACCTTTTCTGGCATGGGACCCCCCAAAATAACTTAAATATTGTATATATATATATATATATATATATATATATATATAGGCTTACCATAATTATGAAACTCTAAACCGGGACAAGAACGGGAGCTAGGGCAAAGAAAGAAATTTAACCACAAAAAATTGTTTTATTATTAAGTCTTACAAAAGAAATATGCAGATGATCTGCAGCAGAAAGTTAATTATTTTCTTTATTGTACCAGTACAACAAATATTTTTAAGAGCAGGTTCTAACTTATACATTGTTGTTGCTATACCAATATAATTTAATATTCATTTAGTCAATAATCAGGATTTATGAAAATGATTTAAAAAATAGTTTTGTTTCTCTAGTTATAGCCGATAGTGTATGCATGTATGTGTTTCTATATTGTACATAGAAGCACATTCTACATAACAATGACTTACATTATAAAATTAACAAAAATTTCTACAAATACCTTTCCAGTCGCTCCAATTTTGGTCTGCATGGAGTCCAAACACTATAATACACTATTTCAAGTATTTTCTGCACTTATAACACTTAAAAATAACTAAAATCGTCAGAAAAAATTTAAGACGCCACTTGCAAAAATCACGTATCACTACATATCAAGAAGGCTAATCCTGATAAAGCTCATTAAGGAATTTAGTCATTAACAATAAACAAATAAGGAACAGAATTGCTTAAAATAATTCTTTATGAGAATAAACACATGTATTAATATTTTATCAATAGTATACAGCTGGTTGAAATTGAACTACCGGACCCAATACACTGTGTTTTACTATTGAAGATGAGGTATAACGTTAAATTTGGAAGTTACTTGGTACTACATGATCTAAAATAGTATATATTTTGTTACTTTGTATCTTTATATAAATAGTTATACATTTTGATTGAGTATTTATTAAAATTTCAGAGCTATAGCGTTGAAGACACGGCTTATATGGTAAAAGGGGAGGACAGGGGTGATAATAGGATGACTTTTGGGCTATCAATGATAATTCTGAGATCTCAGAAAGAGATGAAAATTACTATTGGAAGTATATTAATAATGGAGAATCTCTCGAGAATTTTATACAGGTTAATTTTTTTATTTACGGACAACTTCGATTTTTTATATAGGAACGTATGGCGTGTTGGGTATAATTGGATAAAACTTTTGAAAAAAAACAACTTTTACATAAACATGTTTTTAATATCTGTTACGATTACCTATAATGGCTTGCAAGTATTTTTATTTACAAGTGTTCCATTGTTCCAAGTTGCTTTCCATTTTGAACACTTTCGCATCCTTACTCTTTAGCTAGCAGTAGCTCGGAGCATAACAAAAAATATTGCAAGTTCATGTCGGACCTACTTGAAAGTACTTGAAGTACCTCCAACGCGAACCGTTTTAATTAGTTTAAATTAGTTGTCAAAATAAGTATAATTTATTTTATTTAAGTTTAAAAGGTATATTTTAATGAATATATTATAAATGTCATATATTAATGAATATATCTTGCAAAATTGAGCGTTTTTCTATTATAATTTCATGTTTCGATTTTATATGACTTCGCGGCCCCCCGGTTCAGAAACGCTGCCTTAGTTTGTATATATTACTATCTATAGTATATTAATGGTATAATAATGGTTAGTAAATTTTACTATACTACCGAGTAAAATCAACTAAACCAGAGTTTCCCAAACTGTGCTCCGCGGAACACCAGGTGCTCCGCCATCTACTAGAGTTGCTATATAATGGGTGTTTTTTTTAGAGGTATAGAACTTTAAATTGCAATAAAACAACGATGGATTATTCGATTGACATGAATTTTTTTTTATTCGAAAGATAATCTTGTGGCATTACATTTTAAATATGATTTCTGGCATATGACCGCCACGGCTGGCTCGGATGTAGTCCAATCTGGACGTCCAATTTTCGATGACTTTTTCCAACATTTGTGGCCGTATATCTGCAATAACACGGCGAATGTTGTCTTCCAAATGGTCAAGCGTTTGTGGCTTATCCGCATAGACCAATGACTTTACATAGCCCCACAGAAAGTGGTCCAGCGGTGTTAAATCACAAGATTTTGGAGGCCAATTCACAGGTCCAAAACGTGAAATTAGGCGGTCACCAAACGTGTCTTTCAATAAATCGATTGTGGCACGAGCTGTGTGACATGTTGCGCCGTCTTGTTGGTATGATTTAATGTAATGCCACAAGATTATCTTTCGAATAAAAAAAAATTCATGTCAATCGAATAATCCATCGTTGTTTTATTGCAATTTAAAGTTCTATACCTCTAAAAAAAACACCCGTTATATATAGCAACGATAGTGCTCCGCGACGAATTCTTCCCGTGAAAAGTGATCCGCGGCTCAAAAAGTTTGGGAAACTCTGAACTAAATAATAAAATAAATTTTGAAATGTTTTCGGTTTAGTAACTTTTTTTTCATTGTTATTTTTAAGAAATCTCATCTGGATATCGATTTACATTTAAATTTAGAAATTTTAACGGCAATTCTTAATAAAATTGCATTAAAATTTGAGATCCTCTTTTTGCCGTGCAAACGACGATCTCGGCATATTGAGGTCCCCATCAAGCAAGGGCCCTGGACTCATACCTAATGTGCCCTTATGGAAAAGACGGAACTGATGAAACTCATTATGACATTAAACTTTACAATTCATAAAATTGGTAAAATTGGTATAATAACCTACAAGTTTTACGGAACATGATTGATAACTACCTAGAAAAATATAAAATTACCAAAACAGTCCTGCCAAGCGCTTCATTCGCATACCAAATCCACTAATTGGTGACGTTGTTTCATTACATAATTTTTATTATTTTAAAAGGCATGAAAAGCAATATAGAAAAAATAGTACCTATAAAGCTAAATAAATAAACTATTATTATATTATATAAAAAACTCGTTACAAGGCTTTTTGCCACACTTTTAAAAAAACTCTAAACCTGACGCGTGTGACAAAATTATGCTGTATGAAACTTGTGTTTTATTTATATACCAATTATTAATGGTCCTTTATACTTTTTTATCTTACTAATTCATTTATTTTATTGTCTCATTAACATTACGAGGGTTGCCTCTTATATTTCGGGATTGCGCTAAACTAGTGCTGCCATCTGGCAACTGACGCTTTAATCGTAAAGTTTGACATTTTTGACGGTATACGTACTCAGAACGTTTTCACGTACGAGCGATATTTGTGTTGTTTACAGTAACTTGAAATTCATCTCGGCTATAAATGGAATTAAATCGTAAACATTTTCGAGCGATTATTCTTTACAACTTTCGACGTGGATTAACCCAACAACAGTGCATCGATGAACTTAATTCGAAATTTGGCGATGAAAAACCATCAAGGACTACTGTTTATCGATGGTTTTCCGACTTCAGTCGTGGCCGTAGTTCGCTTAAGGACGAATTTCGTGAAGGTCGTCCAAAATCGGTTGTTGTACCGGAAAACATTGATGCTGTGCGTGAACTGATACTGCTAGATCGTCATGTGACTTATCGTGAGATTGAGGTATCCTTGAACTATTGCATGAACATTTGGCCGTCAAAAAGATTTATTCGCGTTGGATCCCACATAATTAACATAATATTTACATAATCGGAGTGGAAAAAGTGTTTCGAAATTTGGTTCAAACGCATGCAAAAGTATATTGATCTTCATAGAGTATATTTTAAAAACAATAAAGCCACTTTTGTTGATAAATAATTATTCTTAATCTCAAATCCTGAAATATAAACAAAAAAATACATTATTTTTGATAGTAGAAACCATAGACAGTAAACTTAGTAATATGACATCATTGATAAAATTGGAAAACACTAATGTTGATAGTGCGTCATACTTATACGTAAAATATGTGATATTATTATTTTGCCCCGTCTAAAAATAAACAAATAAAAATAGTGTTTAATACATTTTATATTTTATTTATCATATTTATCAGGAATTCAATAATATAAATTTTGGTCTCTTATCTAATCTGATCATTTTCAAGCATATTGATTACAAACTGTTTGTTTTTGTTATTAATCAACATTCGATAAATAAAATGATTACGATTAAAATTATTAAAATAGTAATTTCTTGTTATTTATCATAAAATTAGTAGTTAAATAGTAATAGCTTCTTCCAGTACAGCATACTCTATGTCAGGGACGTAGCCAGGATTTCAGCTTGGGGGGGGGAAATAACAAAATATTGTAAATTGGTCGGTACGACCTTAATTACATGGCTTGGGTAGAAAATAACAGCGTTCTAGGTCAGGGGTCGGCAACCTTTCAGTGACAAAGAGCCAAATCTATATTGAAAAAAAAAACAATAACATGGAAGAGCCGCTAAAAAATATATGCTATATTTAAGAAAAAAACGTAAAAATTGTTTATTTATTTTTTTTAATAATCAAGTATTACAATAAATATTAATATATATATTAATATTAAATAAATTAATATTTACTTATACGTTTAGTTTGTGAGACCTATTGTAGTTGCCAGTATATTACAATATAATAATTTTTTTAATGGGACGATTGCTCCTGTATAGTGTTCTATAAGACTTCAATATTTGGTGAATATTCAGTAATCTTTAACTTAAGGCAGCACTCTAGTTTCAGGTCAGTAAGATTACTTCTTAACTGACTCTTTATTAATTTCATATGTGAAAAGATTTACTTACAGTAATATGTGGATCCGAAAATTGTCAGTAGCCCAAAAGCATAATTTTTTAAAAGATTGAACAATTCTGGAATATGTTTCCAAGCTTCGAAAAGAACTTTATCTACATTTTGAAGATTGCGAATTTCGGTACACTTATGCCGGGAAGATAAAATTCACTTTTTTCTTTCTAAATTTTGCAGTTCAGAATTAAGTTTTAAGAATATATAATTCCATAAACCTTGAATTTCAAAACCACTAATTGACGGTGATAAATGTAATTGCTACATATCTACATCAATTGGTTTTGTCAAAAAATCTAGTGTAGCTTTATATTTTCTAAACTCTTTAAATCAATCTCGAAAAACTTCTTTCATGTTAACAATAGTTTGTGCAAAAAAAGAAAAAAAATTGCATTAATAACATGTTTTTGTAAATTAATAAAATGTAAAAATGTTTTTGCACGTAAATCATTCACAAATACAGATAACTTTTTTTCGAAACAAATAACTTCTTCTAAAAGGGAATATGCAGTAACTCGAGGAATTACCGGGCGTGAATTGCACCGTAAAACATTCTGAAAAATATAAAACCTGTATACTACAGGCAGAAAGTTGAAAATTAAAAAATAGATTATATTAAAATAAAAACCAGCCAATTTTCAAAGAGCCACAAAATTGTCTAAAAGAGCCGCATGAGGCCGCAGGTTGCCGACCCCTGTTCTAGGTCTTTTGTAGTATATTAAATAATAAAAGTCTGGTAAATTTATAAATTTTCTTCACCTCCGGTGAAGAAAACTTCTAACAACCTAAATCATATTTTATATAAGGTAAACTAACCAGGATTTAAATTATCCTGGGGGGGGGAATGCCCCCTATGCCCCCCCTGACTACGTCCTTGCTCTATGTATTATGTAGGATCCAGGGTATATGGCGCCCCTATGCCAATATTTCTAATTGCGCTTTCTTTCTATAGGTATGTGGGATGTGGATATCATTGAATAAAAATACTAAAGGTAGAAAAACCAAGATGGTCTTTCAAAATGACGGACGATAGTTTCTGGCTGTACAGTAGCATAGGGCTATTTATTAAAATAATTGAGGGGGCTAGAAGTAAAAGGATTTAAGTACATAATTTAAAGTTTCGAGAAAATTAGCTTCAAAGTTAATTGCTCTAGGAGAATTTATTAGTTTTAAAATAAGTAAAACAACGAATCTCTCTCCATCTTAATGGATATCCATCAGTATTGTTCTTAGGATCTTGCAGTAAAATAATTCAAGCGTACTTAAATCGTTTTACCAAAAACTGGAATAGAAATTTATTTTTTCAAGTTCGGCAGAGGGTGTTAGTAAAGCGAATTCTGTTGAAATCGTTTTACTATCTAATAATAATATGAGTTGATAATATGTTCAAGTATATTAATTGCAAGTAGTTATTGTATAGTAATTGCAAGTATATTAATAACAAGCTTGCATCTAAAAATGCCCAAAGTGGAGTAAATTTTATTTTGGCGTTTCGACTGATGTCGAGCATCACATTATTTGCTGGTGGTTTTCGAAACTGCATTTAGCCTGTACTGCATTATAACAACTGAACGGTCTATAGGAACAGGGCGATATATCAAACTATCGCTTCAAGATCTCTGTACTTACATGGAAGATCCGTATCCGAATCCACGGATCAGAAAACAAATAATCCCTATCCATATCTGTATCCGCAGATCTGGCTTTAATGGATCCGGCACATCTCTATTTAAAACACAACTTTTTTTTGCTCCAGTTCAGAATAAGGCGTTAGGTGGCAACCCTATGTACGTCAATGTGATCAGCTGTTTTCTCGCGCAGAATTGATGACGTAATTTATGACACTCTGTGATGAAGTTAAGTTGAACGAGCTCTAGAGCAATGTTGTGACTTGGGGCGCCGCGAAAAATTCTGATACATTAAAGGAGCCGAGAACCTAAATAGTTTGAGAACCACTGGGGTAGCGAGTAATCAAAATCGGAACTGGGTACAATCTTAACGGGTCGGGTAGCGACCTTGAATGAGAAAAAATTGCACTTGAATCATTTTACTTCTAACCCCCTCAATTGTTATCGGTGAAAAAAGAAAAATAACAATCTTCATATTTTCAAAAGAAACCAAAGATAGGAGATACAAACAATCAATAAAACACTATTGTACATCTGTAATTTATAATTATAAAATTAATGATACACAAAAGTAAATAAATAGGTACATACAGAACTGGTAGCAGAAAATTATGACAGTACGCCATTGTCCATAAGTAACATGTATGTTGAGATTTATCCAAATATCATTAATTCAATACATATTATGAATGGAAAATACTTACGACTGAAAAGTAATTCCTTTAGTCTTTGTATATTGCGTTTTTGCTCGTCCGCAGACAGTACAGCTAACCATTTTGACAAGATACCAAATTTCAGGTTAAATGCGTATTTTTATATTAAATTATAAAATAACTAATAACTATTTTAGCCCTGTCTTTTATTTATGATTTATAAATTATGAATATAGTCTATTCCAAACGATTAAGCGGAACTAAATGCAAATTTCGTTTTTTTAAGTTGTCACGAAAAGGGACCTTGCTTGGGTTATTTCATGTTTCAGGTTTGGTATGTGAAAATTTAAAATTCCAACAGTGAAACCATGGAAATGAATGACAAATGTCAAAAATTTTAATACATTTTTTCATAATTTAAAGACAAAAAAATAAATAAATGGGAAATTTTTATTAAGAACGACAAAAAATTAAAATGAAGAGGACATTTTATATTGACGATCAATTTAATTTAGAATTTGTAATGTGAGTATGATTTACAAAGCTTAAACAAAACGATCAAAAGTCCGAATTAATAGATAAATATTACTAGATTTCAAAATCTAGTTCCGAATAAACATTTGGAATAGCTTTTACTATAAATTATAAAAATAAAGATTAATAAACATTTTTTAACACGAAAACAAAAAAATACTGGCAGCCATTGTGGCCGTTGGAGTGGCGTCATTTCAGTCACAAAAATTTGTGTGTAAAAATTCTCCTTCCTTTACTATACCATGAGTTCTAAAATAAATTACGTAAGGGTTGGTTATGAAGCAATAATGTCTACTGCAAGCTTTACATAATAAATAACTTATCAACAACAGTGATGACAGTTAATTAATTAAAAAGCTTGCAGTAGACATTATGTTATTTTTCCATAGCCAACCCTTATGTAATTTCTTTTTGAACTCATGGTATTTATTCAATGGTGGATATACGCAAAGACATAAAACAATAGCTGGCTAACATTTTCTGGTCTCTATAAATCACATTCGAATCAACATATTAAAATCAAATATTAACAATAAACAAGTATATTCCATCTCCGTAAATATCTTATATAATAATTCCCTATGTCTGTTGTTTTGCGTGTACCTATCGTGTATATTCGAAACTCTTCGTATGTACTACAAGTACAAGGATAAGAGAAGCGTACTGTGCGCGAGTTAGCCAGTGATTTATGAAGTTCTTTAAAATAAGAAAACAAATCTTTTAGTCTTAAGCATTTGTACTTGGATGTATATTTGGGGAATCACTATGGGACACTCTAGACCAGAGTTTCCCAACCGCCGGTCCGCGAGATTTCTTTGCCGGTCAGCGAAATTTTTTGCCGGTCCGCAGAATTATTTTTATGTTTCTAAAACAAAACGTTAAGTTAATTTATAAAATACAACAATAATTAATTTCCACAATAAACGATGCATATATCAAAAATCTGTCCTTAATCTGTTAATTGCTTAAGTAATAACTTGTTTCTTTTTTCACCAATTATATTTGATTTTTTATTTGTTGTTTTTTTTTGTGTTTGTAATCAGTGCAATAAAAAATAATAAACTTTTGCGATACATATTACTTTCTAAACTTGCCGGTCCGCGAATTTTCTAGGTCGCTTACCGGTCCGCCATGAAAAAAGGTAACGCTGCTCTAGACTAAATCCTCTAAATAATTCACTTATTATTTTAACTCAAAAATGTATATAACAAAATTTGTAAGAATGAAAAAACGATTATTTTTTGTTCAGTAGAGCAGTTCTTAATAAGATGAATATTTGAGGGGCTATGGTGTCGCCTCCTATATTTAAACTTGAAATATATCCCTTATTATCCTGGTGTGTCGCGAAAACAAACTACTGAACCGATTTGTAAAATTCATTTCGCGGGTTAAAGCTTAGACCAGTGTCTCTCAAATTGTGGTCCGCGGACCACTGATTATTCGCGAGTCAGTTCTTAGTGGTCCGCGCACACAAAATTTCATTACTATAAATAATAGGCCTTTTCGCATAAAAAAAAATTATGTTGGTGATCGGCGGTTAGCGTGTAATTCTGAAAGTGGACCGCGACTGTCGAAAGTTTGAGAAACACAGGCTTAGACCTTCCTGTGTTACATAAACTATATCAGTGTTTCTCAGCTGGGAAAGAATTACGACACCCTGGTGTTCCTAGAAAGCAAACTATTTGAAAAACTCTGCTATGGCCACCACAGGACCGACCGCCATCACAAAGTACTTGTATAAAATACATGCTAGCAGCAGAGTACAAATAATTTCGCTTAATATTTTCTAACAGAGATATTATTTATCATGACCATGGAAACGTTACATACAAGTATGAAAAAAAAGACACTTAGAAAAAATTTCGAAACATTTTTCAAAATTTTTTCGTTTTATCAAAAACTAACTAAAATAAAAGTTGTTAGTTATTGCTTTTATAGCAACTTTTGTTAAATAATTTTTACCGAAATATTTTTCTGTTATGAAATTTTCGCAAAAATCTTAATATCGACACGAGTAAACTCCCATTTCTAGTTAACCGATTTTTACCAAAGGTTGATCAACTCGTGCTCATGTCAAAAGCTTAAATGTGAAGTTTCATAAAAATTCGTGTAGCCGAATTTGCTCTGCACGTGTACACAGACAGACAGACGGACAGAAGGACAGACAGACCGACAGACATCATGCTAAAAATAGTCAAAACGTTATGTAGGGACCTCAATTCGTAGAGATCCATCGAAATCTCGAAATGTCAAAATCGGTATGATCACAATACCTCCCTTATATATGTTGGCGGTAGGTAAAAAGCTTTCAATAGTGGATGTCACAAATCACAAATACCACAAATATCATAAATATCCTAAAATAGATCTAATCCCTAAATGCAGGTTTTATCTGTCCACGGTAGTTCTAATTTTGTAAATATTCATTCAATGCGTTTTTTTGCACAACCTAAAATTTCGTAAAAGAAGTTAATTTTAAATTTTTGTTTTTCACTATTGATATTTTCATCATCGTTTTCGTATAAGAATATCTTACGTTTGCGGGTCCCAGTTATTTCAAAATATTTGGTTACAATTTTATTACAATTTTTTCGGAACTATATAGACTCGAAAGTTCATCGCATCTATAACCATGGACATAATTCAAAAAGTTGCTGATGGGAAGTTCTGCTGTTGTTGAAACTAAATTAACTTCTTTCAAAGCTTTGCTTGGCCGACAGGCGTAGCGTAGCGGTAACATAGGTGCCTTGCGTTTCTAAGATCCCGAGTTCACACCCCGTTCTACCATGGCATTTTCAAAAGCAAATCAAAAGCAACGGTCATAACGGAACCGATGCCTGAATCAATGGTTCGGGACTTGAAGAAACGGGCCGGTCCTTCAACACATTTATTCCACTTTTCCAGGGCTGGTAAAATTTTCCAGTCCGCCACTAGCTTCCATTCAAAATCCTGTGCTACTAAATTCAGTGTATGTGACGAGCAAGGATTGTACAGAGCGATCAGCAAATCTTGACTGTTATGCAAAACTTGACAGAAACATTTAGGGCCTGTTTCTGAAAGCCTAGTTAACTATAACCAAATGGTTAGAAAATTGTTGCTATGGTTACATATGGGATTGTTATATTGTAACCGAGTTTAACTAAAAGGTTAAACTCGGCTAAGCTTCCAAAAACCGGCCCCTAGTTATCAAAATTTATTCCATGACCTTCTAAGACCTTCACATAGGCGTACATTCTATTTTTATTACCTTACACGAATTGATTATTAAATGAACATTATTTTTCTCTACACGCCAGTGAGTTGATAACAGATATTAAGTTAGCAACATATATTTTCGTTGTTCCTCGGGTGAGTTCGGCCAAACGAAGTAATCTGATTGGTTCTTTGTTAAATTGGAATTTTCAGCTGTGAATTAGAATACAGTTTTGATATTTTTAAACTCATTGTTTACTGTAATGTAACGTGCAAGAAATAATGATCGTACGGTAGTAAGCTCTTAGATACATTGCTGTGACGCTAGCTCTTAAAATCTGGAGGGCACAGAAAGTATTTGCGTAAAATCTGGGGGGACCAGGAAATATTTGAGGAGGGCATCATCGTTATTAATGGTCAGGTGAAAACAAGTAATGACCTAAAAAAAAGGTTCTCACTTCTAAAACAAGTGTGTCCTAAAAAAACAAGGTCCTCACTTCTAAAACAAGTGCGACCTAACAAAAAAAGGTCCTCACTAAAGGTCCTCACTTCTAAAACAAGTGTGACTTAACAAAAAAAAAAGATCCTCACTTCTAAAATATAGGTGATAACTTCCTTCAACAACAAATCCTTGTTGCGCACATATTTTTCCCAAGCATTTCTAGAGGGGGGGCAGCTGGGGGCCAGAGAAATTTTAGGAGCGGGCCCTTTCGGACCCTCCGCTAGTACCGCCACTGATACATTGAGAGAATACGACTTCTAACATCACTGTGCTTTCCACGCATATTCCGTTGTCGTACTCTTGACCATACATTTGCAATATTTCTTATATTATTTCCGGTATTCCTTTTTCTGTGCTATCATCTATGTTTATAAAACCAAGAAAATGTTTTTAAGAAAATTTTTACGTAAAATATAACTTGATTGGGAGAATTAAATTAGCGCCTCTGTCTAAAGGTGCCCCTAGATCAGTGTTTCCCAACCTTTTTTCATGGCGGACCGGCAAGCGACCTAGAAAAATTTGCGGACCGGCAAGTTTAGAAAGTAATGTGTATCGCAAAAGTTTTATATTTTTTATTGCACTAATTACAAACAAAAAAAACAACAAATAAAAAATAACATATAATTAGTGAAAACATAAACAAATTATTAATTAAGAAATTAACAGATTAAGGACCGAGATTTTCATCTCAAAATTAAGTGGGTTATAACTTATTAGGCGAATAGTTGCATAGTAAAAAAAAAATAATCTTGCGGACCGGAGCCGGTCCACGGACCTACGGTTGGGAAACACTGCCCTAGATTGTGCCTACGCCTACCGTGCCTTTGCCTAGAGCCGGCCCTGTGTAGATCATTTTTTCATTATTATTTTTTATATCAGAAGGAATAAAAATCCGAATTGGTAATAATTATTAGGTGTTTGCATTTTGAGTTTTCAAGGAGGTGTTATCAAAGTTTGGGAAAGGACAAATGTAAAGAGCGGCCAGGTTAGGTGTTAATAACTCGTATAAAGAAAGAGGCACATAATTATATATTTTATTTTCGTATATGTATACGTAAATAAAATAATTATAAATACAGTGGTGGGGTTAGGCTAGTGCAGGGTTTCCCAAATGGTGGGTCGCGACCCAGTACCGGGTCGCGGTAAGTGAAATACCGGGTCGCATAAAAACTCGCGAAACCTAGGTGATAAATTGTCGTTAGGAATACCCAGTTATAGCGGAAAAAGCAATAAAATTTCTAATGCCTTTCGTCACGACCTATAAGTGCGAAGCAGGTTTCTCAACATTAGTCTTCCTTAAAAATAAGTACCGAAACCGATTGGAAGTAGATCCGGAACTAAGGATAAAGCTATCATCGTTTACTCCTAATCTGAAATTATTAGTAAAAAATAAACAGCACCACACTTCTCATTAATAATTTATTGGTTATCATTAATAATTTTTGTTTATTTTCTACAAATTTTTGTAACGGTTAATGCTTTTTCATTATAATTATTATGTGAATAAATGAAAACAGTATGGACATCCATATGTTTTAGCTTACCTATGGGCTATTATAGGCGGAAAAATTTGAGTGGGTCACGAAGAAAAAGTGTGAAAATTACCGGATCACCGAAAAAAAAGTTTTGGAAACGCTGGGCTAGTGCGATATTAGGTCTATTCGTAGAAAAGTGCTTTCGAGATGTAAATGGGATACGTAAATAGATCGACGGTTTGACTGCTTTCGAATATTATCCTATCTTCACGTGGGAAGGCAAAACTTACCCAAGAGATGTTAGAAAGTTATAAAATACTAAGACAAATATTTTTTTATTGTATTGAATTTTTTACGATATAAGAAAAATTTGTGACAAAAAAAAAAAAAAAAAACTAATCACTAACTACTTTAAAAAATAATCATATTGATAATCAACGTTGGCGAAGGCCAAGGCATTTGAAGACGAAAATACATAATAATGATAGTGCCTATAACGTAAATACCTGACATCTAAACTTATACCCTTTTCACACTAGAACTTTAAGACGAATGGACTTAAAGTTCACCGATGTTTAACATCGGTATGGTTTTACACTTGATGTTTAAATCTCCGGTGCTGCCATCTGCTACAGTAATTTTGTTCTTAAGTTACCGTTAGGAAATTACTAATATTGAACTGTCTGCGCAGACGCACCTTTTGAATTATTATATTCTACAATAAAGACACTACAATAAAGTATTAACATATAAGTCGATACATTTTATCTCAATTATTGTAACTCTATATTATTAAATACATTATTAAAATAAATAATTTTATTATAACAATAAATATAAACTTCTTATAATGTCGATATCATACAGTATTCTTGTTTATGATAATATAAAATGTTGACAGCACAAATTCAAATATTTTTTTATGATAGAAATTATGTTGGCAATGCGGACTATGTTTAACACGCAGATTTGCGTACTTAAGCTTGCTTGATTTAAACCGACGCCATACGCTTTCACAGCAACACTTTAACTCTCCTTCACTTTAACATCCAAACTTAAACATCTGGTGTGAAAAGGGTATCAGCGATCAAAAATTTGTCATTTTCAAAAACAGTCTTAAAGATTTTTATTTTCTTTGTTTCATGTAAGCCAATATTGTAAAAAAATATGTTGTAATATAGATCTTTTATTTTGTTTTTTATTGTACTTGTATTTAAATTTAAAAATACAAGTACAAGTACAGTACCTACTTATACTTAAGTAGGTACATTTTTTTGTATTTATCCCTAACTAGTTATGATGTAATGATGTAATTACAATAAAATATGTGTAAATATTACTAAAAGTACACAGAAGCCATATTTATATTGTAATAATTATAAATATATTAAAATTATATACGCGGTTTCTTAAATTTTTTAGCGTGCGCCGAGAGGTACACACGCATATCTTAGATCAGTAATGCTATTATAGAGATCATTTGTAGGTCTTTATACCTGCCTATGCACCTACATACAGGTACACTTGTGATAGAATAATGAAAGAAAGCCTTCACATTCAGAATCAAATTAGATCCCGTCGAAAAAAAAAAATACTCTCTAAATCATTTCTTATACCTAGTAAAAATATTTTAAGTATTCGTATTTCAACAACATGAATTTTAATAAAGAATAATTAACAAAACTTTCCAATTATATATAAAAAACGTAATTGGTGTTACTGACCTTTCCCATCCCATATATCCATTGTCTAAAATTCAACAAAAACCTAAATTATATCTATTTTGCTTCAGGTCGAGCTGGTGTTTCTGAAAGGGGGATAGCCAGACACGTAAATAGTGTTTCATATATAGACAGAGCAGCTAGAGTATTCTTTCCTGCGTCATTCGGTTTATTAAATTTATGTTACTGGCTTGTTTATGTAACATGGCAAGAGGATTTCAAATGGGAAGACACGCCGGTTAATTCTGTTAGCCATTAAATTAGTTGTAGCAATGTTAAATGTATGCTATTTCAAGAATGTATGTGTTAAATTGTTTTCTAGCTGTTGAAAACGTAGTATATTGAATTGGTTACAATGATATTAATGAATTCTGAAAGTATTTAATGTTTATATGATTGCATTGTAATTTATGCTTGTAATGATGATGATAATAAAATATAAATGTTGCAGTTATACATGGTATCTATTGCGTTTGATCTATATATATTTTTTTACTATTTTCTTTTGTGTGAGTGTATAACGAACAGGTAAATCATTAATGGTCGTTCAATGATCTCGAGGAATGGAATGGTAATATGATTGTTGGCGTACGTCGTTGCTATATTCGTATGCTCAAATCACCAGAACAACTTCTGTCAAGTTAGCGTGTTCATCCGCCGACAAACAAATAGATCCTCTATATAATATTACAATATAATTTATGTTTGTTGATTTGATTTTGATTTTTGGATTAAATTTGATGCGTTTTTTGCATGTGTGAAGTATTGTGAGCTATCATTTTGTAGAAATCTGGTAAAATACACGTTATTGCACACTTGCCAAGCGTTACTGCCATGATTGATTCGCAGCGTCTGTGAGCTCTTTCAAGTTCAAACATTTTTAGATGATGTGTGGATTGTGGTTATTCTTCAGTGTTGTTGTGGTAATTATTAACAAATATGATTATTTACATTTTGTTTTTTGACATGTTTTCATTCAGCTACATTCAAATTTCAAACATATTTGCTTTTGACGTGTACTGTCAACGGTACAGAAAAGAAGCCATTTTATCCTTCCCTTATAATATAAATATATGTTTTCTACCATATGATATTTTAAAGATTTTCGGGTTGTATGTGTGTGAATAAGGTGTGTTTAATTGAATTTATTTTTGCAATATTTTTTAATAACAATATAAAAATAATAAACTCATGTGTTCGAAGGGAGTGTCATTTTAAAATGTTGGTTGTAATGTCTGCCTTTTGTTGCATGCCTGATCATTGACCTTGAAATGTATTTTAACCGAAAAAATTATTTAAAATAAATATGAAAAAAATGCATTTTTAACGATTTACAGTGATCAGAATGGTTGTGGATGTACCTTTGCGATCAGCCCCTCATAAAATGCAGCCCGCGGGAATGTCACCCCGGGAACTTTCAGAGAATGATGATCTTGCCACTTCTCTGGTCCTGGATCCCTATCTCGGCTTCACTACACACAAGATGAATGTTCGATACAGGCCTCTCAAAGCCAACCGTACTGAATTGCGTAACATTGTGGCTGATTTCATACGTACTCAGAGCTATGAGAAGGCATACAGTCGAATATCTCGGGGAGAGTGGATGCCTAGATCTCTATCAAAGTCAAAACTCCAGCAGCGCAGAGTAGAGGAACATGTAATAAACTTTAATATCAGTAATTTTTATTTGACAACTAACCTTATTTTTTTTTTTAACAGATATATCGGTATTTAAGAGTGTTTGATCGAGATTCTGGGTTTGTAATAGAACCATGCTATCGATATTCTCTAGAAGGGCAGAAGGGAGCGAAAATCTCAGCCACTCGCAAGTGGTACAAGAATGAGAAGATCGAGTGTTTAGTAGGATGCATAGCGGAGCTGACTGAAGAAGAGGAGGCAATGCTACTACATCCTGGCAAAAATGACTTTTCAGTAATGTACAGTTGTCGGAAGAACTGTGCTCAGCTGTGGCTGGGTCCTGCCGCATATATTAACCATGACTGCCGTGCTAATTGCAAATTTGTTGCCACTGGCCGTGACACTGCCTGCGTGAAAGTATTACGAGACATTGAAGTGGGTGAAGAAATTACTTGTTTTTATGGAGAAGATTTTTTTGGAGACAAAAATTGTTACTGTGAGTGTGAAACTTGTGAACGTAGAGGTACTGGAGCATTTGCCAAAGATACTTCAAAAAGTGAAGAAAACATCAATGGTTATAGGTTAAGAGAGACTGATAACAGAATAAACAGAACTAAAAACAAACAGCAGAGTCAGAGTAAGTCTCAACTCTTAGATAAAATGAATATGAACGAAGCATGTAATGGACATCCCGAGCCAAACGCAAATGACAAAATAATAGCCCCCCTCAGTATGAAAGAACTTCGCCAGAAAGGTTTGACAAAATATGATGCCGAGCTTCTAATTGCACAAGGCTGCAAGTTTTCAGACATAGGTGAACATGTAACAGGAAAAGATAGAATTGCCTCTGCAAATCTGCCCAGAGATAGCTCCAATTCACCATCTAGTCGTAACGGAGAAAGAGTAAGAAGAAGCGCAAGAAAAGAAGCAGCACAAACAGACAACAGTACAGCAGATAAAGTGAGTTCACGAGCGTCTCGGCTCGAAAGAAGAAACGCACGCCAGGCTAACCAGAGTATCGGATCACTTTGTTCTGAACAGAATGTGTCTCGGTCAAACTTACTAGATGACTTGCAGAGCAACGCGAGCAGCTGTACCAGTAGTCTTAGTGAAACGGACCCAGTGAGCGATGCTACACAGCGTGATCGTGTGTTTAATGACAGTCATGAGAGTGGGAACGTAAATCCCAGCTTCCATGTGGTACCCGAATCTGCCAACACCTCAGGAATTATTCTACGTAACCACAAACGACTAAATGAGCCACACACCGAACATTCAGCTAGTGTTAAAGATAATACACATAGTGAAACAGTTAGGGCTAATGGTGATATCCATGTATCTGACACTAGGCAAACTTGTAGTAGCGAACCTAAAAATATTGACATTACTTTAGTTAGAGAATCCGAAACGAAACAAGAGGCCCCCTGTGAAAGTGTTGAAACTATTAGTGACGTATCATCTAACTCAGTTGCGTGTAAAACAAAACATTTTGATGAGAAAAAGGTGACCGCGAAATCTATTAACCTCTCAGGGCGCCGGTCGCGTGAGAGTGTGACGCGAGCGGGTGTCAAGCGCATGGCAACCCGCACCACACGAGCCAGCAGCACTGCCGCATCCGATGAAACACAAGACAACACAATTAGTGAAGAGGGTAAAGACATTTATGAGTTTAATGATGAGGAGTACAAAATAGATTCCCCCAAATTACTTCGTAAGTCTGTAAAAACTAAAGATAGTAAAAGCGCAAATGTGATACAAACAAAAAGTGATTCTAGTACATTGTGGGAAACCAAAACTTTGAAATGTAGCGAGGTGAGAGACATAAAGGCTGAAATCATACATGAAGTACAAGCGGAGACAGTGGTTACGACAGACACTGAACAAGCTGAACCGCCGGAGCAGCCTTGCGAGGTGCCGGCCGTAAGAGCGATTTCACCGTGTAGACCTCCAGCGCCTATAGAACCGCGCACGCCTGAGAAACCGAGCGGCGGTGGTCTGAAACTGACGCTTCGTATGAAGAGAAGTCCTATGTTGGATGAAATTATCGAGTCTGGGAATAGTCTGAGCGAGGACAGCTATGAGCCGGAGTACGAGGTGCTGCGTGTGGAGGGTGTGGGTGGAGTAGGAGAACGAGCACATCGCAAAAAGAGGCACAAGAGCAAAGACAGGAGACGAGAGCGACGACTGAAACACCTGACCAGCGGCGACCACCTGGTACCGCAAGCCCCACACCCGCCCATGAAGCGGTTGCGCCTCATCTTCGGCAACGAGAGCCACACCATTGATATCCCGTCCAGCCAAGCCAACTGACTAACAGAATACTTAACTGAGTACGCTTCTTGCTTGTTTGACGCAATGAATTGGCGACGTTCAAACAAGGAACCCTAGTAATTAAGCCATGGATACATTTGATTTTTGTATTATTTTAATTCTAGTTACAAGATATGTTGCTTTTATGTAGGTATTACACGTAAGTAATAAAACATTTATTTATTTTTGCAGTTAAAAGATTCGTACATTTTGTAATGTGTACATAATAATTCTAGTTAATGTTGTATTTTCCGTCGGGTAAGTTTTCAGTATAATTGTTCATGTCTGATTTGCAAAAATGTATTCATAAGACTTCCATGAAATTCGAATCAGTAATATTATTGAGGGTGATGTACATTTTGAATTTTATAATCTATACCTCATTCTACATTTAAATGATGCTAATCAATGTAAATTCTGAAGGAAATTCTTGTTAATCCCGTGGTTATTGTTAATATTTGGAAAAAATTGGCTCGATGCATGCATAACATATAATGTGATTATGTAGTATAAATTAAAATGGATCGTAACATTTCCTTATATTCAAATGTATATACATGTTTGTACAGTATAGTCTGCACTCAAATATTTGTTTCATTTATTTTATTTTTTTTAAAATATAAGCAAACGAGAAAGATCCATTGAGTAGTTTGTACAAAATATTAATTTGTAAAATTACTATGTTCATCTATTTTTGTCTTTCATAAAGATGCTCTATAGAAATTCCAGTATATATAAGTTCCTAATGTTTTAAAAAACACAACATTTCTTGTATTTCTTTTTTCCAGAGAATTTTTTAATAAAATAAAATTTTAATAAATATTTACGTATATACTTATGAAAATGGAAATTGTTTACCATGTCCAATATCAGGTATGTATGATTAATAAAAATGCCAGTTTAAAAATAGCAAAATAAATATCTATATTGAACAACTCCAAACTGAATTAAATAAATAAGAACCAGTGACGACCAATCGTTGTACTAAACAGTGGTCTTCAAAATTTTTGTAACCATAAAGCAATTGACAGCAGACCAAATTGCGATTTGTGACCAGTAAAGACTTGATCAATGGCTTCTGCAATGGATATTGATGAAGAGGAGGTCGAACTACCTACGTCTAGCAGTTCAAAGGGCGAAAAGAAACGTTTTGAAGTTAAAAAGGTAGTATTTATAATAATTACTGAAATGTCATGATTCTAACCTTAACCTTATATTTAATTTCAGTGGAATGCAGTTGCTTTGTGGGCTTGGGGTAAGGATAAAATTCATTAATAACATAGAAAATTTATAAAACTGCTATTATTTTAGACATCGTCGTAGACAATTGTGCTATTTGCCGTAACCACATCATGGATCTGTGTATCGAATGTCAAGCGAATCAAGCTTCAGCTACGAGTGAAGAATGCACAGTTGCATGGGGCGTTTGTAACGTAAGATACTTTTATTTTGTCATACTCACTAAAAATTTCTAAACTGTACAATATATATTTCAGCATGCTTTTCATTTCCACTGTATCTCACGATGGTTGAAAACTCGTCAAGTTTGCCCATTGGATAATAGAGAATGGGAATTCCAAAAGTAAGTTTGTCAATTTCTGTTGGTTTTATTTGTATTAATATTTTCCATTGTTTGCAGGTATGGCCATTGAATTATTCTACTCGTAACAGGGTTTAAAAATTACAATGTTTTAATTTGCAGTATATACTTACTGCTACAATTTAATTTCAATTATCAACTACCGTTACTCTTAAATTTTGGTTAAATTATTATCTTTTGTAAAAATAAAACAGTAAACAAATTTATTTTGTAAGAGTTGTTTATTTCCTTAAGTTGGTTTTCAGGTTAATTAAAGAATAGTATATATACTTCTACCGAAGGAAATAAATCTGCAATGTATGCTAAAAAAAATTAAAACGCTGATAAATCTAATGATAAAAAACGAAATCTTAACTAACAGTAATAATTTCATATTGTTGAGTTTTGGAAATTCTTTATACTCATGTTATGTGGCATTTTGCCAAAAGTATAAACTAAGGGCCGATTTCTGAAAGCTTAGTTAATTATAACCAAAAAGTTAGAAATTGGTTGTTATGGTTTCTTGTGGGATCGTTTTATTGTAACCGTGTTGAACCAAAAGATTAAACTCTGCAAAGCTTTCAGAAACCGGCCCTAAATGAACTAAATTATTTTTTCACCATTGATTCTAGAATATTATCCATTGGAAGTGTGACAAATAGTATTTTTTGCCGAATATCAAATATTCGCTTTTTTAGGGTTTGTAGCTATCACCACAAAAAAAAAAACAACGTCACTCATGTGTACTGCTAGGATATTAACAAGTGACACTCGAATACGCTAACTGGTGGCCAAATTATTGTACTGTAATTTGATACCCACCTTCTGTTATACATTTCGACACATGTGAAGCGATTAAAATTAAAAAATGTCGCAGATATTTAGTCGCATTTTAATAATGTAAAAACGTATTGTGCTTAAATTAACCTGTTCGCTATTGAGTAGTGGCATTACCGGTGGTGGCACTGTGATCCAAGGAAATATGATTCACGACAGTAGTACTGAGCTGTTGCTTTATACGAATATACAAAATACGTTTTTAATTTAGTAATATGGGAGGAAATATTTGGGACATTTTTTAATTTTTAAGCGCCACAAATGTGTCGAGGTGTACAGCTCGTTCAACTTAACTTCAGTACTGGGTATCATCAATTACGTCATCAATCCTGCGCGAGAAAATAGCCGATCACATAGACGTACATAAGGGTTTTAAACAATTGTTGTAATACAGTTTTTACTAATTTTAATACACAGTATACCTTGAAACGTACGAGAAATAAATAATAATGGAAATAAACAAACAACATCGCACAATACGCGTAGTCAAAAACAAATCAAAGTAAGTAACGCCACTGAAATGTGTTAAACTAACTGTTGGTAACATAATGGACGAAATTTGGTTTCTGCGCAGGAGAGTCGGTAACATCTGCCTGTACTGAAGTTAAGTTGAACGAGCTCTTTAACAGAATAATCTCGCAAAAATTCGGACTTAACATTAACTTTACCTCCATTTTTCTTAGAAAAAGTAAAATGGAGTTAAATGACGGCGAAGAAACACTACAATTTGGATGTAGACCAATTTCAGGTTAGGGAGCTTATAAATATATTTAAAGCGCCCTCTCATATGTATTTTTTGAAATATAGTCATTTTCAGGGCAACCCTAACCACAGGGCTAAATGGGCTACAGCCCCGGGGCGTAAGCCTTTTGGCGGCGGCATTGCAGAGATGAGAACTTTTTTTTTGCTCTTCACTTGGATTTGTGTAGGTGGGGACCTTTTTCTTTTGCTCTTCACTTGAATTTGGGAAAGTCAAAACCTTTGTTTTTTGTTTAATTAATTTACTTTATTTGTCAAGGGCACCAAAAACACTGCTACGGCTTTGATTATGTATTTTCTTATGAAGAGGGTCGCATTATTTTTAGTAGACCACGGGCGCCGAATATATTTGGACGGCCCTGGTCATTTTCTGTAGGTTTTTTTGAATTTATTCAGAAACGGTAAACCCTAGTTAATAATGGAGATTATTTTTGAGATCTACAGCTCAAAATACATAAGCATACATATTTTGAAGTAAATCAGAGAAAAAAAATGTTTGTTCAGAAATCGACAAAATCGTAAGGGATACCCCTTAGAATTTTTTCGATTTTTGGCCATTTACAAAGGTTTTGTTTGACGATTGGTGTATACTGTAAAAGTTGAGTTATTAAGGCGCTAATTTTTTTCTACATTAAACCATATACGAAGATTTGAAAAATTCAAACCGCAGTTCTTTATATTATAATTGTTCTTAAGTTAGGGTTTTTAGGAGTTGCTTCAAAATGAGTCTTATTGCCCTTTAGAACATCAGGATTTAAAAAATTTCAACCACAAGTCTATCTCATATAGATTTTGTGATAAGATCTTCCGAAAATGAAATATTTACACATTTTAAAACCTGCACGGATCAAAACGGTATTAACTAAGGAGAGCCTTATTTTTTATCTGCGTAGTGAAATGTCTGTAGATTTCAAAAATTCTAACCGGTGGTCCCTATATTTTATTGTTCTTAAGTTATGATTTTTTAAAATATCAAAAAAAATAATAATAATTGAAAAATTAAAAATGTCATAATACATTTTTTGATTGGGGTTGTTTTATATTATGTCCTGAGGCTCTTAAGCACCTCGGGATTTTACATCTCGGGAAAATGAAAATTTTTCCAAACTACGCGGATCAAAAAGAAGTTAACTAAGAAGAGCTTCAATTTTTATTTAGGTAGATAGAAGTTTAGATTTCAAAAATTCAAACCGTAGGTTTTATCTCTAATACTTCAACAGCAGAATCATCTGGCGAAAATTTGGACTTAATATTAACTTTACCTCCATTTTCTTAGGAAAAGGAAAAAGAAGCTAAAATGGCTATCTTTGTCCTTTCTAAAATGAAAGCCAAAAACACTACAGTTTGTTCTGCTTTTACAGTTTTTCATAACTTCTGTCGAAATTATAACAAAATTCATCACTAAAATATACGTAATAAGTTCAAACTGTACTGCAGTATTTAGTACAATAATCTGGCCAACAGTTAGCGTATCAAAGCGTGTCACTTCTTAATATGCAAATTGACGGCTAAGTTCTAATGTCGTCATCATATTTCTTTCGATCACAGCGCCGCCACGGTTAATGTCACTTTTTAATCTTAAGCTGGTCGGTGGGACGTTCTGCTGCGTTATATAGAATGAGACATAAGTTGTGCTACCCTGTACTATCGGGAAAAAAACGCATTTATACATTGTATACGTACGAGTGATCCCAATTTGCTCTGAAAGTTAATTTTTGTGTGACTGTACCGCACGACTGCTACACGAAAACTAACAACGCTCCCTTCTATTGTTTTCGCTATTGCGCAACCAGCCATCTTAAGTTAGCCAGACGTACGACTGTCTGCCTGTACGGTAGAAATTGTAGCCAAACGACTGAACATTGAAAGTTGAAATTTTGCATGGTTGTACCACTATTTGATCAACAAATAAGAAAATTATAAAGAATTAAAAAAAAAACACATCGTGAGATAAATATATACTAAAATGAAAAAATAAAAAATGCCTGTAGAACGTGCAAATTAGAAACTGGTATGAATTGAAACAAAAAAGTTATAAGCCAAAAAGTAAATCGACCAAAATCCGTTTTTTGCTGGTATCTAGTGACCTGTGCATTTTTCCGGAAAACCAAATACATCATTAAAGCGGCCAACAAATGCGACTACTTCACCCCAATTTAACCGACTTCGTATCTCTTATGGTTCACGACATCCAATGATTAGGCTCGAAAAACGGATATCCTGTATGTTTCAGAACGATTGCCAACCCCTGGTATGGATTATGGAGAAAAGATATTTCTTGGTTATAAAAAATAAATTAAATATAAACAGATTTATTTATAATTTTGATACATTTGGAATGATCAATGATTTTTTTATAATAGTAAAATCGATATACATTTAGGTTATAAAATTTGTCAAACAAGTTTTATACACATTTAACAACAGTTTGTTGAAATGTAAGATTACAATACAATAGAGATATGAAGATTTTTTTTTTTATAATATGGGATCCAATCGTGTGCCCTTTTGTATCACAGTGTTAAGCCATGAATCTTAGCTACATCTAGATATATTTATTATGAAATATTTCATACTATAGTTTATTGTCTTAATTTCATTTTATTTTTTTAAAATTTTTTGGAGCATAATTTCGGGAACAGCTATAAAGATACGGGATATTCACATGAACGTTCACAGATATACCCTGGAAAACTATGAAGATGAAAGTGGAAACTTAGTTCAAAAAATACAGCAAATTGAATGGTTTATCAATGGTTTATCAAGTCTAATAAGATCCCTGACAGGTTATAAAGTCAACATAGCATAGGCGCGTGCTGTTTAAATCTGCCAGCCATGGCATCCACTAACGCAGCAATTGATACAGGTGGAACCAAGAATCATTTTAAATTCGCTCAAATTTGTTTTATTTACGTTAAACGAGAGCATTTTAGTTTCATCTTTTTGCAATTTTCATGCGCAGTGTCAGGGGCAGATTGAGAGCCAAAATCCGCTCGGTTGATTTTTAAATAAAAGGACCTTATCTGAAAATTATTTTAATTACTTTATTTTATATGTATTTCAATTAAGTACCATTCAATTTACTTCTATTTGACAAAGTATCATTACCTGGTCGCAAATCATCCACAAGAAAGATTATAAATTTTATGGTGAGAATCTCCTTCTTAATACATTTTTAATAAATTTAAGTTTAGAAAAACTTCTCTACTGCTCTAAAGTGGATTTTACACGATTCAATTTATTGATCAATAATTGAAAAAGTAGACATTCAATTAATTGATGTGTGTTAAGTGTAAAAATTTCGTCAATTAATTGATCAATTAATTGACAAAAAAGTTGATCAATTTATTTTGAAAATAGAACAAGTTCTATTTTTCATCAATTTTTCAACAATTTTTTAGGGAATTCTAGGTATATTTTTATATGTTAAGATATTACCAACTGTTTAGTTGTAGCATAACCTCTAAATTTATTGTTTGTGTTTCGTTTTCAAATGTGACAGGACCTCGAATGTTCTAATTTATCATCATCTAGGTTATTTCTTTTGTTATTGTGCACAGCTCGTAAATTTGTGAAGGTTTTTTCAATATTTTCATTCTGATAAATATGTCAACATGTTTTACAGTTGGTGAATCTGTTTCCAAGGTTACCAATAAATATATCAATTAAAAAACTTGATCAATTTATTGATCAATTAATTGAACTGTGTAAAACCAACTTAACTCGTTAGGGAAGTTTTGAATATGCTCAGCACCAGTACTATTATCAATATATTTTTCAATTTCCTCATCGATGCTAAGATTTTGTTCATTGTCATCTTCAATATCATCTGTCATCTGGACTATGTTTATGCTTACATTTTTCCATGTTTCACTTTGAACAGCCGAAAATAATAACAGTATGCGAATCACCAAAGTGAAATCCAAACCATATTGCAACATCACGACTTGAAAGAAATATATTGTAACGGAACTTGTATTCAAATGGAACCTGAAACCTACTCTTCTGCACTACCCTATCAATATTTGTTTCTGTACTTCGCGTTACAATATGCAGAAAGAAATATTGGGTTGATGCAAAATTAACGACAATTTTTTCGGATTTTAGTTTGTGTTGAAAAATGGCGTTTGCTTTATGTAATATTTATAAAAATATTCTTCTGTTTTTAGGTGAAAAAAATGCTTGTCGAAAATCATATTCATGTTCCTCATATAATGCTCTACCCCTTCGAGAAAGGATGGAAAGTGGCACAGTAATTTCGCGATCTCAATGAGATTTTGAGTAAAGAAACAATCAGTCAAAAACAAGTTGAAAGATGATTCCACAAGTTCAAATCAGGTGACACAAGTTTTAAGGATGATAAAGAAAGAGGACGGCCATCGGATTTCGACGATCAGGCACTTTTGTCAGCCGTGGAAGACGACGGTAGCATGACAATCGGTCTACTGGTCGAAGACTTCAATTTTCACCAATCCACGATCGTCTGTCTCCTAAAAAAGTTTAGAAAGGTGTAGAAATTGGCTGGATGGATGCCTCGCGAATTCTCCGACAACAACAAAGCCGATCGTTTTCGAATTTTCAACGAATTGCTGCAGAGAAACGAGCAATCGTCATTTTTGAAGAATCTTGTCACTGATGATGAATAGTGGTTGCTCTTCAATAACGTCAAAAGCAAGAAAGTTTGTGCATCTCCGGGTGAAACACTGAAAGGAATAGTAAAAGGTGCCCACAGTAAGAAGGCAATGTGGTGCGTATGTTGGGACAAAAGCGCAATCAGCCATTGGGAGATCATTGCAAACGGCATTTGCTTTTGGTGGAATGAAGAGGATGAGCGTGAACTGTGGCGGATTCCGGGCAAAAGCGGCAAATGGCAATTCAATATCAACAGCGACGTCAATCTGGCTTAGCTCGATACTCTATACAGCTATAGAGACCAAAAGCCAGTGAAAAAAAAAAAAAAAAAAAATGTCGTTAATTTTGCATCAACCTAATAGTTATGGAGAATAAGAGTAAATATTTATTTATGCTGGCCTATAACAGCCTAATTTACAAAGTAAAACATCTGGTACAAGGAATAGCTTATAAAATTACTGTATGACCGAGAGTTCTCTCGTTCCCTCAATAAGCCAATCCCCCGTGCACAGTTTTCATCGTGCGTTTTTGTTGCAAAACAAAAGCGTTGCCTAGACGGGGAAATGCGGAAAATATATTTTGGGAAAGATCATATAGTTTCCTAAGAATTATGGACATACTATAAGAATTATCAAGGTCTACTGAATAGAAATATTTTGAAGAGTTTTATTTATAATTATAAGAAGTTTGTTAAAACAAAACTTTAAGGATAAACAATTATTTTAACATGCCAGGGTTATGCCAAAAATAATGTACAAACTACTGTTTGGAAATCGTTTTATATTTTTTAACTCCCGTTATACAATAAATATTCAAAATGTCGGCCTTGGTAGCGTAAAGGTAGCGCTCCTGCTTCACGAGCCAAAGGTCCCGGGTTCGAATCCCGGTTAGGATATAGATGTTTGTGAGCCACAGTGTAATTGGGACATTTAGTCCAGTTCTATGGTTAAAAAACAAAAAAAACAGCATTGGAAACCTAATAACTGTTACTCAACGTTTTACTAGCTGTTGAAAGCCTTTTAATCTTAATGGGGATTGTGTCCAACATTCCTAAACGTACATATTCTTGGGTAGATCCTGATCTGCTTTCCAAAACCGAATATCCATGCCACAAAGGCATGGATATCATTTTACAACCTCCTCCATCCGGCTGAAACGGTTACTGCTGAGCGCTATAATTGTCCACTGAATCATTTGGCCTACGAAATGGAACAGAAAAGACCCTTCACTTAAAAAGGAAACTGGAAGATCATTTTGCTGCACGACAAGGCTAGACTGCATGTGCCCTTACTACTTAGCTATCTCACTACCCAAACTATCTTGGGCTGGCAAGTTCTTACTCATGCGTCGTATTCTTCGAATTATAAATAATCATTAATTAGATTAAATTTTCGAGGTATGTTGAAAAATAAAATAGTTTCAATTTAAAGTATTTGTGCATTATTTTTGGAACACAGACTCCTCCTTTTTAGGGTTTTGTAGGTATGACCAAAAAACCCTTATACCGTCATTTTGTCGTCTGTCTGTCTGTCTGTCTGTCTGTCTGTTCGGTAAAAATTGTAGCCAAACGGCTAAACCTAGAGAGTTGAAATTTGGCATGCTTATACAACTCTTTGACCCGCTCATAGGAAAAATACTAAAACATCTAAAAAACATACCCCCCTAAAAATATAAACAAATATGTGCTCATCGAAAACAAAAATATTTTTTTTTAATTCTGAGTAGGGTATCAAATGAAAGCCCTTAGTACGTGGATTAACGATCAAATTTTTATTTTTGCAAAATAAATTATTTTGATGCGATTTTTGCCAAAAATGTGCAAAAAAAATTTTGTCCCACACCCTGTAGCCCAGATGGTTTAAACTAAAAATCTAAAAAAATTCTAAGTAATGTATATTGGTGTGAACCGAAATAGTACAACAGGAATTTTTGATCAGATTATGTTTTCGGAAAATAACGCATTTTTTGTGTTTTATGGTTGACGATGCATACATGTTATACTCTTATAACACACTAAATTGATAAGCGTTTGGTGGTCTAGTGGCTCAGTTGCTCGACAACCACACAGGATTGTTATTCACTACACAGGTTCGTTCCTGGCTTGTGGAGTCAATTTTATTTTTTGTTTTTTTTTCATATTTATTATGTTTAAATTAATTTGTTAAAATTCTAGTTATATTTTAGCACATTTTGAATTTAATTTTCAAGAGCGTAAATTTAATAACCAATTGGAATTATATTTTCATTCTGTGTCATTTATACGAAGCCAGAGGGGCGGAGCGTATGATTTAAGACAACCAATGAAAGCCATAGGCCCAATTTTCAAAATCTTAATGAACCTTGTTATATAAAAAAAATACTGCACTTATTTAGAAACCTAAATAATGATATTAGATGAATATATATTAGAATGATATTCGAATTAATTGTTAATTAAAATTAACAAAAAAATATTTTAACATAAAATTTGTTTTTAAAGCTCTGAGATTAACAGACGATAAATTATTTTAAAAAGATCGTTCATTTTGCCGTGGTTACTACAAAGCAAAATTTGTCCTACACACTCAGCATGTCGCCTTCACTTATTATATACCTGCGAAACCCTGCAATGTGTGAAAATTCACACTTCACATAATTTTTTTAAAATTTGAATGCCAATTTTATACATATAGTTACATTAATTTCCCTTAACAGGACCAGCCTGTAAGAGACTAGTTTTAAGTTTTTTACAAGTATGTTTAATCTTATGTTTATATGAGTTACCGTTTTGTGATTTTTGCGAACGTTCATGTAATGAATGTAAGATTACACATAGAGATTACTATTTATTATATAAGTAGGATTTGAAGGCGGTTTATCACATTAAATGTGGGAAATGACAAGTAACATTCATTTTATATTTCATACAGAATATTCTCCAGATAAGAAAATTTTTTGTCAGTTGATATAAAATATGTAGGTATTAATTGCGATAAATTAGCCATTTATCAGAGTCTACTAGCAAGTATTTTCCGATAATATTTGCGCAATGTTGAATCGTTTTTAAGACGAAAAAAAAAACAATATACTTTGTGAGTAGCTCTTGATTTGGCTATTGAACTCTTGAATATGGAAATTGAAATACCAGAGTCTATCAACAAGTAATTTTCGACAAAATCTGAGCTATGATATATCTTTTTTATAACGAAAAAATACAATATACTTTAAAGAAATTCTTTGTGGGTTGCTTAGTTTCTTATAATATTCCAGAGATGGAGATAACCAGAAACCAGGAGGCATAACCAAGACACCCTGTACCATCACTTATGTAGCTATAGAAATTGTTAGTATAATACTAGACCTAGATAGTTGAAATTTTGAATGTATCTACAGTTCTTTAAAGGATTCCACACACCAAAGCGGCCGAGGTGGCGGCCGCGGTGGCGATCAGGTCTCCTCACACTAACGCGGTGGGAGGGGCGGTAGCGGTAGCGATCAGTTAGTGAATCACGGTAAATAGTTGTATGATAATATTGATTGCGAGAATACAATAGAATAATTAATTGTATGTAGAGGAAAAATAATAATCTACTTACAGTCTGTTTCAAACGGTTAGGCGGAACTAAATGGGAATTTCGGTCTTTTAGGTTGTCACGAAAAGGGACCTTGCTTGGGTTATTTCATTTTTCACGTTAGAATGTCAAAATTTAAAATTCCAACAATGAAACCATGGAAACGAATGACATATGTCAAACTTAAATTAATTTTCTTACATATTTTAATGACAAAAAATAAATAAATGGGATATTTGTATTAAGAATGACACAAAAAATCAAAATATAAAGAAAATGACATTTTAAAATGATATGAACCTTAACCAAAAAATGTTTGTTGCAAGTATGATTTACAAAGCTTAAACAAAACGGCTGAAAAGCATTATTTAAACGATGAAAGTAACTAGATTGCAAAATCTAGTTCCGCCTAATCGTTTGGAACAGACTTTACTATCAATTTCCAAAACTTTTCCTATTTCGTCCCACACTTTATTTATTTTCCTAATATTCTTGTAATCAGGATGTGCTAAGTCATACAAAATTAAATGATCCTTTACTGATCTATGATTTTTTCTGTTAAATTATCTATTTTCGACATTATTTTCTTAAATATTTTCACTCTGTGGTATATAAACAATGAATATCGCGCGGCCTAACGCAACTTGTCGAGTTTGGCCGCCAGTGTTTGGTTATCGCTAGACTGAACGCTGCAGTCGGTGGCGTTCTCAGATAGCAGAACGCTTGTATGTGCGTGGTCTCATTGTATTGTATAGGTTGCGTTAGGCCGCTGCATTATCGCCACCGAGGCCGCCACCGCGGCCGCTTTGGTAAGTGGAATCCTTTAGTCTTTCTTTTACATGAAAGAGACTTTGAAAAACCCTTCGCTTAAGAAATATTTAAATACATGTATTTTTTTGTAAATTTTGAGTGCGAAAATGAAAGCTCTTGACAGGCAAATTAACGTACATTATTTTATTTTGACAGAATGTTTGCCAGAATATTCCATAAAACTCTATCATATTTATTAGATGTGTTGAATAAAAACTTCAAAGAACAAAATGTAATTTTTATGCAAAATATAGAATTTCCTGAATTGTTGATTATTTTTTTTTTATTTAATAAGTTCTTAGCAAATGGAAGTTTTATAAGCTTAGATTGACGAACGAGAAGTAATTTTTGAAAACTTTTGACGCGAATTTTGTAAAAAAAGTGACAAAAAAAATGTGAATGAGTGTCAGGGGCACATCCGCTAGATAGAATATATCAATGTCATTTTGTGGCAATGTCGTTTGTTTGTAGTAATGAAACAATGGTTAGTAATGAATTTAATTTATTTTATTTATGTTTGGATACATATCATTTGATTTTACATAGGCACCATCGGCTCCCTGATGATATTTCTAGGAGTCGATGATTCCGCCGCGAGGCGCAGGTTGACTTTGGTCTCTCCAGCGCCGTGCTCACTCGGCTCCGCTCAATGATATCTCATTTTGACCAGCATTTTCTCTTCTTTCTTCCAACATCAGATACTTATATCGTTTTACATGATTTCTTTGTACTTATTGCGACATTACGAAATGAAGTCGAAATGTTTGTATCTATTTCACGTATTACGTATATAAATTCGCAGTTTTTGCACTATAGTATTGTAGAACTCATTATTATGGATCGTTTGAGAGGTCAAATACGCGTATAGCCTCTTTGATAGCTGAGTTATAACTACTGAAGTAGCGCAGAATAGCATAATTTATGCTTCGCATGCTTACACTTGCTGGCTCCATCTCAAACTCAAGGTCACTATAAGTCGCAGTAAGTCTCATGCGTACATCGATGGTCTATTACGTGGTACTATTGCCATGTACTTCCGATTATTATCCTCGTAGCAGTAAGCGTTCCTGATTTATCAGAATTTCGTTCTTCTAAATTTTCGAGAATAACCAGCTCATACCAGTTGTAGACAAAGCCGTATTCTATGTAAAAAAAAAAAAAAATACACGACCGAGTTCCCAGATACATTTAAACTAACCCTCAATAACTGGATTTTTTTCAAAAATATTTAATTTTGACCCCTTCCCTATTCGAAGAGAGTGGTCAAAAAATCTCAGAGTGTTTTCAAAATCTAATTAAATAGACTATCCAATTTAAAATCGATAGTAGTGTCAGTGACCATCCGTCGAACTATTCTGACGAACATTTGCTTTCCTGATTCTGACAAGTTAACTTTTCGTAAACAAATTTATATTTTTTTGTAAAATTTCATACATAATTTATTATTATTATTTTTAATCAGAGTGTTTTCAAAATCTAATTAAATAGACGATATCCAATTTAAAATCGATAGTAGTGACAGTGGTCATCAGTCGAACTATTCTGACGAACAATTGCTTTCCTAATACTTGCAAGTTAACTTTTCGTAAACGAAATTATATTTTTTAGTAAAATTGCCTAGATAATTTATTATCATTATTATAAAAATTCGATGTGCACTTAAACCTACACTCTCGATTAAATCTTCTCTGTTTCCAGTTTTTTGTAGTGCTCGACATCTAATCACCTTTTTAATTCTTGAATAGAATGATCTTTTATTTTAACATATTTTAATTTCGTACCTGGTACGTCGTCTTCGGTGAAAATAAAGTCAACCATTAAACCCCAGCAATGTACAAATGAGATATTTGTAAGACTAGTTTGACAAAAACACGTTGGCGCTAGTATTGCTGACGTCACTTTGGATATCGTCTATTTAGAGTAGTGTACACTTATGTAAACCGAAATAGCATAAACAAAAATTTTGATACGACACATTTTTCGAAACATACCAAACTTAAATAGCCGATCGGCGTAGCGTAGTGGTAACACAATGTGCGTTACTAAGGTCTCGGGTTCGAATCCTGTTCAGGCATGGAATTTTTCAAAAATAATAATTGTCCTGGCAAACTGCCAAAGCAGCAAAGGCAATAAAAAAAAAAAAAAATTGAATATTTATATAATTAATAGTTTTTATATTCTTATACTCAGATTCATAGACGAAATGTGGTTTTCCAAAGATGTATAACTGCAACGCGATCACAGTAAAAAATGTTCTCAAATACTGCTGTCTTAGAGATTTAGTCTTTGTACCCTACCCTCTGTGGGATTTATTCACATATTATATACATACAAAATCCTTAAAATTCACGTTATATATATTTATATCCTGAAACTTTAAAAAATAAAATATGAAGGCATTTGAAAATGGCATATATTTTACAGTGTCAAAATAAATTATGTACAATATATTTGCCATTGATAAGAGTTAGTTAGTTAACATTTTTGGCGCACAACAACAATGGCTATTTGCGCCTATTGACAAGAAAATTAATACTTATTAATTCGTAAATATCTGGAGTACATTCTGCATATCTTAAACTCTAACAGTAGTACCAGATCTGTAGATAAATCAATAGTGATTGACATCGCTTTATATGACATATTGAATAAAAACATTAAATACATTCATATATCCACTGATGTTAAAGATAGTAAACACGTAGGTTGTGCGGCTCCAGTTGAAGTGATTGGTTATTTTCTGAGAGGGTGCCACATCGCGACTGGTTTCCTCAGCGCGCACAACATCTGGTTCCAGTGACTTAGAGCGCGACCCGATGCTTGGGCTGACACTATTACGTGCCCTATTGGTAATCCACGTGTGCTTCCATTTTCCATACTGGTTGATTCTGCTACTGTCAATCGAAGCTGTATTGTCTGAAAACATTAAAAATAAAAATAAGGAAAGTTTATTATCTACCTAATAGTACTTTATTCAACAAGTATATAAAGGAGGCTATATTTCACGAGAATAAGGTTTACCACCCGAGCCGTAGACGAGGGTTGTGATCATCCAAGTGAAATATAGCCGTTATATACAAGTCAAATGCAATATTTTATCTACAACTATATAGTTTTATCATTAAAAATTAGTAAATTTAATTTCAAACACAGTAATTCTGAGTATCAATTGTTAAACTTCAGAAGTAACGTCACGAGATGGCTACCGAACCATCAGCTGATTATAATCTACAATAATATGTAAAATACTATTACCGTATTAGTCCGAATATAACGCGATATTTTTTTACAAATTATTTTCTGTGAAAAAATTAACACGCGTAAATTCGAGGTCTAGGTAATGGAATGTAATATAAACAACTCTTCTTATTAGTACGCCTATGCCTCCGCATCACCATAAGAAAGCTAAAAAAGCGGTCTTCATGAATTTTTTTTTTTTTATTTATTTAAAAAATTTAATGGCACTGCAGTTACACGACTATTAGTGGCCAAGTCCTATAGTATTACATAATGTGCATATTTTTAATAAGATAGAGATATATTTATAATTGATTATATAATTTGGTGGATTTTATATAGTTCAAAACATTTTTTACTGTGTCATAAGAGTTTTCTAGAGTTTTTTGTAGATTGTCCTGGATCTTACACAGTTGTCTCTGAGCACTGTATTTAGTACACTGTAACAGGATGTGTTCCACTGTAATAGGCACGTTACACTGATCGCAGATTTCTTGGTTTATTCTTTCGAATAAATACTTATGGGTTAAGCGGGTATGTCCAATCCGTAGGCGAGTGATGACGATCTGGTCTTTTCTGTTTCCGAAGTGTTTCTAGTTTGTTGTTTCCTGTTTAATTGTTCTTAATTTGTTATTAGTTGTAAGTCGCCAAACTGTGTTCCATTTTGTAGTGAAGGCGGATTTAATATGGCTCCGGATATCGTAGTGAGGAATTTTTACTGTCAGTAGTATGTCGGCTTCTCGTGCTGCTTGGTCAGGTAAAGTTTTTCATTCCCTATTATGCCAACATGCGAGGGAATCCACATTAAAATGACTATTTGTGAAATCTTCTGGTTACGATAAGTCCAGAATTACTGTTATGCTTGCCGTTACTTCTGATGGACAGAAGGTTCGACCTTACGATATATTGAAACGTAAAGAAATGCCTAATGAAAAGCTGCATCCAGGAATAATTTTTCGGGCCCAAGAAAAAAGTTGGATGACAGAGGAATTGGTATTAGACTGGTTTAATTTGACATGGAGAAAACGTCCAAGTTCTCTGAGAAAATCTCGCTCCTTGATACATTTCGATGCCATCTTACGTCAGGTGTTAAGGAAAAAATTTAGGCACTGAACTCCGATCATACCAGGTGGTATGTGCTCTCAATTGCAAGTCTTGGATGTGGTGGTCAATAAACCATTTAAAGACAACTTAGGAAAAGAATACAACAATTGGGTATTTGCGATAAATCACCCATTGAGACCTTCAGGAAAAATAAAGTAATCCTCTGTCTTACTTTTAAAAGAATGGATGCGAACGCCTGGCAGATCGAACCTGACTCGATAGTGCAGGATTTAAGAAATACTGCATTTCCAATAATTTAAATGGGTCTGAAGATGACATTTTGTGGGAGACTGAAAGCGTGAACGAGCATACTGACGATACCGATGCGATTATCGAATCAATTTTTTTCTAAATATCTTCATGAAAAAATTCGGTGTCGCGTTAAATTCGGGGTCGCGTTATATTCGGACTAATACGGTATTTATTGTTTTATTTATTCTAACTTATAAATAATATTCTAGTTAAAATGATGGACTGTGTGAGGCGCAAATAGTCTTCATAGATGAGCGCCAAACATTTTAACTAACTAACTAACTTAATAAATAAAAACTTGCAGTGTAAATAAACTTAATTTTTCTGGTGTGAGATTTTTTTTTACACTTCCAATACGAACAGCATTATGTATTTGCAGCTCGACACATAATGCATTTATTATTTGATGGTCATAGACAAACATTTTTTTTGATCCCCCTCTCTTCGAGTTTCCGTCCCAAATTACGAACTGAGAAATATAGTCACCTTAAAATGTGGCAGAGATTCTATGTTTTTATCCACCTTTAATCCAATTAAAACTTAAAGTTGGATGCCGTAAACTCATTTAAGTTGTTCAATTATAAACAGGTACAGTGTACATTAGATATCACTATATTAGGACTTTGAGAACGCTAAAACAAAATTTGCTAATAATGTAAACTTAGAATTAAGCTTTAAATGTAATATAAAATGGATGATTTATTTCTATACAACTGCTACGTCGAGTAAACGGCAGCAACTTACTAGTATTACACAAAGTACGACGCGTATGACTTCATTCATGAATGAACATGTCAATTTTTAATACGAATGTTTTGCCAGATAAAGCGCAGAGATTGATACAGGTATAATATATAACTGCTTCTGATGTCTGGATTTCTATATGTCTGCTCACTCTATATGTGCTCGTTCGTACTGCTGAATTCCGTTTGTGCCATGTTTAGTTAATTTTGGTGTTGTTTCAGAAATAAAATTTCATAATTAAATTCAATATAATTATCCAATTAGAGTTATTAAAAAATGTTAAATGATAAAATATAATCTATTTAAAATATAATGGATTAGGTTATAACAAGGCTGAAATAGACAAAATTATTAGAAAAAAACGCACAAAACTTTTATTAACATATTTTTATCCTCCAAGTATACCAGATACAAAAATTTATAAAAAAATACCCTTTCACGGTCAGGTTAGTTTCAAAATAGAATAAAAATTAAAGAAACCAAATATAACACCAGCCTTTTATAATAAATATATAATTAAAAATTTACTCGTTAATAATCAACTAAATAAAACTGAATTACGCAACAAAAGTGGACTTTATCAAGCATAGTGCCAAGATTGTTCAACAATTTATATTTATTTATTTATTTATTAATTACTGCTGCCCAACAGTATTACCCAAGACGGGCAGGTACATAAATATATACATTAAATTTGAACAACAAAAGTAATACTTAAATTTACTAACAAAATTTTACTAACAAAAGTAATAATTAAAGAAACAAACTTTTCAAATAGCATATAAATAATATTGTTACAAATACATATTAAATAGTATAATACAAAATAACAAAATCCTCTAATATTTACAATTTTCAATAATTTTGTAAACACAAAATTATATATAAAAAAAAGAAATCGATAAAAATGCTCTAAAAAAGTTCGAAAATTGTATCATCACGTGTATAGTATGAACACATACGATTTACAGGAGATTTGAGATGAAGGTTGGTATGAGCCTGTGGAAGGTAGAATAATAGTGGATGTCTGGTTGGAACAATAGGAGCGTTGAAATTTAATCTTTGGAGGGTTAAGGGGTCATCAATTTGATTATTTAATAGTTTTTTTAAATGAAGAAGTGACTTAGTTTTACGACGCTCTGCGAGGGACACAGAACTAAAGAGGTCCAGTAAAGTAGCGTAACTAAGACGTTGAGGAGGATAAGAGCCCATTATTTTGAAATAAATATATTTTAAAAATTTGTACTGTACCTTCTCTAACGTTTTTTGCTGGTTCTCGTAAATTGGATCCCAAACTACTGAACAGTATTCAACTTTAGATCTAACAAAGGCATAGTATAAGGAGAAAATGGCATTAATATTAGTGAAGTCACGTGTGTTACGAATGATGAAACCAAGCATTTTCAGTGCTGATGAAAAAATATTATCTACATGTGTCTTAAATGTTAATTTAGTATCGAAAGTTACACCCAGATCCTTGATTGTATCACAACGCTCAAGAGTAACACCAGAAATAGAATAAGAAAAGTGATTGGAGTTAATTTTCCGAGTAAATGATAAAGTTTTACATTTAGACAGATTCAGTTTAAGTTTGTTTGCGGTGCACCAAGTACTTAGGGCATTAAGACAATCCTGAAGAATTTCACAGTCTTGAGGAGAGGAGATTTCACGAAAAATTTTAAGGTCATCAGCAAAAATTAAATGATCACTTTTAAGTACCTCACTTACATCATTTATAAATATTAAAAAAATAAGAGGTCCTAAATTTGAGCCCTGTGGTACACCTGATTCTACCAGAAATTTGGAAGTATTATAACCACGATAACTAATAAAAAGATAACGATTTGAAATATATGATGACATTAAGAATAATAATGATGGGGAGAGAAAAGTACTAAGTTTTCTAGTAACAACACTATGATCAATACTATCAAACGCCTTGCAAAAGTCAGTGTAAATGACATCTACCTGCCCTTTTTTATCAAGGGAAGATGATATGTAATGGGTGAAGTAGCTTAGATTTGAGGCAGTAGATCTGCGCTGCATGAATCCATGTTGCGAAGAAGATAAAGAACCTTGTATATTAAAATAAATTGTCCGGTATATAATGTTTTCAAATACTTTACTGAAATTACAAAGTATAGCTACTGGTCTGTAATTGTTTATAAAAGACTTGTCTCCAGATTTAAAAATTGGAGTAATGTGGCCAATTTTCCAGGCGGCAGGGAAGGTATAAGTTTTTAATGCTAAGTTGAAAATATGGAATAGTGCATCGGTAAACGGTTTTGCGCAGTCTCTAATTAAAAAATTCGGAACTAAATCGGGACCAGACGTAAAGTTATTTTTTATAGTGCGTTTAATGGAATGTTCTATATCCTGACGAGAAATATTGGAAAGAATAATTGAACTACTTGCGCCAGCTTGATTTAAGACGTCATCGACGGGAGAGGAAGGGGAAGGTGGAGTAAATGAACTTTTGAAAAAACTGGCAAAAGCATCAGCTATAGTAGGAACATTAGAAAAACTTACATCGTTGTATGTCATAATATTTGGAAAAGATGTGTTTGATCTTTTAGTATTAATGTATGACCAGAATTGACGAGAATCAGAATTAATCGAATTTTCACATTTTTCAGAGTAACTTCTATAGGATCGTTTTATGTCATATTTTAATTTAGAGCGAAGCTGTTTGTATTTATTAAAATAGGATTGATTGGAAGGGAATTTTTTATGCATTTTAAAAAAATGTCGCTTTTTTCTTAAATCAAGTTTAATTTGAGGAGTAAACCAAGGAGGATGGGGAGTGTGCTGGGTTAAGTTATTATTCCGGTTAGGAGGAACACATTTATCAAAAATACTATACAACGAGGAGTACAAGAACTCGACGGCTTTATCTATGTTATTAAATGTCTCAAGTTGATTCCAATTGTAATTATATATTAACTCATAGAGTTTAACAAAATTCGCCTTTTTGAAATTGTATATACGGGGTGTTACAAAATAGTTAAATTTGTTGTTAGGAGAACTATGAATATTTACAGATATATTTAGAGTAGGGTGAGAAATATACTCTCGATTAAAAATTAATGAATTTTCATGTAAGACATTACAGCTAACATTAGATAGAACAAGATCAAGTAAGTTATTATTATTGTTACGAATATTGTTAAATTGAGTTAGATTGAAATAGTTCATGAAATTAGTTAATAATTTTACATTTTTTGAATTCTGATTCGACACTAGTTCTGGTATATTAAAGTCGCCTAAGATAATAAAGTTATTGTGATATAAAAATGGTAGTGATTCAAAAAATGAAAAAATATTCTCATAATCATTAGATCTTACACCCCGAGGAATATATACAGAAAATACATAGTAATTAAGAGAATTAATAACAATCCGAATACATACAACATCAACATTAGCAGGTAAAAAAGTACAATAATTATCAAGCGGTACAGCAAAAGAATCAAGTCGGTTAGATACCAAGAGGAGTACACCACCACCACGAGTCACACCACAAGCACTGAAATTACGGTCCTTTCGAAACACTGAGTACGAGTCGTCACTAATTTCAGCGTTATATACACTATCGTTTAGCCAGCTTTCTGAAAATGCAATAACATCGTAGTGTAGAGATGAAATGGTAGAAAGTAGTTGAGAGAGTTTCGAATTTAATCCTTGGACGTTCTGGTAATATACAGAAAGCGAATGTGATGCGGCCGTTCCAGTGGGCAGCAGATGGCCCTAGCTTCTCTTAGTTACAATCCGCGGTACGCCGTTATAGAAAGAGATGCGAATATTTGATTCACCTGAACCAATACGAGAATCAAATTCGGTCCTTATTTTCTTCAAATATTCCATTTGCATAGGTGTTCTGTCGGGGTTTATATAGATGTTTGCCAATTCAGTAAAATTTCGCGCTTTTCTCGCATTCCTCAATACCGTGTTAGCATCCCGAGCATTGTTAAATTTAATTTTGACAAGGCGCGGGCGAGTCGACGGTCCAGTGGTACGGGAACCAAGTCTAAATACCTGAATTGCATTTACTGAAACGCCTGGAGTAACTTTGGATATTATATCGGTGACCTGGGTACTCACATCTGAGGACGTATCCTCAGGAATACCAGATATTATGACGTTAAATTCCCTGTTGCGCCTGTCATTAATTTCCCCAATCACGCTCTCAACTATATCATCGGTTTGTTTAGTCTTATTCTGGGAATTAACATCTTTCTTTAGCTCCATAATTTCATTTTGCAGCGACACAATTAAATTCTTTAGGGAATCAATTGTGGTATCCCGTGCAAAACAATTTTGGCAATAAATTTTGAGAGCTTTGGATCTAGAGCGAGTGATGCGAGTGATGTCGTCTGGAGTCAGATCAGCGCAGGAAGCATGAATGGAATTTTGGCATCCATCGCATTGAATTTTCTTTTCTTGCTGATTAATAATCCCACTACAATTTGGACAGACTACCATGGTGTATTCCAAAGAAAGATGCAATTTAATTAAGTAAGTAAATAAATATTTCGGACAGTATTTGATTAAAGCGTTACATCCAAGTAGGCAGGATTTTGTGTGCTGGACGAGCCACAACTGATAACATACAGGTATTAGATTAGATTGTCCAGACAGGTAAAATGCGATTGCAGAGGTCAAAGTCCAAAAAAATCACAATTTTTTATAGTTTATTGTAAATAATACTATAAACACTTACCTCCTTTATCAACAATCCCGTAAATGTAATAAGCACTTCACTTTTCACAATAATTAATTAATATGTTGAATAAAAATACATTAATATGTACTAAAAATAGCAAATAAACACAGAGAAAAAATTACACGTGTTACTTCGTTGTACACAGCAAAATGGGCAAAATATAGGCCAAACTGGTCGAAAATTTGCTACATTTGAAAACCATCCAAAATAAAAAAGCAGAATAGTCCAACGTAGGAGAACATGTGATCACTAATAATCATAACCATTCCGTTAATGACTTTAAAATCTTACACATTCACAATAAAAACCTTAAAATGTAACCTTTTAGAATACCGAGAAATTCACAAAAATATTAACTCTGGAATTCCCGTAATGAATGACCATTGACATTTATAACTCACCCCTAATAAATCGGTAAAAAAAAACTTTTTTTTCCCTTATCTGCTAATATAGTTTACACTTGTATTCCCTACCATTAATATTTGTTCCCACTGAACTGTTAAAAAATAAGTTTAGTTTGTAATTTGAACTCCTGTAGATGGCGTCACTGCCAAAATACGTATGGAGTAACATTAAACTTATATTTGTGAAACTTACCGAGTGCTTTATTTATTTATTAATCTTATAATTTATTTCTTAGAGAGAGTGTGGCTGCACTCAAGTGCAGACATGTTTATTAGTCCTTAATATTATAAACATGGAACAGATTATCGTTAATTCTGTAGCAGTTCACAAAAATGTCCAATTAATAGATTAGATATATAAGTATCATATGTGGAAGCTATTAATATTTGTCTTAAAATATGAACATTAGTTTAGTTATTTTTATATCTAATTTATCTATATTAAAACAGATCTATATTAAAACAGATGATATTTACAGGGTATAGGGGAGAAAATTTACAGCTAGACAGTGTCAACCTTTCAGGATAGTTTATAATTTAATATTATAGTTTAATCAGCCATGGGTTAAACATATTTTTTAAAGTGTTCGTTTAAGTAATAATAACAAAGTAATTCCGTATGTTAGAGTAGTGTGCAATTTAGTGAGCAAAGAAGGAGAGACAATATTCAGAGATCTGTGAGAGACAAATAATTTTTGGAGTTATTAATAAAGTTTGAGGAGTCTGGTGGATAAATTAGTGTCTCGTGTGTAACAGAGCCTCTCAGGTGTTAGAGTGTCTGTGAAAATGTCGTAATTAAAGTAGGTTAGTTAAAATGACGAGTTTAATTAAACAACCCTTAACTTCTTTATAAGAATCATTGCAACCAGTCAGCAGACTCGGGGAGTTCATATCCAAAAGCACTCGTGATGTATAAACTCATTATATGGGAGACCTTGAGTTTGAGGGATAAACAGAGTAAGTACAAATAAAGTATGCCAATATTATATTCAAATAAATCAGCTATCCTCGACCTTCATTCATACAAGTATTATCAGTAGGCGTAAAATATTGTTGCAAAAGTTATTGAACGATAACTTTATCGTTCAATAATTTAATAATAGATATTATAGTTAGACTAATGTATTTCTGCGCTCGAGGTAAAGTACCGATTTTAAGAGCCCCTCCTTAAGCTCTCTCTTTTTTCCAAAATTATAATTATAATGTATATATAATTATAATTTTATATATGTACATTATAATATCCTCATACACGCATAGGTGACTTTTGCACCCCTGTCAGCTCTGCAGCCAAGTCAAGTGCCACATTCGCCATTACCCAGATCCGGCCCAGTATAAAATAGTTGTGTAATACTTAACTGGAGCCATTGGAGTATTTACTAAAGTATTTTAAAACCTACTTCAATAAATTGACCCTAGTCTTTTATTGTTTTTATTTTTTATATAAATAACTATTTTTATATAAATATTTTAGCGTTTTGTTCTTCCTTCATGCTACTATGGTTGGTACATGCAAATATTCAATATTCGTGTGAAATTTTAGCTATATATCTATCTGAAATTAAAATGTATTATAAATTAGAGATAAGATACTTACTTGTAATGTGTGTGCTGGTACACTAAATATCATGGCTTCATTAAATATTGGACTTCTCTCTCCTTTCTTTGTGGATGTTTTCTTCTTGTGCACTTTTTTACCGTGTTGTAATAAATATACCTAAAACAGAAATAAGGACTTGAATTGTAATGGACGTGCATTGGCTAGTTGCATATCTGTACAGACGCGCATATTATAAAAATTGCATTCCTCAAAAAATTAATATTTGGGTTTTATAACTTTTGCTTTTAAAGTGACCCCATAAAATGAAATCACAGAGTTTCAAATCAAGAGCGAGTAACCAAAATATTCCCTTGCATCTCTTGAAATTAAAAATTCTCTTACATCCTCCAAATGCACTGGACTCCGTAATATTAAAATCAGACCCCCTGATTTTAACGTCTTATTTCTTCAATTACAGGGCTAACCAGAGTGACTAAAAAATCTAAGTAGATCTCAGAATTAAAATGTCCTTCTCCTTCAGAAGGACTAATAATTCGGTTGATAAAAATATCAGCCAAAATATTATTTTTTTTGGATATTGTATTCTAGTGCTTAAACTAATGCAAATATTTTCTAGAGCCCAATATCTATACAGATTATTAGTCCACTTTCTGCCTGCCTGAATGGTAATAAATTTTGATGGAATTGCATTTTATAAGGGTGATACTCATGCTTCTTTAAAAATTTAGAAACTCTGTTGCGAAATACCACATTCTTAAGCAATGCATCTTGTTTAGGATTTCGTTTAATATTCCTATCACAATCTCTTCAAGATTATTTCTATCACCATCGTTCCTCAGATTTTCTTATATATAACCATAATAAGACTATTTTTATATTGATAAAATTACTTGGATACCTTATTTGAAATGCTTCCAGTATTCTTAAATTTGGTTCTTAAACGGCTTTTTGGAAATGAAATAGAATTTTGAATAAATTTACCAAAGAAGAAATCACGCAAATATATTCCCACCAAAAAATGTCCCGTATAGGCATTTCCCAAATCTGACCACCTTAGACTTAAATGTTCTAGAAACAACGAGAAGTAATAATAATATTTATAAAATAGACATACCTTAATAAATGGATCACCATAGTCTTTTTCATTTGGAAATCTTAAATTTCTAGCTTTTACTATAACAACTGTAAGTCTTTCTGCTGTAGGCAAGTAACTCAGGGAGAATAATACTTCTCCGAATTCCGTTCCTTTCTGAAACCACAAAAGATGATTTAATTAAAATAAGTGCTCTTTGAATAAAACCTGTACAATCAATATTAAAAATTTATTTTCCGATCCTACACTTTGATAAAATTTTATGACAATATTTCATTATTTAACCAATATAAGAATTTGAAGAAATGTAGTGTAAATATTGGTGTTATTGTTGAATTCGTAGATTATTACAGTGACAAAGACGCGTGATGTGGATAAAAGAGGACAACTGAACATCTGGCGGACAGTGATAGATCTCGCGAAAGACGCAGATCAGCTGAAAGAAAACTAGCATATATAATATAAGTATAAGAAAGTGAAAGAATTGAAGATAGAGACAATGCTATTTATGGATCTGATCTGATCTTGTATGATAAGAGGGTGTTTGAATGAACTTCGGCGAATGTTATTTTGCCGCCAATTTTGTTTGGTGCGTAGCTGTCAGTTGTAATTAGACAGGTGTGTAGTTAAAAGCCAGACAATCTCTTATAGTCCGGGAGGCAGCGTTGCATTTTTGATGGTCATTTCATCCCGCTTAATTTTTTTGTAATTGATAGTTTAGATATGGCTAATAATCGAAACAAGCGTCAGCCGCCAGAATCGTAGTGGTGCTAGTCGTGAGAAAATGTACATCTTGTAAAAAAAGAAAATTCCGTCGTTTCAAGCCACTTGAAAATTTGCACAGTTATTGTTTAAGTGATAATAATAATTAAAAAAAGTCAGCTGCGTGCGTAGTGCGGTTTATACGTCAGTCGCTTGTATGAACCTGTCATAAAAAAAAATGATGTAAAGTCATTTCAAATTCAATGAAACTTATACATCGAACTTATTATATAATTATAATAATAAAAACAACAATCTGCTGTTTGCATAATGGGGGTAAGACCATCAGCTGAGGAATTATAATTGCTGAACGAGCATTTATCCTAAGTATTTTATAATGTAATCAATGATGTAACTGCCGATCTTTACCCCGTTATGTCGGCAGCTGACGATCATTTTTATTTAATATAATACGAGGGATGTTTCCTAAATTCTGGGAATTGTGCTATAATTAAATTACGCAGAACATATAGGCAATGTTATTGGTGCCAGACAAGTCTTGACATGTTTATGCAACTATCTACTGCAATATTGTTCAGTTTGATTTAGGTGTTCGACTGATATAGTCGCGTTTTCATAGCACTGTTTTTGTAACCATGGAAGACGCAGCACAATCTCAAAGAGCAATAATTTTCTTTTTGTGGAAAGAAGGTGTGAAAACATCAGAAATTATTCAGCGTCTGCAAGGAGTATTTGGTGAGTCTGCAGAATCCAAAAGTACTGTTTATCGGTAGATCGATCGTTTTAAAACCGGTAGAACAACACTAGAAGACGATCCACGCAGTGGGCGCCCAAGCACGTCGGTAAATGAAAGGAACATTACTGCCGTCGAATAGGGATAGGTACACGACAAGTTCATGACATCTTGCATGATTGTTTGAGCGTTAGCAAGGTTTCGCCGCGCTGGGTGCCAAGGCTGTTGGAATAGGTGGATTGAGGAAACACCGAAAAAGTTCTTAGAGGACGGTTTAAAAAAATTAGTTTATCGTTGGGATAAATGTATTCAGTTAAATAGAGATTATGTTGAAAAACTACATTGTAATATTGACGCAAATTAACAAAATAATAAAAATTATAGCTAAATTCCCAGAACTTTGAAAACATCCCTCGTATGTAAACTATTAATTATAAAAATATCAAGTGGCTTCAAATCAATTTAGCTATAATTTCATTGAAACAATTTTATAATCCCACAGCTGACGGTCTTACCCCCATTGTGCAAACATCTGATTATTGTTTTTATTATTCTAATTATATAATTAGTTCGATGTATAAGTTTCATTGAATTTGAAATGACTTTACATAATTTTTTTTAAGACAAGTTTATACATGCGACTAACGTATAATCTGACACTACGCACACAGCTGACTTTTTTTTAATTATTATTATCACTTAAACAATAATTGTGCAAATTTTCAAGAGGCTTGAAATAGCTTTTGGATTTTATTTTTTTTTTTTCGACCAGCCCCTCCACTACCAACGCAGCTGACGCTTAGATCATCAACTTACTACCCAAAAGGAATAATTTCCAATAGGAAACAATCGGGATGAAATGACCAGGTCACTTGCAACGCTGCCTTTCGGACTATTATGGAGAGCTCAACGACGCAACAACATATTACGGCCCCAATTTTGGCAAGCCAATTTTAAAAAAAATTTAATCTTGAGCGACGATTCTCATTCGACATACGTGGATAAGTAAATTAACAAAACAACTGTTATTGGGGACCGGAAACCCCAATGATCCACGAACAACTTATTCGTCCACTTAGAGTAACTATTCTGGTGTATTATTTGAGCTTATGATATTATTGAACTTTTTATTAAAGATGCTACCTAATGGAAATGCTGTTATTGTTCCTACTGAAATTTCCGAAACTTCTCTGTGCCTGAAAATAATGAACAACATGTGGTTTCAACAGGACGGTGTCATATTGCACATGAGCTATGTAAACATAAGTAAAACTCCATTCATATATCAAAAAATACATTTAGGAATGAAAAAATTACAATTACTTTCAAGGTACAGACGGGTACATGAAAATAAAAAGGGTATAAAAAAGACCTGGGGTATATCCGAATGCACTTGCGAAATTTGCGCTATAACCGGCTTCTATTGTATCAGAATTTTAAAGAGTCATTTCGTCGGCTGAAAATAATAAGGTTGTATGTCGAAGTGTATTACATTTGAGAAAACAAGCTTCAAAAATTTTGACATGGAAAAAACCAATATAAGGTTACAATACAAGGAAGACATTTTTTTAATAACTATATATTGATATGTTATTGTCATTATGCATTATTTTGAAAAAAAAAAAATGAATAATACCATTTTAACATTTTGAAAAATGAACATACAACTTTGTGATTAAGAAAAACATGAAACTTAGTACCTTAACGTTACATACAGCTTTGTAATTTAAAGTAATATCGGGGGGAAATTCAGTTTATAGGTAAAGCTTCAGATTTTAGGTTTCTAAAAATTGTTAAAAAGGTACCAGAAAAGGTAAAAGAAATGTTAGTCACGTATTGAATTTTTATTTGATTAAATAACACAAATTAAACAAGATGCTTGCAAAATAATAACAAATTAAACATTAATCTTACAAAAAATTAAGCTAAATTAAGATAATTTGAACTGAAACAGAAACATTCGAAATAAAAAAAATTAAACGAAATAAATTGTATTTTTATTATTTTCTTGAGATTTACTTTCTTGGCAATATTGTTTGATAATAAGATTTATCCATAGTAGGCATCCAATCCAGCATAGATTTTAAAGCGATTACCTTGTTTTCTGGTAATGGATTTTTATTTGTAGAAACCTTAATGTCACTAAATATATTTAACAAGTCTTCAAGACCTTGTTTTATTCTTTTTAATATTTTTTGTAACCCAGGTGCCCGAAAAAGATGTTTTATATTTAACATAAAAGATGTATGTCAAACATACAACCATAAATTATGAATTAAAAAAAAAAAAAAAAACAATTAAAATACAAGGGTGTATGTTTTAACATACAACTAAGTTTTGTAAGTTTTTTATTTTTTAAGACATACAACTATGGTTTTCTGCTTTTTTCTCCGACACCGGTAATGCTATCTTATGGAAATTATTGGAACAAGTAGGTTACGTGACATACAACTCTATAGTATTGAAGGGTGCATTTGACAAAAAATGTCACATACAACCTTATTATTTTCAGCCGACGATTTGTAATTTTTTGCAGCAAATCGCCAAACAAGATTTGAATCTTGAAATAAACCAAATGTAATTTACACTACTTTGGTTTTCATTTTCTCATTTAATGAATAAATAAAAAGATCTTACTTTTTATTATATTTATTACTATAACGGTACTTTCTTGGTTTTGTGGAAATTTTACTAGAACGGGAATACTGCCTACTTTCATTCCCTTCATATACATTTCAACCATTTCAATACTAGTCATCACAATGTGCAGGATCACGGACACGATTGTTTTAATCTGTATTTATAATATAACATTGTATTCTACGGTATCGATTACGTTTGGTTTCCTAAAACGCCGGTTGCTAACCCTTCAATCAAAATACAATCAAGCAACCCACACTAAATAACCTACCTGTCCAGTATCCGTCAATGTGACCCATGTAGTAACGGGCTGTCTCAGGCTCATCTCTGCCAGCCTCAGCTCAGCTTCCCCTATCAATGTGTGCGATTGTCTGTCCGTGCTGTACACGTGGAAACTGAGAGTTCGCTGTGAACTTTCCCTGGGGTTCATCGCGAACAAAAAGCGCTCTTTGTAACTTGGGCTGTTGGAATGTCTGTATAGCCTTGTTTGCATATTTGTGGTCTTGTCAGGTAGTAGATATACCCTGATGTATGTATCCATTGGTTCTTCTTTTATTGGACCTATAAGATCTTTTGCTTCTAATACACTTACCGCCAAGTCACAGCATTCACTGAAAACAAACAAATTATTAATTTATTCATTACATATTTAAGATCCTTATTGATGTCAGTAGAAATAACAAAGTGATATATTTTGTGAGTCTAGAAATCCCTATTTTTACAATTTCGTAGCAACAACCAAGAAAATAGTACACCGTCACTAATGTTTCTGTTCAGGTAGAAAATGTGGCAAAATGCATTTAAGAAAGCACTAGAGACTTCGAATAAACATATCGGTAGAAAAATAGCCGCTCGCTATGTATTGTCAAATGTATTCTTCATAAACAATGGACTTAGATAAGGTGACACATTGTCTCTTCTATTTAATATTGCATTGGAGAATTTATCAGAACAGCTGAGATAAATATGCAATTATTCTCTACGAGTGATCCTAATTTATTCCTACCGTACGTAGATGACATTGACGTCATAGAAAAAAGCACCTCTAACGTAAATAAATTATTAGTCAGAATAGAAAATATGATAAAATAAAATACATGCTTATGATAAAATGTCAAGGAAGATATAGGGTAGAGTAAAACTCCATTATGAACGAATAGAGTCTTCAAAGAGTAAAATAGTTTAAATATCTACTGGGTACCATCATCATCATTTCTCAGCCATTGACGTCCACTGCTGAACATAGGTCTCCCCTTTGCATTTCCACTCCTCTCTGTCCTGTGCCACCGGCAGCCAATTACCGACCAGTCACTTAATGTCATCCGTCCAACGGGTAGGAAGTTTGCCTCGGTTTTTTGTACTGTCTCTAGGCTGCCATTCCAGTATTCTCCTTGTCCATCTATCATCATTTACTCTAGCAACATGGCCTGCCCACTGCCACTGCAGACGTGAAATTTTTCCAATTATATGACAAACTTTTGTTTGCTGTCTGATCCACAAATTTGTTTTTCGATCTTAAAGTGTAACGCCAATCATCGATCTCTCCATCGATCTTTGAGCAACTCGTAATTTTTCTGCAGATTTTCGCGTGAGGGTGAGAGTCTCAGCACCATAGGTGAAGACTGGTAAGACACATTGATCAAATACCTTTCTCTTGAGGCAGATAGGGAAATCACCTTTTAAAATGTGTCTCAGATTTCCAAAGGCTGCCCATCCCAAACCAATTCTTCTGTTTATCTCTATAGTTTGGTTGTCCCGGCCGATAGTGATTTCGTGTCCCAGGTATTTGTAGTGAGAAACTTGATCAATGGGTCTACCCGCGATTGACAAATTACCACTCAGCACTAAATTTGTCATTACTTTGGTTTTTTCTATGTTGATTTGGAGTCCTATATCCTCGGCTTCACTATTTAATTCTTCCATCATTTGAGCCATATCTCCTAAGTCGTCAGTAAGTAAAAGAATATCGTTAGCGAAAAGTAAATGGTTTAGACGATCTCCATTAATCTTTAAGCCTCGATCTGTCCAATTAAGTTTTTTAAAAACGCTCTCCAATGCAGCATTGAATAGTTTAGGAGATATAGGATCTCCTTGGCATACACCTCGCTCGATTTTAAAACAATCTGTTTTCTCGTGGACCTTCGCAGCAGCGTCTGCCTTTTTGTACACATGACTTATTAAACAAGAATATTTGTAGTCTATTCTATCATCGTTCAGCGCATCGAGTACTGCCCATCTTTCGGTTGAATCGAATGCCTTCTCAAAATCCACGAAGGTCAAAACCAGGGATCTATTATACTCTACGGCAGAGGTTCTTAAACTTATGTAGTCCGCGGACCCCCTCTTGAACAACTTTTTTTTGCGGACCCCATCCCATCCCTAGGCATTTTATGTCGTTCTTCAGACTTTTTTTCTGGCTCAATAATCTCATAGGCACTACGTTTTAATAAATATTGGTAAAAATGTATCGCTGGTTATTTTAATAAATGGTCTTGTGCATTTCTAGAGGAAAATTTTTATTAGCATATAGAATAAAAAACATAAAAATAATAAAAATAGTAGTAAAAAGAATTGAAAAAGTTACAAATTATAATACTTTAAACTCATACAAACATTTCTTGGTCAAATATTGGTCAAAATAGATATTATTATAATATGTTTTCTGTAAATAATTTGCAGTTGAATAAAAATAATTAAATTTTTACTAATTATTGTTTAGTTATGTCAATAACTAGTTAGATAACAACAAATACAAAAAGTCTTGACCATGTAGAATTTTTATTAAATGAGTTATTTGAATAAAAGCGAAAAGTTGGGGGATGTAAAGTTAATGTCAAAATTGTTTCGCGGACCCCCAGTAAAGGCTACGCAGACCCCCAGGGGTCCGCGGACCACAGGTTAAGAACCGCTGCTCTACGGCATACCATAACTGATGATAATAATATGTCAGAATAAATAAAAAGCCGGATACACAGGCAATAGATGTTGTTTTGTGTTGGAAAGGATTTTTCAATCTCGAACATCCAAGATGCATGAAAGTGAGACTTGGATGATGACGAAAGAAAACAAGAGGAAATTACGATGCTTGATAGAAGAATACTACACAAAATTTTCACCAGTAAAAGATCTTATAAGCCAGTGTTATCGTCCCAGATCTAACGGAGAATTTGCAGAACTGTTTGATGACTTGGACTTTATGAAATAAATATAAATACGGGTACTCCGATGGACCGATCATGTCCGAAGAGTACTAGAGGCAAAGTACGAGGCAAAAGTTGAATTCAGTTAAAAATAATATGCAATTAAAATTATCCTACTGGGCATCTAAATGTTTTAAACACGTAACTACATTTATTTTTTAATTATAAACTCTACAAAACTGGAAAACTAACAAACGAAATGGTATAAAACAAATGCAACATTATTAAAAAGCACACGGATATAATTTTACTCGAATATTAAACAAAAGTTTTTTCACTTGTTCCTTTTTACAAAGGGTAGAAGGGACTTTATTCTCTAGTGAAGTAACGCTGTCGAATGTATCATGTCACGGTAGTATTCAGTAGATTTTCAGTTGGACAACTTTTACTTTGTAGTGGATTTTTCAGATTGAATAACGCACTCTTCTCCAAGCTGAAAATATTATATTAAAAGAACTCACTATGAAGTTTGATTAATAAATCAGTAAAAAGTCAGACCGCGTGTTTAAAGTAGTTCGACCGTTTTAAAGATGGCAGAATTGCAATCAAAGACGATGAAAGATGGGTTAGGCCTTTATTTTATAAAATCGATGAAAGTGTTGGTAGATTTGAATTCCAAGGTTGCAAGAATTGAACCATAGCTAGCTACCATTGACTATTAGAAACGTTGTGTATAGTAGAAGTTGGAATGTAGTACGAGAGGAAGTCGGTAATTAGGTCACAAACCGATGTTGGATAGTTGAAAATATCAGTAAGCCTATTCCAAAAGTGTCATTAGGTGGCAGCATAATCCAGCTTAATAACGCTTAAGTGACTGTTGCCGTGTGCGTGCGCACACAGAGTGAAAATGGCGATCGTGCTCGAAGAATATACTGAGGAAGAGTATCCTGCTGTTGTGCGTTTTTTGTGGGCAAAAGGATTTCCTGCAATGGATATTCATAAAGAAATGTATTTTTTTACAGTGAAGGGTGTTTGTCGAGTAAAGCATTGTACAACTGGATGGAGAAATGCTCAAGAGCGTTTAAAGTTGTTGACGAACACCGAACTGGGCGCAGAGTTCAGATGGCAAATGATGCAACAATTCTACGGGTGGACGAGATGATTCGAGCAAACAGGTGGGTTACAATAGAAAGCATCGCAACTGCAATAGGATGTTCTCATGGTTTGGCAAACAAAAAAGGATATTGGCGCCAAACGTTTCGCGGGTGATAACGATGTTGAACGAGAGGTACGCATGTGACTGAGACTGCAGCCCAAAGACTTGTATACAGCAGGTATTGGGGCATTGATAAAGCGATGAGATAAGTGTATTAATTTGGTGGAGACTTTGTTGAAATATTAAACTTGTTTTCGGAAAAAAGAATTTCTTTGAGTATTTTTTAGGGTTTTGTAGGTATGACCAAAAAACCCTTATACCGTCATTTTGTCGTATGTCTGTTCGGTAAAAATTGTAGCCAAACGGCTAAACCTAGAGAGTTGAAATTTGGCAAAAATACTAAAACATCTAAAAAACAAATCCCCCTAAAAATATAAACAAATATATGCTCATCTAAAAAAAAAAAAAAAGTTTACAATTCTGTGTAGGGTATCAAATGAAAGCCTTGGTACGTGGATTAACGATCAAAATATTATTTTTGCAAAATAAATTATTTTGAGGCGATTTTTGCCAAAATTGTGCAAAAAAAATTTTTGTCCCACACCCTGTAGCCCAGATGGTTTAAACTAAAAATCTGAAAAGTAATGTACATTGCTGTGAACCGGAATAGTACAACAGGAATTTTTGATTAAATTATGTTTTCGGAAAATAACGCATTTTTTGTGTTTTTTAACTAAAATATGAAAAATATTTAATCCGCTATTTAACATAATAAACGAGTGAACCTGCGTAGTACAGTGGTAATGTTGTCGCTTCGTGAGTTGAAACTACTGTTCGAATCCCGTCAATTTTTATTTTTTCGTTTTTTTTGCATTTTTATTTTGTTTAAATTATTTTGTGAAAATTCTAGTTATATTTCGGCAAATGTTGCATTTAATTTTTAAAAGCGTAAATTTAATAACCAGTGGGAAGTGTTGAAATTATAATTCAATTCTATTAATGTATACGAAATCAGAAGGGCGGAGTTTATGACTTAAACAACCAATGGAAGCCGTAGGCGCAGTTTTCAAAATATTAATGAACCTTGCTATATATAAAAAAAAAAAAAAATACTGCAAATATTTAGAAATCCAAATAATGGTATTAGGCATTCGAATTAAAATATTTAAAAAATTAAAAATTAATAAAAAAATATTTTAACATAAAATTTGTTTTGGCATTCCAAATAATCATTATTCATTTACTAAATACCTGCGAAACCCTGTAATGTGTGAAAATTCACACTTCACATAATTTTTTAATAGTCTTTTGTGACTTAATTACTGACTTTCTCTCGTACCTGTCTTGCGAAGACATTTTAATCAATGTTTTAGGTTTAAGATCAAAAGAAAAATAAAGTTGTATTTACGACTATGGAGTCAAAACAAAACGTCATCGTAGTGAAACGCATCGAGTTCCCCAAAATCAAAGAAAGTTCGTCAAGTCAAGCTGGAGTTCGGAAACGATAGCATGAGTCAATAAAGTTGACACGGCCTGATCGTTGTTAAAACAGATCATAGATGGTGGATGATGGCAAGCAGTTTCTAGTGAAGAATAAAATTACTTTCATTCTTCATCCACCATACTCACCCGACTAGTTTGTTTAACAAAATGAGGAATTCATTAAAATACGTTGTTTTCAAACGATTGAAAAGAAAACAATTGGAAAGTGATCTAAAATTGTTTCTAAAAAGTGCCTACAAAATATGTTTTCAGACACAATCACTGGAAGTTATGTGTAGTCGCAGAAGGGTTGTGTTTCAAAAATGATAGTTTAAATGCAAAATAATTTATAATTGATAAAGTTTTTAGTCCGTGTATTTTTTGTTCGAACCTCGTATATACATTTCATAAAAAGTTAACTTACTTCTTCGATTTTTTTGTCTCGTGTTTTATAAAATTTTGCCTTTTTTACATCGTTTTTAAATTCGTTAGAAGAAGTAATGCTGAAATTCAATAACAAGTACTTAATAATGAAGTTAAGCTTTGAGCACAAAACTGTGACCAACCATATTATGGCTGTTACTGAAACATATACTGATGAAACTTAATATCCTGTTGAAGTTCGAGGTTCCAGGAAATGTCTCGGGGTAGGCAAAGTACCCAATTACGGATAGTGTTTGATATTAGCAACGTTTATAAATGACATCCAACAATAATCTAATTTAAAGTCATATTAAAATACGTCAACGGTGACGCTGAGACCTATTTTAAATAGCACGCGCATGTAGAAAAAGACGCCTACGCTTTCTGGGAATTGCACAATATTAAATGCGCTGTCTGAAGTTATAAAATTATTTAATTAAAGGACATATAAATAAATTTTATGCAGATGAAACTTTTACATCAGTCTCGACGCTGAAATGTTATATTGGGTTGATGAATAAGTATTCAAGCATTTTTTAGCAGTTTAAATATCCCATTTTTATAAAAGCCAATAAATGCATCAAAGGCTTTTTTACCTCCGTAATGCTAATAATTACTTATCATTTAATTTTTGTTGTAGCAATCTGAATAAATAATCATCAAAGGGCGCAATATCTGCAGAATATGGTGGTTGATTAATCATTCCAATTAAGCTCCCGTAATTTGTGTTGGGTCATCATCATCATATGTGGTTGTGCGTTATCATGGTGAGTTGGTGCAAGCCATGCGTCATACATGGAAACTAACCCCATGTGATGCAAATGCTTCTCTACGAATGACTTCCTGGTGTTCTGAGAAGGATCAATATGGACTTTAACGTATCCTCATCAGCCTTCAAAGGCATCCAGGTTCATCAGTTGAAAATCCCAAGTAATCATGTTAGCTTCAGTTGCGTTATTACCACTACCAACGGAAAGAGTGACGTAAATTTACTTTATCCAACAATATTTTAAAATCAGTGGCGAAGGAAGGCCTCCGCTAGACTTGCCCTCCCATAAAAATAAAAAGAATTAAAAAATTAGAAAACAAATTTAAAAAAAAAATTAAAAAAAAAGATTTAGGTAAACCTTCAAAAATGCTTCAAATTATGTTATGTACAAATTTTTGTCCAAGGCTTGGTTTACTAGTTATGATTTTTTAAAAATGTTATAGTTAAATAACTTCCGTTTCCGGTTTCGGATCTTTATAAAAACAATAGGGTTCTTCTCAATTATTAGAATAATTTTTTAGAACCAGAACGAACTCTCTAAGTTAAACCGTTCTTGAGTTATCGTGTATACACACACAGACACACACACACACACGCACGCACGCACGTACGCACGCTCGAACGCCTTATATATTAAGGTCAGGCAAGTAAAAATGAAGAATTATTTACTGTTTATATATTAGAAACAGATCGAATAAGCCAGAAAGTGAACAGGAAACATCTTTTCAACACGAAAGAACTCGATGACTAAAGGATAATGATTTGTAAGCATTTTGAATGAATATAATATAAGAGGAACTGGCGAAACAGTTGACCGAACAACAGTTTCGAAAAGATTGTATGAGATGGGAAAATTTCAGAAGCTTGACAAGTGGGTACCACACGAACTTTCTGAACACAGCATTGTCAGTTGACTCATCATATGTATTTCGTTGCTTTTCAGACATCGTAGGAAGGATTTATTGTAGAAAATTGTTACCGGTGAGCAGGCGATTTCGATATTTGCGGTGGGAGGGATTATATTTTAATTTAGTTTTGGTATTAATAACATAAAGTGAGCTTTTTCATTTTTTTTTTTTTTGTAGAGAATTGTAGAAAATTCTATACTCAAAATTCGATGTTTCACTCGCATTGAATTTTCTCATTCCATCCCTGGTACAGAATATACTATTCTTTTATTACAAGAATTTGGACAATGGAAGAATAGTATATTCTGTAACAAGGTTGGAATGAGAAAATTCGATGCGAGTGGAACATTCCGAGCGCGAGCCGCAGCGAACGTGAGGAACCGAGTCACAGATCCTACTTTCTCAACGACCACCATAAAGAAAAAAAAAAATAACACACAAATAATTATTTTAGCAAACATTTTATCTTAACAAATAATTTATATTACATAACAAATTAATCAATTAATTAAACTAATTTATTTTATTTATTATTTGTTTAATTTTAATTTAATTTGCCGCACATCGGCCACTATTTTAGATTAGGAAGTTAGGTTGCATTTATTTAATGTAAACGTTACATATATCTTAATGTAACCCTACAAAAACAAAAGACAATAAACATGGAATAGTTATTCCATAACAAGTGATGGAATGAAATACACGCAAAATACATAAGAAGATAAGTGCTTTAGAATAACATTCCAACTCTTGTGTTAGAATATTAACTTTCTGTAGTCAAAATTGGTTTTAGAATTGGTAAAATTGGTAAGTGGTCGTGGAGAAAATATGATTTAGGGTCCCAATAGTTTATTGTCGCAAGGGCAGTACGGTGACTTAATTATACTAATTCTGTGTAAATGTTGTGGATAAAATGCATGGCCAAATCTTATCCTACACATAGTTGTAATTATATTTCTTTTTTCGCCACAAGCATGAAAGGTTTTTCAGTTGCTTTGTTATTTAGTTTTTATTGAATAAGCACATACATACGTTAGTAAAAATTGGTCCAGATCTGAGACCCTCCTTGTGTGAGAGCCTGCTGGTTACGAAGAATAGATTATGTACAAAATCATAAACGCACATCCTGGCTAGTCAAAAATAACAACAACAAAATTGAAGATCTATGCGAAAACGGTCCTTCGCACATTTGGTGGTACTTGAATGGTGTGCTGTTTTATAGGATTTGCCGTAGGCTATAGTTGTCAACTGAATTCAACAAATTTAGTTTGGACATCAAATTGATACGGAAAAGACTATTTATTGGAATTATTAAACTTTTTGTTTATATATCACGAGCAATATTATTTCAAGAATATAGCTCTCTATATCTTTATGGATCATAAAATTTTTATAGCTTAAACATAAAGATCTTTTTAGTATCGATTAAATCTTCAATTAATAACATATATCAAATTTAAAGCTATTTAAGACTTATTGATATTAAACTGGTAATATAAACTATTTCTAATCCCAACCTACTACCTATGACCTAATTCTGGAAACTCAATTCTGAATATATTCCCTTAGGATGTTTGCTTGTCAAAACTTTAATAAATATCTGAAATTTATAGTTTTGTTAGTTCATTTCTCACCTGTCTTAAATAAGATATTATATTATTATATTATAAACGCAATATTCTGAATTTATACAGGAACAACCCAAGTATAAATTATGTGTAAAATAGTTATTCCCTTAACAGTGTCAGTGTACAAAATGATTTGGAGTTCTTGTGTCCGAAAACTTAAGGTGGTCCTTACAAACAGTAGCAGTATGCAAGAAAGCCAATCCTTTAATTTATATAATAAAAAAAAACATTTGACACAGAACTTCTTCCTTGCTGCAGAAACTATACAAAACTTATGTGCGACCCTTGCTAGTTCATGTATTAACTCTGTGGAATCCATATTTTAAAAAGGATATTAAAGTATTATAAAAAGAGGAACGTAAAATGACAAAAATCCCTTATTCACTCAAACGTTTTTTTTTTTTTTTTTTTTAATTTTTAATGGCCTTTGCTACTGTGGCAATTAGCCAGGACAATTTTTGTTTGAGAAAATTTCCATGCCATAACCGGGATTTGAACCCGAGCCCCCATGGTTGGTAGTCAAATAAGCTGACCACTACGCCATAGCGACCGGCACTCAAACGTTTAGGATATAGTGAAAAAGTTAGCAAACTTTATCTTTATACTTTATTGCCAAGACGTTCTAATGGTGACTTGGTTGAAACATTCAAAATCGTGCCTAATTATAAGAATAGTCTTGTATTCTTATTAATATGTTAATGTTCAGTCAGGTCACTAGCTTGAGAGGACATAACATTAAAATTTAAAAAAAAGTAACTACAAGAAAAACTGTAGGGAACATTTCTTATCAAATAGCAGTGGCGTGGTGTCCAAGTTACAGAATAATATTCGAACCATCTGCGTCGTGTTATTTTTGTGTATTCAATTCTGCTTGTATGCGTCCGCCGTTAAGGTTATGTTGACGAATGTATGTATATACATTCGTCTCGTGTCTTAGTGTATTTAAGTGGCTCATTTCGGTCGCTGCATCATCTGTGCATTTAGTATCGTGCTTCTATAAGCAGAGGTAAAATTAGTCTTGTCCTACTTCAATTCGTTTACTTTGCTTTGTTGTCGTAAATGTATTTGACGCATGCATTCACATTCGTGTGTGTTAGTACATTTCGCAAATTTATGGCGTGGACTTGTGAAATCGATCGTGGCTGTGTGTCAAAACTCTCCATTCCAGACCTGGTGTACGACGAAGCCTACAACATCTCAAAGGGCACTTTACTACGTGACTTTTCAACCACTAGGTAAGTCCATCAACCTGTATATATCCAATCCTATTTCCAGCATTCTACAATCGCGTGAAATTGTGCCCAATAAAGTCAATTCGCTTTTTTTCGCGTTTTTCATTCAGATCGTGAGTACTGCCTTACGATTGTCACGAACGTGCTCCTCAGAGCAGGAGCCTGGTTCATGTCAATTCTGGGAACATTGCCAGGCTCCGCATTTAACATTTTGGTGCAGTGCATCCCTTGTTCAATCAGACGGAAATATTTTCTTTGTGAAATACCTTTAGCTAAAAAATAATTTATTAATTTACTCGTATATCGTATTTGTTATAGTAGAATATGGTTATAAAAATTACGTTAAATTAGTTGAAAGTATAAAGTATAAATTATAGTATAAAATATGTCGAATATTAAAAAGACGCTGACATAAGATAGGGAGAGAGTTTCCGTTCTACAACGGGTTACGTAGAGAACGCAGCAATGCTAGGGCGGGTGATTTTATCCACTTTGAATGCACACTGAAAGTCAGCTTTTTTGAGTTCATCTTCGGTGTTTACGGCTGCCCGGTGCGTCTCAATGTCTTCAAAATTTTACGCAGAGCATCGATGTATGGTTGTTGAGAAGTATTTTTACGCACGTACGTTTACTTTTTATGCTGCAAAAGATCTTAATCATTTAAGGAGGAGAACAAAAATAGTTTTGTAAACTCTACGTAAAATCTGCTCTCTTATTCACATGTGAAACTTTGAGGAACACGTTCACTATTCATAAGAAAAAAACAGATGTTGTTTTACAGACTCTTGCATATAATCTTTGGTTTATGTTGATAACAAGTAGGTAATATCAAACTATGAACAATAAAATAGAGCTAACTAAACTGTGATGTCAATAGAAGTCCAAAAGCAAAAGTGGGAATAGATTGGTCACTCCATGAGAAAAGCAAATTCTGAGATCACTAAGAAGGTACTTGGATGGAATTTCCCAAGAAGGTTGGGAAATGAAAATCTTTCGTAGCTATCTTTTGTATCCACTTTGTATCTAGATTGAATACAAATTGCATCAAGTGATTTGATAAATCAAGATGTCACGCACATACCTTGCAAGTATTAGTGAAAAAGCAGTATATAAATAAGTTGGTTGTTACTTTGTTCTATTATCATTGAACAGAGTTTTTTAAAAAAACTGAATTGTACTTGATAATAAACGTTTTGCTGTGTACTGCATTTAATTTGTATTTTTATAGTAGTTTTTTTTATAACATGTTGGATGTTTATTTACTTAGTGAACAAAATACAACAAGAAGTAAAATAGTAAAATACGACAGTTAAAATACAAATATTATTCGCAATAATATAACAAGTTTCTGTAGAAAGTTTCTTTGTTCTATTCACATTCAGGGATAGTTGATTGGCCAAGAACCATTGATTTACATTGGCAGCATATTCCTGTTATTTCTCAACAGAGTGTCGAAGCATTCGGATCTCTCTAACAAGGTAGAGGCATCAGCATAAAGTACCGAATCTGCAATTATGTTTTCTGGAAGATCATTTATGTAAATGAGAAAAATAATTGGGCCTAGTACAGATCCTTGAGGTACTCCACAGTGGCCGCTTCTATATGTTTTATTAGTGCCAAACAATTGCCTAAACAAGTGATGTTTCCAAAACATGGAAGTAGAACTATTTCTGGTCTACAGATATGAAATGGTCTAGAGTGATAGAGTGCAAATTTGCACCTGTGCAAATTATCAATACGAGATATGAGTGCGGATAACAGGGCTTCTACCCGTATTCGTTCAATTCCACATTCCCATCCTCATATCCCCATATCCCTATAATCCTCATGACCGGTTCGACGGTTCTAAGGACGTCGCGAATAATGACAAAACATCAACACATCAAGACCTTGACGTTGCGACCAGTCAAGTTGAATTTATTTACGTTGTAATAACAGGAAATAAATTGTTATAGAAACTACTGACTTTACCTTCCATCCCATGAAAATATAAAACTCATTATTTAGCAACCGACCATTAATGTTCAACAGGCTAGTAACCTTTGTTCTATTACATCATGGTTCTTCTTCCGTAATTTTCAATATTTCTTTAACTAAACTAAAAGTAAATCCTTCTGTGTAAATCCTCACCTGTCATACTCTAATCCTATACATAGATATCCTGTAGTGTTAGGTTCCTCCAAGTCTCCTAATACAACACTGGTGTCGCTGCAAACACTGTCGCAACTCATAGCGCGCTTGAGCAGTGCGGGAATCTGTTCGTTGACCCCCATTTCCGTCTCCTCGCTGGTCGGCTCGCTAGGAGGCTCTGGTGCAGGAGTAAATTTGGGGGGATTGATGAATGGGTTCGTGGGTGATGGGGGTGGAGCTCTGATGGTGGAATATTGCAGGCGTACTAAGCCTGCGTTTATGTCTTCGAAGGTGATTTTTTCTTCGGGACTGAAAAGAAAATTTGAAATTAGTATTGGTTAATTATTTGTAACTAAATTCATAATTGTGTTTTATTATCATCTGACAGGATTGGTCAAAAGATTTGCAAAAACTGTACATTTTACGAAATTATGTTTTTGCATTTGTTTGCATATAGGGAGTATGTAAAACACAAATATTATTCTGTTTTAGTTTTGAGCATACCTAAAATTTATATAATATTATAAATTTATTATAATGCTGAAAGATCTGACGCATAAGATTCAAGTGAGATACAGAGAGAGAAAAAATATAAAACTCCATAACATTTTTAAACACCTTAGAGTTTTCGAAAATAAAATATGACGCCGAATCTTTGGCCTATATTAGAGCAATGACGATTTAATATTTGACCTGTTTTGAGCATGTAAGAATCAGAAAGAAAAAGAAAAACCATATTAAGATTAATATTTATAACCGATTTTAAATAATTTAAAACTATATCAGCCATTTGGTCGCTGTTAATAGTTTTACTTATATGTGTTGCAATAAGGTAAGGCTTATATGGACGGGAAGGATGTAGAGTCCCTACAATTGATATTCACAGGGCGTCCTTTAATGTTTGTATACTGCTTGGAAATATTTTCGCAAAGTTGATTCATCAGGGATTACTTTTTTCGTATATTTGTTTAAAAATGTTCTTAACTTGGCATTATTTAATTTACTTATGTCGGGTTGCTAACGTAAGAATCATCCCTAACTCGAGTTAAAATCATTTGTTTTTGTATGCTACAACATACAAAAACAAATGATTTTAACTCGAGTTAGGGATAATTCTTACTTTAGCAACCGGTCATTAGTGGTATATTTGCTGCCAGAAATGCTTCACACAGTTCTGCATTAAAATTATCTTGTAATCCCTCGACGTTAGTTCTATGTATCTTTCCACTGACGTGTTGAGTTAAATGATTTATTTTTGTGCATATTATATATTTCTTATAAAGTATACAAAATAGTTGTTTCTCGTTAATAACTTGAAAATGATAACTTGAAAGTAAATCCATATTCTGTTAAAATCTGTTGTAAAAAATTAATTCAGCCATTTTAATATCTCCAAAATAATAAATATATAAATAGTAATAATAAGAAAAATATCTACAAATTTTTCTTTCAGAAAGAAATATAATTTAAAAATGCTATAATTATTATTATTGTAAAAAAGTGAATAATAGTAGATAGATTCAAGAAATATCTAGAAGAATTATTGTTCAGCTCTGTTCACAGTTCAGAATAAAACTAATAGTTGACAGGATTTGCAAAGTTTATACATATTAAATAATGGTTCAAAATATTACAGGTTTGAATGTATTTGACGTTTGCATTAAAAGAAATGTTTTTCTTTAATAACTTTTCTTAACAATGATAACGTCTCACAATGATATTGCATTCAACAATGCAAATTATGGAAAAACATATTGTATAGTAGTATTTGTATTAATAAGATATTTGTTGATATTTACGTTACGTTTATAGATATTATGATGGGGATTTTTCTACGTCTATGAACATCTCTTTAATAACGTCGTTAGTGCAGATTTGCCTGAAACTGTCCTAGCTCTATAAATTATACAAATAAAGCTAAACCAGGCCAACGGAGTGGCCGAGCGCATTAAGTCGTGCGGTTTAGACGGGTGAAACAGTCTGGACTGGGCGGTCGGTGGTACGAGCCTCCTTCGTTGGTGATATTATACGGGCGAGAATAATATGTTTACATTACTCCCATTTTCACAATCATTCACCCCTCAGCCAGGTGTAGGAGTTCGCCCCCTGGCATCGGCGATAAGCCTCGTTGCAGAAATAGGCCGATGTAAAATAAATAAATAAAACAAATGCTAAACCAATTTATATTCTAATGAAATACAAATACATGTTTAATTTAAAGACAACATGTTAGAACAAAAAAACAAAATATATACAATCCATATTTATTTAGTTATATTTATTTACATTAATATTTATTTATAATAGACATTTTCAATATTCCATTCTAGAAAATTCTTCTAGTACTGGTTCAATAACTATATTCTTTAAAATGTCATGCACCATACACATAAGAGATTAACAGTTGAAACGCTGCAGCCTCATTGTGCTTTGTAGTTCGATTTTTAAAAGTTTTAATTTGGAAAAAGTTCGTTCTTTGTTCAAGTCGTCATTTACAACTTTACCATCATACACAAATAGATTCTTAGTAAAATTTCCACATTTGGGAAAATCAATTTCAAATTTTCTAATATTATTTTTTAGTTATGTTAGTACTGTGGCACTGTTTTCATCAACCATATGCTTAAGAAACTTATATTCATTTAGCACAGTTATTGCGAAACTATGGTCCGCGGACCACTGGGGCTTCGTATAATAATTTATAAGGGCTCGCGATAAACATTATGATATTGTCAACGTAATATAGCACATTATTATCTTTATCAATAATAATTTCTCTGTTAGAAATGTTTTGTTAAAGTACTTTGTGGTGATGGTCGATTATTTTTCCGTTCCGGTTCGTAATATTTTCCATTTTGAGTTCCCTAGTAAGTTTCTCATATATGTTTTTGGAGACCAAGCGACGAAAAGAAATGTCACTCCGAGGTTCGCTGGGCCCCTATATGGTACCCCCCCTCGCGGCCTTCTTATGAAACAAAATTCGATAAAACAAAAATAATCCTACTGCTATAATTTAGCAGAGATGAAAGCATTACATTTCGAGCAACCCTCATATTTAAATATTGCAATAATAAAGCGGATTTATTAAAATCCCCATTTCATATCCAAATAAAACATGTAAATATGAAAGTTGCTAAAGTTAAAACATAATTTGAATACCTAAATTTGAAACTTTTTGTTTAGTAAGAAGTTGTTATTTCTCATGTATTAATTCTCTTTAAAAATACTTTTCCAGTGCATATCTTTAATCTTTTAAGGAGATTTCAAACTTAATAAGAACCGTATAAATTTGTGTGCTCAATTCATCACTGTTCAAGTCATAGCAGTATTTTACACCCACACTGTATAATAAAGCACTAAGAATTATGTTCTTTGTGATATTATAGTTGCATACAAGCTGCGCTGAAGAAATATTAGCTCGAAAAAAACTTCATTATCATAAAAAAGTAAAAAATAAAGTTTTCCGTACTTCAGAGATAATTAGGAATCTTTGTGAGTAGAAATATGGTTTGATTAGTAATACTTAATGACTCGATTACGCTGACGATATCTGTTTGATTGCCCAAATTTTCCACGATGCCTAAGAAAAATTCAGTGCACTATGCACAGTGTTTGCAATGTAGATTGGGTTAAGCAATAATACGAGGGCTACCTTTTAAATTTTTACAAAAACTAAGAAAAATTTTTTTTTTTGGAACTAACTGTTTTATTGCTTTTAAAAATATTCGTCTTTAAGATTTATACACTTTTCCATGCGTTCAAATCAATTCTCGAAAAATTTTTTCCACTCTGGTATGTCAAAAACATGGTTTTCGAAGACTTCAACAGCTTCTGAAGTGAAGACATTAATTCGATGTTTTTCCTCCTTCAAATATAATCAATTGTTTGACGTACTCTGTGGGAGCTTGCATTGCCATAATTAAGAATGATGCGACGTTTTTTGTTGTTTTTCCTGATTTTGTTAATAACTTCTGGCAAACAAATTATTGTGTACCATTCAGCATTATCTGTTCTCCGATCCTCTAAAGGCAACCTTTTTACCGACCGCCAACATATATAAGGGAGGTATTGTGATCATACCGATTTTGACATTTCGAGATTTCGATGGATCTCCACGAATTGAGGTCCCTACATAACGTTTTGATTATTTTTGGCATGATGTCTGTCTGTCTGTCTGTCCGTCTGTCCGTCTGTCCGTCTGTCTGTGTACACGTGCAGAGCAAATTCGGCTGAAAGGATTTTTATGAAACTTTATATTTAAGCTTTTGCCATCAATGGCACGAGTTGATCAACTTTTGGTAAAAATCGGTTGACTAAAAATGGGAGTTTACTCGTGTCGATTTTAAGATTTTTGTGAATATTTCACAACACAAAAATATTTCGAAAAAATTTATTGAACAAAAGTTGCTATAAAAGCAATAACTAATAACTTGTATTTGAGACGTTTTTTGATAAAACGAAAAATTTCGAATAATTTCTGTAAAATTTTTCGAAATTCTCAAATGTTTTCATATTTATATGTAACGTTTCCATGGTCATGATAAATAATATCTCTGTTAGAAAATATTAGGCCAAGTTATTTCTACTCTGCTGCTAGAATGTAATTTATATAAGTACTTTATGATGGCGGTCGGTCCTGTGGTGGCCACAGCTGATTTTTTACTAAGTGGGCATATTTCAGAAATGCGGGAGTTCGGCGGGCACCGTGGGACAGGGGGGGGGGGAAATTTAAACATAAAAATATTAATGCAATTTATAATTTTAATTTTCATAAAAAAAAAAATACATAATATCAAAGTGATAATTAATGCGATATTTGACAATGAAAATTCGCGGCCAATTAGTTGAAATGTGGGACATAAATAGAATATCCAGTTCTCAAGCATTGGTCCAAATGAGCGTCAGTGAGGCCTGTTCGGTATTTTGATTTTAAGTATTTCATATTAGAAAACATACATTCACAAGCATATGTCGACGCGCAGAGAGACTTCAATTTTAGAGTACATTTTCTCAACAATGGGTAGCTATTCCCATTCACCAAGTTCCAGTCCATTCTAAGTCCTCCTTTTTGGAAATACCGAAATATATTGCGATTTTATTAGTCACATCATCCTAGGCTGACCAGATTTTTTTTACAGAAAAAGTGTATACTAAAAAAAGAGGTTACACTCCAAAAATTCAAATATTGAGCAAAAAACAGAGGTCCTCATTCAAAAATACTAGTGACGAGCAAAAAAAAAGGTCTTCACTCCCAAAATGGAAGTGGTGAGCAAAAAAGGTCCTCACTTCCAAAATAGAAGTGATGAGCAAAGAAAAAAGGTCCTCACTCCCAAAATAGAAGTGGCGAGCGCAAAAAAAACGTCCTTATTTCTACAATCGAAGTAATAAAAACAGGTGACCATCAAAAAAGAGTATACTCAGGGCTTTTTTACAAAAAGTAAGTTAGTTAGTTAAAAAAATTTGGCGCACAGCAACAAAGGCTATTTGCGCCTAACGCAGCACATCTAAATGACTTTACAAAAAGTAAGAGTATAGAAAATATCACTCAAAAAAGAGTATAATACTCTTAAAAAGAGTACGTCTGGTCACCCTACATCATCCTCTCTTTCAGAAAAAGGACTAATAAAAAATGTTAAAAATGCTTCCAATTCGTAGAAGTCTTCAAATCTGGTATTAAATTCGTCCAATAATGTATCAAAATGTTTGGAAAATTGATGGGTGATAGCATTTCCATCACAATAATTTTCTATTACCATTTTTATTATTGCTTTCTTTCATATTGGGTCTATATTGGGAATAGTTTTAAAATTTAGTTTTACAATAAAATTAAATGAATATTAAATTATATTCATTTATAAAACTATAACACTTCTAGTCTTCTTGACAGTACTTTTATTACTAAAAGCGGCTCGGAAATAGAATTTCGTATGGTTAGGCGGGCACTTAGAAATTACTTTGCGGGCACCCCGTTGCCGACCCCTGCTCTAAAGGAATGGTTGCGACATGTCCAGTACAACCGAAAAAACAAGCGATCATTTTATTGGAAGTGCTTCGTGAACGAACAACAACGAACAACTTTTGTTGATTTCGGTTCATCTTGAAAGACCAAAACAGTGGATTGTTACTTAGATTCCGGTGCAAATGAATAAATCCAAGTTTCATCACCTGTAATGATGTTGTATACGGATTTTGCAGTACTTACTTATCAACTATCAAGTTTCGGCTTTTTCTTTCCTAACCATTTACTAACTAAACCTAATCTAATTACCTAGTTTATAGTTGCGCATTACTTTATTTTCTCCCATATTATTGTGTACGAGTTTATATTCACGTATATTCACTATGCCCTTTAGTGGGTATGTGCATGAAATTTGAGCTTTGAAACCATTTAAATGTGTACTGAAATATCGTTATTAAAGTTTTTCTTTAAATACGTTAATACGAGTTAAATGTTAACACTTATCCAATAAATACTTAGTTTTCTGAATGAATACTAATCAAATAGTTATAGTTATTTAGATTTCAGTTTTCAATACATTTTTTGAAAAGGATAAGGCTGAATCGTAAATGTTACGTTTTGAGAAAAAGAGGTGACGTTTCGCTTAGGCTAGATCTCAATCTAACTATACTAGCGTCGGCGAATCAACGCACTTTCGTCACACGACGTAACAAACGATTGCATTGTTCCAGGCAATACAGTCGTTTGTTACGTCGAGTGACGTAAGTGTGTTGATTCGCCGACGTTAGTATAGCTTGTATCTTTTTCCTAACTAGCTGCTTGTGGTGAAATCATACGTAATATCAGCCGAATTTTCTCCTTCAGCTTCGATTTGGAGTTCCTTCATTGCAATGAATCACTATTTTCATCAAATCTCCTATTAAGTAAAAACAGCGGGTGACACTCGGTTTTACACAAAAAGCAGTATTTTTCTTATTGATAATTTTGATATAAGCAAACACAAACGTCAGCCAACTATGCACGTTATTTGATGATTACTGTTAGTTATCAATAAGGTCATTTGATTACGAATTTTTACTTATTGTTCGTTAATCTTGAATGATTTTTAAAATGTATACAAGATTTTTGGACAGAGGGAGTATTTATTTTGCATGATAAAACATTATAAAGTAACAGAAAAATAATAAAATATTATATATTTTCTTTATTTTCCCTAGGTCTTGCGGCGCTTAGGATATTAATTCTTACAAAGTAATAATAATAAAATAACATTAAATATCTTAAGTTTTTCCTATTCTCATTCCGGCTTCCTTCTGCGATCACCTATCTTCTTGCCTCCAGTTCTCTCACCCATCAGTTCCTTTATCTCTTCCTTTTAGACTGCCATCTCTCTGCATCTCTTCGCTAAATGCTCTATTGTTTTCTCTTCTTCCTTACACATTCTGCAGAGCTTGTCCTCTGGCTTTGCCCTGTATCTGTTGTCCCGTTTTTCGTTGCCGTATCTTAATCTTGACTCTATCCTCTGATTTTCCTCTTTTCCCCTTCAAGTATCTTGCTATTCCGATCACTCGTATCTCTTCATACTCCGAGATTTGTCTATTCTGTCTGTTCTTTCCTGCTCCTATACCTCCGTATCATTTCTTCACAATTCTTCTACTATATCTGTTTCTCTGTTTTCTTTCTCTCTGCTTCTCTTATGTCCATTCCATATCTCCAAAAGTACTTGTTCTTGTCTTTCCCCATGCCGACAATTTGCCTTTTTTTCCTTCATTCTTTCTACCCAGCACTCTCTTATTATTTTTCTATTTTCTTCCCTCCTGACTTTCTCTTTTTATTTGACTGTTCTCGCTGCAGTACCCATGCTCAGCTTTTCCCTCTTCACTTCCTCTCTCACAATATATCCTGGTGTCGTTCTGTCTACCCTCAATATCCGTCTCATATATCCCTCTTGTACCCTTTCTATCATCTTGCTTTCCTTCCATAACCAAATCATAAAAAAAATAAGAATAATAATAATAAAATAAATAATCTAATTCTTTAGAAAAGATGAGAAAATATAATTCATTACAAGAAACAAAACATAGAACAAAGTTAGCCGGGTAGATAAATAAATTTTTGAGTTCCAAACTGCGTTAAACTGAAAGCGCGTAAACCAAATGCGCGTAAATTGAGTATGACCTGTATTATAATTTTTATGTTAAAAACAGTTTATAACACTGCTTTTACTCACATGTTTTGCTATAAAAAAAAAAGGATAAAGGAAAGATTTTTAGCAGAACTTTCTTGTTCCTTAAAAAAAATAAGTTTATATATTTTCTGTAGCCACATTAAAGTTATGTGGAAATAGGGCGTGAAATATAATAGATTAATGTCAAAAGAAGGGAGAAATATAATTTATTTTCATTAGTTACGCTACAAATAAAATTCCGGTTTAAAAAATGTATTGTTTAATGCAAATAAATTAATAACTATTTGACTGTTTTTATTATTCTGTTGTTTTATTGTTTTGTTTTTGATTTCATAACGTTTTTATATTTTTGTGAATTGTTTATTTAACCTTCAGAGTTTTGTTATAAAAACTACAGTTTATAGGAAAAATCAATTAAATATAAAACAAACATTTGTTTTAGCAGATACATGTATGTTTTAATTCCGTTCGTCAGTAATTACATTTCACATCAACAATTTTTTAGTTTTGGCCATTTACACATAAAGGGACCTGAAAACTGTGCTATTATACCAGGGCTTTAGAGATTATAGCAGTGTTTCTCTACCTTCTTCTACACATGGTCCAATTCTAAATTTTATTTACTTCTGTGTCCTCTCTCTTCTCTAAACTAAGGTGTTTATATTATTACAATATATTCGTTAAGGTAACCACTATGTACTGTTTTTTCCATAGTTTTCTGTTAAAACTATTACAACAATGTACTGAATGCATAATTAAAGATTTTTATATATTTATTTATGATATATAACCACACGGTTATGCAAGGTTTCTAAGAGATATTTTTACGAGATTGATAATTGAACAGGAAGAAACCATTTTTTATCAGACACAATATTATACACCAGGGGTGGGCAGATTTTTCCAGGACACGGGCTACTTCTAATTTTCTGAAAGTGTCGCGAGCCACCAGATATTGCAACGTAATAATAATAATAATAAAAGTCACAAATATAACAATTACAAATGATGTATTTACTATCAAAAAATTCAAAATACATTAAAAAGAATTAAATTATAAATATAAAGTGAATCATTTTCATCTAAAGTTAGATTATGAAGTTATAGTAGAAGGCTTAATCTGCATACTGTCCGCCAATCTTGATTATCTCGGTATATAATTACTAACTGCTAGTTTTGCACTGGATTATAAGTGGTCGTCTGTGAGACAAGAACGATATTTTGACTTAATTATATGTATCGTCGATAATGCAGATCCGCACAGGTAGGTAGAGCCAAAAAACCATTTTAATTGAAATGCAACCTTTTTTAAATTAGGATACTTTTCTTCGTCCATTTGATTCCAAAAGTTATTTTAGGTTCTGAACTATGGGCCTTTAAAATTATGTCGTTTTGAAAGAGAAGAATTTCATTTTCCTCAATAGATAAATAGAATGTATTATTTATAATTTTAGTTATATCTTCCACATCAACATTGCCAAATGGATAACATATGGGAGTAACAATTGGTTCTAGTCTAGTAACTTCTTGAAAACATCTCTCAAATTCGGACTGAAGAATTATTATTTCCTCATAATATTGCTCTTTGTTGAAAGTACCGTCGTTTTTAGACAATTCGTCTGAAATATTTTTAAAATTTTTCAGTTTGTTCTTTATCAACTGGGAAGATATTAGTTTTAACTTGTTTTTGAAAGTGTTAACACATCCAGACATTTCAGCTATTGCTTGATTTTTTTCTTGCAATTGTGAGTTCAATTCGTTAAGATGGTTAGTTATGTCAACAACAAAAGCTAAATCCATCAATCAAACGTCATCACTAAGTTCAACATACGCTTTATCTTTTGATTCTAAGAAATCTTTTACCTCTTGTAGTAGGCCCCTGAAAAATATATACCCCACTTTAACCAATGAATATCTGCATGATATAACAATTCCCCGTACTCAGATTCGTTTTCTTCTTGTTGAGCCCGAAACATTCTTCTCTGAAGCCTTTTTCTCGAATGGAGTTCACAATTTTCATGCAGATTCCCATAATATTGCGCATATTCAGAATTTTACAACAGAGGGCCTGCTGATGATCAATAATATGAAAGGAAATTTGGGAAGTCATCGTCTCTGTGTGCCATAAATATGTTTCTTTTAAGTTTAGCCGTCTAACGTAATGTGCGGCCGGTTATGATGTACTGCTTAGTAAAGGCGGTCTCCCCAAAATGCCTTGTCGGTCCACTGGTGGACCACGATGGCCTTAATGCCCACTCCTGTTATACACATTATACACTATGTTAACGAAAAGAATCAAAACAAGTACACTTGTGCAATTTTTACATGCACAACGGTGTCCTCATATATATACTCGTTTTAATTTGTTCATTCGCTGATGGGGGCGAAAACGGAGATAAGTAATACGTAAGAAGATAAGAATTAACACCTTTTCACGCCCATCAGCGTATTAATGTTCAAAGAATATATAATTTGTACGTTATTCTGTTAATTTTCAATTACACAGCCTAGAAAATCTTGGACTTTGGAAGGATGGTGAGAATGTAACACTCACATTCTACATTTCTATTTAGTCTAACCTGCTGTTAAGACGTGTTACAAACTATATACTCTAATATTTATTTAATGTTATTGACACTTGATTTCTATCAAGATTATTCTTATACCTACGTTGAATTAGTTTTATTTTGAAATTATATATGTTTAATATTTAATTTAATTATTTATTTTGTGCCAAGAACGGGTATCCTGCTAGTATTTTTTCATATATTGTAACTTTTATTATTGTATTTTTATATTGTGTTCTTCACTAATACTCAATTAACACTTTGAAAAGTTTCTATAGTTTATGGTTTATTAAATACAATTCCTATAATTTCCCGAATTATTTTGTTCCTCATTGTTCCTCTCCTTGATATTACCGCTTTTCTTCGTCATAGATTTATGACAAAAAACTGTAATTTCAGTCTCACTGTAATTTTTTTCGTATTTATTTTTCAATGGCCAAACTTCACTTCGATATTGTGGTGCTCTTAATTCACTAGCAGACCCCGTTGCCAACAACGTTGGCAAACTGATATCGAATAAAAATCAATATAAGCAGGAATTAATTATTAAAATTTGCATGATTCTGCGTATATTAACAAAACAAAACCGTTTCTTGATTATACCTAGGAAATCCTAAAAACCGCTTAATGCGTGTCGTTTAAAAATTAGTATCGGGCTTGATACGGCCCGCGGCCCATATGCTGGATATCAATGTTATAGCTGTTTCTGATTATACCTAGGAAATCCTAACTCCGCTTAATGCGTGTCGTTTAAAAATTAGTATTGGGCTGGATACGGCCCGCGGCCCATATCCTGGACATCAATGGTATATCTGTTTCTGATTATAGCCAAGGTATAAAAAAGAGAGCAAAGTGGCGAAATTAAATAAATTAATTCCTGTTAACACGCGCATAGTGGAGCGTACTGCAGCGAGGATATATCGTTGTTATAGTCGAGCAAGGCGACGCGTTCAAACAATTTTGATTTCTCTGCTATCATCGTTGCTGAAATAGTTGTTTAAAATGGATATTGAGGCATTTACAAGTAGTTCTCATTTATAAGAGGTATTTAGTGTAGGTTCCGATTGAAATTTGTCCATTTTTTACCAATTTATGTTGAATTTTTTCCAAAATATAATCAAACGTTGAAATACTCATGCGAAAATAAGAATGAAACTTTTCTGGATGTTTGCGGAGTTGCATATAGAAATGATGAAATTCACCATGTATATGTCTACTTTTATTTATTCTGTGAACATTGCACCTTCTAGTGTGTTTATTTTTATTTTTTAGTAAATACCAAATTTTCAGGGAAGAGTTTTATGTTAGCAAGAAATCCATTATAATTTTGTGAACTTTCTGCTCGATTTTAAACGCGTCACTATGTGTAGACACTCTTTTATAAGCGCGACATTCTTTCGCTGTTTTACTCTCCGCTTTCATCGCTGCTCTATGCTTCACTATGTGCTTAGCCTAAGTGAGCTGTTGTTTGTCGGAGAACGTCGTTCTCACTGGTGGGGAGTGACCGACCACACACCTCAAGCCCCGCTAGAACCTAGGAACTTAGCGTTACAAACACACAGAAATTAGGGCTATTATATATATAATGTATATCATGTAATTGTGCTTGCAATATTTGATCGTCAGCAAAAATTAACATGAATAACATATTTTGGACGAGAGTTACAATTATATTTCTACATTTACGTTTAATTGCTCTAAGTACAATTTTAAATAGTGTTCTTATGTAATCTCATTATATTTAAATTTGTTTTTAATAACATAGTATGTAGGATGACTTTGTAAAGTTATCTTATTTCACAGCCAAATTGCTTGAGCGTTCTGGTTTTCATTGTTTAAGTATTTGAATGTTTGCAGCATTAGGCTTTGGCAAAGCCCCAATATCAAAAGACATTCTACATAAATACATAAATAAAGTAAATTCAGTAAGTGGGTCATGTGCGTATTGTATACCGAAACAATACTGATCTTCCAGATTAAATCTTATATAATACATATTATATGAATAATTGGATCAGGTTGTTTATTCACTTGCCATAAAACTTGCAAAGAACCCATTTATATATATTAATTCAAGTATTTATCAATATATATATATATATATATATTTTTTTGAATGAAAGGATCCTTCCGGGTGATTACCATTTTTACCCAATTTTATAGAACAAGCTCGGCCAGGTTCATTTTATTTGGGGGGGGGGCGATACTGAAATTCAATATTTTGATTCGCGTCACTGTAATCCCTTATTTCTTCAGTCCCGATGAATTTTTTGTAATAATTTTTTACTTCAATTGATTTTCTGAATTATTTAAGGTATGAATAAAATATATTTATTTATTTTTTTATTTCATATAAATGTTACAAGTTGTCCAGCATTCTGAACTTTAGGGCGTATTTAAGTATAATAAAGTATATTATTCCAGTATAGTTACTTTTTAAACATGCTTAAACATAAGTATGTCGGGATAAGGAGCCGTCAGCGCTGTAAATTCCCCAATACGCGCTGGATGGAGTCAAAACAAGCATACTAAAATTGATGCCGAAGCAAGCTGTGGAAAAAAGAGAAAACGGTCAGGGTAAGAGTGTGTTTTAGTTTTCAAACTTTAAACGGTTCTTGAGTAAAGTCTGTTTCTTTGGTTTAGGCAGAACTAGATTTTCAATTTTAGTTATTTTTACAGATTACGTGAGGATTTTGATAATTTTGTTTAGAAAAAGTCTACTGAAAACCATAAAGAAGAGCTCATGACAACTTACAAAAAAGAAAATTCCAGTTAGTTACGCCTAAACGTTTGGATAGCCTATAGTTTTCATAGTTTTTAATTAAGTACCGCATTAACTGTTCAAAAATAAATCGACCATTATTGTAATCAAAATCACGCCTCGGTACCGCCATCTACGACAAGTATAACATTATATTTCATATAAATATGCAAAAAAAAAATGTATTCTTATTAGCGTAGCGCTTATATTACCAATTAAGGTCGTACGTAAAATAATGAAAACTGTCCAGCGGGCTGACTAAAAGGATGGAAGAAACGGGGATGACAATTATCTCAAAGATTTCAGATACAGGCGCGCACACTCGGACGTCATTCTGGGGTCCGCCCCCCCCCCCTTGAAGAACCGAAAAATCATACACTAATATAATAAAAACCAATCAATTAAAAATAAAATTCACCTGTATTATTAATAAAAATCAAATTATAATCAAACTGAAATTAATATATAAGCCAACCCCGTAAAAAATCAATATTAAATTTTTATTGTTTTACTGATGTTTTTTTTAAGTGGACCCCCTCGTAGACCAATTTTCTTTGTGTGTGCATGCAGCTATATAGAAATACTGTAGATCACAAATTTCATATGCAGATAAGTTGAAATAAAACGCTTCTTGCTTTGCGAATTCTGTTCTCTACATATTTAGCTGCGTCGCCGTCTCGAACATTCCTCAAGTACTGCAATTCTTTTAAACGCTCGATTTGCTGCTCACGAAGTAAGAGCGGTGTATCGATTTCTAAATTAATGTACATTTCTTTTGTCTTGGTGATGTTAATCTTCAGTTCAATTTTTGTTAATTCTATCGCAAGGTAATTCATTTTTTACATCATGTAATACATGCTTATACGATGGTTCACATTTATTACCTGTAAAATTCTGCATGTTCGTTGGTGTAAACGGATTCCAAATGCTTTTTCCGAGTATGTTGGCAGTTGCTCCAGCAACGTCGTCCAACTATTGAGAAAAGAAGAACCATGCTTTATGTGACACAACTTTATGTGACAAATAATTGCTGGTAAGTGTTTGAAAATTCCGACCTTGATTGGACAACATTCTACATATCCCTTTTTTTAATGTTGATGTTTTGTTCGTGGCATGGCTCCGGTATTAAACTATGCACAGAATTCATTTTTACGAAAATAAAAATGATGTTAAGAGGCATACACCCAGTAACACGGTAGTTGACTTACAGAGTTTGCAAGCGGCGTATCACCTGATGGTTTGTTATGAGAATAGACATAAATTACGTTGTATGGCTCGCTGATATGCAGGCGTTCAATATAATTAGTGTGTATATTGAAGCCCAGGGAACAGAAACAACCCGAACCCAAACCAAAAACCTTCTCTATCTTTTCAAAGATGAAGAAATGGCTCTTTGAAAAAAGATTCGCATTGAACGAGAAGATCATTGTTGAAATAGGACTATTTTACAGAATTCGAAATATCGAACTTTTTGGAAGGCTTAAAGATATTGGAATATTTTTGGGCAAAATGTATCGAGCTAAGAGGAGGCTATATTGAAACATATGTAGCATAAAAGTCATTTCGAAATCACTAAGTGTTTGATAAGTATCTAACACATCTCTTATAATTAAAACGAAAGCTTATAAATCAATATTTATTTATTTATTTATTTATTTATTATTATATTTTCACAGTCGTATGTATATATACAACCATATATAGCCATGTTACATAGTGATTTTACATGTTATATATACAAACTATACAACTAGTACAATAAATATGGTGTATTTCTAATAATTTGGAGACAAGGGTTTACTATACACTTAAGTATCAGTCCATATTATATAAGCATTTCATAGGCTTTCAAGAAAGATATTACGATCGGTATCATTTTTTTGCGTTATTGTAGCCGTGAAATCTGATGATGTGTTCTTCATGAAACCATGTTTCAGATAATAAAACGATATTTTGCTTGTGTGTTCCTAAGTACATTTCTAGGAGAGGTTTATTGGATCTGACCGACTGGCCGTTCCACTGGATAAGATTAAGGCCGATTGCTGTCTAGATGTAACGAGTTCGGTAAGAGGTTCAGCAGCTTTGAAAAATTAAAAGTTGTCCCAGATTTTGACTGATCTGTTAGATAATTAACCATTGTGATTATTTTGTCTAGGATAAATTCGGAGTTGTTTATTGAGCCTGTAGAATTGTCTGCATTGGACCTCAGGTGCGGTTGTGGAGGGTAGGGGTTGACACCTACAATTCCATTCCGAAAATAATTATTTTGTACTGAATAAACTGGCACGGGTGTCCTTTCTCTGTTATTTGCAAGTGTGTTTGTCTAAGTGCGGCGAAACGTATTTGCCTGCCTTTTGAGTATATTCCGGCGAGGATTGGAGAAAAATTGGCCAGGGTTCTGTTGGTGATATTGATAATCGTTATCTGCAGCGTTGACCAGTGAATTGAATCGGTTACTCGTGCGAAGGGGAGGAAAGTCCGTGAAATTGTTGACATATGTGACCTCTGAGTACGATCTATATTTAGTTTTGTCTTCTTTATAGCTAACGTTGTTGAACGCCATATATTTTTATTATTGATTTTTGGATATTGTATTCCGGGCAATTGGTATCATTACTTCTATGTTCTCCTATACAAGAAATGCATCTGGGGGTTGTGTTGCATTGTGTTGACTCGTGGTTTTCACCACAGTTCATACAGCGGCTGGAGCTACGACACTGTTAAATCGAAAGCATTTTTGACATTGGGTTACGCGGTAAATGTAGGGTGATACTATGCATCGCGCGCCCTAGATGGAAACATACTCGGGGAGTATCTGTCCTCTGAATGTTAGAACGACCGTACCAGTGTTCTCAAAATCTGGCAGTTCGTTTCTGATTATTTTCCGCGTCATTCTTTTAATATGAACAATTTTAATTGTTGATTGTAAAACATTGTCAATTTCGTCTGTTGAGATGTCTGTGTCCACGTTTCGAATTGTGTCTTTTCTTACTAAAACAGATTTCGGTATATATGCTTGAAAGTTGAGGCTTGCCAGAACTTCAGCTGCATCTAGGATTTTGTTTGCAAACTACCGATTAGACATATCAATTTTCATTTTGTTTCTGCCTGTTGTATATATATCGGTAATATATTTGACCTCCTCCATGAAATTTTCGCATTTTTTTTCCCTACGCTCATTTTGTGTAGGTTACCAGCATTGTTAATTTTGCTTTCTAATATAATGATATAAGTATCTGTATCTATTGTTTTTATTTATTTCGTAGTAATTTAAACTACTTGAATCAGCCTGGTTATTTGTATTTTCGGGTATACTAATTATTGCCGGATTACGGCTTATCTCATTAGCGAGCTCATTCTGGACTGGCCATATCACGCCACCAGCTGATGAGTGTGCAGTATATGTTTTCTTAAGCTCGGATGGTGTGTTTTGTGAATTGCGGCTTCGCTTTAGTGTATTGTGAATGGTGATGTGATTTTCTGGTGTTTCATCTTGTTGAGTAGAGTCATAATTATTATATTCGTACTGGAATAGACTATTGTGGATAACGTCCATAGCCTGTACGAACGCAGCTGCCGTTGAAATGTCCGGGGGTTCCTCGCCCCCACTGGTGTCTCCCATGGTTAGGGGTGACGCTCACTTACCGTTAGGATTTTCTTTCGCCACAACACTGATATATTGTAAGTAAAAACACAACAATTTTATTACAACTAAATGTAGCTCTCGTTAATGGTGGGTTTAGTCAACACTTAGCGATAGATGTTGCGTTAATTTGAATCTTACTCTTAGTTTTAGTCTTGGCTTTAATCGTCTTGAATCAGTACGGGTTTATACAATGTTTTAACGAGTTTTAACTTTTAACAAGTAACCAATGAAACATTGAGTTTAACGCATGCGCATAGTATCATTTTTCTAAATGTCAAAAAATTAAAATTTTTGGTTATTGACAAATATAACATTGTGTGTAAACATGTACCGAAATAAGTCTAGAAGAGTTGCTGCTATTTATGGCCTTATGTTGGCCACGATGGGTGCTTTTAGAATTTAAGTTGGGGTGCGCGCACGCGCATGGTGCGGTTTTAACGTGATTTACTCCTAGCCGTAGGAAAGTTAGAATTTAGTTATCTTTCAAGGCCAGAACCATAGGACTAAAATTAAAGAAATGTGTTGTATGAACTTGCTCGTAGCGATATGATAGTTTATCTTTTAAGGATAAAATTAAAATATAGGAGTAAAACTAAAGCTATCGCTAAGTGTTGACTAAACCCACCATAAGAGATATTACCGTAACCGTGGTCAGGGAACGAATGTAGTTAGTTATGAAACTACTCAGCAGAAAAGTATTTGTAATGGGTGTTTTTTTTAGAGGTATAGAACTTTAAATTGCAATAAAACAACGATGGATTATTCGATTGACATGAATTTTTTTTTATTTGAAAGATAATCTTGTGGCATTACATTTTAAATATGATTTCTGGCATATGACCGCCACGGCTGGCTCGGATGTAGTCCAATCTGGACGTCCAATTTTCGATGACTTTTTCCAACATTTGTGGCCGTATATCGGCAATAACACGGCGAATGTTGTCTTCCAAATGGTCAAGCGTTTGTGGCTTATCCGCATAGACCAATGACTTTACATAGCTCCACAGAAAGTAGTCCAGCGGTGTTAAATCACAAGATCTTGGAGGCCAATTCACAGGTCCAAAACGTGAAATTAGGCAGTCACCAAACGTGTCTTTCAATAAATCGATTGTGGCACGAGCTGTGTGACATGTTGCGCCGTCTTGTTGGTATGATTTAATGTAATGCCACAAGATTATCTTTCGAATAAAAAAAAAATTCATGTCAATCGAATAATCCATCGTTGTTTTATTGCAATTTAAAGTTCTATACCTCTAAAAAAAACACCCGTTACAACCTTCTATCACCCTAATTAAGAGTTAGGAACAATAGCGGATACTCTATCAACAATTCTTAATGAAAATGATTTTTGAGTTTGTTATGTTAAAAATTAATTTCTTGATTGAATTTGATTCGATTCGTTTTTAATTTTCTTTACATTAGAATCGAGGGTTTTATCTTTGACAGGAAAGTCAGGTAATAAATGAATCTGTCAAGAAGATGCATGCGAAGTTGGAAATGAGAAAGATATATTTACTACCGAGTATTTCTTGGAATAATAATTTTTGAAAGGTTAGATTTATGATTGGAACTGATATTTGACATTTTTATTCCTTTTATTTAAATAATGATCGTTTAGTTATATTAGCATATGAAGTTAAGATTGTGGATTTGTTGTAATTTACACACGTCGTATTTCAGGATTTTTAGCTGCAACCAAAAGAGTTAAGATGCCATAAGATCGATAGAAATAGGGGAACAGCGTTTCGAGATGGTCGAATAATTCCCCATACATAGGTGTAGTCTTTATTTTCATTTCTATATTTATCTTTCTTAAGTAACCAACAATCCTTTTGTAGATGGTTTTGTCGCCCGCAGTTAAAACAACTTTTTTTCTGCCATTTATTTTCTCTGATTCTACAAGCTGTAGTAGAGCTTATTTCTTCTTGTTTTCTATTCTCTTCTTCTGCAATTAGAGAATTTGTTTGATTGCAATTTCAGAAGGTCGCATTTCTTCGAACATTCTCTTCACACAACGATAGTGATTGGGTATCCATTTAATACATAAGATGATATTTCTGCTTCAGTTATAGGTTGTCCTAGATTAGATAAATTTGCAGCTAGGCTCTCAATTCTTGAAATACATTTGTGTGCATTATCATCTTTTTGCCATTGTGTGTTTTTCAGCTCTCTCCGTAACATAATCTTTCTATCAATAATGTCACCTTTATATTGGTTTTCTAATTTGTTCCAAGCTCCTCTCGATGTTTTTTCATTAATGATATAGATTATTTGATGAGAGGTTATAGTTTGTACAATTACATTCATTACTTCGGCGTCAATTTTGTTCCACGCTTCCATGATTACAACGTCATTTCCATTTGGTGGATTATCAGTTATGACCTTCATCCATCCTCTAGCCTTTAGAAATATTTTTACTTTAAAGCTCCACGTCATATAATTGGTTCCATCCAATTTCTCAATATTTAAAACTGATCTGGTGTCACCTAATTCTGCCATTTCGCCTGTTCTTAATTTATTATTGTTATTTTTTTTATCAATATTTTTGATACTGCGAATTGATCTTTTCCAAATCTGGGCCCATAACCTTATGTTGATTATTTATATATTATATTTGGTAAATCAATTCGCAAGTAAAGAGAAAATATATATTTATTTGTAATGACAGAAAACACTTATTATTTTATATTATATTACATTACACTCATATGTTATTTATGTATATCACTTACTATGGTAACTATACAATTATTAATTTATAACGCGATGCTTCCAACAATAGGAGCTCTGATCGCTTCATATTAGTATTCATTATAATTTATGTTTTAGTTTAATTATTTGCCAACTAATGTCTGAATAATTTGTTCAATTCATGTCTGAATATGTTATCGAAAATTTTAAGAGTCAAGAACCCGGAATATGCATTAGAACAATTCTGACTACAAATTATGATATTATTCCTATTATTGATTGTATCATGGTATAAATTATGGTTTCTTATCTGCTTTCGGGTACTGAATTGGATTGTTAAGATATTGAATATAGATCGAATACAATATATGTATGTATACGTAAAATAATAATAATTTTCAATGATAAAATTTAAAATAAACTATAATACAATTTTGCTCTAAAAATAAAATAATCTACGACATTATCATATGAAGGTGGCAACTACTTATAACGAAAGAAGTGAAAATATTTCATGCTAGACTGAATCTTTTATACTCTATCTCTGAAAGACTGATAGTAATAAATCATTTTGTCAGGCAGTTACCAGTGGCGTGCACCACATTTTAAACACGTTTAAATTGGTTTTGTGTATTTCTATATTACTATTTATCATTTTATTAAACGCACGCCTGTGACCATATTTATCATATCATTCAACACACCCCTGTGACCATATTTTTCCTCAAAATTTTAGGGTCAAATTTTTATGACCTATTGTGTTTAACCCTAGTTCGTATTCCCATATAATATGTGCGGCACACTCGGTTGTTTTTAACAATATTTCGTTTCGAACTATTCATATTTTGTCGCTTTTGTTTTACCGCTTCTGGGTGATAATACAATAACTTTTTACAAATAATAAATTTAATTACTATCAGTCTTTCGGAGATAGAGTATAACAAAATATAAGACCGGCACCGGTTCGCGAGATTTTTTTGCCGGTCCGCAGAATTATTTTTAGGTGCGAGTTAAAAAAAAAAAAAAAATGTTAATTTATAAATAATAATTAGATTCCACAATAAATGATTCATATTTTATTTTTATTCAGGGCCGAGATATCCACCTCGCAATAAATTTATTCACTAAAAAAATTTCCTATGCAACTATTCGCCTAATAAGTTATAACCACTTAATTTTGAGATGAAAATCTCGGTCCTTAATCCGTTAATTTCTTAAGTAATAATTTGTTTCTTTTTTCATTAATTATATTTGATTTTTTATTTGTTGTTTTTTTTTTGTAATCAGTGCAATAAAAAATTTAAAACTTTTACGATACACATTAATTTCTAAAATTGCCGGTCCGCAAATTTTTTCTGGGTCGTTTGCCGGTCCACTATGATAAAAGGTTGGGAAATGTTGACTTAGATTATCCAAAAATTAATTACTCTTAAGAAATTCCTATAAAATTTCATATAGAAATGGAATTCAATTTCAAGAAAATTAACAAACGACAAGCAATAATGGAGATTGAACATTTATCCTCTGTCAGGTGCTTAGTATAATTTTTAGTCTCATTTGAATAAGTAATTTAATTCTTATCCACTTTATCAATAAATTGTGCAAACAATAACAAGGACTCGCTATGGGGTCTCCTTTATTACCTATTCTAGCAGAAGTGTTTATGAATCATCTAGAAAATAATATGTTTGGCTCAAAAAATGTGCTCATCAAAAATATAGGATTTTGGTATAGATACGTAGATGATGTTTTCTGTTTCTGGTTAGGTACAGATAGGCAATTAGATACGTTTGATAAGTTTTTAAATGAACAAAACAGTAATATTAAATTCACTATTGAAAAAAAAGAACAAAAGTTTAAATTTTTTTGATTTTAAGATAACAAGAATTAATAATACATTTGTGTTTGATATTTTCAGTAAACCCACATACTCCGACGCCATATTTCCGGCTCAATCTAACCACCCTCCTAACATAAAAATGTCCGCTTTCCACAATCTCCTACACAGACTTTTATCTGTACCGCTATCACCCAAAAACTTTTCCAAAGAATTGAAATTATGAAAATAACTACTCAGAATAATGGTTAGTCTCAAAGTAATAGACAAGATGTTAAAAAATAAAACAAGAATTAGGTTATTAAAACAAATATATTCAACGAACAAGTCCCCAAATATTTACAAAAGAATTAATTACATCGATAACAACAGTCGTCAGATTTCCAGATTATTAAAACAAAATAACATTAAAGCCGGTTTTTGCAACAAAAATACCAATCGTTATAAATTAGTGAATAATAAACTAAGTCAAAAAACTAATACCTCCCATTCAGGTATTTATAAACTCAAATGTAACGATTGCGAGGCTTACTACATCAGTCAAACAAAACGTAATTTTTAAATCAGATATCAAGAACACATGAGAGTATGGATATTAAATAAACCTGATTCGTCAAATTTAGCTAAACATTTAATAGTTAACAATCACCATTGTAAAAAATGAAAATTTAGACATCCTACATCAAGCATTTGAGAATAAATATGTACAAAAGAAAGGGCATAAACTCATCAATGAACAACTAATCTGTTAGAATCGCCCATACACAAAACTATGATCAATCGTACTCCCTAATCCCTTCCACTTTTATCTGTTTATAGTTTATACCTGTACATTTAGTTTAAAACTTGTGAACATTCTTTGTATCATTTCATTCTTCTGATGATGCCCTAACAAGCCCGAATATATACATATATTAAGTATTTAATAAATTAATTTTGTGGAACTTTAACCAAGTGTGTTTGTGTTTTTTCTGTATTATTCAAAATGTTCCATTAAGAGCTAATAGCTACATCCACCAATATTATCATTTAATTCGGTTTGAACTATACATAGGAACAGTAGCGTAGCTAGGAATTCCTCTTGGAGGGGGCTATTTTTTGTCTAAACATGCATTATATTTATATAATTAAACCACATTCATAACTGTGACACTTTGGCATTGAAAGTCCGACCAGCCGACTTTCACTGAAACCTGATGTAAAAAGATGTGATTGTTTGAGGCTTGACCGTTGGACTGTCAGCCGTACCTTCTCGAAAGCCGTGCTGGAATCGTGTAGGATAAGTTATATTTATATGTGACTTTTGAAGACTTGATCTGAGCAGTTATATAAAAGCGATATGTATGTTTATGACTGAAACATTGTTAATATGCAGTTTGTTAAATGTGGATCCCCGAAAGTCAAATCTAAACGCTAATGAAGATATTCATACAGGTGAACGTCGTCATGGATATCTCTTACCTGAGAGCATACGATGTATCATATGCGGTCCGTCAAACTGCGGTAAAACTAACGTCATGTTAACTTTGTTAACGCACCCGAAAGGTTTAAGCTTTGAGAACATCTATTTGTATTCTAAATCGTTGTTCCAACCGAAATATCAATTGTTAGCTCGAGTATTGAAAAAATTGAAGGGAATAGGATACTTTCCATATGAAGACAGTGAGGATATTGTTAAATTCAAAGAGGCGAAACGAAATTCTGTTTTCATATTTGACGATGTGTCATGTGATAAACAAGACTGCATGCGAGAATATTTTAGCATGGGACGACATAAAAACATAGATACATTTTTTATTAATCAAACTTATATGCGTTGCTACAAACATCTTTTAAAGTACATTTATATTTATTTTTTTATGTATTTATTTATTTATTTATTTATTTATTTTTCTGTTAATGAAGGGAAAGAGCCAATATTCTGTTCAAGAGAAATTTACAAGTAACTATAATCGCAATAAAAACCAAAATTAATTTCAACTAATATCTTCTTCCACACCGCGTTAAGATATGGACTTTTCAGGCAATATTTAAATTTTAAATTGATATTATACTCTATAATAATTGAGTCTGTTGCTATTTTTCTTGGTTCGAAGTTTACTGTTATAATGATATAGAAAATTTCCAATTTCACTCAATTCCCAAATCTGTTAAGGAGCCCAAACAAATTTGACAGGAGTCCAAAATTGACAAAAACTTAGCCTACGGCGGTTTACCGCTAAACCTGGCAACGCTGCCCATGAAAACAAATGTAAGCCGAGGTGAGGATTTGCTTTTTCGATGGTATTGCATCATTTTCCAATGCTGTGTAGCCCTGGGAGGTGATACGTTGCATCTAAACTTGTAAAAATTAAAAAAGTCATAGTTATACGTACGAGTATGTATTTACTTTCCAAGGGGGGTCTACTATTTTATCCAATTCCATATAAAGTATCAATAATTTATTTACTTCTACCAACGTACGTCCGTAGTTTTAAATTTACGCTGACTTTAAAAATCCTCAATACGAACATAAAATCCGTACTGTTTTATGAATTTGAAAATTTCTATATATTGGTCGAAAGTTACGAAAGATCTAATAAAACATCCACAAATCTTTTTAAATAGTTGTGTAGGCAAAATATTGCGTATTTTCTGGCCAGAGACGATTAGTAAGACGAACCTACTGAAGCGATGTAAACAGAACGATATTAGCCTAGATATCAGAACAAGAAAATAGAACTAGTTAGAATATATCTTGAGGCGACTTGACAACAAAATTGCTAATATGGCACTAGACTGGAACCCTCAGGGAAGTCAAAGACGAGGACTTCTAAAAAAATTTGAAAGAGATTGATTCAAAAGAAAGAGCCAATAGTGAATAAAAAATGCCCGTGAATTAATGCCGTTGAAACCTCACTCCAATATAAATATCTGATATTTACTATAACTTTCAAAATTGAAAATAAAGAATTCAGAAAAAGTTAAATGACTAAATATATAAAACAATTTTAACAAACTGAAGCTTCAGGAGCTTTAGTTTTACTTGTTTTCCCAGATCAATAGAATGTACATAACCTATAGAATTTCTGCTAAATATTTTATATTTATTATCTTCTTTTTCAATGAAAGAAAATAGTAAAGTTCATTGTTGTTAGCAGATAAAGACATTTAAGAATCAATAAAAAGTTCTAAATTCGAGTGAAGAAAATACTTTTATTATTTTCTTCCATTAGTGAAAAGTTACTTCTTTAGTTGACCTGAAAAGCATTTACCATTGATCAAGTGCACTTTCATTCTTGTGTCGAACTGATTAAATGAAAAGTTCGTTTCCGGAAGGAATCATTTGTTGCAGAGACAAAGCGTGTTTCTATCCCTACATGAAAGAATGATATAAAACACGATCATTTCGTGCAACATTCAGGCCTGTTCAACTTAATATATGCTCGCGTGCGTGCAGCATAATCGATTTGCCGAAATGCGAATTGTGAAACATGTTACATAGTGGGAATAATAAATAATGAACACAATATGTGGTTTGGATTTAAGTTGGAAATAATTTAAGGTAAACCTAGGTTACATCTTCCAGAAAAGTAAGCCAGATCAAGAAATCTAGGAGCATATTAGGCCAGGTATGGAGTATGGGGGAGAGAAATTCCGGAAAGGACTTTAAAAAAATAATGTTCCTATTCAAATCTTTAATAAGAAGAATAATAGTATACGGAGCCAAGATAGGAGGATGGAAAGAACACGAAGAGCTAGAGAAAATCCAAGAAACCTTTATTAGATGGACATTGGATAAAAGTACACCGAGCTATATAATTCTTGAAGAAACGAAAAGGGATAAATTAAGGAGAAGAACTGGAAGAGACGGTGAGACTCGAAAAGAAGATCAGAACAAGCAGCAACGCATTAATACAAGAATGTCGAAAAGAAAAAAAAAACATAAAACCAGTAAGGGTAAAGACAGAAGAAAATATGTGACCTATAAAACACCGGCTATAGGTTTATTTAGTCTTTTGTGGCTAGCCTTTAAACAGCCGAGATGGTCGTGCGGTTCCAAAATTAGATGAAATTATAAAAAAATTTAAGGGCGCCAACTGGTCTGAAATAAAATAATTGGGACCGACCAGTAGATCCCACGCACAGACTAGATTTTAACTAAGACTGACCAAATCAGTCTCACTAGGCGAAACCTAACCTAAAACGAGATATTTGGGACATAAGTCAATAACAACAACTGAATATAGTAAATATCAAAACAATAAAATTTATTATAATTGAAAATTGAAATGTAAATAAAATATATAGATACCAAAAATAAATTTAGAATAATAATATTATAAATTACAAACAAATAATAAAAATATTAATTAAAGGTAAATTTGGTTAAAGCGATTTTACCAGAATGCGCTGGATTACAAAGCTTTCTCGGGTTGGTCGACCAGCGCCACGAAATTCCTACACATTCCGAATAAAATCTAACGTATAAAAAAAATATATACAACTGATATTCAAAATTTAAAATAAACAATATATAAACAATAACACAAATAATTTTGATTAAAAAGTCTTATCTGGATTTTTTTCTTGAAGTTTCCTCTATCCTTGCCTTCTTTCGACGCTCGGTACGTCCAGCCCCAAATTATCCAAACCAGTACGCCAATGCCGTAAGCTGGCTCTGGATATTTCCTGCGACGCACCAAGAGGGAGAGAGAGAGAAAAAGGAGAAATACTGGGAAGGAGAGCCTAAAATAAGATCATATCCATTAAATTTCGGTAAATGCTTGCGTTTTAAGCGCCGCATACAATTATACAAAAATATACAAGCAATACAACACAATAATTTAGATTATTACCTTAAGATGTTATGCGGCTCTCTGTAGTGAATTTGTATTGTGGCAATATAAATCCGAATAAATCGTAGGAACTCAACGTCCTTTTCACCTTAACGTTCTCAAAACAAATCCCTTAAAAGGTCTAAATACTTATACTCTTCACCGTATAATAATATTCTTCTGTTGAGAACGAAGGTCTGACCACGTACCAAAATGATTTTCACGAATAATAAAATACTGTTTGTTACTTGTATATTATTGTGTAATCATGGTTACCGAAATCTATGCGATATTGTCTTATTTTAATAAAGTAGGCTGCTGTACATTAGCGTACCGTATTAAATTTGTTTATAAAATAAACAAATTTCTTTTAAAACGTTACAAATATTTTGAAAGAAATGGATATAGCATACAGGAGGTAAGAAGACAAGAAGAAGGAGAAGAATTAGAATATACAATGGAGGATCGGGACAGACAGTTACAGAGACAGGAGCAACAAAATATAATAGAAAGATCATGGTACAACCAGGGATATAAACTCGTACAAGTTCCCGCAGTGCCACTATTCCTCGCGAAGCCAAATGGGATAAAGCAAAAGATCATCGCTAGATTCCAGTGCGGTAACGAAGAAGGGGCTAACTGCCTCTGGAAACCAGAATACTAAAGAAAATGTAGAACTTGCGGAGAAGCCACAGAGACAATCCATCACCTATTGGCCTATAGCGGAGCACGAGAAGAACTACGTCCAGTGCGCAGAGAGCTGGATGAGGCAGGCAGTGGGTACCTATGGATGAAGAAATTCCTCGAAGGAAGAGCAAAAATAAGGGAAAAAAACAACAGATTATTAGGCAGTACGAGAGTTTAAAATGTTTTTTTTGTAAAAACTAATGTTATATATATATATATATATATATATAACAGTAAAAAAATGTAAAGAAATGTATATAATTCAAGACCGAAAGGCACGAATAAAATAATTCCTACTAATTTGAGGTAAACTCAAATTTCTACCAAGATTTACGTCCGGTCGTCATTGTTAAAAAAACATGTCCTCTACGGTTTTGTAGTTTTACTTAAATCAATCAATCATTGTATTTGTATTATATTTCAGAGAGAGTCTACCGCCTCCACAATTATTTCATCTTTCTCAGTCAACCGCCAGTCTTATTCAGCTTGGACTTGTAGCTTTTAATAATAATAATAGATTTCAAACGCTTAGATGGAGCATAAAAGCAGAAAGATTAAGTTTTGTTTATGGACGCAGAGCTGAAGCGAAGATATTAAGCTCCAGTGATAATTGTACAAAGATCGTTTGACATTATTCTTTTCTCCCAAGAATTTGTTTTTTTTTGCGTAGTAACGTTATAAAAAAATAATGTATCACATAGAACTTAAACATTCAATGTTATCCCATAGCCAAGACAGCTTTTGAAGCTCTTCTTCGTCATGATATCTTTGGTGATGTATTGTAATCTATATGGTGGATTATCTTAACCGCTTAAGGACTACGCCCGATTATGCTCGGGCGGCTATTATGTGCGAAAATTCCCACACCCGAGATAACTCAGGCAAGCTTTACCTGCAGAAAAGATCACTCCCGACTGACCTCCCAAATTTGATTACTGAAAGTGCCAAAATTATACTTTACGCCGATGACACTACCGTCCTGACAAGACATACATGTGGTCAGAAATACAGAACTGGAAATGGTGAGAATTAAAGATTAGTTCACTTCAAACCAACTTTCCAGGGAAAATCATGTATGTCTTGTCAGGACGGTAGTCCTTAAGCGGTTAAGGGAAAGTTGGTATGAAGTGAACTAATCTTTAATTCTCACCATTTTCAGTTCTGTATTTCTGACCACATGTATGTCTTGTCAGGACGGTAGTGTCATCGGCGTAAAGTATAATTTTGGCACTTTCAGTAATCAAATTTGGGAGGCCATTCGGGAGTGATATTTTCTGCAGGTAAAGCTTGCCCGAGTTAGTTCGGGTGTGGGAATTTTCGCACATAATAGCCGCCCGAGCATACTCGGGCGTAGTCCTTAAGCGGTTAAGGGAAAGTTGGTTTGAAGTGAACTAATCTTTAATCCTCACCATTTCCAGTTCTGTATTTCTGACCACATGTATGTCTTGCCAGGACGGTAGTGTCATCGACGTTAAGTATAATTTTGGCACATTCAGTAATCAAATTCGGGAGGTCATTCGGGAGTGATCTTTTCTGCAGGTAAAGCTTGCCCGAGTTATCTCGGGTGTGGGAATTTTCGCACATAATAGCCGCCCGAGCATACTCGGGAGTAGTCCTTAAGCGGTTAAGGGAAAGTTGGTTTGAAGTGAACTAATCTTTAATTCTCACCATTTCCAGTTCTGTATTTCTGACCACATGTATGTCTTGTCAGGACGATAGTGTCATCGGCGTAAAGTATAATTTTGGCACTTTCAGTAATCAAATTTGGGAGGCCTTTCGGGAGTTATCTTTTCTGCAGGTAAAGCTTGCCCGAGTTATCTCGGGTGTGGGAATTTTCGCACATAATAGCCGCCTGAGAATACTCGGGCGTAGTCCTTAACCGGTTAAGGGAAAGTTGGTTTGAAGTGAACTAATCTTTAATTCTCACCATTTCCAGTTCTGTATTTCTGACCACATGTATATCTTGTCAGGACGGTAGTGTCATCGGCGTAAAGTATAATTTTGGCACTTTCAGTAATCAAATTTGGGAGGCCATTCGGGAGTTATCATTTCTGCAGGTAAAGCTTGCCCGAGTTTTCTCGGGTGTGGGAATTTTCGCACATAATAGCCGCCCGAGCATACTCGGGCGTAGTCCTTAAGCGGATAAAGGAAAGTTGGTTTGAAGTGAACTAATCTTTAATTCTCACCATTTCCAGTTCTGTATTTCTGACCACATGTATGTCTTGTCAGGACGGTAGTGTCATCGGCGTTAAGTATAATTTTGGCACTTTCAGTAATCAAATTTGAGAGGCCATTCGGGAGTGATATTTTCTGCTCGTAAAGCTTGCCCGAGTTATCTCGTATGTGGGAATTTTCGCACATAATAGCCGCCCGAGCACACTCGGGCGTAGTCCTTAAGCGATTAAGGGAAAGTTGGTTTGAAGTGAACTTATCTTTAATTCTCACTATTTCCAGTTCTGTATTTCTGACCACATGTGTCTTGTCAGGACGGTAGTGTCATCGGCGTTAAGAAGTATAATTTTGGCACTTTCAGTAAGCAAATTTGAGAGGCCATTCGGGAGTGATCTTTTCTGCTGGTAAAGCTTTCCCGAGTTATCTCGGGTGTGGGAATGTTCGCACATAATAGCCGCCCGAGCATACTCGGGCGTAGCCCTTAAGCGGTTAAGGGAAAGTTGGTATGAAGTGAACTAATCTTTAATTCTCACCATTTCCAGTTCTGTATTTCTGAACACATGTATATCTTGTCAGGACGATAGTGTCATCGGCGCTAAGTATAATTTTTGCACTTTCAGTAAGCAAATTTGGGAGGCCATTCGGGAGTGATCTTTTCTGCAGGTAAAGCTTGCCCGAGTTATCTCGGGTGTGGGAATTTTCGCACATAATAGCCGCCCGAGCATACTCGGGCGTAGTCCTTAAGCGGTTAAGGGAAAGTTGGTTTGAAGTGAACTAATCTTTAATTCTCACCATTTCCAGTTCTGTATTTCTGACCACATGTATGTCTTGTCAGGACGGTAGTGTCATCGGCGTAAAGTATAATTTTGGCACTTTCAGTAATCAAATTTGGGAGGCCATTCGGGAGTGATATTAACTGCAGGTAAAGCTTGCCCGAGTTATCTCGGGTGTGGGAATTTTCGCACATAATAGCCGCCCGAGCATACTCGGGCGTAGTCCTTAAGCGGGTAAGGGAAAGTTGGTTTGAAGTGAATTTATCTTTAAATCTCACCATTTCCAGTTCTGTATTTCTGACCACATGTGTCTTGTCAGGACGGTAGTGTCATCGGCGTTAAGAAGTATAATTTTGGCACTTTCAGTAAGCAAATTTGGGAGGCCATTCGGGAGTGATATTTTCTGCAGGTAAAGCTTGCCCGAGTTATCTCGGGTTTGGGAATTTTCGCACATAATAGCCGCCCGAGCATACTCGGGCGTAGTCCTTAAGCGGGTAAGGGAAAGTTGGTTTGAAGTGAATTTATCTTTAAATCTCACCATTTCCAGTTCTGTATTTCTGACCACATGTGTCTTGTCAGGACGGTAGTGTCATCGGCGTTAAGAAGTATAATTTTGGCACTTTCAGTAAGCAAATTTGGGAGGCCATTCGGAAGTGATCTTTTCTGCAGGTAAAGCTTGCCCGAGTTATCTTGGGTGCGGGAATTTTCGCACATAATAGCCGCCCGAGCATACTTGGTCGTAGTCCTTAAGCGGTTAAGGGAAAGTTGGTTTGAAGTGTACTAATCTTTAATCCTCACCATTTCCAGTTCTGTATTTCTGACCACATGTCTTGCCAGGACGGTAGTATCATCGACGTTAAGTATAATTTTGGCACTTTCAGTAAGCAAATTTGGGAGGCCATTCGGGAGTGATCTTTTCTGCAGGTAAAGCTTGCCCGAGTTATCTCATGTGTGGGAATTTTCGCATATAATAGCCGCCCGAGCATACTCGGGCGTAGTCCTTAAGCGGTTAAGGGAAAGTTGGTATGAAGTGAACTAATCTTTAATTCTCACCATTTTCAGTTCTGTATTTCTGACCACATGTATGTCTTGTCAGGACGGTAGTGTCATCGGCGTAAAGTATAATTTTGGCACTTTCAGTAATCAAATTTGGGAGGCCATTCTGGAGTGATATTTTCTGCAGGTAAAGCTTGCCCGAGTTATCTCGGGTGTGGGAATTTTCACACAAAATAGCTGCCCGAGCATACTCGGGCGTAGTTCTTAAGCGGTTAAGGGAAAGTTGGTATGAAGTTAACTAATCTTTAATTCTCACCATTTTCAGTTCTGTATTTCTGACCACATGTATGTCTTGTCAGGACGGTAGTGTCATCGGCGTAAAGTATAATTTTGGCACTTTCAGTAATCAAATTTGGGAGGCCATTCGGGAGTGATATTTTCTGCAGGTAAAACTGGCCCGAGTAATCTCGGGTATGGGAATTTTCGCACATAATAGCCGCCCGAGCATACTTGGGCGTAGTCCTTAAGCGGTTAAGGGAAAGTTGGTTTGAAGTGAACTAATCTTTAATTCTCACCATTTCCAGTTCTGTATTTCTGACCACATGTATGTCTTGCCAGGACGGTAGTGTCATAGGCGTAAAGTATAATTTTGGAACTTTCAGTAATCAAATTTGGGAGGCCAATCGGGAGTGATATTTTCTGCAGGTAAAGCTTGCCCGAGTTATCTCGGGTTTGGGAATTTTCGCACATAATAGCCGCCCGAGCATACTTGGTCGTAGTCCTTAAGCGGTTAAGGGAAAACTGGTATGAAGTGAACTAATCTTTAATCCTCACCATTTCCAGTTCTGTATTTCTGACCACATGTATGTCTTGCCAGGACGGTAGTGTCATCCACGTTAAGTATAATTTTGGCACTTTCAGTAAACAAATTTGGGAGGCCATTCGGGAGTGATATTTTCTGCAGGTAAAGCTTGCACGAGTTTTCTCGGGTGTGGGAATTTTTGCACATAAAAGCCGCCCGAGCATACTCGGGCGTAGTCCTTAAGCGGTTAAGGGAAAGTTGGTTTGAAGTGAACTAATCTTTAATTCTCACCATTTCCAGTTCTGTATTTCTGACCACATGTATGACTTGTCAGGACGGTAGTGTCATCGGCGTAAAGTATAATTTTGGCACTTTCAGTAATCAAATTTGGGAGGCCATTCGGGAGTGATCTTTTCTGCAGGTAAAGCTTGCCCGAGTTTTCTCGGGTGTGGGAATTTTCGCACATAATAGGCGCCCGAGCATACTCGGGCGTAGTCCTTAAGCGGTTAAGGGAAAGTTGGTTTGAAGTGAAGTAATCTTTAATCCTCACCATTTCCAGTTCTGTATTTCTGACCACATGTATGTCTTGCCAGGACGGTAGTGTCATCCACGTTAAGTATAATTTTGGCACTTTCAGTAAACAAATTTGGGAGGCCATTCGGGAGTGATATTTTCTGCAGGTAAAGCTTGCACGAGTTTTCTCGGGTGTGGGAATTTTTGCACATAAAAGCCGCTCGAGCATACTCGGGCGTAGTCCTTAAGCGGTTAAGGGAAAGTTGGTTTGAAGTGAACTAATCTTTAATTCTCACCATTTCCAGTTCTGTATTTCTGACCACATGTATGACTTGTCAGGACGGTAGTGTCATCGGCGTAAAGTATAATTTTGGCACTTTCAGTAATCAAATTTGGGAGGCCATTCGGGAGTGATCTTTTCTGCAGGTAAAGCTTGCCCGAGTTTTCTCGGGTGTGGGAATTTTCGCACATAATAGGCGCCTGAGCATACTCGGGCGTAGTCCTTAAGCGGTTAAGGGAAAGTTGGTTTGAAGTGAAGTAATCTTTAATCCTCACCATTTCCAGTTCTGTATTTCTGACCACATGTATGTCTTGCCAGGACGGTAGTGTCATCCACGTTAAGTATAATTTTGGCACTTTCAGTAAACAAATTTGGGAGGCCATTCGGGAGTGATATTTTCTGCAGGTAAAGCTTGCACGAGTTTTCTCGGGTGTGGGAATTTTTGCACATAAAAGCCGCCCGAGCATACTCGGGCGTAGTCCTTAAGCAGTTAAGGGAAAGTTGGTTTGAAGTGAACTAATCTTTAATTCTCACCATTTCTAGTTCTGTATTTCTGACCACATGTATGACTTGTCAGGACGGTAGTGTCATCGGCGTAAAGTATAATTTTGGCACTTTCAGTAATCAAATTTGGGAGGCCATTCGGGAGTGATCTTTTCTGCAGGTAAAGCTTGCCCGAGTTTTCTCGGGTGTGGGAATTTTCGCACATAATAGGCGCCTGAGCATACTCGGGCGTAGTCCTTAAGCGGTTAAGGGAAAGTTGGTTTGAAGTGAAGTAATCTTTAATCCTCACCATTTCCAGTTCTGTATTTCTGACCACATGTATGTCTTGCCAGGACGGTAGTGTCATCCACGTTAAGTATAATTTTGGCACTTTCAGTAAACAAATTTGGGAGGCCATTCGGGAGTGATATTTTCTGCAGGTAAAGCTTGCACGAGTTTTCTCGGGTGTGGGAATTTTTGCACATAAAAGCCGCCCGAGCATACTCGGGCGTAGTCCTTAAGCAGTTAAGGGAAAGTTGGTTTGAAGTGAACTAATCTTTAATTCTCACCATTTCTAGTTCTGTATTTCTGACCACATGTATGACTTGTCAGGACGGTAGTGTCATCGGCGTAAAGTATAATTTTGGCACTTTCAGTAATCAAATTTGGGAGGCCATTCGGGAGTGATCTTTTCTGCAGGTAAAGCTTGCCCGAGTTTTTTTGGGTGTGGGAATTTTCGCAAATAAAAGCCGCCCGAGCATACTCGGGCGTAGTCCTTAAGCGGTTAAGGGAAAGTTGGTTTGAAGTGAACTAATCTTTAATTCTCACCATTTCCAGTTCTTTTTTTCTGACCACATGTATGACTTGTCAGGACGGTAGTGTCATCGGCGTCAAGTATAATTTTGGCACTTTCAGTAAGCAAATTTGGGAGGCCATTCGGGAGTGATCTTTTCTGCAGGTAAGCTGGCCCGAGTTATCTCGGGTGTGGGAATTTTTGCACATAAAAGCCGCCCGAGCATACTCGGGCGTAGTCCTTAAGCAGTTAAGGGAAAGTTGGTTTGAAGTGAACTAATCTTTAATTCTCACCATTTCTAGTTCTGTATTTCTGACCACATGTATGACTTGTCAGGACGGTAGTGTCATCGGCGTAAAGTATAATTTTGGCACTTTCAGTAATCAAATTTGGGAGGCCATTCGGGAGTGATCTTTTCTGCAGGTAAAGCTTGCCCGAGTTTTTTTGGGTGTGGGAATTTTCGCAAATAAAAGCCGCCCGAGCATACTCGGGCGTAGTCCTTAAGCGATTAAGGGAAAGTTGATTTGAAGTGAACTGATTTTTAAATCTCACCATTTCCAGTTATGTATTTCTGACCACATGTATGTCTTGTCAGGACGGTAGTGTCATCGGCGTAAAGTATAATTTTGGCACTTTCAGTAATCAAATTTGGGAGGCCATTCGGGAGTGATCTTTTCTGCAGGTAAAGCGAGTTATCTCGGGTGTGGGAATTTCCGAACATAATAGCCGCCCGAGCATACTCGGGCGTAGTCCTTTAGCGGTTAAGGGAAAGTTGGTTTGAAGTGAACTGATCTTTAATGCTCACCATTTCCTGTTCTGTATTTCTGACCACAAGTATGTCTTGTCAGGACGGTAGTGTCATCGGCGTTAAGTATAATTTTGGCACTTTCAGTAAGCAAATTTGGGAGGCCATTCGGGAGTGATCTTTTCTGCAGGTAAAGCTTGCCCGAGTTATCTCGGGTGTGGGAATTTTCGCACATAATAGCCGCCCGAGCATACTCGGTCGTAGTCCTTAAGCGGTTAAGGGAAAGTTGGTTTGAAGTGAACTGATCTTTAATTCTCACCATTTCCAGTTCTGTATTTCTGACCACATGTTTCTCTTGTCAGGACGGTAGTGTCATCGGCGTAAAGTATAATTTTGGCACTTTCAGTAATCAAATTTGGGAGGCCATTCGGGAGTGATATTTCTGCAGGTAAAGCTTGCCCGAGTTATCTCGGGTTTGGGAATTTTCGCACATAATAGCCGCCCGAGCATACTCGGTGGTAGTCCTAAAGCGGTTAAGGGAAAGTTGGTTTGAAGTGAACTCATCTTTAATTCTCACCATTTCCAGTTCTGTATTTCTGACCACATGTACGTCTTGTCAGGACGGTAGTGTCATCGGCGTAAAGTATAATTTTGGCACTTTCAGTAAGCAAATTTGGTAGGCCATTCGGGAGTGATCTTTTCTGCAGGTAAAGCTTGCCCGAGTTATCTCGGGTGTGGGAATTTTCGCACATAATAGCCGCCCGAGCATACTCGGGCGTAGTCCTTTAGCGGTTAAGGATTCTCTATGATTAAGGTTTCTCACTTCTTCCTGTCCTGTGTGCCACGATGGGGCGATTCAAAAAGCTCAAGAAGTACGTTTTTTGTAACGTCGAGCCACTGTTGTGAAGATTGTTCTCACCTTCGTTTGCCGTTTGTTTTACCTTGGATAATATTTTTTTTCAATATTGTTCGTACGCGTTTTATATGACCCAAGAAACAAAGAATGCGCGTGGAAGCGATTTGAGATAGGCGGAGCTATGGCTGTATCTCATTTAACATAGATATGTTTGTATGTCATGCAGTCCACGGTATTCGTAGCATTCGTTGCCAACAGTAAACCTCAAATGCCCCAATCATCTGCTGGTCACTTTTACGGATTGTCCAAGTTTCAGGCGCAGATAGAAAAATGGCAAATACTAGAGTGTTGAGTAGATTAATTTTTACATCTTTGCGAATATTTCTATACTCTCAGACTTGAAGCTGTTTTATCTAATTCTATCCTACGAGTAAGAGATAACACGTGATATCTCTTATGTTATTGTTATGAACCAAGTTATGTTATTTCGGAAATAACTTCACATCGTCTGATCTATTTGACATTGTGCTGGATGCGGTTTGTCCTGTTGATTATTAGATTTTTTTCTCCTGCAGTTAATATAGACTATAATTAATTATTGCTAACTTTTCCTTATATACGTAATAGCTCTGTGGGGTTTGTCGCATTTACTGTGGTGTCATCAATGAATTGTAGGTTTGAGATTTGTTGCCTTCCTATGATACTCCTCCCAGTTTTCTAATACAAGGCTCATTACGTACTCCCTTCATTATTTTATGTTGTTGAAAGAGAGTGCCGTCTATATTAACTCTTGCTTCGCTGCCCAAATATAACTGCCGAGTTAATTCTGTAAGGTGTATTGTGACACCCATGTCCTTCAGGATTATCCATAAATTCAACCAGGTGATATTGTCGAATGCTTTAATTTAATGAACAAAATCTCTTTTAAATATACTTCCGCTATATTTTTAGATACAGTTACTATTTCAATAACAACCTATTTTTTTTTTTTTTTGCTGCAATGATTGTCAACAAGTTGTGTGGCGATTGGGGGATGGGACGAAAATTAATAAAGAAAAAAAAATGTGATTACGCTGGAGTAAAGAATTTCAAAAATTTAAGTGACTACTGTGGGTTAAAATTAAGAATATTACTTGGGGCAACTAAAAATTTTGCGCCATACACACATCAGCACCAAGGGTGGGCAATCACTGCCTCGTCTTAGTTATGGGCCTGCCTCAACCTCTGGTACTATATGCAGGTTAGTCAAAAAACAAATACCACTCAAATGGGGGAGTAAATATGTTTTATTTTTCAAATAATATATAACTTACGAAAATAAGTTTGGAAGAAACGAGGAAGATTGCAGCATGAATGGAAATCCTTGAGTCACCATTAAGACTGATGAAAATTTCAAGATTGGTTTAACAAACATTCGTCAAATCGTTGAAGAATTCGTCGTATTTATGAATCTGAGCGAACAGAATCAACTATAAAGGAAATAGTGGGCGACCTAGTAGCAATACCGAAAAGCCCGAGGAAATCAATCTTTAAATTGAAATGGAAACCGATATATCTCAACTATCACTTGCATCTGAATTTTACATATTACTTTGGCAACGGAACTTTATCACAGTCAAATCATACTATCGTTTTCAGCTGCATATAAAATCATCTGCAACTGTCCCTTTGCTTGTATCAAATTAAAGTTTGGCATCGCTGCTTTTATTTTGGCCTTTGCTTTGTTTAAAAATTTAAGTAATTATGAAATTTATTTGGTTAATTTGAAAACAAAATACGTCGGAATTTTATGTAATTCTGTTGTACTGAAGTATGCATAATCTTCTTCACAAAAAACGCTCGGCCACACATTGTATCATCACCGCCTAAGATTTGAAGCAGTTGCAGTACGAAACTCATCCTTATCCAACTTATTCACCAGACTGTCACCTACTAATTACCGTTAAATTTCAAATTCTTCAACAACTTTCTAAAGGAGAAAATCTTCGATAGTCAAACATGAAGCCAGAACACCTAAAAATTCGAGGGTCATCTGAAAAGTAAATTACACTATTTTTTAAAAAAATTATGTTTCGAAAAGTACATATAAAACTTATTTTTCTACATAATCGCCTTGTTTTTCAATACATTTTTGGTACCATGGTTAAAGTTTTTTCAATCCAGTGTCATACCATTCTGCCGCCATATTGGTTAGCCATATTTCAACTTGTTTCAAATTGTCCTCGTTTGTGAAGCGTCTTCCCCCAAGATGTTGCTTTAGCTTCTGTCAATGACCCTTCGAACATCTTCGACAACAGTCAAGGTACGGGAAGTGGAGGGGCGACCGCTTCGTTGTTCACCGTCTAATGTTGTTCTCCTTTCAATGAATGATTGGCGTCAACGAGAAACCACTGGCCTTGATATTACGTCTTCATCATAAACACTACACAACTCGTGATGAATTTCAGTAGCATTTTTATTTTTTTCTGTCAAAAAACGAATAACACCACGAACTTCGCAATCGGCGGTAGGAGCAAGTGGAGTCTCTATAATGTCTAGAGCCTGACTGCCGGATCAATCGACGCACGCGCATATAAATTTTACAGTGCTGCCACTACACCCAGACGCATATTCCCTGAGACTCCCAGACTTTTCCCGCCAATCACACAGATTCAAAAAATAGTGTAACTTAATTTTGAGACGATCTTCGTAGTTTGTCGAGACAGGACTTTGGACTCTTTCCAAAACAAATAATAACCTCGTTTCTAGTTAGCAAAAGTGTTAAGAATCAGTGGAAGAAGAAATGGTGTTTACTTTAATTAATAAAATTTATTTGCACCTGACATTTAATTGTTGGAATATTTCTCGAAATTTGGCCATTTCACGTACAGCAACCGTATATCATAGAAAACTAGCAAAAGGCGCAGTTCAAATTCCCCTCACCAGGCGCAATGTATCATTCATTAATGTCTGGATAAGGCAAAAGAGGACGAAGTTATCTGGTATTGGACAGAAAATTAGAAAAATATCTAAACAAGCAACTCTTCATTTTAATAATAATAAAATTGTCCACTACAATTACCAATAAAAGATTAACCAGGCAAGAGTAAATTATACTCATTTTATAAATATAAATTTTATTAATTATAAATTAAACAAACTAATATCTAATGATATTAGTTTGTTTAAGTTTAGGATTTGATAGTAATTAAATTTTTAAAATTGAATTTAAAATATAATTGATTTCAAGTATATTGTTATTTCAAAAATATAAAACGTTTCAAAAATAATAGTTAAACTTTGTTTTAACTCTGCGACAACGCTTTGTCACTTTTGTCATCAAACAGAGAACATGGTTACAAACTATGAAAACAAGAGAAAAAAATGTAAAAAGTTTATTAATTAAAGCGGAATGAGTTGCAAGGCCAAAGCCAGGATCAACGAAGATTGACCCTGGTAAACTCAATAGCTTTCCCAGGTGAGTTAGTTAATTTTATTTCGGTTCACTGGTTCGTTGTTAAACTTGTTTTCATAACAACTTCCTTTCAAAACATTTCTAGTTAGTTAAAATAAGTATTTTTTTCAGATCTTTTGTATACTGTAAAGTTTTTCCTTGAGCATATAAAAGGTTTCTAGATTTAAATTATATAAATTTAAATTATATTAGGTACTAAAGTAAACTACTAAAGTAAACTTTATTTTAAATAAAATACAAAGTTGCTCAACATTTCACAGAACAATTTCAACAAAGAACTGAGAACGACCTTAAGCTAAGTTTCCATTTTGCGTAGTTACAGTGCTGTAAAAAAATATATACAACACATTAGTGTTTCCATACATTTTATGCTGTTCGCCTTTTTTGGTAATTTAAAGCAGTCAAACGTTAAATAGATTCTCAATTTGCTGTTTCCTACGCTACAATAACTAAAAGTTAGTCTGTTTCTTTCAAAAACACAATTTTCCTTTCTAATTGCTGCAAAAAATTCTGCTGGGTTCAACTCTGTGGCACTACAATTACATTTGCGCTAAAAAAAAATATCTGAAATCAACCAATAAAGACTTGGCTTTACAGTCCTCTAAAGCTGGTTTAACCAAAATAATAAATCGGTTAAAACCTGATCTTTATTAATTGGCTATATATTTTTATTTATTTTTTTGACCTCGTATTTGGTTTCTACATGTTTTAGATGATTATATTCGCAAAAAAAAAACAATTTTTATCTGTCTGTCTGTCCGAGATTCAAGCAAAGACGGCTGTACATAATTTTTTGAAATTTGGTACACAGATAGGTTAAAACCAGGATTCAAACATAGGTTATAAGAAATTACAAAAATTTTATTCTAGGGGGTTGTTTCGGGGTTAAAACTGTTTATTAAAAATTTAAACTATCTCCCTTGTTATTGACTTAACAGAAAAATATATACAACAAAAATTGTTTATAATAATAAAATATATCTTTCTTGTTCAATGCATTTTTTCAATTAGATGAATATTTGAGGAGTTATGGGGGGGGGGGGGGCATCCTAAAACTAAAATCTGCATATATCTCCCTTATTACTGATAATATAAAAATCATATTGTATAACCAAAGTAGTTTATAATAAGAAAAGAAATATTTTATCTATGAATTTTTTCATTTAGATGATTATTCATGACAATAACAGAAAGAGCTTTCACCCTTAACGTACAAAATTTAATTAACCTAGTACTCGCTGCCGGCCGGAATTAAAATTGAACGCGTGCGAGAATTCTTAAAAATGTTTATTTTAAAGTACCCCATTGTAAAATCCCCAAAAAAAAAAAAACGATGGCAACCCCTTTCAAAGAAATTCTCGCGTAGGGTGATTTGTGAAAGTTTGGTTGTTGTTCTGGCGGACTTACCGATTCATTACAGAATAGAAAGACCAAGGAATGGATGAGAAAAAGATAAGGGTAACGGATGTCATCGAAAGGGTTGCAAAATTATATAAACCGCTCAGCCAGCAGAGTATACAAACTGCGGTTCATATATAAACCGCTCGGCCAGTAGAGTATACAAACCGCGGTTCATATATAAACCGATAGTCCTATAAGGGTTAATGACAAAAAATTGTTTTAAAGATATCCACATATAAACATGGCTTCACACTAGGCAGTACTTAATCTACTATTATATTGTACAAGTGTTGGTATATATGTTCTATTCAACTTCTGGTATATCTTTATTTTTCCGGTAACGTGGAGGGAGGAAAATGAACCGCCGTCTTATCCGGGTGATATTTTTTTAGTGCTTAGACTTAATTTTATTTCGACAGGGCGTACTGACTAATTTTTATTGATAAAAATCATGCATTTTTTCCTCGAAACCGTGGCGTTGATCGTCACCATTGCTCAGCACGGACAGGTTGTACCAGACGATAAAAGATGTTTATTCATATTTCTACTATTTAGGAGACGATTTCAGACCAAAACTGAATTGAAAAACCTACAGTTGAAGGTATTTTATTAATAAAATTGATGAAATGTGTAAAAAATACATAAGAGTTGATAAAGATAATGCAGTTTTTTAAAGTTTTAACACATTTTCATAAATTTTGAAAATTTTTGCTGACCATAAAATTACCTTCAGTTAAAAATGCTATCAAACGGAAAAGAAAGTAAGAATCAGTTTTAAGTTATCAACATATATTTTAATTAGGGTGACCATTCGTCCCGCATTTTGATTGTGTGTCCCGCAAAAGTCTCGCATTTTGATTGTTTGTCCCGCATTCTAATTTTTGATTTCTCGATTTGTATTTGAGGAGACGATGACCTTTTTTTTGCTCTTCACTTGGATTTGGGAGAGGTGAGGACCTTTTTTTTTGCTCTTCACTTAGATTTGGGAGGGGTGGACCTTTTTTTTTTGCTCTTCACTTATGTTTGGAAAGTGACGGTGACGACCTTTTGTTTTGCTTTGTCCCGCATTGCCTTCTTAAGAAAATGGTCACCCTAATTTTAAGGGTCGTTGGAACGTTTTAATTGTTAAACCTATCAAATAAGTAGGGTGAGGATAGATCTGTGAAGCAGTTTTGTTATTTTAATTCTGGAAACTGTATGTTATTAACTATTTTACTAACTATATTAACGAAAGTATAAAGTACAATGTATTAGGAGGATAGATAAGACAGAATAATATTGGATATTTAGTAATCGCGTAATTTTAATTGTGTTAAATCTTGAAGTATTAAATACCCAGATGTCATTTTAGTATATTATTTCTTTATATAAGTGGTTATTATAGGATGAAAGTGTTTTTTTTAAAATCATTATGAAGGTCTTTCGCTGTTGTTTTGCAGTAAAAATGCTAATTTTAAGACGTATTTTAAAAAAACTTAAAAATTATGATAAAAGTATTAATCAGTGCCTCTCTCGAACGACGAAACAACTACCGCAGTTCAAATTTAGTAGGCAATTCCTTCGTATTATAAGAAGTATAGGTGAAATTTTAGTGATTATATAAATTAAAAACGACTAATATATATTTACAAAAAAACTTAAAATTATAAATACCTTTTTAAATAGTTAAACAAAATACTAAATTTAATAACGTAAAATATTACTACAACGAATATATTATTACAACGAAAATCTGCAAATTTCACATCTATAAGTGTTACTCAAGATTTTTTCTAAATTTCCAAGTGACATAATAAATAGTGAATTCTATGCAATAATATTTAACTATTTTATTAACTTTTCTGTATTTTATTCAGAACTCATGTATTCTTTATTTATTTTTATTTATTTATACTTATTTGGCCACACCAACAGAACACATAGGTTCCAATAATAGGGTGGCACTATTATTACAAAAATCTTAACAATAAAACATTAAATTTAACTAACACAAGATGATATATGTACTTATAAACATGATTCGTTTATACATAGCTATAATATGCGAAACTATATAGTTATAAAGATTAGATGGATAAGAGATTAAAGACAACGGAGAACAGATTTTTTAAAAGCTGTAATATTTGTATTGAAAATATCAGGAAAATTTGAGTTAGAGTGATAAGAGTTGAATAAACTGGATAATCGTGAAACGGGTGAGTTAGTGGCATAGTTTGTATTTTGGTGAGAAACTAAAAGGAAATCATTATTTCTTATATTATATGAAGGTATTCTGAGGGAAAAGAAATCGAGCAATAAAGGACTATCAATTACGTTGTTAAATATTTTGTAAACTATTGTTAAATCATTTAAGATTCGACGGTTTTCCATTGATGGTAGATTTAAATTGAAATTGGGGAATTTGTAGTTCATGTATTTTACAAATTTTTTTTGTACTCTTTCCAATCTGTTGATATACGTAAAGTACTGCGGGGACCAGCATACACTGCCAAACTCCATTTGACTGCGCACTAGTGTTTTAAATAAAGTCAGTATGGTTAGCGGATTGTTGAAGTTGAAACTTGTGCGGATTACAAAGCCCAACATTTTTAAAGATTTTTTTACTATGTTATTTATGTGGACGTCAAACAATAATTTATTATCTAGGGTTATTCCCAGATCTCTTACATGGGTAACAGTTTGTATTGTTGAATCACCGAGTTTAAAATTGTAATTTATTAAATTTCTGTTTCTAGAGAACTTTATGTGATAAAATTTATTAATATTTAAAAATAATTTAATACGCGTGCAATATTCATAAAAACGATTTAAGTCTGATTGTAATAATAAACATCTATCTAAAGTAAAGCAAGAATTTAGCGGACACAAAGCACTCTGAGATATCATTAATAAAAATATTAAACAGTAAAGTTGATAGGTGTGAGCCTTGAGGTACACCGGAAGTTATTTGAACCCAGTCTGAGCAGAAACCTCCCAGAGCAATCGATTGGTACCTATCAGTCAAATATGAAATGAACCAATTAAGTAGGTTACCCCGAATTCCAAGTTTGTGGAGCTTACATATAAGTATAGAATGATCTATTTTATCAAAACATTTCGAGAAATCGGTGTAAATTGCATCGGTTTGTTCTCTACTACTCATAGTTTTTAAAATTAACTCAGTAAATGATATTAAATTTGTGTCTACCGACCTTCCTGGCACAAATCCATGCTGTTCTGAAATGATATAAGGTTTAAAAAATGAATATAGATGTTTGTATATGATTTTTTCAAATACTTTTTCAAAGATATTTAGCTTAGAGATAGGACGATAATTCTCAACAATGTTCTTTTCGCCAGTTTTGAAGACAGGTACAACTAAAGCTTTTTTCCATTCAGAAGGACATTTCCCTTCAGATAAAGATTTATTAAAAATTACGGTTAACGGTGCACTTAAGGAGTCAGCACAGTTTTTTATGAATATGCTGGGTATGCTATCTGGCCCCGCCCCTTTACTTATATCTAGATTTGATATTATGTCATATACAATATGTTCATCAATCACTAAATTTGCAAAACAGCTGTTATTGTTATCCGCAGAAGCAGAGATAGCTATAAAATCATTATTAGATGTAGTAGATTTATCCGTGTAAACAGATTTAAAGTAGTTAGAGAACAGGTTGCATATATCCAGTCCGGTACTGGCTATTTCATCTTTATATTTAATAATGTTAGGAATATCTGAAGATTTTTTAGTAGAATTTACGAAAGACCAAAATTTTTTTGAATTTTTAGGAATTTCTGCTTCAATGTTTCTTAAGTAATTCTGATAACAGTGTTTAATTTGTGATTTAACTCTTTTTCTTAAAATCGAGAATTGTAGATAAAACATGTTAGAATGATAGGTTTTATATTTTTTGTGAACTTTGTCTTTCTCTTTTATCATTTTAATTAATTCAAGTGAATACCAATGGGGGTACTGCCTTTTTTTAATAGATTTGAATGGAACATGCTTAGAAATGATATTGTTCAAAATAATATATAACCTGTCTACAGATTTCTCAGTTGACAAATTTTTAAACTCAGTTGACCAGTCGACAAGATTTAGAATCCTATAATATAATACGCCTGTTTGTATGTTCGTATGTTCGACCGGTCGTTTCTTCATTCCCCGATAGAGGCGCGCATATGTTAATTATTTATGTCAAAATTGTTTAAAATATATTGTTGATGCAATAATAGTGAATTTTCTACGAACACTTTTTATAATTATTATAAGATGCAATAATAGTGAATATTCTACGAACACTTTTTATAATAATTGATAGAATTGTAAGAAATTATTGTTTATGTATTGGACAGTAGTGTGCTGTGAATTTTTGTTTTGAGTGTTGACATTAAATTAGTAAAAATGTCAGTTGTGTTTTTCATTAAAAAATCACTTCACAATTATTAATTTAGTTGTGAAATACACGGATCGGTTTTTTTACGAAACAAAACACAGAAAAACGTTATCCTTCCGTGATATTCGACATTTTTGATTAAAATTATTATTAGCAGAAAAATAATTATTTTAAAAAATATTTGGTTTTGATGAAAGTAAGAAAAATGTGATATTTTTTTCTTTATTATTATTTTTTCAATGCTTTATTATTTTTTTATTTCTACGATTTATAGGACAAGATTTACAATAGCCCACTGCAAACTCTATACAGATGGCAGCACATAACGACTACACTAAATAATTCAAGAATTATCAGTGGCTCTAAAACAATGGTTTATGTTTATTTATCACATTAAAATATCATTTACCTTTTAGTTTAGGTTAGATTCACCTTAAAATAGGGTGACCAGATTTCAGTGAAGGGAAACCGGGACACAGGAAAAAAAAAGGTCCTCTCACCTCCACAAATTTAAAGTGAAGAGCAAAAAAAAAAAAAAAGGTCCTCATCACTCAGATTCAAAGTGAAAAGCAAAGAGATTCAAAAACCGGGACAATCGGGCGTCCCGAGAACAGTTTTCGGGACACCGGGACAATTGACCGAAAACCGGGACGGATGGTCACCCTACCTTAAAAGCACTATCTTAGGTTATGGTTGATAACTGTTTTTTTTTTTTTTTTTATAAACCACCTAAAAATTAATTGTATTTTAACTGTTCTGTGCAGGGCTAGGGACAGTGATTCACCTTAAAAGCACTATCTTAGGTTATGGTTGATAACTGTTTTTTTTTTTTTATAAACCACCTAAAAATAAATTGTATTTTAACTGTTCTGTGCAGGGCTAGGGACAGTGATTCACCTTAAAAGCACTATCTTAGGTTATGGTTGATAACTATTTATTTTTTTTTTATAAGCCACCTAAAAATAAATTGTATTTTAACTGTTCTGTACAGGGCTAGGGACAGTGATTCACCTTAAAAGCACTATCTTAGGTTATGGTTGATAACTGTTTATTTTTGTTTGTTTTTATAAACCACCTAAAAATAAGTTGTATTTTAACTGTTCTGTGCAGGGCTAGGGACAGTGATTCACCTTAAAAGCACTATCTTAGGTTATGGTTGATAACCGTTTTTTTTTTTTTTTTTATAAACCACCTAAAAATAAATTGTATTTTAACTGTTCTGTGCAGGGCCAGGGACAGTGATTCACCTTAAAAGCACTATCTTAGGTTATGGTTGATAACTGTTTATTTATTTTTTTTTATAAACCACCTAAAAATAAATTGTGTTTTAAAAGTTCTGCACAGTCCCACCTGTTTAGAATCTCTGTATATTGAACAAATGACGTGTGTGTGACGCATGCGCAGTGTTCAGTGGGATATTGTAAATCTACCCCCTGATTTGAGATATAGTGTAAGTACGCTTTTTTCCGTGTGCCCTTTTTGCCGTGTGTGTATTTTTTCATGTGTGCTTTTTTCCGTGTGCGTATTAATCCGTGTGCGTTTTTTCCGTGTGCGTATTTTTATATTATATAAGAAAATGGAAAATTAATTTTAATAAATATATTTTAAATTTAACGTTCCAAATCATTTTTAGTTTTAACATTATAAATATAATGCAGTGAGTGAAAATGAATCGTTTTCCCATCTTAAAAAGTTAATGAATTAATAATTCGGAATAATGCTCATTATTTGTCCAGTTTTTAATAATGGGCGAAGAGTTAATTCAATTTGAATTGGATGAAGTTAGGCGTATGGCTAGAGAAAGAAGTCTGAGGTGTCGAGCAAGTTCCACATTAAGGTAATGATTTGTTTGCCAACACAGTTGGCAACAGGTGCACTAGTATTATTTATATTGTTATAGTCAGCTGTTTTGTAAAAATAAATAATTCGTGGTGACGCCTTCAGTAGTTTAACTACTGATAATGTAATATTAATTTCAATAGCTGGATGGTGCGAGTCTAGTTTAGTGAGGGGATTATCGCACTCACTTACTTTCACCTGTTCTAAGTTGGAAAGTACTAAATCCAATACTCTATTGTTTTTATTTTTAACAGAATTAAATTGGTGTAATGAACAATATGCGATACAGTCAACAAGATCAGTAGACCACTTATGATATATATTTCCAGGGGTTAAATAGTTAAAATTGTTATTTATTGACCAATTTAATAGGGGTAAATTAAAGTCACCACAAATTATAAATTTTTCTTTAGGTTTGCAATCAATTGCATTATGTAAACTATCAATAAAGTCTGTGAGTTTTTCATGGTTTTCAGGGGGTAAGTATACACAGCAAATATTTAAATTATAGGGCAGGCCATCACTGTGTTTTAACATCAGTGTGATCCACACACATTCGTTGGTAGTTGACCACTTGGTATTGACAATAAACGGTAGGTGTTCGCGAATGGCTATTAAGGCACCGCCACCTTCACTGTTTTTTGAATTTTTTTGAGATCGATCACATCTTACAACTGAAAAATTGTTTGGGAAAATTTCTTCATCACTGATTGAGGAGTTCAAGTTAGTTTCGGTAAAACATATGACGTCATAGTCGCAACTTAGAGAGTTTAATCTCACATTTAGAATTTTGGAGCGCAACCATCTAACATTTTGATAGTAAACTGAAATATCCATAATTAAGGGATGATAAAATTATATATTTTTATTTTTATTGCGAAGGAAATTTATAGCAATTTAGTGACATCACTTTCCGAAGATATCTTATGGATACTTGAGTTTTCATCCTTTCTGGCGAAAATGGCACAATTTCTTGTCCATATAAATTTGTAACCGCGTTCACGAAGTTCATTGCGAGCCTTATTAAAGATTAAACTATTTTTCTTTGTTAGATGGTCGTTCACATATATTTTTTCTTGAGGGCCTTCGATGTTTAGTTCAGTAGTAGATAAATTTCGAAATTTTTTAACTGATCCAATAAATTTGTCTTTAGTAAATCTAGACACAAACCTAATAACTATGTTGCGAGGTTTCTGGCTATTCTTATTGAAATGGGGTATACGGTGAGCTGCATCAAGATCGCATTGATTAATATTATCTCCTACTACATTACCAATACGAGTCGCCACTGAAAGTATATTTTCACCGGTTTTTTCGGGTAAATTACTTATTACAACATTATTCAGTCGAGAATATTGTTGCAGATCTTCAACGGTGTTGGTTAATTCGGAAACTTGAGATTTTAACATATTGTTCTCGTTTTTTAACACTTCAACTGTTTTCATTTTTTCTCCCATTGTTGTTAGTTTTAGTTCAAAATCCGTGATTTTATTCGAGCAAAAGTTGATTGAATCCATTAAAGAGTCAAATTTAAGGTTAAATTCTTGCAAGATTTCTTTTTTAAAAGACTCCAGAAGTGTCCTACTAATATTAACTGGCGAGTTGTTAGAAGAACTATCATCTTCAGATATTATCTCGGATCGATTGGGTTTTGCAGAACGACAGCCAGTGCAGTACCACGAAATTACGTTATCTTTCAATAACAACAGCTGCCTGTCATCGATGCCGGCACAGGTAGAGTGATAACTGTGGGAACACCTACCGCAGTTGACGCCTGCGTACTTCTTGTTAATGAGCCTCTTGCAGATTTCACAGAGAGCCATTACGTCACCCAAACGACAACACTAATGATGAGGAATAAACTTGTCGATTTTAGATTTTTTAATAAAAAACTGATATTTTATACAAATATTAACGTTAAATTAACCTATAAAATTGTAAATTACCACTTGTTTTCAACAGAACACTATTATTTATTAACTTTAAATATTATAGAAGATTTTATGTAAATATAAAATAGTAAATAAATTGTTTTGCGGGCAATTTTAAGTACAAAACTAGTATATTATAATCACAAACTATACACTTGCGTTACACGTGCTAGCTAAATTAGGCTAAATTTATAGCGAAATAAAATATTATTGTTACGTTTAAATGGTACAAACGTTAATTAATTAACCGATTTGGATAATTCTTTGAACATTGTATGTATTGATTAGAACTTCGAGTGTTATTGGCTATATCAGTGTTTCTCAACCGGGTTGCCACGATACACTCACCGAGGTGCCACCAATTTGAAAAATTATTTCAACGTTAAATTGCTCAGAACTTCCTGTTTGTTACAGGCTAATGATAATAATAATAATAATTTTTGCTGACGTTTCGTGGTCGTTCCGCGGGCGCGCCCGAAGTGCGTCACTTCGATAACCACGTGACAGGCAAAAAACGAGCCGCGAAGCGACGAGTTTTATAATCGACAAGTGCGGTAAAATGCCTTATCATATTAAAACGTCGGCCTTGGTAGCGTAGAGGTAGCGCTCCTGCTTCACGAGCCAAAGGTCCCGGGTTCGAATCCCGGTCAGGGTATGGATGTTTGTAAGACACAGTGTAATTGGGACATTTAATCTTGTTCTGAGTTTTTAAAAACCAAAAAAAAAAAAAAAAACTAGTCGCGAAGCGACGAGTTTTATCAACGTAGGGGGAGAAGCCTAGGAGCTGAGGCTCCTAGTTTATACATATTTTACTGATAATAAAGATAATTTTTACATAATTGATAACTCAAATATTTTTTCTGTTGTGATTTTCTTAGCTTTATCATTTAAAAATTACATATCTCGGGAGTAAAATGCATTAATCCCTCAAATTGAAATACTTACATTATCGGGATTAAACCATCATGTTACTCCCTAGATACATAAATAACTATTTCGTAGCAATTAGTTTGTGGGTCATAATTAAGAATATACTGATGATATGCTAATAAAGTGGAAAGAAATTACCAAACAGACTTAAAACTTAATAGTTAGGAGCTCGATAATACACTGATGTTAGCTGATGATTAAATTATTATACAGAATGGAAAACTAACTCGAAGAAGAAAATAACTCTTTATTTAACATTTGCGTTGTGAACTTTTATATTTTTACTTAATGAGTACTATATTTTACCATTTATATTTCATTTAAAGAATCTTGTCTACTGAATATGGCTTAATAATAGAAATCGATATTATAATTTTCAGGATATGAAACTTCTTTATTTTACTCTACTCATATGCAAACTGAATACAAGTACTGGGAAAGTTCAAGTAACTGAAGGCAATAAAATACTTTTTCCAAGATAGAAGTAAGATTCCAATTAAAGTTGGACGAAACAATAATGAAGTTTATGAGGATTTATTGAGGCGACTACCTTGGGACCAGACGTGAGAAAGAGATAAATTCGACAGTTCACACAAATATTGAAAATTCTTCTCCAACAATCCAATTCAAAAGTCACTTTAATACAAGTTTTCAAGTTCCTAAAATGAAAATAAGTTTTTATCTTAGAGGCAACTAATACATATAATGCGTAATTAGATTGGAATGTTGTCTTATTGACGATGACAAGCAACCCAGTAATAAAGGTAATGATAAATAAGTTTAGTAACAATTGCATTGTTATTTAATAAGCAATTGTTTTATTAGATGTGGGCAAATTTTTAGTTTTTTCTTTCAGCGTGTGGTACAATTACGTAACTTACGCGTATTTGAAGGGTTGGTATCGAAGTTTGTAAAATGTCATAGGCCAGCGTGGAATCGTGATTCGCTCATATTCGGTACGCTATGAGAAGGCTGTCTAGGCATCTGCACACCACAACTCATATAAACGTTTTCTGCGCCATCAGGTTATCCCAAAGTCAGTGTGGAACTGTGATTAACTCATGTTCGGCACACTATAAGAAGGCTGTTAAGGCATTCGTATATTACGTATAGTATTTGTACTCCGCGCCTACGGTTACCCCATAGTCAGTATAGAATTGTGATTCGCTCATGTTTTGCACGTTATGAAAAGGCCAAGCTTCCGTGTACCACGTACCGTACTTACGGTCATCGCCCAGTACTAACTCATAGGCAGTGTGGAACAGTGATTCGCGCAAGTTTGGCACGCTATGAGACAGCTATCCATGCATCCGCGCACCACGAATCGTATCTACACTTCATGCCTACGACTACCACATAGGCAGTGGGGAAATGTGATTCACTCATGTTCGGCACGCTGTGAGGATGTTACCTATGATTCACAACCGTAGATGTGTCCCAGCGTTTCTTTGTAGACATAGTTTCTCACTCCAAGAATGAACCGAATAAATAATAATAAAAAAAAAGAAACTTAACGTCGGACAAGACGAGTAAAATGGCCAGTACTTAAATTCTTCAACCATCACAAGATTAATAACTACATTAGAATCATTGGGATAATTTACCAAAGAGTGTTGTTCATGGTTAGTGAAAGGACTAAATAGGTCCTTGCAAGAAATATGTTAAAAACATGTCAAGCGGCAAATATCTTCCTATATGTTTAAATAAATATTGTGTATATCGCTTTCTTATATCGCTTCCTCCATATCTGTCCTGGGAAAACAAAGGTGTCTTAATAGATGGTGAAAGGCTAAATCACTAAGATTCGCTGATGATATCACGGAGATGCTGCCAAGATGCTAGAAGACCTGAACGAAGCATCGAAAAACGTTGGTCTCAAGATACACACCCAAAAGACGAAAATAATGACAAATCTCGTCCTCAGTAGGAGACCAAATATTGACAACATCGAAATAGACTAGGTCTTTGCATATAAATATTTGGGTCACGAAATAAGAACTGGCAGAGACAATCAAACATTCAAGATTTCCAGAAGAATTTCACAAGAATGGGCAGCATTTGGCAAGCTCCGAAACATTTTCAAGTGCAAAATCCCATTTTGCCTTAAAAGGAAAGCTTTTGAACTAGCGTCGCGCCTGTTCTGGCTTACGGTGCTGAGAACGCTAACAAAAGCTTCGGCTAAAAAACTTTAAATAGCTCAAAGAGCTATGGAGCGAATCATACTAGGCATCACCTTAAGAGACGGAATACCTTGTGCATAAATTCGCAGCAAAACCCAAGTAACTGACATCTTTGTGAAAATGACAACAATGAAATGGAGATGGACAGAACACCTTGCCAGAATAAAATGGGGACGCTGGAATAAACGCATACTCCAATGGAGACCTTGGGCAGATAAACGGAGTCGAGGAAGTCCACCTACTCGTTGGACTGACGACATTGAACGCATCGCTACGAATTGGATGCACGAAGCCCAAAACAGAAAAAGATGGTAAATACTAAGCGAGGCCTATATTCAGCAGTGGATCGAAACGGCTGATTGATGATGATATCGCTTCCTTAAATTTATGAATATACTTGTGGTACAATTGTCCGAACAAGTAACTGTCCTAAAATGTGTTTACAAATCAAAGCAAAAACTCAATTAAACGGTTGAACATATGCAGTGATAAATTTTTAATGAAATAAATTAATTGATTTCGTGTTATTATTTTAACCATTATCGTTGGCGATTAAATGTAATTTATTAACTCTTTTTGGCAATCAATGATAAAAATTAATTTAAAAGATGCCAAATTTAAAAAGACATTTATGCAATTAAATGGAGACATTGGTGCAATAGAAGATTTTAGTTTAGAGTACGTCCTAACACTTTTCTTCGATTTTTAAAGTAGTTATTTTGGATTTTAGTGTTACCTTAATGACTAGCGGCATTTATATGAAATTATATTTATGTGCCATGGCACGCCGGTTGAAAATAACTGGTTTAAACGTTAGTTTCAAAAATTATATTGCAGGTAAAATGTAGCTCAAATGGTATTTCAAAAAACAATTAATTTAAAACATAATTTAGTACTCGAAGGAAATATGAAGACTATTTAGTTGAAAGTGCCCTATTCCCTTAACAATTGTCTTGGGAAATAACTAACTTTTGCCTCTCTTATTTAATGATTCTACGCTAATTTGTTTCAAAGTCTGCCTGCGTACGCTCTTATAAGATAATGATATATTTTAAAATTAGATTTATTATTTTCATATACTATGGAATATTCCGAATCTATTTCAGGACAGACATTTATTTTTATACAGTTCATTTCAAAAATAAATTAAGAAATATTGATCTATTAAAAATAAGTTGTTTTATATTTACTGGAACTTGTTGATATATAAGATTAGTTTTTTTCGTAACATTGCTATTATGGCTATTTGTTTGGGCTTATTATTATTATTTTTTTTATAATTAATCAGATTAGAATTATGAAGGGAGTGTTTCCCAAGCTTGTATTATGCGCGGGCATCGTTTGACCACTAATTTTACAGACCCTTACTAATAATGATAAAAAGCGAATAAATATGGTGGTTTTTATTTATTTATTATTCCTCTTTTTATTTGTTTAATGATCCTAGAAAGTATTATATTCTAAAGTGTACGCAGAATTATTCGTTTATTTTTATAACACATAAAATACAACTAATTCACCAAAATATACGGCGTCATTTCCTATGACCTTCTGTTGTCTTTCGTGAGTTCGGTGGGTTTTGATATAATTCGTGAAAAGATATCGGTTTGGAAGTAGTGAAATCTTCAATCCATTTTTGTATCTCAGTTACATGATGCGACTCACATCTCGAAACGATATTAGCCTAGTGCCTACGAACACAATTCTACGTTGATAACATTTGATGATAATGGAATTTAACTTAGTACACGTGCTCCTTATAAAATATAATTAATTCTGATTCGGCAGCACCTATTTTAGAACCGTGGCAGATTCTAGATGAAAAATATTGAATGTAGAATATCGAAACTGGTCACGTATCAATAGTATCGGAACATCCCTAATAAGAAGCCTAAAGCAGCGCGGCAGTAATGTGTTGGTTACGCTAATAACACTACATTAGTTATGCTGTAAGAAAATTAAACATTATATTTCCGTACTGGCGGGTCTAATATCATTCGGTGGACCCAGTGGTGCAGCCAAGGGGAGGGGGGCGACGGGTCTTGGCCCCTCCCAGGACCAGCAGATTACACGGCGCTGCTCGGAGAGTTGAAGATAAAATGTGGTTAACCACAACAGTAGTTAATTTTTAAATTACTTCATTGTAAACATTGGCATATTTTATTTTATTTTTTTCGTATAAATAATAATTTTTTTAAGATCACTTTCCAAATATGTTCCAACAAATTATATAAAGGGGAGCGTTGATCTTTTTCCCCCCTGACACATCGACTAAAACATTCGCCAAGTCAAATGATAAAACTGTTTTAAACAACTAATTACTCGATTCAGATAAGATAAAGTGGAAATCTGACTTCGGTATAACCTTCACACGAGTCTGTTCGTTCGGTACAAATTGTGGCCAAGCGGCTGATTTAGAGAACTGAACATAAGTAAGAAAAATATTGAGACTTAAAAAATATATCCCGCGAAAAATATAAATAAATATGTATTTATACAAGAAAAAAACAAGTGAAAGTTTTTGATACATGGATTAACAATTAAATTTTTTTTTCAACAAATAATGGAATTATTATTTGATATAAACATCAATATCCGACAGCAGGGGTGTCGAACTGATTTGGATCGCAGTCTATTTTACATACAAAATGATAAGCAGTGACGGAACTTTAAATATCCCGAAGGATTTCTTGACATTTTTTTATAAACAGAAAAGGGGAAGAGAGTATATTTTACATTTTTAAAAATATTTTCCCCTAAATAAGCTCAAGTGATTTTGATTACCGCTTCAGGAGCCACAAAAAATAAAGTTGAGGGCCGTACGCCGCCCGCGTGCCCTCGAAATTGGATTCGGCCCTCCCCAAGACAAAATCCTGGCTGCGCCACTGGGTGGACCGCATTCGTCCCACGGGCCGTCGGTTGCCAATCCCTGGTTTAACCAATTTATTCTCAGTTAAAATGTGTAAAAACTCAACGCACGTATTTAAACAAGATACACTATTTAGGGCCGGTCTTTCCACCTTCTGATAAACTTCTGGGTAACTATCTGATAGATAAAGTTATCTGATACTTTATCTGTTGGATAAATGTCATCCCGTCTTTCAATTCATATTTATCTGTCAGATACAGTCTGTTCCAAACGGTTAAGCGGAACTAAATGGGAATTTAGTTCTCAAGGTCACGAGAAGGGACCTTGCTTGGGTTATTTCATTTTTTACGTTGGGATGTCAAAATTTAAAATTCCAACAATGAAACCATGGAAACGAATGACATATGTCAAAATTAAATATTTTTTTAGATATTTTAATGACAAAAAAATAAATAAATGGGAAATTTGTATTAAGAATGACACAAAAAATCAAAATATAAAAAAAATGACATTTTAAAATTATATTACCCTTAACCAAAAAATGTTTATTGTAAGTATGATTTACAAAGCTTAAACAAAACGGCCGAAAGGCACGATTTAAACGATGAAAGTAACTAGATTGCAAAATCTAGTTCCGCTTAACCGTTTGGAACAGACTGTAGTTATCTGACGGATAATGAGTCTGACATATTGTATTCTCAGATTGGGTACACTGAATGTGTAACCGAACTAGGCGTTGAGAAAGATTTTTTTTTTGTTTCTCTATGGAAATAGATAAATAAATTGGTAAACTGACAGCTCTCGAGCCGTTTTTTTGGTTATTGTCATTAACAAAATTAAATTTATGTATGCGTTATACAAGATTTTAGCAATTATTAATGTCGTAAGCATGTAATAAAATTGGGGGAATGAAAAATAGATAGTAGATATTAATAATAATTGTTCTACGTTTATTTAATTTTAAATTTTATTATGATTGATGTAAATACAAAATAAGTTATAATAAATTTGAAAATAAGAAATTAAATCACGGAGTATTCTTTCATTTTCATATCTTCAGGTACGTCACCGACACAGTACTGATCTTTTGTGGGTGGTTCTTCATATCCACTCGTGTTACGTTAAAATTGCGTAATACTGCAGTTGCTACTATACCAATTATAATTTTATTGCTCAAATTCGAAGCGAATATTAGAATTATTAAACATTGTATTGTAAGGCGTGGATCCCGGCTAACGTTTAATATAAAATATCCTTCTCGACACCGTTTACTTCAGCCTTTTTTTAACAGAAGAAAGAAGTTTCACTATCATTTCATCTCAGGCTGCAACCACTGGTGGATAGCGGGCAATTTCGTAAAATACTCGTTGAAATTTGTGTATTTAATTTTCCGTACAAGACATACAAATGAAATCAGACATATAGTCGGATTGCTGATAGGTGACTGTTACATGTATGAATCAAGTAGTGCATTCATATAATAATCTAGTTACCATTTTTCAGTGATTTTAAAAATGTTTTTTGTTATTTGTGTTAACTGTCAGTGTCTAGTAATAAATATTAATTAAAATACGGCTTGCGGTCAATTATTAAATTCACAAACTTTAATGTTAAATCTGGTGGAATAAATAATAAATTATAATGCAAAATTTACGTATGAGTATAAATTTTTCCTTATTTATAATTATAACCTTTAAATTAATAATTTTGTTTGTTTGAGTACTGCTGTAAATTTATTTTCGCGCTCTAATTAGTAAAGATATCTACGAATCATGCCATCTTTTTCATCTCTTTTTAATGTTTTGTTTTTTATTCAAATAATTTGGAAGGTTAGTTGTCAACTTGCGTCACTATACGTTACTATGGGTATGCAAATAATTATAATGGTATAGACAAAGAAAGCATATAGTATTTGATAAATTGTTATTCAGAGTGCGGATTTCACGGGTACAACAAATAAATACAATATGTACTTTAACACTATTTAATTAGAACTTTTAATAATTAATCCATTTACATGTTGACAGAAACAAGTACATTCCATAGACTACTATGTTACTAAGTAAAACAAAAAACAATAAACATAATTTGGTGCGGATATTTAAATTGCTATATCCAACACTCCTCCTCAATTTAAATATACATTTAAATAAAATATGAACAATTTACTCTGTATCTATTTTAACAATATTTATGCTTTTACGAAGTTTTGCAAACTGTTCACCAGGAATTGGTTTTGTCAAAACATCCGCTATTTGCTCTTTAGTATTAATATAGGAAACCGTAATTTGCCCCTTGTTCACGAGATCTTGAATAAAGTTGTACTTTACATCAATATGTTTCAGTCTTCGATGTTCCCATCTTCCCAGTAAGTGAATACACGACTGATTGTCTTCAAAAATCTTCACTGGATAGTTTACCTGTAGACCCATGTCAATCAGTAAATAAGTCATCCAAATAAGTTCGCTCACTGCTTTGGCCAATGAAACATATTCAGCTTCTGTCGAAGATAATGTGACAATTCTAAGGTTTTGTTGTCCAACTGACCATGTTTCCAAAATCTTACATTAAAAATCCTGACGTCGATTTTCTTCACTTGCAAAATCGTCATCTGCGTTACATACAAGAATTTCTCCTCCTCCTTTCATATAACGCATACTAAAATCCTGTGTGCCTTTTGTGGCAAATCTGGCCTTGTATCTATCAATATGTCCACGTAGATAATAATAAGATCTCTGACATGAAAAATATTTTAATAGGTGTTCCTCAAGGATCAATCCTTGGCCCACTTCTTTTCCTCATATACATAAATGACTTTCCTAACTTTCTCAATTCCAAATGTATTCTTTATGCAGACGACTCAAATTTAATTGCGAGATCCTCCTCAATTCACGATGTATTAAGTACATGTGATGCTGAATTTGAACTGGCCAGTAGCTGGATGATTGCTAATATGTTAACTCTAAATGAGGACAAAACTGAACGACTTCTTTTTACATTAAGAAAAAATACTTTCAATAATCCAGCTTCTGCGAAGTTCCTGGGTGTATATGTTGATCCTAAATTAACTTGGGAACAACATGTAGATCAACTCAGTATTAAATTAAGCAAAACTATATATCTCTTGCGGAACCTTGTGGGCTCCGTTAATCTAGAAATATTAAAAACAGTATACTTTTCACTCTTCCAGTCGCACATCTCATATGCTCTTCTAGCTTGGGGTCACTCTTCAGCTGCTGGAAGAATCTTTTCCCTTCAACGTAGAGCTATAAGAGTTATTGATGGTAAATCGTACAGAGAGGATTGTAGACGCTCTTTTATAACTCTAAAGATCATGACCCTCCCTAGCCTATTCATTTACCTATGTATCCTCTATACCTACAATAATAAAGACAAATTCGCTTCCCATTCTGTATATCATAATCACGACACCAGACACAAAAATAATCTAATTCCCAAATTTTGCCGTATCAATAAAACAAAAAATAGCCTAAATTACTATTCTGCTCTATGTTTTAATAAACTACCAGAGAATCTCAAAAGTCTACCTGTACGGAGTTTCAAGAGCTCTGTAAGAGATATATTAGTTTCAAATCCTATCTATTCAATAGATGAGTTTTTTGATCTCCATATTGAATGAAACTATTATATATGTACCTCCGTTTCAATTCAATTTCATATGTGATAAGCTTTCTAGTTAATTAGTAGCTGTGATTTATATTTATATTAAATAGTATATTTTTATTTTACTTAAAATGTTTAAATGTTTATGACTGACTAGAAACAAATTTGTACTGTAATATGGTCAATAAATTTATATTATTATTATTATTATTATTATTAATATTCTCCATCTTGAGTACGTTTAATCTTAAAAATCCATTTTCTGTCAATTGATTTTCTGTTTGGTGGAAGTTGCGTCAGTTTCCAAGTATTGTTTAATTCCAATGATTTTATTTCTTTTTCAATCGCATTCTTCCAGTCTTCTTCATCATGTCTTCCATGGATATCATCATAACATTCTGGAACATCATCTACAAATGATTCTGCTTGTAGAACCATTACTGCATAATCTTCAAATCTTGCAGGTTTCTTCCTTTCTCTGTTGCTTCTTCGAAGAATTTGAACATTTTCATGCTTGTTTCCTTCATTTGTTTGATATTCATCTGCACTATCAAAGCCTTCTATACAATTTTTCTCTGAAGAATTTTCTTTTACAATTTTATTATCCGTAATTTCTATAGATTCTTCATTTGTAGTAAAATCTTCATCATCTGGGAACCATTGGTCATTTGTTGTCCCTTCGAAAGAAAATTTCATTTCATCAAAAACTGCATCTCTTGCGGAAATTATTTTCTTTAAATCTGGACACCAAAATCTGTATCCATTTGGGCATCAACCAACAAATATGCATTTCAATGGCCTTGAATCAAACTTCCTGACTACAATTTCTTTCGGAATTTTTACAAAAGCTATACATCCAAAAATCTTGATTTTCTTCAAGTTTGGCTTCTTTCTATATCACAATGTCGCTGGTACTCTTCCTTCTAATGCTGAAGTTGGACTTCTGTTGGTAATATAAACAGCTGTCAAAACTGCTTCAGACCAAAAACTTTTATCAAGCTTGGATTTTAATAACATACATCGCGCCTTGTCCAATATGGTCCTATTCATACGTTCCGCGACTCCGTTTTGCTGCGGGGTATATCTCATAGTAAATAAAACTGAATACCTTTAGTCTCGAAAAATTCCTTCAGTTCATTTGAGATATATTCTCTTCCATTGTCACAGCGAAAACGACTTATTTTTGTGCCAAAATGTGCTGTAGACATAGCCTCAAAAATTTTAAAATATTTTGGTACTTGTGATTTTACTTCCAAAATATATGCACAAGTGAAATGAGTAAAATCATCGATAAAAGTGAGCACATACTTCTTCTCGTCGTATGAAATCGGAGTAATAGGTCCAATAAGATCACTGTGAATCAGTTCAAGTGGTCTCCTAGCTCTAACCCTTTTTGTGTTGTGAGGCTGCGAAATTTGCTTACCTTCGATGCACGTATGACATTTATCATGGCACGGTTTATTCAAATTTGCATTCATACCATCAACTTGACTTTGCAATTTACAGATGTTCTCATAACTTAAATGTCCTAAACGGTTATGCCATAGTTCCACAGTTTCATTTAAAGCAGCTATGTGGGACTGACATTTCTTTTGTTCAAAAGTTAGTGTGTAAAGATGTGATTCTTTTCTGTCTGCAATGGCGATAGTTACATTATCTTTCTGGATAAATCCTTTAGCCTGTTCAAAGACTACTCGTAAACCTTTCATCTCTAGTTTACATACTGATAATAAATTGTAACTAAGTCCAGGAACCAATAAAATATCAGTAATCAAAATTGAAATTTTCTTACCATTCACATGGCTTATAACATCCATCTCTCCAACAGAATGTGCAAACAAAAACGATCCTGTTTTTGCAACTTTGATCTTTATTGGTTCTGCTAGCTTTTTCACATTTTTTAATGAAACATTTTCATCCACTAAATGTTCAGTTGCTCCAGAATCCAAATACCATCTGATTTCAGCCATTGGTGTTATTGAATTCCCATAATTTGTTGTTGAAAAAAAAAATTTTGCTTGCTTTCTTCATCTTTATACAAATCTTCAGAAACATTTGCAGAATTTGGCTTCGGCTTCTTAATTGTATTTCTACGACATTCTGATTTCTTATGGCCTTTCAAACCACAGTTGTAACACTGAAACTTAAATCGGTTACTATTTGATTGTGAAAGTTTCTTACTAACAGAATTTTGCCCATTTTGTGACCAAAAGGCTGACGACGATGCAACATTTCTTTGATTTTTCTCATCCGTGTCTTTCCTTTTCGTTTCTTCATTAAGAAGTCTGTTCTTCACAAATTCAAGAGTCAACGTATCTGATGATAGTGTCTCCAGGGCGGTCACTACATTGTCGTAACTTGGTGGCATAGTTAATAACAGGTGACATACAACGTCCTTTTCTTCCAATTTTGCTCCAGACGATCTAAGTTCTCGAATGAGTTTGTCAAATTTCAGAAAATGATCACCAAGTAACTCAGTTGAAGGATTATATTTCATTAATAACAATGTTTTACGTACTAGCAACTGGCTTGCTATTCCTTTTCTTTCAAAAACGCTACATAATGTTGACCACAAATCAAAAGAAGTTACTTTGTCCTTTGCGTATTCTAGGTAATTGTCAGCAATCCGTTGTATAATTTTAGACTTACATTTGCAGTCACGTTTCTTCAGTGCCGTTAATTTATTTTCGTTTGCTATTCGTTTTTCTGGCGTGTCATCATCTCCAAACTCAACCATTTCTAAATATGGTTTTTCAATGAAAATGAGCAAATCGGTCCATCGAACAACGGAATTTTATATTTTTCAACCTCATCAGCCATTTTCAAATTGAGGTTACCAACGTTAACGATAAATTATAATTTTGTACCACGTCTTCAGCACAGCTCTGGGCCCGTAACCTGATAAATTGTTATTCAGAGTGCGGATTTCACGGGTACAACAAATAAATACAATATGTACTTTAACACTATTTAATTAGAACTTTTAATAATTAATCCATTTACATGTTGACAAAAACAAGTACATTCCATAGACTACTATGTTGCTAAGTAAAACAAAAAACAATAAACATAATTTGGTGCGGATATTTAAATTGCTATATCCAACAGTATTGAACATCGATAATTGTAGCAACGAACAGTCACTTATCAGCAATCCGACTATAAGCTGGATATTGCACGAGATACTTTTTTCAAATTTTTTCTCACCGTGGATTGGATTGGTATTACTTCTACAATTAATAAAATTCAAACAAATTATATTTTTTCAAGTCAATTTTACAATTTATTGTTCCAAGAAATCATTTAATTTCTAACTTTTTGACAGTGACAGCACTTATTTGTTACTTTGACTACCGAATAACTTATCTGCCAGATAGCATAGTTTATTCGTAGGAATAACTTTATCTGAAGGTGGAAAGACGCTTTATTGTTTTTATCCGTCAGGTAACGTTACTAGCCACTTTATCTGAAGGTGGAAAGACCGGTCCTTAGTGTTACACTTGACCAAAAATAGCTTATTATAATTTGCATCTACAAGAATTTTATTATTTTGTTATACCTCTCCTTCAATTATTTTCATATTGAGATAAAAACTAAGATGCTTTGATTAGAGATTACTTTCTTGTCTGAGATATACTATAATATACATGTTTTCTCTTGGTTATTTTCTTTCTTCAGGCAAGAAAAAAGAACTTCTACAGTTGAAAAAAGATTTTCAACATATGTGTTCGTTTTCGATAATAGCAAGGAAAAGTTTTTGTTTATTATAATGCCAGTGGCAGGTTATAGATATGGATTTCCATCGTAAACAGCTGGATTGATTTTCTTCAAAATTTCAAGGCTAGAAAAACAACAGTTTATCAAAACTACTGTATAAGCATAAAATTCATTTTATCTACTGATAAAATAAATTTTATTTTAAAGCGAAAAAGTTATTTGTTTACCAGGTGCGCGAAATCTAGTTTAGCACATGAGAGTGAATGCCTGTGCGACAAGGCAAGGGCGAACATATCACTGGAAAATTATTCTTGCATCAATTTCTTAAATGTACCATTTTTACTATATACGAGGGCTACCTTTTTAGGTTTTCACAAAAACTAAGAAGGAATTTTTTTTTGAACAAATTGTTTTATTGCTTTTCAAAATATTCGCCTTGAAGATTTATACACTTTTGCATGCGTTTAAACCAATTCTCGAAACATTTTTTCCACTCTGAAGTTGGTATCTCAAAAACATTGTTTTCGAAGGCTTCAACAGCTTCTTGAGGTTTTGAAAATCACTGTCCACACATTTTTTGTTTCACATTGGGGAGCAAAAAAAAAGTCGTTAGGGGATAAATAAGGTAAATACGGGCAATGAGACATTAATTTTTTCTCCTTTAAATAATCAATTCATTGACGTGCTGTTTGGGAGCTTGCATTGTCATGATGAAGGGTGATGCAACGTTTTTGGTTGTTTTTCCTGATTTTGTCGAGCATTAACTGTTCTCCGATCTTCTAAAGGAATGGTTGCGAGATGTCCAGTACAACCGAAGAAACGAGCGATCATTTTCTTGGAAGTGCTTCGTGAACGAATAACTTTTGTGGGTTTAAGTTCATCTTGCAAGACCCAAACAGTGGATTGTTGCTTAGTTTCCGATTCATATGAATAAATACAAGTTTCGTCACCTGTAACGATGTTGTATACGGATTTTGTAGTGCCTAGGTTAAATTTTTTTAACATTCCATTACACCAATCAACACGAGCCTTTGTTTGAGCTTCGGTCAAATTATGCGGAATCCATCGGGAACAGATCTTCTTCACAGCTAAATTGCAGTCTGCGGTAGGCCAAAGGATGCCTCTATCTCACGGTAAGTTACCAGCCGATTTTCTTCAATCATTTTGCACACAGAATCGATTTTTTTTTTGTATCACAAGCGATTTTGTTCGACCTTCACGAGATTCATCACTGACGGACGCGCGACCACGACGAAATTCTGCAAACCAATTGTGAACAGTCTTTTTTGATGCTGCTTCATTACCAGAAGTTGAACGAAGCGAATCTATGCATTGTTATTGAGTTAAGCTTTTACTAAAATCGTAAAAAATCATCCAACGAAAACCCTCACGGGTAATATCTATTTTTTCACATTTTTTACTCGTTTTTTTTAACGCTCACTGTCAACAAACTACTCGGTCAATTAAAATCATAAAAGTTAATGTAAAAACAGAAAAGGTAACCCTCGTACTAATTCGATATCCGAATGAAATATCCGTATCCGTATCCGCGGATATCTGCAAGAAGAAACATATTTTAGACGCTCACTGTCAACAAACTACTTAGTAAATTTATAAGCTTCCACTGTTTTCACAATAAAAAATGTAAAATTTTACAAATATAGTAATGATACCATTCAATATTTCCATCTAATGGTCGTGTGCAAAACCATAAAAGGTAACCCTCGTATTATAACCTAATTTTCGATCGGCTTATTATTGTAAATATACATTTTGCCCCTGAGAGATACTGGCTTAATTGTCAATGCAATTTTTTCTGCATCACGTCCACCATTTTTAATCAACCATTGAATCCTTTTACAGATCATTTCTACGATATCTCCAATGCAACTGCATCGAATTGAATTAAAAATGTACTGCAAAACAATAACAAACGCATTTTCGTAATAGAGTAATTTGCTTGTATCAATCAATAAACAAATTTGTTTCATACTCTTCATGAAACGAAAATTGCATCACTGCTGTCAATTTGCATGTACATACGTATACATATGTTCTAATTACTGACCAATCTATTCGCGGCAAAATACCATCAAACAATAATAAACTAACAAAAAATACTCGTAAAATATTAAAAGTAAACAGAAAAAGTACATTTTTAGAATTTGTTTGTTGTTCGTGTTTTTAAATGCAGAATTTTTCTCTTAAAATTAGTGCTTTATAAACAATGTATCGCAGGTATAAAATTATGACAGTAGGGTTTTTTTAAATACAGTAATTTGTAAAATGTCTTATGCTAATATACGGTTGTGAAACGGACCTTAATGTAGCGAGATCAATAATACCTTACTATCTTTGACAAAATTCTACGTCGAGTATTTGTACCCGAAATCACTGGAAACGATAAAACGACAGGAAATTGAATAGTTGCGTAATTATTTTTTAAATCACCGCAGCACCACAAGAAATTATATAAAATAAATAGAACATTATTAAAAAGCACACACAGATGATTTTGCTAGAAAATGAAAGAAACATATTTTTTTTCATTTGTTATTTTTTTTAATTTTATTTTTCATGAATTTATTACAAACATAACCTCATAAAACAAGGATGAAAAGTTTTTCTTTAGTGCGCATAGGTATCTTCCAGCCAACAACCAACATGGAAACACGGCAATAGTGAATATCCATGTCAAAATGTTCTATCTGTGTATCTGGATGTATATGAAGGAGAAGCTGTTTACCAGCATCTCCACGAAACCGGTGTAACGTTAACTGTCGTGTGCTCTAGTTGTCAGCTGAATCATTTAGCAGATGAAATGGAACAGAAAAAAAAAAAAAATACTGGGCCAGGAAGCCGCAAAGGCAATTTTCTGCGTGACAACGCTTAGCCGCATGGTGGTTTTACTACTTAGCAAGTCATACTTAACTTGGTCTGGAAATTTCTTCCAAACAGGATGTTTATCTGACATCGTTCCGTCGGACTATTATTTATTCAGGTCGATGCAAATTTCATTATATTAATATACTCTAGTGCAGTGGTGCTCATAAGGTCGATCGCGATCTACCGATCGATCGCGTAATGATTTAAAGTCGATCGCCAGCAAAAAAGTGTTTATAAATAAAAAAGAAATAAATAAAAAAATAGGTTAAAAAATATTACACTCATGTTTTAGGTCAATTTATTTATGCACAACGCGAGGCCCTAGGCTACTCAAATTTTAGGCCCCTTCAATAGACCACTTCCTTTTTAAATATTTCTGAGTTTATCACTTTCAATGCTCAGAATGCTCAGAGCAGATAACCTGTTTTATGACATTGTGCTCCTTAATTAATTTTTAATTCTTTTAAGTTTTAAAAAACACCTCTATTCAAAGCAGTCAGTGACCATTAAACTAAGAAGTAGTCGTAGGATTGCTTCTATGTTAGGTAAAGCCATCTGTATTTTTTCTTTATGAATTATTTGGTAGAGGTCTGCAGCAGACTGAGGGAATTCTTCTAAAGGAGTGAAATGCTTTTTTTACGGATTCCTCAATATCTCTTAGGCCTAATGAGATATCGACTTTTTACTACCCATCAACATGTTCAAAAAGGTATTTTGCTCTAGTTACCCTATAAAGGGCAAAACGTTAACAAATAAAGGGATTCAGGGTGAATTATAAAACCTATCGTATGATCCGTGTTTCTTGAGTTAAAGCATATTTTATTTATTTATTTTTTTTTGTAGTACATATGCATCTTTTTGAATACTGAGGCCCTCTGGACTTAGGAGGCCCTAGGCTTAAGCCTACTTAGCCTATAGGGAAATCCGGCCCTGATCGCAACACTTTAACCGAGAAAACTTGGATTCATGTTTAAGAAACTGCCTATGAAGTAAAAAAAGGCAATAATACGTATATCCCAAACTACAAGAAAAAAAAAATGTAGATGGAATGCAATGCAGAAAATAAAATGCCGCAAAAGATTGAAATAAGTTTTTGTATGTTTTAAATTAAATTACAATTAATTGTTCGTTATGTGCCATGTTTTTTTTTGTTGGCCCAAATTCTTCTTTCTTTAAATATTAGGTTAGATTATTCTTCAAACCCAAAAATTAGGGTTAGGGTAGATCGCGGTTAAGTTAGTATTTTAAAAGTAGAACGCGTGGAAAAATTAGTGAGCACCACTGCTCTAGTGTCAACTTCGAAAGCTACTGCACTTGATGGTAATGGAATGGAGGCAAGTTTACATTTTGGCCATCTTAAATTTGGCGGCTCTTAGAGAAATATTTTGGACATATTCTTGGTTACAATAATATTTCAAAAAACCTAGGAAGAATGCAAAAATCGTATGTAATCATATCACGAAATTCAGGAAAAAATCTATCAAAACCGAAATATTTCGCCATTTATATAACATATTCGTAATCTACGATCTAGAATTAGTAGAAAACGAACTATTTCATACAAACTTTATTACTCATTTCGGAAATCCATTTTTTGTGTCACAAAATTAATTATGGACAACATCCTTGGAAAGCGAGTGACAGATATTCGAGTACGGCGCGGAAATTTTCAACTTAAGGTCCATTCTACAAATATGTGTTTATCTATTTTTCTCAATAGTAAAATATAGTTATTGATATCGTAATTGGCGTTCTATTTTTGATGCCATCTAGAATCTGCAACGGTTCAAAAATAGGTGCTGCCGAATCAGAATTAATTATTTTTTTATAAGGAGCACGTGTGTTAAGTGACATTCCATAATTTCAAATGTTATCAACGTAGAATTGTGTTCGTAGGCACTAGGCTAATAGCGTTTCGCAATCGCTATCGCAATGGCGATCGGTTTAGAAGTTGCTGGCGTTTGGCGCCTTTTCTTTTACGTTTGAGGTTATGAAATGTTATTGGTTATTTTTGTATTCTAATTAAAAATGTCACCACCAAGAAGCAAAGTGTGGACCTATTTTATCAAAATAGACCAAGGAGTTTTCTCGGTGCTTGCAATGAAGAAGAGAGGAGTGTTTAATTCTATTTTAAACAATCACTCGGACCTATAGGCTTTAGCAAGGGTTCATATATACACCAGGTTTGTAAGTGAAAGTTCGGAAATGCCTTCGTAAAATGAATATTATCTATTATCGTTTTCCTAATTTTCCTAATTCTGCTGTCCTAGATTTTTACACACTAAACCTATGCTAATTACCTAATTTTTAAGTATACAGTACTTCATTTCCCCCAAACATTAGGCCATTAAAAATAGTGTAATAAACTCTAGTAAATACGATCAATTTAGGTAATTAGGTTAAGTTTAGTTAGTAAAATCTAGGACAGCAGGATTAGAAAAACGATAATAAATAATAAATATTTTACGAATGGATTTCCGATCTTTCACTTGCAAAACTGGTGTGTATATGAAATCTTGCTGTTCCATGGCCTCGTCTACCGCTTCTCTTCATGAACGCCTCTTATTTATTAGTTCTTCTATGAACGAATCTTCCTCGCCTTCGTTGTTTGTAGGTGTCCAATTTATTGTTACCTAGGTCATCTTTCACTTTTCAGTCATGTATACTACAATACTTTAATGCCCATACTACTTTAATCTATTTATTATTGTAAAACAATTAGATTGTTATTATAAGAATAAAATGTTTATAGAAAACGACAGAAAATTTACGTTTTATAGAAAATATATTCATTTTTTCTTTCGATACTTGAAAATATCAATATTTTGTTTTCGATACGATACCGGTATCGATAATTTTTATTTGATATTATCGATACCCAAATATCGATACTTTCTCAGTATCGCATATCCCTACTTCTTATACACTAGGCGTATTTATGCCAACGTAAATACATGTAAACCGGCGTAAACAAGAATTAAGGATCGTAGAAAATAGAAAATGCAAAAGAAAGTATGGTCCACCAAAAAAAGATTCTTACTAAGGGAGGTCCGCGATATAAAATTAAAAAAAAAAAATTTTTGAATGTGGCACGATTGTAAGAAAAGTTGTCGACTCCTTGATTAAACGATAACTAACAGGACAATATTGAAACAGAAAACTATTCTACATAATCTTCCTGACGTTTTATGTATTTATCACATTTCGGTATAAAGTTAAAAATTCCTCTGGTAGAAACTCGGATCTTTCTTTGTTAATCACCCAGAGATACTATTCTGTACTATTGCGTCATCTGGATAGGGTTGTCATCTAAAGTATTTCTTCAGCGCCAGAAATAGGTGAACATCTGAAGGCGACAGATTTAAGTTGGATGTTTTAAAATTTACTAATATAACGACTGTGGAAGTTTTAGTATTAGGTAATGTGACGTCCCATTATCGAGAAAACATCAAACTTTTCAATAAAAGTGATGCCTGGTCAGTTGCTTAGAATTTTCCTTTTTAGTCTTTATAATATTTATACAATATCTATCTTCATATATGACGTAGTTCTACGTTCCATGACGTCAACAAGTAATACGTCTCTGACATTTCAGAACTCGGTGGCCATAACTTCGTCTGCTGAAAGAATTCCTTTGATTTTTTTATCTTAGGTTGTATTTCCATTCCAATAACGCTGGTTTTGTTTCGGTATTAAAATAGTGAATCCATGTCTTACAGCCAGCGATAATGGCTATAAAAAATTCGTTTACTTAGTAAAACCGGTAAAAGTTAGATACTAGGTACACTGAGAAACTTTATCGATAAACATTTGGCAGCCGTGTGGCACACATTTTCCAATATCTAAGTTCTTCAAGGATTGTGTGCTGAGATTTTCCGAATGAAATATTTATTTTTGCAGAATTCTCTCCGTTTATACACGAGTACATTTTCAACCATATTCATCTTTTTCTCCTAGTGAATTTGCTTTATATCGAAACTTGCTGAAGTGAAACAAAGAAACACAATAAGCTGTTCTATTTCAATCTTCGGATGGATAACGTAATTGACGATATAATAAATACCTATAAATACGATACTTATACATATAAATAAAAAACATTCATGTAAAGTGTGAATTTTGACACTTTGAAGTGAAACATCACGATTAGTTAATTATATGGTTGTCTCACTTCGGGTGAGAATGACATACTTCAGTATGCTCAAAGCAAAACGGAGTGGAGGGTAAATAAGTATAAATAAGGTAGCAATTTCTACAAACTCTGTGTATTAGGCATACTGAAGCACGTTTACCTAACGTGAATTGAGGTAACCGTATAGTCTACAAACCTTATTGAAACACTAATTTTGTTAAGAAAAAGAAGCCAACAGAATGCTGGAAGTTTAGGACAATATATATTTCTATATTCAGCTGGTTTTTGATAATAATGTTTGCTCCTTAATTTTTTAACTCTGGCAGTTCGTTTCTGATTATTTTCCGCGTCGTTTTTTAATATGAACAATTTTAATTGTTGATTGTATAACATTGTCAATTTCGTCTGTTGAGATGTCTGTGTCCACGTTTCGAATTATGCCTTTTCTCAATAAAACCAATTTCGGTATATATGCTTGAAAGTAGAGGCTTGCTAGAACTTCAGCTGCGTCTAGGATTTTGTTTGCAGACTCTCGATTAGATATATCAATTTTGATTTTGTTTCTGCCTGTTGTATATATATATATATATATATATATATATATATATATATATATATATATATATATATATATATATATATATATATAACTGTTATATATTTGGCCTCCTATCTGATATTTTCACAATTTTTTTCCCTACAATGATTAGGTTACCAGCATTGTTAATTTTGCTTTCTAATATAATGATTAGATTCCGGCAAAAATATGCAACGGTACTTTAGTTAGGTGTTTTTCGATAAAAAGCGGCACATGTGTTATCTGTAGAAATAAAATTTAATTATATATATTTGTAATGTGCCCTGCTGACAAATAGTGTAGCGTATAAAAATTTAATATCTTATCAAAAACTGACCAACGGCAATAATATGACCGGAATTACCTATCTCGGATATAATCCCAAAATAATGAGGTGTCGTTATTAAGATAAGAATTCATTGCGGTACAAGTGTTTATTTCTTTTGTTTTTGTTGGTTTTTTGTTAAAATAAATTTTAAAATAGCACGCCTATGGCAAAAGTACCGTTGCATATTTTTACCGGTCTCTACTAATTATTGCCGGATTACGGCTTATCTCATTAGCGAGCTCATTATGGACTGGCGATATCACATCACCAGCTGATGAGTGTGCAGTATATGTTTTCTACATCAAGTGGATATGCCTGTTCTGATACTGAAAAGGCGAATGTAATAGCGGATACCCTACAAAAAGCATTTCAGCCACACACCGATTACAATAACATAGTTCACATCGCTAAAATAAACAGACAAATTGCTTTATTGCCACCAATAGACGTTAACGAAGTATTTGATTTCACCACACCCAAAGAAGTGAAATGTATTATTAAAAAATTAAAAGTTCGAAAGGCCCCAGGACATGATACCATAACAAATGCCTCATTAAAAATGTTACCCAAAAAAGGCATAATATACATTACTAACATCTGCAATGCCATACTTAAGTTTGGTAACTATCCAGACATCTGGAAAACGGCTAAAATCATAGTCATCCCAAAACCAGGTAAAGACAAAAGTCTACCTGGTAGCTACCGTCCAATAAGTTTGTTATCATCACTGTCAAAAATCATGGAAAGGATAATACTAATTAGACTAAATAAGCACATCGAGAACAACAATATTATGATCAACCAGCAATTCGGCTTCCGTTCGCATCATTCTACAACTCAACAGCTACTCAGGGTCACTGAGCTCATAACTACCGGCTTCAACGAATTTAAATCAACTGGTGCAATATTTCTGGACGTCGAAAAAGCATTTGACTCAATCTGGCATAACGGATTAATACATAAATTAAGACACTACAAATTTTCAAACAGAATAATTCACTTAATAAAATCCTACCTACAGAATAGACAGTTCTTTGTTCAAATAAATAAATCTAGCTCAGCAATTCGAACAGATTTTGCCGGCGTACCTCAGGGATCCATCCTAGACCTTACCCTATACAACATCTACATTAATGACATTCCTCAGCCAGCTACTCCAGATTTACATCTGGCGATATATGCAGATGACACTGCTATATTCTGTCAGGATAAATCCCCAGAATATATAACCACCACCATAAATGACTATATTAAAAAAGCCGAACACTGGTATAAAAGATGGCGAATCAAAATAAATGCAGACAAAACCACAGCAATACTATTCTCTAAAAGACGACATCTGCCTTTCCAGAATATTTCACTAAATGGTAAAACTATAAAATGGAGTAACGACAGTAAATACTTGGGCGTCACACTAGACAAAAAATTATTATGGCATAATCATATTACAAATATTTTAAACAAAGCATATAACAGACTCTACTTACTATACCCTATGATCAATCGACGTAGCAAACTCAGTTATTCAAACTCCATCCTTCTATTCAAATCCTTAATACAACCTATTCTAACTTACGCGTCACCAGCCTGGGCCTTTGCCGCAAAAACACACTTGTATAAATTACAAATTATACAAAACAAATTTTTAAGAATCGTGGCAAATTGTCCCTACTATGTCCGCAACACAACTCTATTAAACGATTTTAAAGTAATAACTATCCAAGACATCATAGTTCCAACAAGCCACAACACTGTATGGGCAACTCAAAGAACATCAGAACCCACTGATTGAAAACCTCGGCAACTACGACGAATACAGCAGGACAAAACACAAGAAACCAAAAATAATAATTGCAAGATGATAACGATAAATTAACACAATATGTTCGCATATGTGACAGGTTTTTTATTTTTTGTATTCTTACATTTTATTTTTTCCCTGTAAATATCCATAATATGTGCTTAGGTTAAGTTAGGATAAGTGCAGTTTAAGATACTCATTTAATAAAATTGTATTGACAATGTAATGACAATGAGGGTAAGGACTTTTGTCTGGCACCTCTAATTCAATAAATCTAAATCTGTATATGTTTTCTTTGGTTTGGCTGGTGTGTTTTGTGAATTGCGGCTTCGTTTAAGTGTATTGTGAAAAGTGATGTGTATTTCTGGTGTTTCATCTTGTTGAGTAGAGTCATAATTATTATATTCGTACTGGAATGGACTGTTGTGGATAACGTCCATGGCCTGTACGAACACGGCCGCTGCTGAAATGTCCAGGGGTTTCTCGGCCCCACTGGTGTCTCCCATGGTTAGGGCTCACTTAACGTTGAGATTTTCTTTCACCACAACACTGATGTTGTAAGTAAAAATACAACAATTTTATTATAACTAAATGTAGCTCTCGTTAAGAGATGTTACCGTGGCCGTGGTTAGGTAACGAATGGCTCCTTAATTTGAGTTCTAAGAATTTTCATTTAATACGCACAATTTTAAATAATGAAAAATAATCGTCAAAATAAAATGTTCTTTAAAAATTAATTTTCGTTCGTTAATCTCGGCTTAAACAGCTTTTATTTGAAACACCACAACAAAATTTAAATTAAAAAATTTTAACATTTTTTTTTGCGATTTCATTCGTATCCAAATCAACATTAAACGTATAAGCAATATTTTAAAAATATACTTTTTTAAAAGCAATGAATCTTGTTTCAAAATCGTTACAACTCAATTTACAATGTATTATTTTGTTTATAAATTTGTATTGTATTTCTATAAACGATTTATTCCTGTTTCATACGAGGGTGGCCTCTTATATTTCGGGATTGCGCTAAACTGTGCTGCCATCTGACGCTTCTATCGTAAAGTTTGACAATTTTGACGGTATTCGTACTCAGAAAGTTTTGACATACGGGAGCTATTTGTGTTGTTTACATTAACTTGAAAAAAATCATCTCGGCTGAAAATGAAATTAAATAGTGAACATTTTCGAGCGATTATTTTTTACAACCTTCGACGTAGATTAACCCAACAACAGACCATCGGTGAACTTAATTCGACTTTTGGTGATAAAGAACCATCAAGGACTACTGTTTATCGATGGTTTTCCGACTTCAATCGTGGCCGTAGTTTGCTTAAGGCGGCGCACAACCCTATAGTCCTCAATAGTTTCTTATACAAAACTAATAATCGGAAATAAAATTAATAACAATATATACATCAAAATTTGCAGCGAATTTTTATCTATCTAATAGGATATTTTTAATTGTATAAAAAATTGTTAGGTAGTTGTAAATAAGCAATTTGCATTATAGACGCCATCTTAAACCAATCGACGCATATTTGCGTACGATGCGTCAAATTGTACCTAAAGCTTCATTCTACAAATATGATTTTAGCTATTTTGTTGTATTGTGAAAATTACTTATAGTTATTGTACTTGGTAATCTATTTTTGCCGCCCTCTTGAATCTGCCGTGGTTTTCAAAATTGGTGTTACGGGTAAAAATGATTTATTTTTCGTGAAGAATACGTGTACCAAGTGGCATTCTATTATCTTTAAGTATAATATTTTTCGAAGAAGGCTCTAAACTATAAGTAATCAAGTCGAAAAAAAATTGACGTATTATTTGAACATTTCTACACAAAACTATGTAAATATAAAAGTTATTCAAAACCCACAAATAGATTTAAAAAATTACAGAACAATATCGCTGATGTCTATTTTTAAGTTATTGAGCGATAATATTTTTACTATAAATGTTTCTACAATTAAAACTTTCATATTAGACAGATACAAATTCGGTGAAAAATGTGATGTATAGGTTGATAGTAATATTATTTCAGATTGTTAGTTTTGTATAAGAAACTAGTAACCTCCGGGGGTTATACGCAGCCTTAAGGACGAATTTCGTGAAGGTCCTCCAAAATCGGTTGTTGTTCCGGAAAACATTGATGGTGTGTGTGAACCGATACTGCAAGATCGTCGTGTTACTTATCGTGAGATTGAGGTATCCTTGGGCATTAGTGGGACCAGCATACATTCACTATTGCAGGAACATTTGGTCGTCAAAAAGATTTGTTCACGTTGGATCCCACAAAATTTGCTATATACTATCGGAAGACGCCTCAATCGGAGAGGAAAAAGTGCTTCGAAAATTGGTTTAAACGCATGCAAAAGTGATTTATATTGATCTTCATGGAGAATATTTTGAAAAACAAATAAGGCACTTTTGTTGATAAATAATTGTTTCTGATCTCAAATCCCGAAATATAAAAGGCAAGCCTCGTAGATCTTACATTCTTATCTGCAACAATTTTTGGATTTAAATATTTTAAACATTTCTAAACAACCTTAGAAAAATCATAACGTTTCTAAATTTGAGATTCCCGTTCTAAAATAAAATTTAAACAATTAATTGTAAATATCTCTACGTCTTTAGATGGTAAGTTTAGGTGGACCACTTTTGGTGATAAATAATTGTTTTTGATCTCAAATCCCGATATAAAAGAGGCAACCCTCGTATATTAAAAAATAAAAATAATATATATAATATGAGTAGAATATTAACTTACTCGCTAGTTGTAATGCTGGGTAATTTGGGTGCTTCTCTCAGAGGAGGTGGTGGTGGCACTGGTGCAGGGGCAGGTCTGAGAGGTTGAGGAGGTATTCCGACGGCAACTTCCCCACCCCAATCTACGCTTGATAGGCTGGTAGTTGCGTACGTTACCCTAAAGTCTTTGTCCACGGGATCGAACCTTTTGAAGCTGCCCGATGTGTCTAACTGGATGTCTGAATCTGAGTGAATCTGAAAACAATATTACGTAATTGAAGCGTAATTAAAAATAATTTTATAATTTTATTTATTTGAATTGGTACCGGAATCATAGCCGAACCAAGATATTTCTGAGCTCTATCAAAGTACCAGTTTTGCACCCCCATTCTTGGCGATAAAAAATCAAAATGGCGAAAAAAAAAAAGAAAACGTCCGACAGTGATTTATGCCACTCCTGTCAGTTCTGCTTTGTGCCCGTGGCAAGTGCCTTGCTCGCTACACCCGATATCTGATCGGAGTTATTAATTCAGCTAAGCCAGTGGCCCGACACTTTTATGCACCGAGCAGTGTCAAAACTAGGAATTTTAATCTCTCTAGCAAAATAACACTAATCATTGGCACGACAGCCCGAGTTGAGCCTAGGTCTCCTGTTTCCAGGTTTCATGACCATGTTTTCAATCTATGTACATTCAGGAGTAATATAGTCAGTATTATATCCATTTTTAGTACACAAAAAGGTACCTAGAGTTTATAGCCGGTTGCGAACGGCTAAGCAGAACCTATAATTTGTAAAAATATTTTTACACAAATTATTTGACATAAGCAGGAATTGAACTCACGTTCGTGCCCTTGCTTGACAGCCAAATAGCAGGTACAAACGATTTAACGTTTGCAGCTACAGGCTTGCTGTAAGCAAAATATACCAAACGATAAAATTAACAATGGTATAAATTCAAGTGCTGATTCAGTGGGGAGTAGAATTGCACAAATTAAATTGTTGACTGGGGAGTGGAGAATAAAAAAGAAGTAATGACCGTGGGGAATTTAAAAATGTTCAAGTGATGAGTGGTAAATATCAAATATTCAAATGATCACTAGGGGGACAGGGATTTCAAACATTCAAGTAATAATTGGGGGGAGGAGAAGTTAAAAAACAAAATCTGACAAACCAAATCCGTAGGCCCCACCGCCCCTCTTTTCTCTGGGGCCTAAATTCATTGCCTAACCCCTCATTGCGCCCTCATCCTAGGCGATGAACAAAAAAAAAACGAAAACTAATCGAAATGATGAACATAAAAAAGAAAACAAATCGGATATAGTGAATTTTTCTACCCGTCAACTCTGCCTATAACACTAGTTAGCAGTGTCATTTTTCAACGAATTATTTTCAAAGTGCCAAGTCATATGAAGTTACAATTTCCAACGGACCACTATTTTTGTGTTTAGTAAACTATTACCAGTGGTCATTAAAAAAAAATAATAATAACGAGCTATGGAAAGAAATGCATATGTCTTTTATTGTCAATTTCAAACAATTGAAAACTGAACTTAATTTGGTATGCATAATTCAGTTTTTAAAGAAGTACTTTCTATGACAAATGAATACAACAACAACCAGCTTATTTATATATATGCTCTATGTCAGCTTAGAAAATGTGTGTAAGAAGATAGGAGCTGTTTGTTCTTGCTTCGGATAGGTTTAGAACACCATTCCTATTGCAATGTCAAAATATTGTTTTTAGTCCAAATGGACAGATGTTCAGTGTCGTACATTGTATTTCATAATATCGAGCACAGATTATTATTCGAGAATATTGTACATGCATCGAAATATATATTATTTATAAGGTACATATTGTTATTATTTACATATTTAGACTTTTATTTATATACTTGGCGTAGATATTATGGAGAATTTATGTAATTTAATTTTAGGCAATTATATATATTTTTAGGTTATCTGACATATAATATTTATTGATATAATTTTTAAACCTTCATATATACATATATTTTTAATTTCTATTTACAATAAATATTTAAATAAGAAACTTTAGCTCTCAAGATATATTGTTTGTTTTATTGCTTTATTTAAACTCTTTTAGCCAAATCTCTCTTTTTATATATGATACATAATTTAAAAAAAAAAAAATAACCTTTTCAAATTTCCCGTTATACTGAATTAATGTCGTATAAATGACGTTAGTGTATTACCTGCCTTGTTTATTTCAATATTTTACTAACCAATTTCTTTTTTATAATAAAAAAAAATCACTTGCTAACCCTGTTACTACGCCCATGCCCTATTTGTAACTTGTTTTAAATTTCCCGCTATACTGTATTTGTCCTGTGTAAATCGTACTCGGTTCGCAGCGCTATCTACTTTTTTCTAATTTGACATAGAGTAGAGGTATTTTTGTCTCCCACGTACTTTGCAATTATGAGTGAGAAAGAAATATATAAATAAGTTGATTGTTAATTATTTCATTTGTTATTGAACGGATTTCTTTAAAAAACTGAACTTTATAGTTCATTTATTTGATTTAATCCTTTAAGGTTAAAATGTGTGTTTTCAACACTAAAAGTATCATTCATTTTATTTAGTTATGCCTATAATACCATAAAATTAACATTAATGAATTTATTATTACATTCTATAAGAATCATTGTTACACTGAAAACAGTTTAACAATACAGTCTGTTCCAAACGGTTAGGTGGAACTATATGGGAATTTCGTTCCTTTAGGTTGTCACGAGAAGGGAACTTGCTTGGGTTATTTCATTTTTCACGTTGGAATGTCAAAATTTAAAATTCCAACAATGAAACCATGGAAACGAATGACATATGTCAAAAGTAAATTATTTTTTTTAGATATTTTAATGACAAAAAAATAAATAAATGGGAAATTTGTATTAAGAAAGACACAAAAAAGCAAAATATAAAGAAAATGACATTTTAAAATGATATTAACCTTAACCAAAAAATGTTAATTGTAAGTATGATTTAAAAAGCTTAAACAAAACGGCCGAAAAGCACGATTTAAACGATGAAAGTAACTAGATTGCAAAATCTAGTTCCGCCTAACCGTTTGGAACACACTTTAGAAGCTATTGTTAAACTGTTTTTGGTGACTTTTTATTTTGCGAGATTGGCTATACTACTCGTCTAAATTAAATAAATTGCAAAGATTTATTTGTTTTTAAAAAAATTTATTTCAAATAAGAAGATTAAATATTCTGAACTACACAGGTTCATTTACAAAATAGAACTCGGTGAAACTCTATTGCATAGGGTTTTTATACAGGTTTTATGCTGATTTAACAATATAATACAATAAGCATCTTTGTTATATCAATGATGTCATGTTTACAGTAAAAACTCCTTAATTAGCAATTTTGTTATAGATAAGGTTCTAATATTAAATTATCATATTTTGTATTACAATGTATGAATGAATGGACCTTTGTTAGTGTGACCATTGCCGCTATATAAACATAGAATAAGAGCATCTATTCATTAGTTAAATATTAGGATATACATAACTCTTCCCTTCTTTAAAAGATGATCTTATTCTTTCAAAAAGGAATTCTATTCTGAGTTTCCAAATTTTCTAATTCTAAAGATTCTGTTTTTTGATTTGATGTAGAGTCCCTTTTACATTTAAATCTATCCTTATTTCTATAAATTATATATAATAATATAATAATGGTTAATACAATTATTACAAAAGAGTTAATATGACCATGATAATCATTTTTTACTGTTGTTTCATCTATTCTTGGAATTTCTTTAATAATAACATTTTCCTTATCTATTTGCTTTAATTCTAAAGTACTGTTACTAATTTGATTTTCCTCAATGTTAAAAGCTATTTTTTCAAAAATTATTTCTTTCGCTTTTGTCAATTTACTTTCTAAATCATAATTATTTATTTTACAATTTTCATTAGTTCTGAATTTATAGACACCTTTAATCTGTTGATGTTTGATTTTATCTTTACATTTTACTTCGACAACTCTGTTTATGGTGCTAGCTATTATTGCTAGATTTTCATTTTCTATTTTTATAATTAAAAAGGCATCATTAATTGTGTGATATTCACATCCCTCGTTATTACGATTTATAACAACATTTTTAATACAATCATTGGTTTCTATATAATTGGTTTTACAAAAATGATTATCATTTATTTCATTACAATCATGTGTATTAAATAATTTATCTTGGCTTAAAATTAACAACTTCTTTTCTTCATTTATGGCAAACATTTGATTTTTGTTGATATTGGGCATTGGAGTTATTTGCAATAGTTTGCTGTTTTCGTTATTATAATATACAGGTATATCTAGTAAATATTCAATCTGATCTTTGTCAACTTTACAATGACTGGTAATTAGTGTAGTTAATTCCCAAAAATTTGAATTCTGATTTGCTTCTTTAACTATTTTATTCAATTCTTCCTTTGTAATTATTGAGCTATGGATTTTATTCAAGTTACAGAAAGTTAAGCTTGTTTCGATTTCATCTAGAATTTCAATTAAATTTATACTTAATAAAATCAGTTGGTTAAAAATATCTTTAAGTCTAGAGATATTTTCCCAGTTCATGACTTTTTCAATTATGGTATCTGTTTGCATTATTCGTGATTTTAATATCATTTCATTATGCTTAATATTTTCAATTTGTTTATTAAATTTTGAAATCATTTCTTTATTAACTCGTATATTCTCTAAATTTTGATCTTGTAAAATATGTTGATTTTGTTGTATTTTTTCAAATAATTTCTCATATTTTTCAGCGTCTTCTGAATCTAAATTTCCGGTAATAGTTTTAATAATCGTTCCTAATCCGTTTACTAGTCCTCGTTTATTGCGTTTATTTTGAAACAAATTGTTAATTTTACTTTTTAGTCTTGACATATTAAAATTTAAAATGTTTATATATGTCTCTATTTCTCTTTTGTAATTATATTTCGCGGCTTTATCGCTATTTAATTTTAATAAAATTTCATTTTTATAAGTTTTTATTTTATTATATTCTAATTCCAAATTACTTATTTTATAATTATAATAAGAGTAATATGAGTTTTTATATATATTTACTTGTCCTAAATCTATTATATTTAAGCCGGGATTGTCCGTTAATTCGGTTAATTCTTCTCCTTTGCAGGAGCATCTGCAACAAAGAGACGTTTTCTTTTTATTTTGTCAATTTTATGTCTTTTATTTGGATTTATTTTTATAGTTCCAAGTTTGGGGTTATAGTTTTCAACTTTGTGAATTTTAAATAGTGGTTTTTTGATTTTTTGTATTCTTCTTTTACCTTCTTTAATTAGTACAGTGTCTAATTTTAGATTATCTAAATTTTTGTTAGACGGTTTTTGTTTTGAGAATCTTTTATTCTTTTCGGTTTCAATATTTTTATACACATTTTCTTTTAATAATCTGAGTTTATATTGCCATTCTTGCAAATAGTCTTCGCTACAATCTTTAAATTTCAAAATTTCGTTATCCTTTTCTGAACCAAAAAGTATCTCATTAGGAGTGTATTTAGTAACTGAGTTTATTGAATTATTGTAAGCTATTAAGGACAGTTGTATTTTTTTAAAAATTATTCTGTTTTTTAAAATGCTGTCGTTGGTTTAAAATTCTCAAATGTTCGATTATTGTGGAATGGAATCTTTCAATAAGTCCGTTTGATTTAGGGTTATCAACGCATGTCATATGGATTTTGATATTATATGATTTTAGTAAATCTTTTACCAAATTATTATTAAATTCAGTTCCACTGTCAAAAGTTATTTCGTTAGGGATTTGGTATTGTGAAAAGTATTTTATAAGTCCGTTAGTAATGTCTATTGCAGAAAGTGTTTTAACGTATAATAACTGAGCGAATTTAGAAAAAGCATCTATTACCGTTAAATATTTCTGGTTCTCTAGGGTTAATGTGTCAATATGTAGAATATCAAAGGGGAATTTAGGATTTTGCGTAAGATTATCAGGGATTTGGTAAGGATTTCGTTCATATTTATTTTGTTGACATATGTCACAATTGTTAATATATTTTTGTATATCCATGAACATATTGGGCCAATAAAATTTTCGTTTTAATTTTTGATATGTTTCCAAAATTCCTCTGTGGTTAGTTTTTCCTAGATGGTAAGTTTGAATAGTTTCTATTTGATCTTCAGTTATTAATTTGTCTTCTAAAACCTCTTCGCATTGAATTAATCTGTACGTTTCTTTATTGAAATTATTTTGTAAAACATTATTTATTGGGATTATCAGATCCCTGTCAATTAAACAATAATAATTTATGCGTGGTACTACATAATCTTTTAAGAATTTAAAAATTTCGTTTTCTAGGTGATTTTCATTTAATTGAATAGTTAATCTTTGTTTATTGCCAAAAGGTTTTGTCAACTGACACTCTGTTTCTCGGTTGTGTTTTTGAATTGTAATTTGATTTTTACCTACATTGATACATGAGTCTTTGTAAGTTATTCCATTCAATTCATTTTCGTCTGCGGAATGTACTGTATCTAAATCTTCTACATCTACATTACCAATCATGCTTTCGGTTTCATCATTCATGTTTATTTCTTCTTGTGTTAATTCATGAATTACTATTTTAATATGGGTTTCTTTAAAAATATCATTTAATAAATTTTCAACCTTTTGAAACGGAATTTTATCTAAACCTGAACAAATTTTGGGCATATGGATTTCGAAAATATCATTTTGGATTAGGAAATTTTTCAACTGAATTAAACAATTTTGTATATTTTCTAATGTGGGTTTATTAAAAAATTCTTGTTTAGTTATTAAGTGAAATATCTTATATTTATTCTCATAAATGGGTTGGATTAATAAATCTTGAGTTTTATTACCATTATTCATAAAATAGTTTTTGCTATTAAATTTTTCATCTATTTGTTTAGCAAATCCTTTTCCTAGTTTTAGATCCCGTGAAATGGAATGTACTAAATTTTGTGGTTTACTAAAAATATCATCATTGGTTTTAAAGATTTGAAATTTAGGTCTTATTCTTGAGAGTGCATCGGCATTAGAGTTTAGTGTTCCCTTGTTATATTCTATTTCATAGCTATATTCGTCTAATTTTATACGCCATCTCATTAGTTTTGAATTTGGGTCTTTTAGGCTCATTAACCACGTTAAGGGTCGGTGATCAGTTCGTATTATGAATTTGGTACCGTAAAGGTAGGGTCTAAAGTATTTTACTGACCAAACTATACCAAGTAATTCTTTTTCTGTAGTGCTATAATTAATTTCGTGATCATTTAATGTACGAGACGCATAGGCTATGGGCATGTCTTTCCCATTAATGTTTTGGCTTAAAACTGCACCAATGGCAAAATTACTTGCATCAGTTGTAACAATAAATTGTTTTTCAAAATCAGGATACTGTAATATTGGTGCGTTAATTAATAATTTTTTACTATCCTCAAAGCTTTGTTTATATTCTTTATTTTCTATATTTACTATATGTCCTTTCTTCAAGCATGTAGTCATTGGTTTAGTTAATTTAGCAAAATTTGGAACAAATTTTCTGTAATAACCTAAAAGTCCTAAAAATTGTTTTATTTCTTTTTGGGTTTTTGGGATAGGAAAATTTTTAACGGCTTCAATTTTTGCAGGGTTTGGTTTTACACCGTCTTTCGACACTATATGGCCTAGATAAGCTATCTCTTTACGCATGAACTCTGACTTGTCCAATTGAATTTTTAAGTTATATTTTTGTAATTTAGAAAATACTTTCCGTATGTTTTCACAATGTTCTTGCAAAGACGTTCCTAATATTATGATATCATCTAAATATACTAGACATATTTTATTTATGTAATCTTTTAATATATAATTCATTAATCTTTGGAAGGTAGATGGGGCATTTTTGAGACCAAATGGCATTCTTGTAAATTCAAAATGGCCTTTGTCAGTACTAAAAGCTGTTTTAGGAATGGAGTCAGGATGCATCTGAATCTGATGGAAACCTGAGGTTAAATCTAGTGCAGTGTAATATATATTCTTTCCTAATTTATCTAAAACGTCGGTAATATTTGGGATTGGGAATTTATCGTCTATAGTTTTTGCATTAAGTTTCCGATAGTCAATAACCATTCTAAATTTTCGTTTGCCTGAGGCATCTAATTTTTTAGGAACCATCCAAACAGGTGATGACCAAGGTGAATGACTTTCTTGGATAATTTTACTATCTAGCATGTCTTCAACTTGTTTATTAATTTCATTTTTATATATTTCAGGATATCGGTACGGCTTAGTGTATATGGGGGTGTCATCTTTAGTAACTATTTTATGTTGAATAACGTCTGTATATGTTAACGCATCTTTTTCATTGGGAAAAATACTTTGATATTCTTTTATTAATTTATGAAGTTCTTTCTTTTCTTCCGAATTTAAATGTTCTGCTCTAACTTTAATTTGTTCTGTGTTGTTAACTGTGTTATCAACTACTTGATTTTTAAAATATTGTATCTTATAATTTTTATTTTGGATCGTAATTAAATTTTTACTAAGATCTATTTTAGCTTGCATTTCAGTCATTGTTGGTAAACTCAACAACAAATTAAAATCTTTATGAAAATCATGTAAATAAAATTTTAAATCTCTATTTTAAAACTGTAAAATTATATATTCGTCACCAGTATGTTCACCTATTGGTGTTTTAAAATTAAAATTTTCTTTGTAAATTTTGAATTTTTGTAAATTATTATAAACATATGTTTTACTTATTAAATTTATCGTGGAACCTGTGTCAATCAACATATAATAATCTTTAAATTTTAGAAACGGTAGTCGGGAACTCTGAAACATACTCAAGAGCTCTCCTGAATATCTGGGGGAATCTCTAAAAAAGAATTTTGTTCCGTAACATTTTCGTCTTGTTCGATCCCGATTTCTAAATCTTCTTCCGGATAGTAATTATATTCATTACTAAAATTTTGATCTTCCGAATACCGATTTTCATCGAAAGTTTCCGTGTTATTAATTTCTTCTGCTATGTAATTTGGTTTGTGTGTCCCAAATTGTTTATTTTGTTGTGTAAAATAGTTATTTTGTCCCGAGAAATTTTGTTTAGGTTGAAATGTTTGTTTAGTCTGTATGGTCATGGGCGTAGGTTTAATATATTGGGCATTTTTAACTCGTTGTCTAGGAACAAAATTTTGATTAGTATTATTTTTTTGCTGGAAATTTATTGGTCCAGTAGGAAAACTTGTTCCTGGAAATTTTTGGGGTGGAATGTGTGGTAATTGTTTGGTAATAGAAGGTTTTATATTAAGATTAGTGTTGAATTTTAAATATTGGAAATCATTTTCCATTAATATTTCTATCTCATCTATTGTTTGTGGATTTCTGGTAGCTAGATTATTTCTGTATGGGTCATTGATGGTTGAAATGAAATTGTTTACCACTAAGTTTTCAGCAAACTTGATCATTATTAATTTTACGTTTGGATCCATTTCTTCAATACCAATTCTCGATTTAAAACTAAGGAATTTTTCTTTAGTTATTTCTAATAGTTTATATGGACTTTTGATGTTTTGTATTTTTAATAATTCATTTATTATGGTCACTGAATTTGTTTTATCTTTAAAAGTATTTATTAGATGCGAACGTAATCCGTCCCAGCTATTTAATTCTAGATCTTTAATACTGTCTAAAGCGCGTCCAGTTACTTTATTTTTAATATTTAAAAATGTTATTGCTTTATCAAAATCATCCAAAGGTGGAGTGATAGTGCAGAAGAGAGACTGAACTGAGTTTACAGTATTAATAAAATTACTTAATTTATTTGGGTCTCCATTATATTCCGGAATTGATTTTAATGCAAAGTTAATTTTCTGAATTCTTTCAGCCATTGTGACGTTGAGATTATTTTCTATTTCTGATACTATTTCTAATAATTCTGAATTATTCTCCAGATTGAATATTTATTACAAAAAATATTAATAATTACTTACAGTAAAATTATGCTTGCCAATAGCGTGGTGAAATACATTTGTAACACTTGAACACTTGATTCTGGCAGGCTAGGTGATGCTGATACGGCTCTTGACGTTCAGGCTCACCGGGTTGACTGGCACTCGCACTGCGGGCTCTGTGTCGTGGAGTTCTTGAATTTGATGATGTGAAGACCTGGGCACTGCGTTTAGCGGCTCTGTAGGATCTTCCCCTGGGCACTGCGTTTAGCGGCTCTGTAGTTTCTTTCCCTTGGTACTGCGTTTAGCGACTCTGTAGGTTACTTCCCTTGGCACTGCGTTTAGCGGCTCTGTAGGTACTTTTCCTTGGCACTGCGTATAGCGGCTCTGTAGGTTTCTTCTTATAACGTTTATGGACCGTAATAAACCGTAGAAACGGAACAGTGATGACTTTAACGAATTAAACTCAAACTTTTAATTTTTGAGTTTTCGGTCTAAAACACTGTTTACGTATCCTACCGACTGCGCCAATTAAATAAATTGCAAAGATTTATTTGTTTTTAAAAAAATTTATTTCAAATAAGAAGATTAAATATTCTGAACTACACAGGTTCATTTACAAAATAGAACTCGGTGAAACTCTATTGCATAGGGTTTTTATACAGGTTTTATGCTGATTTAACAATATAATACAATAAGCATCTTTGTTATATCAATGATGTCATGTTTACAGTAAAAACTCCTTAATTAGCAATTTTGTTATAGATAAGGTTCTAATATTAAATTATCATATTTTGTATTACAATGTATGAATGAATGGACCTTTGTTAGTGTGACCATTGCCGCTATATAAACATAGAATAAGAGCATCTATTCATTAGTTAAATATTAGGATATACATAACTTCTATGACCTGTCATTGATAACCGCAAATATTTTAAAATGTTTATTTAATACAATTTGTAAGTATTTCCATGTCAGATAATTATTTTATAATATTATTATTAAGAAAATTCAAAAAGAAAATTTGTTGTTTTGCATCTGTCAAATTACTGTTGTGTTGCGTTTTAGAAATTGTTTTAATTATACATTGTTGCTATGGTGATCGCATTTCACAAAAATTCGTGTATTCCGAAATTTTTACTTGCCCGACCTTAATATATAAGGGGCAAGTATTGTAATCGCGAAAATTTTCGATGTCGAGATTTTGACTGATGACCACGTTTCATGGTCCAGGGAATCCAAAAAACCTATTTTCGAAGTGCCGTCCATATGTGTGTGTGTCTGTATGTATACACGATAACTCAAGAACGGTTCAACTTAAAGAGTTCGTTCTGGTACTAAAAAATTCTCCTATTAAATAGGAAGAACCCTATTGTTTTTTATGAAAATCGGTTGACTAGAAATGGGAGTTTACTCGTGTCGATTTTAATATTTTTGCGAATATTTAGCAACAGAAAAATATTTCGAAAAAATTTATTGAACAAAAGTTACTATAAATGCAATAACTAATAACTTTTATTTGAGACGTTTTTTGATAAAACGAAAAATTTCGAAAATTTTTTGTAAAATTATTTAAAATTTTTCCAAGTCTCAATTTTTTCATACTTATATGTAACGTTTCCATGGTCATGATAATTAATTCGTAACTAGTAAAGCAAGCCTTGGACAAAAATTTGTATAGAACATAATTTGATGTATTTTTGAAGATTTATCTAAATATATAATTTTTTTTTTTTTTTTTAGTTTACTTTTTATTTTAAATATTTACATGATTTACCTGTATCTAAAAATATAGAAATGGCACTATTTGCTGATGATACTGCCATATTTGCATCTGGAAAACAGCCTAGAGTTGTTATTAACAAATTGCAAACTGTTCTAAATCAACTTCATAAATATTACATTAAATGGAAGATAAAAATAAATACTAGCAAGTGTCAAGCAATTTATTTCACTAATCTTAAAAATAATCATGTAAATCGTTTATACTATAACAAAAAACTAATTGCATGGAGCAAAAATGCTAAATATTTGGGTCTAACATTTGATAGTAAATTAATTTGGAAAGAACACATTAATAATATTACTAAAAAAGCAAAAATGATGATGCATAATATCTACAGTCTAATTAATACTAAGAGTTACTTAAGTACTGAAAATAAATTATTGTTGTATAATATAGTGATCAGACCAATATTAACTTATGGATCTGCAGCCTGGGCTAGTGTATCGACAAGCTATTTAAATGACGTGCAGGTTATTCAAAATAAATGCCTGCGAATGGCTACACAATTAAGAAAACATAACCGCATTACTTTCTTACACGAAATAGCAAACCAACCAACTATAGAAGAATATGTATTAAAAAATGCAAAAAAATTCTATGAAAAGTGCAGTATTCATACGAACCCATTAATAAATGCAATTGGTCTGTATAACCTAGATGAATTACCGAAACGACACATGAGGAGGTTTCCGAAACATCGTTTGCTTCAACACTTAAACACATAAAATTTACACTCTCACATAACATTATCACCTATTTCTCAACTTTTGTTAGGTTTTTTGAAATTTTTCCTAGAATTAAAGAATATTACTCAAATATCTGATAACCAATCATACAACAACATATCCAAATACAGATTATGTTACTTTTGTAACGGGTGCTGTGTGCTAACCACTTAATTTTATGTATTTTAATTATTTACTGAATAAACTTATTTATTTTTTTTACTTATATGTAACGTTTCCATGGTCATGATAATTAATTCGTAACTAGTAAAGCAAGCCTTGGACAAAAATTTGTATAGAACATAATTTGATGTATTTTTGAAGATTTATCTAAATATATAATTTTTTTTTTTTTTTAGTTTACTTTTTATTTTAAATATTTTTTTTATGGGAGGGCAAGTCTAGCGGAGGTTTCCTTTCGCCACTGGTCATATTTATATGTAACGTTTCCATGGTCATGATAATTAATTCGTAACAAGTAAACCTAGCCTTGGACAAAAATTTGTATAGAACATAATTTGATGTATTTTTGAAGATTTATCTAAATATTTAAAAAAAAAAAAAAAAATTAATATATATTTTTTTTATTTTTATTTTTTTTTTGGGAGGGCAAGTCTAGCGGAGGTTTCCCTTCGCCACTGGTTTATATATGAAATTTTAAAATTTCTATAAAATAAATGTTTCTTTGGAGCTTTCACTTGTTTCTTTGGAGCACTTCTCGCTTCGCTCGTAGTACCACAAACAACTCGTGTGACAATACATCGTCTTATAAAACTCGTATAATAATATACTATTATTTTTTATAATTTAGAAAAAGTCCTAATTTCACTTAGTATCTGACGTCGTCTGAGTGTTATAAGATTAGATATTCTATAAAAGATTTCAAACAACGTTTCAAAATGTTTGATGACTAGTTTCTACGAATATTAAATATATAGTGTGTGATGGAAATTATTTTGAACCATTGTAAAAAATAAAATTGTACGACCAAACTTTACTTTGTATCTTTCTTGTACGCACAACTGATCAATAAATTTATTATTATTATACTAGTGCTCTGCGCAATATATGCTTAAATATTGCACATATTCATACATGTGAGGAGCAAAAGTTGAGAGAAACCACGAAAAACGATTAATTACAATTATAAATTAATTAAAATCACTTATTTCTTTAAATCAGTCATTAATTTAAAATTTCTAGGTTGGTTTGAAAAGAAGATTTGGTTTCTTTTTTCAAAAAGGTGATATTAATGTTGCCAATAAAACAATAAATGTTTTTTTTTTTAATGAGACGTTTTGGAAATAAGCTCCTAAGAACATCATATTACAAAATAATTAATGAATACAGAAAAAATACATTGGTGGCTGATTTTGAATTTGTTGAAGAAGGTAGTATTTACGTGATAGAAAATTTCTTAAAATTTTGTACCAACTTACTATAAGTCACTAGAAGTTATGGCCTAAATTTATTCTGATCACACCATGGTCACACATTTTGACGGTTGGTCTCCTTACATAACAGTCTAATTTCCTTGAACACAATTAAAATCTAAAAAAAAAATCATTTCAAGTTATATCTGACTGCTAAACCAAAGTAATTTAAAATACATTTTTATCTAATTGAAGTTCTCGGTATGAATGTATTTGGAATTCGGACGTGATCAGATTACTGACAAGTTTAAAACTTGAGACAGGAATTGATTAGGTTGAAAGAGAATATTGGCAAAAGAGATAAAATGGAATTAAATTACTGTGGTGAGAAATTAACGAGGAAAGAAGAAAAGTAAAAAAATCACACGATAAATGTGCTTTCAAAGTAATTAATATCGAATCTGCGTTTCATTTCCTACTAAATTTTAAATCGTATTATTTAAAAATTAGTATGTTCCGATGCGAATTTCATTACGAGGAATAATTAAGAACTGCCGTTATAAAGTGAAAAAGTTGGATGTTATGTGGTAATGTGTTAATAATTTTATCTTTTTAACCTGGCTGCTGAAAGGATTTACTTTACAGTTTCAAAAAAACTGATTTACAAATGGGATATGTTAAAAATCAAAACGTCTGACAAAAGCTTTGACACTCTTATCTCCACATACGCATTACGATAAATGGGCAGCTTTCTGAGAATGTAAAATGCTTTCAATATCTTGGATGCTGCATATCATCTACAGCAAGGGTCGCCCACATGGCGCCCATGGGCTCCGTGGCGTCCTCGGTAAGATTTTTATGCGCCCTCGTTATCGAGACACACACATACTGAGCCCAATATCCACATCGCATCTATTGGTGATTCGACTTGATCAGCGCTAGATTAGATGACCTTGTGAACCACGAGTATTTACATATTTTACGTTTTTATGCGCCCTCAATAACATTTGAATTTAAATTGCGCCCTTATTGACAAAAAGGTTGGCGACCCCTGATCTACAGTATACTTTGATGAAACACAGAAGAAGATACGATGTGAAAGTAGATGATTTTAAAAACCCGCAACAAGAGTTTTTACTAATCATCTTTTAAAAATTTACCCTTATGCAACACCTCATCGCCGCATCTTAAATATCAAATAAAATTAGAGGTGCACAAACAATTTTTATTTTACTTATTTATTTGTTTTCATACAGCCTTGGACAAATGTATGGAGCACCCTACGTTTTATTGAATTTTAGGATTATTACAGGAAAAATGGTAAATAAAATAATATTAACAGCCTTTAATGACAAGTTTAATCAAAATTATTAATATTTTGTGATACCTCCTCGTGCTTTTATTACCGCACGTAGCCTCTTAGGCAAACTGTCCACAAGTTTTTTACGTAAATCGGATTGTATATTGAACCATTCGTCCACAATAATTTTCTTCAATTCTTCTTTAGATTTGCATTTGTAAAGACACCTTGTTTATCAGAATCGACCATAAATTTTTAATTTGTGATAAATCTGGTGAATGGGAGCCATGCAAAAATGGCATATTGTTTTTGGAAAACCATTCATTTGTTGCTTTGGCTTTGTGACAGAGGGCATTATTTTGTTAAAAACATATTCTGGATTTTCATCATCAAATAATTTTAATATTGATGGCTCCAAAACTTCATGAAGCATGGTAATATAACGAGCAGAATAATGCCTCCCTCGCACAAAAAGATTTCGTCTAAGCTATAACGTATATTACGGCCAGACTCCAGCGTTATATAGTTGGCATACGCCAGCGTCCGCTCAGCTCTCTGATCGATCGCTAAAAACCTAAATAGGGAAAAATATGAATTCCGTAACCACTGTGAAGTGACTCCAGCGGCTATCAGCTGTCCAGGGCAAAGTAGAAGGCCGCCAGCCCAGTCTAGAGGTAGATGTGACTATGCAGGGTGGTCCTGTAATTACCAATACCTATGTGCGGCCTAAAATTTATACGGCGCCAGTCACCTCGCTTCTACTGCCCTAAATTCTGGAAGAAAAATAAAACCCCAGGGGAAGGAATAGAGTTCTCGTAATAGAAACACCAAAATTTTCAATAACAAAATTTATTTACCAAAAAAAATAACAAGATAAATTTAACGAAATTTTCCACAACGCAAGGTGTTTATAAGGAACTACCACAATATCCTTTTTACTAACAATAAAAATCCAAAATGTTAAACACTGGATCAGACTAACAACAGTCGGAATCCAAGTGAAACTCAAATAATTTAAACATACAATACAAATTACATTAACTCTGCTATTTGTGGCATAACCACTCAGTAACGTGTGATCGGATTACTTTCGTTACAACTGCCCTAGAGCTGCGTGAACTTCTGCACGGGAATTATACCACACTGACTGTCTACGGTGAAGTGGTGACTGTATTCCTTGTGGAAATGCAGTCGGAAAAAGGTCCTGAAGAAGTTTAGAATCGGGAAGCTAGCGCTTATCCAAACCCCGATTGAAATTTTTACAATACTAACTCTCTCTCGCCTTAATATTAGTGAAATCCCAGTCAGCCTATTGGCAACGCAGTCGCGTTGATTCAAGAATCCATCGTTGCCAAGAGACTGACTCCATATATCCCCCATATCGCCTCTTAAAACCCGTGGTACGTCAACAAAAAAAAATCTCCGCGAGATGCAAAAAATTATGACCCACCACCCACCCACTGATTCACAAAAATGTAAAATAGAGAAAAAAAAAATTATCGAGAACAAAAAAAAATAATGAGGACTGGCCAAGAAAAAAAAATGCTTGTGGCTGAGGTTCTGCCCGATTGAAGTTAACGTTAGTACCCTCCCAATATTAACACAAACCCGATCCTTGATAACGTGAACAGCAGGTAACACGAATACTTGACCAGTAAGTATTCAAAGTAAGGAGTAACCTGCGTGTTAGAGAGCTAATTCACAACCTCGAGTTATCAAGGGAAAATACTTTACGGACAGACTGAATTTACATTACGCGACAAAAATTTAATATGAGCGATTCGTGAACAAAAATTATTGTACCTCCAAAAATATTTACGGTGGCGACACACCCAACCGTACACGCAACAGCGTACTCAATAAATCCAAAAACATATCTCAATAACTCAAAAATATCTCAATGTTTCTAGCGCAGGCTAGACAATGAACAATAAGCTTGAAAATTAAAAAGAATATGGTTTTAGTTATTTACAAAAAAATACAGTTATTAGAGTTATAATGAAAAATGCTGTGAGAATTATAATCAGGTTGTAAATCTGATACAACAATCACAGCTGAAAGTGTAACTAAGCGTTAACACTGGATGAATCTACAAAAAAGATAAACAAAGAATGAATAAACGATCGAAAATCACTGAGACTAATATTTAAACAGAAAATGGTGTGTATAGAAACACGGCGGAAATAATTTGTAAATAAACACAATTAAATCCACTAGCCACAAAACTGCACAATAAAACACTGTTGATTTTAATTTAGATCGCTTTTTATAAAATATTCCGAATAGCAAGAATTCACTTTAAACTATTAAAAATGGCATCTACTCGTTAAAACGAGAGAAACTGGAATGTTACCTCGAAGGGTATCTTGAGATTAGGGTAATAAAATGCCGAGCCCTGATGGTCGGTTGTTAGTACCAACTGTAAAAATGAAATGTTTCTACAAAAACATTGGCGTTAAATACAATATAATATTTAATATAATAGGAATCAATTATGCTTGATATTGCTACCAAACATCCTCCCCCCGAAAGACCATCACAGGGTCTTTCAGAAACATTTAAACTATGATAGTTCAAACTAGATTAAGTATACAAGCTTAGGCGGCTCTGAGGCCAAATATCAAGTGATAAATCACTTATACATAAAAAATTCCGGTTCTAACAATAAGAACATGCGTAGCTATAAGCCAACGTTGGAATAAAAATAAAAAATTGGTGTCCAAAGGACAGCTTCGAAAGTGGACTGTATATATAGCAATAATGATGATGTATATATAAATACACCTAGAAAGCCAAAAGGCGAACGGCTTAACCTAAATTCTAAGTAACCTTACAAATAGGCTAAACCTAAACAACTTAAACTAAGGAACTACAAATACTTGAACTTATGTACAACTTAACACGAAATTCATGGCATTAATTATCATAAATAGGAAGTGGGCAGAGTTTAACCAGCGGGCGTAACATCGTACCCGAAGTTGTTTTAATTTCCGCAACTCTGCTGATGTGGTCTTTGCCAGTGAGCACCTTAGTGATCCGGGCTAGTTTCCATCTCAACGGAGGCAAAGAGTTCTCTTTGATGAGCACAAGTGTACCTTCAATAGGATTTGGGGATTTCTCTAGCCATTTACTTCGCTGTTGGAGCGTGTGTAAATAATCACGATTCCAACATTTCCAGAAGTGGACAATAGTGTTTCGGAGTAGTTGCCAGCGACGGAGCATTGGCATCTCCAAATGTGGGTCAGTCACATCGGGGAGCGTGATAAGGGCTTCTCCAACCAGGAAATGACCAGGTGTAAGAGCAGTTATATCAGATGGGTCTGAACTGAGAGGACACAGAGGTCTTGAGTTCAGTAAGGCTTCGACTTGAGTTAGCACAGTGCTAAGCTCTTCGTAAGTGAGTGTTTGATTTCCAATCACGCGATACAAATGCTTCTTTACGGATCGAATTCCGGCTTCCCATAGCCCACCCATGTGCGGAGCAGTTGGCGGGTTAAAATGCCAAGTGATAAATCTACTTTGGCAGAATTCTCGCATTTCTTCATTGAATGCACGGGAATCAATAAACTGGCGTACGGCATCCATGTAATGTCTAGCACCAACAACATTAGTACCACAATCACTATGGATGTCAGTACATCTACCTCTGCGTGTGAGAAATCGCTTTAGGGCCATCAGAAATTGATCAGTAGACAGATCCGACACTAATTCAGTGTGAACTGCCTTAGTGACGAAGCATACAAATAAGCAGAGATATTCTTTGCAAGTTCTAGCACCTCTTTTCCGGGCTAGAGTTATTTTACCACCGTAGTCGACGCTGACCTTTAGAAAGTTTTTTGCTTGGTTGACTCGACTAGTGGGAAGGTTTCCCATCATCGATGTAAAAGATGGAGGATCATCTTTGAAGCAGGGAATAAAGCGATGCAGCATGTGTTTCAAAACAGCATGCGCTGAGATAATCCCGTAGCGTTGGCTAAGGATTCCTTGCAGAGTCTGAGAGCCTACGTGACAAGGTCTAACATGATGACCGTTTGACGGTAACAAAGGGTAAACAAACGTAGTCCGTTTGTAAGACGGAGAACGTATCCACTCTAAAGTGACTATTGAGTCGGAAAAGTCGGAAATTTCCCCGATACAATCGCCTGAGAGCGCTGAAAGGTCAGCTGAGAGCGCTGAAAGGTCAGCTGAGAGCGCCATGTGACCGCTGTCAAGGTAGTCCTTCATAAACTCTATATATTGAGTTTTCTTTTCAGGCTTGCGTTTCAACCTCGGACATAGCGACTTATAGCAGGATAACGCTGCGTTATATGACATTCCTAACACTGGTGTAGATTCAGTGAAAGGAAGAACCACAGAGTAGCGTGCGCTAGAATCTCTGGTGTGCCTTGTGTCAAATATCTCTTCACACAATTTCTCTTTACTATTGAGCTGGGCAGTCTCTGTGTGTACGTTTTCAACTTCCCAGAAGCGCTGAAACGTGTTATTGAGTGACTGCTCGTCAACGACGGGAGCAGTAATAAAGCCACACATTTCAGGACCAGAAATGTGGGAATCAGGTTTGGCGTTAAAAGCCTTACCCATGAGAACCCATCCAAATATAGTTCTCATTGCAATAGGTGCATTTTGTTGACCGATACGCTTGCCAACCATCATAATTGACGGCATCAACTCGCAGCCGATCAGCATGTCCACATTGGCTGGCATATACCATGAAGGGTCAGCCAGTTTAAGCCCTCTCAAATGAGATAAACTTGATGTAGACACAGGTACTTGCGACGTGCTGTGCGAAATCGATTCAACTACCAAAGCTGTCGTAGCCAAATGACGAGCTGCGTTTGCAGAAGGAGCTATGACACAGTTAGTGAAGTGATTGATATTAGGCAATTGTGTTTTGCCTAACCCAAACACTTCAGTTTTAAAAGGATTAAATTTTAATTTAAGCCTGGAGGCGCAATCTTTAGTGATATACGAGGACTGACTACCTGTGTCTAGGAGACAGCGAACGGGAACAAATTCGTCTGAGCCATTTTTTACGAAAACAATAGCAGTCGGTAAGACAACCGTAAATTTGTCTACCATACTATTGTGAACGATAGTTTGATAACTGTGTTCTCCTTCCACAGGAGGTTCGTCGTCAGATTTTTTTGTAACTTCACGTAGTTTTGAAACCGGTGTTTTTTTACTAAAATGTAGTAACCCATGATGGTTTTGATGACATGTAGGACATGTCTGCGAACTCTGACATAGCTTGTCTTTATGTAATTTAAGGCATCTGAGACAACAATCAGAATTCTTTAATAGAGTCCAGCGTTCGCAAGGACGTTTATTAAGAAATTGAAGGCATTGAGTTAGAGGATGGTTAGAAGTGCATAAAGGACAAGCGGTTGTTGCCTTTTCAACTAAATGACTAGATGACTGTTTGGGAAAGAATTTAGGTTTATCGTACAAACTGGCCTTGTCATTAACACTTGACTTGTCAGTAAATTTATTGAAGGTTTTAGGTCTAAATGTATTGTTACCAGAATTATCCATTGCCTGGAGCATTATAAGTTCTGATTCTAAAAATTTGAGGAACTGATCAAATTCCGGAAGGACTTGGGGCTCACAATCCTTTACTAAATCTTCGTAACGCGAACGCGTTTGCGAATCTAATTTCTCCTTGACGATTGTCAACAACAGAAAACTCCATTCCTTTATAGGAAGACTCAGAACTTTTAGTGCGGCAATATTTTCTCTCAATACATTGACTAGCTTTGTGACATTATTGTAATTACGACTGACGCAAGAAGGTAAGAACAGAATTTGTTGGACGTGGTACTCGACAATAGTTCTTTTGACATTATACCTATTTTGAATAATTTCCCAAGCACTAGCATAGCTTGCACTATCAACACGTATATGTTTAATTAATGCTAATGCTTCACCTCTAAGATTAAGCTTCAAATATTCATATTTTTCGATCTCCGTCAGAGAGCTATTGCTATGAACAAGACTGTTAAATAAGTCTGAGAAATTCGACCATTCATTTAATTTTCCCGTAAATGTGGGAATAGAAAGTTTGGGTAATTTTGTGTTGCTTGAGTGAGGTTTTGAATTTATGTCAGGTTTAGTTAGATTATTATCATCCGTATTCTGAGTTAATTCATAGTGAATGCGCTTTATTGCTGTTATTGAATTTCTAAAAGTTTGTTTTACCTCTGGTTGTGACTTTAATAATTTTTTACTTTCTTTAGAGTCTTCTGTTTCTAAAGCAATTTCAAGATCTAACTGAGTAGCTCTAAAGGTTGCTTGTTCGGCGACCAATTCATCATATCTGCCTTTGAAATCTGGCACTTTTGATGAGTCTGCAATGGCTAGATTGGCTAAATGCAAAATAAAATCAACGTTGTCAACAACAATATCTCGTAATTTTATTAATCTAGCAGCCATTTTGAATTTTAGATATGAACGCAGACAGCGATATGAGAAAATCTGTACAGCAAAAATTCAACACAACTAAGCTGAAGGCTTACAAATATACAAAATTCGACAAGGCTTGACTCTAAGAAATAAATCCCTAATAAAATTAACTTCATATACAAAAACAGGATATGAATAAAAGAAAATATCAATATTGATGCAGAAAGGTACCTGAAATATATTGACAAACAAGTTATACATACACAATAAATTATATTTATTTAAAACTATAATAAATGAAAAATAAAAATAAGTTTTCATTGTGCGTTGCCATTAAATAAATATTACCTGAAAGAAAAGATATGCGATGCCAAGAAACCGAGGAATATATGGAATAACAAAATGTTATTTCATTCCTTAATAATTTTAAATTTATTTGAATTATTTGGCTTATTGTTGAATCTATTGTAAGAGACAACAATAAGATTATTATTAAAAAATATATTTTTAAGAATATTTACTAAGTATTATTGTACACGTATATGTTGTACAACAAACTAATATTAAATTTCTTAAAAATCTACAAGTCCTGTTATTACAGAAATGTATAAATAAATTTTTGTTTTTCAAAAAATTCGAAAAACATAAACAGATTTCAAAAATATTTTCAAAATTAAAAAAAAACGTTTTTAGGGCCTAAACCCTCTGATTCCCGATATTCGTCGCGTGAACACGCGTTTGGAGTAGACGCCTGTGACGTAACAGCGTCGCGTAGCGAGGTATAGCCGAACAGCGGGACGCCGTAACAACCCTTACCAGCACGAACGTACTGTACGGAAATACACGAATATTTCCGAACAATGGACGACACAAAATGGCCTCCTCAACGAATACACAACTGAATAAATATATTAAATATTTTTAAAATTTTAATTTTACCAGAAACTCTAATAAACTGATTTAAATTATAAAAAACTTGGGATATCAGGCTCGATAGGACCAAATGTTTCTAGCGCAGGCTAGACAATGAACTATAAGCTTGAAAATTAAAAAAAAAGATGGTTTTAGTTATTTACAAAAAATACAGTTATTAGAGTTATAATGAAAAATGCTGTGAGAATTATAATCAGGTTGTAAATCTGATACAACAATCACAGCTGAAAGTGTAACTAAGCGTTAACACTGGATGAATCTACAAAAAAGATAAACAAAGAATGAATAAACGATCGAAAATCACTGAGACTAATATTTAAACAGAAAATGGTGTGTATAGAAACACGGCGGAAATAATTTGTAAATAAACACAATTAAATCCACTAGCCACAAAACTGCACAATAAAACACTGTTGATTTTAATTTAGATCGCTTTTTATAAAATATTCCGAATAGCAAGAATTCACTTTAAACTATTAAAAATGGCATCTACTCGTTAAAACGAGAGAAACTGGAATGTTACCTCGAAGGGAATCTTGAGATTACGGTAATAAAATGCCGAGCCCTGATGGTCGGTTGTTAGTACCAACTGTAAAAATGAAATGTTTCTACAAAAACATTGGCGTTAAATACAATATAATATTTAATATAATAGGAATCAATTATGCTTGATATTGCTACCAAATACTCAAGATACAACAAAACTTGAGAAACCTCAATGCATTTCAGCTAATAATACAGTACAAATAATAACACACACTTAATAATCATGGCCATAACTCATAAGGGTGTACCAGACGCAGCCCTACACCATTAACGTTAAGAATCACAAAAAAACATCCCCAAACGGGAATTCCAATACGTCAATAGGGCAGGATTGCTTCCGTTACAAAATCTCAAAACATTTCCAAAATATACTTAGCTGAAACACAGTAATTCTCGCAACACCTGTAGAAACAGGTCTCAAATGATACAATAATTTTCGCGCTACATCTTCCACGGATCGCTCCAAAATCGGCTCTTCAACCCTTACATGTGGGGGACAGTATACTCTTGAACGCAGGATGAATCTTCGAGAATCAATTTTCAATTTCCAGCCCTTACATGCTGCCACTAGATTTACAAAATACACAGAAATACCTTACATTAGAACTTTGGATTATTCAAAACTGATTAGCGGGTAATACTGTATAAAAGAAACATACCTTGGTGTTTTAGTGGCTAAACATCGTAATTCAATTGCCATCTAGGGGTAGAAAACTCCTATTTCCGACGTAAGTCGCGTTTTGGACCTCCAAAACATGATGTATCACGTGCCTTTTCCGCTTTAGCGAATCCACAGGTAACCAGTATACTATTCTCAAATACTTTCACAAAAACTTGTGGATTAAAATTTGGCACGTGTTACTGAGTCTCAACCCCTTAGGCAACCTCTATACTTGAATTACGACGTTGAAGAGGCAAAATGGCACATCACAATCCATTATATATGCCCCTCTCCCCACTAACCGTCGTGGACACCAGACTCACGTGGACAGAACCACGTGACTCAGACAGTTATCAAAAATGACAACATTCTGCCTTATCGGCGTTTGTAAATCACGAATGTCAACATTGTATATTTTACAAGTAGTAAGTATGTTCCTTATATACGTAATACATGCTAATAGTCTGTAATTTCCAGGTTCTAATGAAGTATTCATACTCCAAAATGCAAAAAAAATGTGATTATTCCCATGTGTCAAAATGACATAACCTAAAAGTTTTTGACAGAATAAGAGAATTTAGATGTTAATTTATATTTCTGTAGCAAGAACGGCTACTTTTAAGTAGATTGTCAGGACGCTAGTCAGTTGGTTTCGCAAAAATACACAATACTGTATCCTTTAATGATAATAGCATAAGTTTTTGTACGTTAAGGTAGGTCAGTGTTAAGTTAGTTTTATAAGCGGTGTTGTCAGCTAGAATAGACCGTAACAAAGCCACCGGCGTACATGCACCCCCAAATCATGATGCTACTATCACCAAATTTGACCGTAGGGATGATGTTGTCAGGATGAAAAGCTTCATACGGCCTACGTCTTCCAAAGATGACTCCAGATTGTCCAAAACGCTGATCCACAAAAGAAAAAACAACCTTAATTTCGTAAATTTATAGTAAATTAAATTTTATATTGTTAGTACAATAATTGCTTAGAAATTTATTTTTCTGTTAAATTCGTAAGTACACTAAACCATTACAATGCTTACTTCTATATTAGACTTATCAGATCAAATGATTTTCGCTCATTCATCAGGTGTCCAATTTAAATGTCTTTTGGCCCACTCAAGGCGAAGTTTTTTGTGTCGCTCGGTCAACAGGTGTTTTCGGCTAGCTCTTCTGCCATGCAAATTAGATTCCACTAGACGTCTTCTAAATGTTCTAGAAGAAACTTTAACTTCTCTATGCTCCCACAGATCACCAGCCAGCTCTTTTGACGACATTGAACGTTTACGAAGAGCACTTCTCTTTATAAAACGATCATCTCTGGAGGTTGCACGTTTTCTTCCGTTTTCGAACCTTTTGATGGTAATTTACTCGGCTTTTCTTGAACACTTTTTTTTTAAATTTTCCCCTATGACTGTCCTTGTGAATGGAGCAATACAAATTGACTCCTTGTCAAATATATAAAAGTTACAATGTACATAAATTTAGATGTTATATTATAACAGCATAGGTGCTCCATACATTTGTCTAAGGCTGTATATAGAATTAATTATATTTTTATCATTATATTTATAAAAGCCCTAATTTCTGTGTATCCTCGTAAAGCTAAGTTCCTAGGTGCTAGCGGGGCTTGAGGTGTGTGGTCAGTCGCTCCCCACCAGTCAAAGCGACGTTCTCCGACAGCAACTGACTTAGGCTAAGCACATAGTGAAGCAGAGAGCAAAGTAGCGATGAAAGCGGAGAGTAAAACAGTGAAAGAATGTCGCGCTTATAAAAGGGTGTCTACAAATAGTGACGCGTTGAAAATCGAGTAGAAAGTTCACAAAATTTTGGACTGTTTTTAGATACATAATACTTTATTTTCCCCATATTAGCTCAATTAAAATGCGTATCATTGTGTATGAATTTATAAAAATTATTTGCGTGCAATTGCCCATAACCTGTCTTATTAAACCTTAAAAACAAAAAATTTATTTGTTTTATTATATAAGTTTTCTTATTATATTTATTTATTTATATTCAAACACTATGTCACTTTATTTACCTTTTTTTAAACCATATAAAAATTGTATGCAATTATTTCTTAGTCTGTCTACTTTTATTGACCACTGCTTTTTTGGCTTTCCGATCCCCTCGGCATTTGTTTTAAATATTTACAAAATATTTTTTTTTTTCGATGAATTGACAATTCGATGAATTGATCATTCGATGAATTGATCTTCGATGAATTGATTTTCGATGAATTGATTTTCAATGAATTGATTTTCGATGACTTTCCGTGAATCCGCTCATACATGGTACACACGCAAGTCAATTTAGTCCACGTTCAAATAGTAAAGTGATCATACGGTGATTAATTGTGGTGACAGCAATGAATATACGATTATTGACGAATAATATTGTTAAGTTAAGTAGTGTTTTGTAAAATAGAGTGCTGTGCAATATTTAGTTATTTTAAGAAATAAACAAACAGTATAAATTTCGTCTCATTTATTTATTAGCACGTAATATTACTTAGAAGAAACATGTTTACTTTGAAGAAAAGTAAACAAAGTAAACATTTAATTTACAAGTTTAATCTATAATCTAGAAATTCCCTAACACTAAAAATAGTTATATCAACAATAAGTTAAATCTCAAACTTCGATAACTCCAAAATTAGACTTTAAAAATACCCATTAACATTAGCAAGATATTAAAAGTTAATGGAAATAAGTTTGAGATTAGTATCATCTGAATATTTAGAGCTGAAACTTGTTGTTATTTTCATAAAAGCTTCGCTGTTTCGAAACAGCAAACATCGCGATAGCGTGAAGCGTAACCATTTATTCAGTTTCAGTCCCTGAATAAATAATAGAGAACGCAGAGATATGTACTAGTACATATTCGCTTAAATACCACTACCATACAAACGTCAAAGGCTGATATGAAAGGAAATTAAACACAGCATTATTTGAATCGGGACAATTTACCAATATTTTACAGAATGTTGCTAATGTTTATTCGGAAATTCGCTATTCTCTGTATTTATATCATGCGAAATTGAAGCTTTCGTGGTTTCTAATAATCAATGGAATTTAGTTTCAGTAACCACGTAATTACACGGTGTTGGAGATCAAACCGACTAGTGATAGCTAAATTTATGTTTATAATTCCACGATGTCTGTATTTTGAGCTTACAATACTTATCAAAATGTTTCTTTCAGTTCTGGAACGCTTTTAGGAATTATTATTTTGGAAAGCTTTTGTAGCGAATTTTCTGAATTTCTTTTTTGTCTAAAAGCTGTGAATTTTCACTTGATTGACTTTTTATTATTTATACAACATTTTTCAAATTTATACATTTAAAAAAAAATCTAGATACAGATATAAATACCTAAGAAAAATTGTATCTAGATGCAGATACAGATACAGAATTATGAAAAATATCTAGATATAGATACATGCCAAAAATGTTTGTATCTAGATACAGCTAGATACTCTTGAAAAAACACTGAAAAATGAAAATACCATATTTTTTACCAAACAAACAGTGCATGTTAATCAGTATTATACAGGCTGTTCAAAATGACCGTGACGTCACAAAAAGCCTATTAAATTCAAGGTAAAACACTAGACTACAGAATAAATTTGTACTAAATAACGTATGTATTATGTTAGCCATATGTGCTGACGTATGAACTGCGTATCTATAAGGCTAATGTTAGTCTTATAGATACACAGATATGTTTTGTTAAGAGGATGTTCCTTTCAACCAAATTTTAGCCTTAATTGAAGTGAAATTCCTGTAATGTCACGATTATTTTTGATCACTAATAAAAAATTACTGATAAGAAATATGTGATTATTTTTTTTTTCATTCCATACAAATTTAATTTATAAATAAAATATTAGTTGACATTCTCATGCTTACAAATTAAATTTATATGAAAGTTTAATAATTTATTAAATTTTACGTCCGTTAGGAAACCACCTACTTATCTTACTGATTTCAATTAGGAAATGAACTTATTATCCATACTAGCATGGCCGGCTCTTGGGTGAAGCGGACTAGATCCAGGCCTCATGTGAAGAAATGCTTCAAAAAAATTATCAAAGTGTATTTTCAATCACAGGATACTTCTAAAGGGACTTAATTTGTCTTGCCCAAGGCTTCACAAAAACCACGGTCCACTCCCAAACCACTTGTATGGATATAATTTTTCACATGTTTTTAGTAAATTGATCATCAAAATAGCAACAATCAAAATAGCAACGATAGTTATTCAAAAATTTAGTTTTCATTAATAATGACCCATTTTCCTTAAGTGTTGCACCTACTATTGTGGTCCCTAAATACCTACTATTTTTAGGGTCATTCAAAAGCTACGAAAAACGAGTGAGAATATATATTTTTTTGACATTCCACATAAATTTAATTTGTAAACGTCAGAATTTCAATTGTTTTCTGAATTTTATTTATAGTAAAAATAAAATAATTACAATGAAAATTTATAATTAAACTATTATATCAGTTCGGCATCATGGTATAAAAATAAAGTAACGAACAAAGTATCTGAAATACAGATACAAGATACTTAAATTTAAATATCTAGATACAGATAGAGATACATATTTCAAAAAGTATCTAATTTGTATCTAGATACTTGAAAAAGTATTTAGTTACTGTTTCTAGATGCTTGAAAAAGTATCTAGTTACTGTATCTAGATGCTTGTAACTAGATACATTACAACACTGGCTGTATGCTAGTACATATTGGCTTAAATATCACTAATATACAAACGCCACAAACTAATATAAAAGAAAATTAAACATGGCATTTGATCCGGCGACAATTTACCAATATTCTGCAGAATGTTGTTAATGTATTTTCAGATATTTGCTATTCTCTGTATTTATACAGTGAATTTATTCTTTTACGCAACATGTACTATGTCATTACCATGGATATGGTTTTTGACAGCAATATAAATCGTGTTCATTTTCATTTGCAACATAGAAAAAACCATATTTACTAGCAAAATCAAAATATTTTATTGAAAATACAAATTAAAAATAATAATAATAATAATATAATAATAAATAAATAACTAATAAAAACTTATAATAAATGTTCAAAAGTTTCTCCGTTTACTTGCATACAAAATGTTAAGCGATCATAAAAATGATTCAAAACATTCAGCAATTGCTCTTGAGATATATTGTTGGATGCTTAAACAATTATGTCTTGCAGTTCAGCAACATCCCTAAGTTCTTCATTATATACTTTGGCCTTTAAATATCCCCAATAAAAAAATCATTGGGTGCCAAATCCGGAGATCTCGCTGGCCAATTCATCGACCCTCCTCTTCCAATCCAGCTTTTTGGGAAAGTTCTATGTAAATATTCTAGAATAGTGGACTTGCGCCATCATGTTGAAACCATACTTGTCCATTAATATTCAGGTTTCGCAACGCAGGTAATATTTGATTTTGCAAAAGGGCTAGATATTTTGCAGCATTAAGGTTACCGTCAATAAAAAAGGCCCTATAATATTGGTTCCTATTATCCCTGCCCAAGCATTTAATTTTTGCGGATTTTTAGTTCGGGAGGAATGAAACAAATGTAAATTTTCTCGACTCCAGTACCTAAAATTTTGTCTGTGCATTTCACCATTTAGAGTAAACGTTGCTTCGTCTGTAAATAAAATTCTTTGAAGCATTGTTGGGTCGGAATTATTTTTTTCAAACAATTCAAAACAAAAGTTTTTTTCTTTTTTTAAGAAGTTAAAAACAGATCCAGTACTGACACCAACGGTTTGTGCAGTTGATCTTAAAGTATTTTGATTGTTTTCTTCCACTTGTAATAATATTTCCAAGTGCTTCTCTTCTGTAAGCTCGTGGGATATTGTTCTTTTTTTTATTATGTTTTGACTTAAGACATCCTTCGCGATGAAATATATTAACTAGTCTTGAAATTGTAGAGGGATTTGGTATTGGCCGATCTGGATAAGTTGCACTAAATACAGCAAAAACTTCTCTTAAACTCATTTGGGAATTATACCAAGTTACCATTATTATTTTTTCTTCATCTGTATATACATGTTGATTAATTTTTAAATCAGTAATGAGCGAAAGTATACACACTAATTGTCTATGTTGCAAATGAAAATGAACACGATTTATATTGCTGTCAAAAACTGTATCCATGGTAATGACATAGTACATGTTGCATAAAAGAATGTATTGAATAGTTGATAGTTCTACTCGGTGAAACTCATATATAGGTAATAATAATAATAATAATAGCCCTTTATTCGTATTACTATTACATTTATGTTAATTCTATTTCATCCTTATATATGTTACATATTTATTTTAATAAGTTCTTAAAAAAATTTAGTTACATATGATACTTTTTAGAATTTATTTAGGTGATTTACTCACGAAACCCATCTCTGGACATGGGCCTCCTCCATTAATCTCCATATCACTCTGTCCATTGCAGTCCTTTTCCATAGTTTGCCTCCTTGGTTTTTCAGTTCGTCTTCCCACCTGGTTCTCTGTCTTCCTATGCGCCATTTTTTGAACATTGGAAACCAATTTGACTCTGTGGTCCATCTGTTGTCCTTTCTTCGGATTGTGTGTTCTGTCCATTTCCATTTTAATTTCTTTGATTCCTGTACTACATGTACTACATTTATGATTATAATTGCACGATGTCTGTATTTTCAGCTTTCTATATTTTTCACAATGTTTCTTTCAGTTCAGGAATGATTTTAAGAACTTTTATTTTGGATAGTGTAGCTTTAGTAGTGAGTTTTTTAAAATTTCTTCCATGGTTTGAAACTTTCTGGATTGACTTTATTTTTATTTTTTTATTTCCCGGATTTTACACCGTTCTTTGACGCTCATCCAAATTTCAATCAGCGCAAAGAGATGTGCACTAGCGCATATTCGCTTAAATATCACTGTTACACTACAAACGTCAAAGGCTGATATAAAAGAATATGAAACATAGTATTTGATCCGGCGACAATTTACCAATATTCTACATCATGTTGTTAATGTGTGTTCAGAAACTCTATATTCTCTGTATTTATATAACGCGAAATTGAAGCTTTCGTGGTTTCTAATAACCAATGGAATTCAGTTTCAGTAACCACGTAATTACATGGTGTTGGAGGTCAACCCGACTTGTGATTTTAGTCTATAACTAAATTTATGTTTATAATTGCACGATGTCTGTATTTTCAGCTTACAACACTTTAACACAATAGGCCCAATTCTGTAAAAGTTACAAAGACAGTTACTATATACCAGTGGTGCTCATAAGGTCGATCGCATAATGATTTAAAGTCGATCGCCAGCGAAAAAGTATTTATATAAAATAAAAATACAATGTGTTAAAAAATATATTAAAAACGGAAGAGGCATTATACAAGATTACATGAATTCCGGAAAATATGCGAACTAATTTCAAAAATTCTAGGCGCAACGTGTTTCGAACAATCAAAATGTCCAGTAGTCTTTGTTAGGGTTAGGGTAGATTGCGGTAGAAAGTTTGTTTTTTGAAAGACGATCGCGTGTAAATATTAGTGAGCACCACTGCTATATTCCAATGTTACTACTAAATAACTTTTTTAATGACTTCCATAGAGCCTTGTTTTTTTTTTTTTTCATTCTGTAACATAATGCATTTATAAGTACGTAGTTATGTTATAGTTACTGTCACTATCACTAACATGAAATTGCTACAGTTACCAAGCAACGCATGTGGGATCTTTATAGCTCGACAAATTTTAGCGTGCTTAATTTGAATGCGCCTTAATTATGACTTCCATCTTTCTTTTGTTTCGTGTCATAATTCAACTTTGAGCATCAACTTTATACATTTGAGTATTTGCAACATAGTAAATAAATAGCTTTTCATACGAAATATATAAAATGAAGAAGTATTAAGTGTTTTGAGTGAGTTACATTTTAAAATATTTCTGCACAATTTTATAATAATGGACCAGTTTATGAAAAAGAAAAGGAAAAGAACCTTTAAAATTAATTGTTAACAATAAGAAATTTTAATTAATTTCCTTAAATATAACAGGCTGTGGTTAACTCTCGCAAAAAAAAAAAACTGTGATGATGAGGCTCCAAGACATTAAAATTATTTATTTCTTGTAACAGGCCTCAAACCAATGGCTAAGAAATTAATTTTTTTGAATTAATATGGCATAATTTACCATTAGCAATTAAGACGGTCACGTGTCCCTCTTGACTTAGAGTGCGGCGCTCATGTACCCTACAAACCTAAGAGGAAACGAATAAAAATATGAATATACACAGATTTGCGGGCTTAGTTTATGTCATCATGACTAGAAATATATATATATATAGCACAATGTAAATATTCCATTGTAATCTACGACCTTAAATTAACAGAAAACAACCCATTTCGTATAAAATCCATGCGTCATTTCGGAAATCACCTTTTTGTGCTACAAAATGAATAATGGACGATATCTTATAAGCCAAGCAGCGGATATTTGCTTACGTAACTACAAATTGTAGTTAAAGGTTGATTGTACAAATAGCTCATTACATATTTAGCTATTTTGCTCTATCGTGAAAATTCTTTATCCTTGTCGTGATCGGGGGGTTATTTTTTCCATCATCTTGAATATGCTGCGGTTCACAAATAAGTAGTATGGGTCAAAATGATTTAAATTTCATACGCGAAATGTGTGCTAAGTGGCATTTAATTATCATCAAGTACAATATCAACGTAAAATATGGTTTGTAGGCTCTAGAATGTTATAAAAATTTATTATATTCATTCCGTGAAGGCGATTCATTTCGATGAGGTTTCAAACAAATGCGGAAATGTGAAAAGTATAAAATGAAGAAATTCCTCACGTCCTATCTCCATTATTTATAAAGTGAACTTTACTAGCAAAACCTTCAAATCAATAAAATGTAAGTTTCATACATCTTTAACTCATTTTAAATTCATCTCAAGCACTCTTACTTTTTATCTTCTCAAAATTCACCACGTTACTGTCTAATCTAACACGTTGTGATGGTTGCTCCTTTTCCCTCCTTAGTCTTAGTCTTTCCCTGATGCAAAAGCATTATCTTACGGATATCCATTAGCTTTGAATGCTCTGACTTTTGTCAGTTTGTGTTTCAGAGTGGAGGATTGTGTTCCCTTGATTATTTAAACGAAAAAGAACTTTTGAATTTTTATTTCCAGTTGGTGATCTAACGAAGATAGAGGACATGATAATAATAATAATGTTTATTTTGCAAATAACAAAAAATATGTACATGCAACGTCAAGATAATACAAATTATTGCAATACTTATAACACTACACAAAAAAATATATATGGAATAATCAAAAAACACAGTCAACACTTATTTTGTTCATCTTTAAGATGTCTGCCTTATGCCTTGTATTGTGTGTGTGAATTGTATTATTGGTCTTAAAAAGTTGAATATTTAAACAAATAAAAATTAGTAATTCAAAAATATATATGCTGGGAACAGTGAGAATTCCAAAATTCTTAAAAGTAGAGCGAGAATCTATTTTTTAAATTTGCTAAAATTAAGAACTCGCTTTAGTGTAACGAAAACTCTCTGGTGTTCGGGAGATTTTTCCCAATGCATTATTCCATATTTAAAGAATGGAAATTAGCTGTATATAAGTTTTAAAGATGAGCTGCAAAAGCCGCCTCCCACAGACCTATGATTGATGTGAATTTCCCGATGACACAAAGAGTCATCTGAAACATCTGGTTTTAGCCAGATGGCAGCATGAGTAGAACGGCATACAGAACGTCAAGTTGAGACAGATTAAAGGATACGTTAAACCATGGGGTTCTTCCTGCAGGATTAACCACAAGGAGGAAACCGCCATTAAACTCCTCCGTATAGTCACTGTTGGTGGACCCATTGACACCTCCTTCGAGGTGAAAAGTTCCCTATCTGTGAGACGTGTAACACAGATTTGTCTGTGTTCCACTTTTTAACTGAGTGTATACACTTCGAGGATGTCAGGAAGAGGTTAGGCCTGTGCTATGGCCTGTCAGTTGCTTTAGGTGACGACAGAGTACTTATGGATAAGCTAATACTCTTCCTGAGAGAATCGAACTTACTGTTTTATATGTGAAGTCTTGCACCTTATTTTAATGTGTTCCTAGTTATTGACTGTGATATTCGATGGTAATTGGCCCTTTTACAGCCTCTTATCATCACCCTGAGTCGGTTTAAATTCTCGAACAGATTTTTTTATATTATTTATTTGTTTGTCAGTGCAAGATTTCTTTTATTAAGTATGCGTAAATTTACTGATTTTATCTATTTATTTATTGCGCCAAAAATTTTAACTAACTAACTAACTAAGTTTTTAAGAACGAAATTACCAAGGCCATTATCTTCATTCCATAGATTGTTTTATTAAGTTTTTTACATAATTCGTTTATATGTTCCATTCATAAGATTTTTGTCGCACTGACCTCGGGTATTAATTGGTTGTAGGTGGTTCTAGATTTATCGGTTTTGAATATAATAGCTACTTAGTTCAAATTATTAATTTTTAAAATATTTTTGGCCATGTGAGGATTGTTTTATAAATTAGTTCAATTTACTTGTTGATGTTGCATTTTTTAATTTTTATTAAGAAATTGTTATCATCGGCATAAGATTTCAGTTCTCCCTCAAATAGAAGATTAGCTTGGCATTATGAAAAAACATTTGTATATAAATTAAACAAAAAAATTTCCTGTTATCGAGCCTTGAAGAACTACTAAATCTGTTGCTAGTGTTTCTTAGTGTTTCGAGAATTCTTTCTCGAGAAAAAGATAAAATTCTCATTTTTCATTTCTCGAGAAATGTAAAAAAAATTTCTTGAGAAATGTAAATTTTTCTCGACTCCACGTTAAACGCATTGTGCTTTTAATAACTATTTTAAAATAATAGTGAGGCACTGCTAGTAATTTAATTTTGATAAAATTTGTCTTCCGTCTCCCGCAACATACATGTGGCAACAGATAAGAAGCGATATATAATATTTAGCTAATTAGCATTTATTGTTACAATATTTTATTTTAATTTAGTGTATTTATTATTATAATCAATTACATTTCATTTTTTGTTCATAAGATTAATAACTAAAATACTCGGTTTCACAAATATAAGTTTTAAACTTACCGAGTGTTTATTTATTGATCTTATATTAAATATGTTTCACCGAGAATACACGGACTCGTCTGTCAATTATATTTTTTGTTCAGTTTAAAACTGTTATGTAAAAGATTACCTACTAGTTAAATAAAATAATTATTACTATTATTACTAATTTCTTAATTTTTTGAAAATTTCTCTATACATATGTATTTTCAATTAATATGCTGAACCAGGCTTGAGATTGTCTTCTAAATTCATATCGTTCTAGCTTGGTCAGCAGAATTTGGTGGTCTACAGAGTAAAAAGCTTTTGATAGATAGATAAAAACTCCTATTGTCATGACTCCCGCATCAACCGTTTTAAAAAGCTTGTCAATAAATAAAATAATTATTACTATTATTACTAATTTCTTAATTTTTTGAAAATTTCTCTATACATATGTATTTTCAATTAATATGCAATTACGTGCCGTTTTCGTAATCATTTTTAAAACCCTGTTATCCATTTGTTCTAATGTTATTTAAATGAATACTTTAGTAAAGTTGACTATAATTTTAGCATGTTTTTATCCTCTACAATATTTTTAACATTAAAAAAAATATATCTTGAGAAAATAAGTCTAATTTTTCATTTCTCGAGAAATGAAAAATGTCGAGAAATCAAAAACACTGTATGTTGTTCGGAAATCAGGTAGTGCAAATTTGTTGTTGCCTGCTTGAATTTTCACACTGTGTTCTATCCGATAAATATGATCTGAACCAGGCTTGAGATTGTCTTCTAAATTCATATCGTTCTAGCTTGGTCAGCAGAATTTGGTGGTCTACAGAGTAAAAAGCTTTTGATAGATAGATAAAAACTCCTATTGTCATGACTCCCGCATCAACCGTTTTAAAAAGCTTGTCAATAAAGTAAAACTAAGCTGTATCTACACTTTTTTGTTTTGTGTATAACATATAAGGAAGAATCAATTGGTGAACCGACAATTCCCTAGAGAAGAAGAAAAAAATAGTGTTTTAATAAATCAAAGTTGATCCGATTTTCGCAAAATTCGTTCATATACAAATTATGACAACAAATTTAAACAAGAGTAAAAGTTTTGTAATACCCGAGATTTATCACGCTATCCCTAAATTTGGTAAAGGGATCATGTCTAAACTTTATATTCGTTAATTAATTAACTTAGGTTGATTAGATTTTGATTGGGCGACAGGGAGGAGAAATATAACCTTAAATACTACGTAGGGAGTTGAGAAACTAAATCGGTTATTGTGAATAGCCCATTTAATTCTTGACCACTATATGCACAAATGTGACTATAATGTGATGAATATTTTATTAATTGCACAAGCGTAGAACCACGGCAAGTACATTATATATGTTTTACAGTTTTATATCAGTTTTTAACACTTTAACTGCGCATTTAATAAAATTTATTGCATGTCCAGCACTGAATTCTCTTAGTTGTGCGAAAATCTACGTATTGTCTAATCTTCTCAGCTAGGGTGAGATCAGGGGTAAAATATTCTGATGATGAGTAAGCACTTTTTTTTCTCTCTAACAAGAGGAATTGCTGAGGTTACTGCCAAGAAACTATATAATTCTTGGACATTCGTATCTCTGCACCTAATATCCATAAAATAGGAATATTTATTGCTTAATTAATATTTATATCAAAATATTGGTTTCTTCGACTGTAAACTGTGAAACAGTTTTTGGGAGAAACAAGTGATGACATTGTCAACACTAGCTTTCAACTCACTAAGGCTATATATCTATTTAAAGATATATTTTCATCCCCATTCATGTTGTCTACGAAGTCGATATAGATTACGTGAATGATCTTGACGAGTCAGGATAATAAAGACGATGCTTCCTAAATCGTCATGTAGCTATAGAATGAGTTGATTTAACTCATGGAACGTTTTGTATTTTATTAAAGAAAATATATCTTCAGTCTGTGGTATGCAGTTATCATAAGCGATGGCTGTTAAGCTATTATAGGTAGTCATGTTCGGTACGATGATCTATATTTTTTAAATAAAAGTTTAATTCAATAATACAATATTTTGTGATAATTTTATAAAAACAGTTAAAGTATTTTGTTTCTACATTGGTTGTTTAAAATAAAATATGCGTTATGTATATGTTATGGACCAAGTGATAAATAGGGCAGTATTCACAATGTCCTGACATTATAAATAATTCCCAAAACAATCGGGCAAGATAATAAATGTTACAAAAAATATTAAATTGCCCGGTCATTATGAATACTGCTCTGTTACCATTGGGCAGAGTGATTAAAGCAGTTTCTGTTTAAATAACTTTTGTTTATTTACGTTTTAAACCGTACAAACGTATTATCAAATTAACAAAATTGAGCAGCAACAGCAGAACTATTAAGAAATAAACAACAAAATATAAAATATTAAAAATAAAACTTTAGGTACTCAAGTAATTATTAAATTCGTACCAACGAACGAATGAAAGAGAACCAACATTATTTGGCATTATTTTTTTGTATTAAATACTTTCTCTTATTTACGTATTGAACCTTTACTTGCGTATTAGCAATTTAACAAAATTAAGCAGTAACTGCAGAACCATTAAGAAATAAACAACTCAATAATAATTATTAATAATAGTTAAAGAAAATACAACTTCAGGTACTCGAGTAATAAAATTAACAAACGTACGTACCAAATAAACAAAATTTAGAGGTAACAAAAAATAACCATTAAGAAACAAACAGAACTAGTTTAATAACTATATTTGGCATTATTTTTGTGTATTTCATACTTCCAATCATCAAGAAAATATGTATTCTACTTATTGGAAAAGTTCACACTTTGATGGCATTTTGAATTACACAACTTTTTTTCTTTACGTCCCAATTGCCTCTCTTCTCAGCCCCAATTGAAAAGCTTATCGGAAACTAATAACCGTCAACATTATTAAAGTGCCCAGCAATATTGTATCCAGCTTCCAGTGCGCATGGTTCACCTCTTCTCTGGTTCACCTCGGTCTTGGCTTAGACTACCGTGCCTGCTTGGGAATCATGCAAGTTGCTAACGAGATGATTGGAAGAGAAGTTTTATCTAGCACGGAAGCTATATTCGATTCTGCTTTTCTAATATATACATTTTAGTATTAATTCACTATTGTTTATGAAAATAAGAAAGGCCATTTATTCATAAAATTTTGGATAAAACGGTTTTGTTTTTATTATTTTTTTTTTATACCAATTATTTTTATGTTGCTCCTGTGGTCTAATTTTTACCTTAAAGGTAACATTTCACTGGAACTGTGCACCGCGGTGGTTGACAGTAACGGCAAACGGTAACGTTAGGCAGTGACTGCTAGGGTATTCCGTTGAATCTGCCCTCCGTAGCGGCCGACTGCTTTACTAGAGGGCAAGTAGCCAGTTCGCTATTAGTTTTGGGAGGGTAACACCGCGATATTTTGGAAGATGGTTTTATATACTATTATAGCATTTTTATTAGAGGAGGAAGAAAAGGATGTTGAAGTTATCGTCAAGAGCGGTCTGAAGATATAATTATTTATGGCGGCCTCACTGTCGGTAAATTTAATAATTCATTATACAAAATTATTGAAGATTATTGTATTTTTACATCATAATGTGACATAATTTGGAACATCGAGTATATAATGGCTACCTCTGTACCATCGGCAATTGGAATCGGACTGTCACAATGTCATAGTTGCTAACTGCTGAGCAGTCACAGCGAAATAGTTTCCGTCTTAAATCTCAAAAACAGTTAGAGACTTCTAGTCATTACTTCCAACCGACGCAGTGGGTTGTTCCAGCGAAATAGTACCTTAAGGAATTCTAAAGGTATCGCGTAGATTAAAATGTTGAAACGCACTCGTATAGACGAAGGCAAGATGACAAGGCACATGAATGCATCAACCCAAGATGCAGTATTGTAGTCGAGATTTTATTGGTGCTAATCCGCTGTAACGATAGGTTTCTATTAGTGTTGCAGCCCTCTGTTCGCCGATTTCACTTAATATAAACTTGTGAAACCTCACATAAATAATCTTTTATTTACTTATTTATTGTACTTGATTTACTTTTGTTATTTTACTTATCGGGCAGTTTTATTGATCAAACGACGTATACTTCTATATTTATTTCAATTCAAATTATCTTCAGAAATTTATCACAAGGCTTCTATCTTGCAGTCTGTAAAATACCTATTTTCTAAATTATTCCAGACTAGTCATCTCTTGCTCATCCTATTTGTGCTTTCCTCAGCCATTCGCCTCGAACAACAACTTCTACAACTAACTTCCTTATGTTCCCTTTCTGTCCTAATGTACTGGCATTATCTTGCCAGATAGCCATTAGCATTGTAATGTTCTGAACTGCTGTTGCGGTTCAACTTCTCTTACTTGATACGTCTATCCTCTTACTTTGATCTGATCTACGGAATTCAAACTTTAACAAAATAATAATAATAAATAAATAAGTAGAAAATATTAAATCATGTCTTTATTTCCTGCTAGATAAAATTAATGTAGTAATGGAAAATAAGGATAAAATTTAACTATAAAATTCATAAAATGTTTATTCTTGAATTAATATAACTAGAACCTCCTTATTTTTTTTTTTTTTCCATTTTATTTATCGGACATTGGTCCAATGGTCTTTTATTATGTTCATATACTCATACAAGACAGACAAATTTTTTGTAACAAATTTTGTTGCGATTTTATGTATTTATTGAAATATCTACTTAAATGTTGGACTCATATAATAATAATCTTAGGTCACTTAAACAATAAGTATCTAGTCACTACACGCATTCTTCTTTTTAAGTGCCATTGCCGGTCGCTCTGACGTTGACGAGCACTTGAATAAAGGCAGATCTGTCTTCTTTCAATCTAAAAAGTTGTTCTGCATTTATTATTTCAGTCCAGTTCTTTTAGACCGGGAGCTCATGACATTTTTGGTCTCCGATTTCATTCAGCATGCCTTTTGGAGGAGAGAATATTTACCCTGTGACAACAAAAAAGGGATGGTACTAAACCCCTGCACGTTTTCCGGTCACAGGGAAAATTGCATTTCCACTTGCACAAAATTTTTGTGTTTTTTTCTGATTTAATATTGCTTGCCCTTTTGTCAAAAGAAAGTTATAACAAATTTTAAGTCTTTTAATTATAGGCATGCTGTATGAAAACGCGGAAAATCATATTTTTTTATTACAAGATCACATGACCGTTTGAGCCCTTTGGGACCCTCCGAATCGCATGCATATATTTAAAACACTTTAAATTTGTTATAACTTTCTTTTGACAAAAGGGCAAGCAATATTAAATCAGAGAAAAGCACAAAAATTGTGTGTTTAAGTGGAAATGCAATTTTCCCTATGACCGGAAAGCGTGCAGGGGTTTAGTACCATCTCTTTTTTGTTGTCACAGGGTAAATATTCTCTCCTCCAAAAGGCATGCTGTATGAAATCGGAGACCAAAAACTGTCATGAGCTCCCGGTCTATTTATATTACGTAGCCAATATCATTGTCGTCTGCCCATTCAGCGTCGACCTTCGAACTGGCTTTTCAGTATTAGTTGGAGAGGCTGGTATTTATTTCCTCTTATAATATACCGAGGTAAGAGATTTTTCTACACTTGATTGCCTTTAGCAACACATTGTCTGTTCTTGATCCTTCTAGAACCTCATTGTTAGATACTCTCTCTACCCAGGAAATTTGGAGAATTCTTCTATGCAAATACATTTCGAAAGCTTCCAGGTGATTCATGGTATTAATCTTGAAAGTCCAAGCTTCAACGCTATATAAGAGGATGAAACAAATGTAAAATTTGATCATTCTTTGATGCAGTTTAAGGATACGGTTGTCATCACAGAAAAATGATCCCATCTTATTGAAAATGGCGCGAGCCTTTAACAATTCGACATTTCACTTCTCTGTCGGGATATAGCTTTTCGGTTCTAGCCTAAACATTTCAATATAGACACTCGTTCTATTTCTTACCTTTAAGATAACGAAATATATTATCTTGATTTTGGCAGCAGAATACCATGAATTTCGTTCTACATATATATCGCAGTTCATCTCGAGTTAACTCTTCTCGGTATATCACCGTGTAGTCCAGACTCGTACAGGTGTGAACACATTTTTAAGACACTTTTTTGAATTACTTAGACCAAGATATTGCTTACTGAAGTTTCCGATTTTTTCTACCTCATCAGTCGCTTGAAAACTGCGTGCTTTTATGTAACTCTTTAATTTTGGGAACAAAATAAAAGTTTCACGAGATTAAATCAGGTGAGTATGGTGGAGTATCATTATACTCCACCATACTCACCTGAAAAAGGCCAAAATTCAACCTGACTGTGCCCAAAGAAGAAGAAGAAGAGTATGGTGGATGGGTAATGAAAGCGATTTTGTTCTTCTCCAAAAAATATTGAACCATAAGGGAAGTGTGAGTTGGTACGCTGTCGTGGTTGTCGATATTAGTCAAAATTACTTGATCCATATGATATTTATTTTTCTGCAATCTCTAGAATTCGCGATCCAGCGTTGGTTTTAGAAATTGAAGGCCTACCTAATCTCTAATCATTTTTATTGAATTTCTACCAACTTTAAAACGTTCAAACTACTTCAAACACAAAGTTTTTCTAGAAAAGCTGTTTTCAAAGTTGTGTTTAAAAGTTAAAGAGTTTCTTTTTTCGGATATCTAAGTATGAAGCATAATTTCATATAGACACGATGCTCTTAGATCTAGTCCATCTGAAAAATTGCTGGGAGAAAGAAAATCAAGCTATCATACAAAAATTGCTATAAAATTCGAACAAAATAAATTTGAGCGAATGTAACTCGACGGCAATCAACTAACTAATGACAGGTGCATTATAGCAAATCATTTTTCCTCTTTTCCACTTAATACTACTACACATAATACTTACTTACACATGTTCTAATATACAATCTCGTTTACTTAGTATAAGTATAATCGAATTGTATCATTCTCAGAATCAATCGATTTTTCATAAGTAAACTAAAGGTTGTGTGTAAAGGTTGAAAATGATCGTGGCTCAGTTAGTTAGTGTGTGGACTACTTAGCGGTGGGCCAGGGTTCATTCCCCGGTACTGGAAAAACGTCTTACATTTTTTCGACCGTTTCTTCCTCGGAAGGCATCGGGCAACCACCGAGGTAAAAGCCTTAGTAAAATTTCACAAAATAATTAGTCGTTCGGATTCCACGATAGTAAATTGTAGGTCCCATATGATTGTGTTACATACAGGCAACACACGCAACATAACTGTATGCGGGGAAATAGCCTACGCTCGGAATATATTCAGTACGAACTTGTCAGTTCAGAGCATCGAACATTATGGCAATCTAAGAAGAAGAAGTGTGTAGTTAGATTTGTTTTGGAGGTAAGTTTTTTTTTTACATAGATCTTTATAACAACTTAAGCTAACAAGATAAGCACTAAGCCATATCTTTGTGAACTCAATGCTGCGAATATTGCATAACTTACATTATATAAATGTGAATACTCTTCTGTCTGCAGATAAAAGGTCATTGCAAGGAGCTGCCATTCTATGCAGCGGGCTAATTGCATAATGCTCCAATGTGGCCTTTTCATATACAAATAATTTATCTAATTCTTAAATTACAAGAAGCACTCTAACGTATATTCTGGATAGAATATTAGAATCGTAGATTGAATTGTTAAAAACCTTAGAGAGATAGATGGCCGACATTACATCCTTCCTGACTGCCAATCTTATATAAAGTGTTTCCAACACGTACTGAGGTGGTTTGTATCTTGGATATATCTCTGTAATACGTAATTCCACAACACGATAGTATCGCTTGTGATCTACATTTTCAGTAGACTTTCGAACAGAGCATTTTAAACTATGGTTGGTGACTCACAAGTGGGTTCTCGATCTAACTGTAGTGGATCACTCAACCGAAAATTTGACAGGAGCAAATCTAAAGTTTTGTGGAAATAAAGCTGGGTACAACATCTATCAATAAAAAAGTAGACGGATGGAAATTATGAATAAACAGTATATGGATGGAATTAATGAAAAAGAGGCAAATACATAAAAATAATGAAAAATATAAGGTATATATAATGATGAAAAGGAAAGGTAGAAGATGGAAATGATGAAAAAACAGGTAAACGGATGGAATAATGGATAAAAAAAATATATAGAATCATGGAAATAATGAAATAAAGATAGACGGGTTGAAGTATTACTGGAGATGCGGACTGGATGCAACAGAGGTGGAAAGGAGAAGAAATAAAAGGATAAGCGTGACTGAGGAGGTGTAGAGGAGGGATAAGGAAGTGGGAGAACAAGAAAGGACAGTCAAAATAGACAAATTAAGGAGCGCAGGGAGATATAAGGAGGTCAGAACTATAGGGATATCAAGCTACTTGAGGGAAGAAAGAGGAAGGTCAGGAGGGGGGGTTAGGAGGATTGCGAGGATTAGAAGGTGCGAGAATTAAGAGAGAGGAAATAGATATTGGAGGAAACAGGAGGATAAGATGTGCAGGATGTGCGGGGAGGAGGAAGAAGCTATAGAGCACCTCGCGAAGAGGTGTAGGGAGATGATAGTGTGGTCGGGTAACAAATTAGACCTGTTGCACGAAGATGGAAGGGGGGAGAGGTGGGCGAGGGAATTAGAGGCAAGAAGGATTAAGATTGGGGAAGGATAACAGGAAGGTGTAAAGGAAGGACAGAAGAGGCCCGGTGGGAAGCAGAAGGGGGAAAAGGAACGATGGAAGGGGGCTGAGGTTAGCTGGGAATGGGGAGGAAGGAATGGACATAGGAGGAGGGGTGAAGAAATAGTTAGAAGGAAACATAATGGAATCAAATAAAATAGTAATGTATGGTTAATATGACGTTGGGATGTTGATATGAGACTTGTTTTGTAATTGTAGTGAATACCCTAAACACCAAAAGGTCGAGGGGAAATAAAGAATTATATAAGATAGACGGGTTGAAGTAATAAACAAAAAAAAAAAGAAAAAGACGGATGGACACAATACAAGAAAATACAGGTAGACAGAAGGAGAAAATAAGAAAAAGGTAGACGCATGGAATTGATAAAAAAATAATAAGCTAGACGGATGCAAATTTTGAGTGAAAAAGTTAGGGGTTGAAATAATGAAAAAAACAGGTAAATGGATGGAATTTATGAATTAAAAAATTGATGTGAAGTGTGAATTTTCACACATTTCAGGGTTTTGCAGGTATTTAGTAAGTGAATGATGATTATTTTGGATGCGAAAACAAATTTTATATTAAAATATTTTTTTTGTTAATTTTAATTCGAACGCCTAATACCATTATTTAGGTTTATAAATATGTGCAGTATTTTTTTTTTATATAGAAAGGTTCATTAAGAATTTTTAAAATTGCGCCTATGGCTTCCATTGGTTGTTATAAGTTCCGCCCCTCTGATTTCGTGTACATTGAAACAGAATTAAATTATAATTTAAACCATTTCCACTGGCTATTAAATTTACGCTTTTAAAAATTAAATGCAACATTTGCCAAAATATATTTAGAATTTTGAAAAAATAATTTAAACAATATAGAAATTTAAAAAAAAAATATATATATATAACCTCTTCTCCAGGGTTCGATCCCTATCGGATCGGGTTACATGGGTGAAAAGTCAGCGTCAAATACCACTAGACCAGCACACACGTTAGAGTGTTGCTTGTTACAAAGCTATAACTTGTGTACATTATTAGCCAAAAATCACAAAAAATGCGTTTTTTTCCAAAAACCTAATCTGATCAAAAATTCCTGTTGAACTATTCCGGTTCACACCAATGTACATTACTTAGAATTTTTTCAGATTTTTAGTTTAAACCATCTGGGCTACAGGGTGTGGGACAAAAAATTTTTTTCACAATTTTGGCAAAAAACGCTTCAGAATAATTTATTTTGCAAAAATAAAAATCTGACCGTTAATCCACGTACCAAGGGCTTTCATTTGATACCCTACTCAGAATTATAAAACATTTTTTTTTTTTTCGATGAGCACATATTTGTTTATATTTTTAGGGGGATATGTTTTTTAGATGTTTTAGTATTTTTCCTATGTGCGGGTCAAAGAGTTGTATAAGCATGCCAAATTTCAACTCTCTAGGTTTAGCCGTTTGGCTACAATTTTTACCGAACAGACAGACAGACAGACAGACAGACAGACAGACAGACAGACAGACAGACGACAAAATGACGGTATAAGGGTTTTTTGGTCATACCTACAAAACCCTAAAAAGGTAGACAGATTGAAATAATAAAAAAAAAGTTAGACGGATGGAAATAATGAGAAAAAAAAAAAATTGATGTGAAGTGTGAATTTTCACACATTTCAGGGTTTCGCAGGTATTTAGTAAGTGAATGATGATTATTTGGGATGCCAAAACAAATTTTATGTTCATTATAGCAAGTTTCATTAATAATTAGAAAATTGCGCCTATGGCTTCCATTGGTTGTTTAAGTCATAAGCTCCACCCCTCTGATTTCGTATACATTCAAACAAAATTAAATTATAATTTCAACATTTCCCACTGGTAATTAACTTACGCTTTTAAAAATTAAATGCAACATTTGCCAAAATATAACTAGTATTTTGAGACAATAATTTAAACAAAATAAAAATGCAAAAAAAAAGAAAAAATAAAATTGACGGGAATCGAACAGTAGTTTGCAACTTACGAAGCGAAAACGTTACCACTGAACTACGGATGTTCACTCGCTTACTTTGTTAAATAGCGGATTAAATATTTTACATATTTTAGTTAAAAGCACAAAAAATGCGTATTTTTCCGAAAACATAATCTGATCAAAAATTCCTGTTGTACAATTCCGGTTCACACCAATGTACATTACTTAGAATTTTTTCAGATTTTTAGTTTAAACCATCTGGGCTACAGGGTGTGGGACAAATTTTTTTTTTCACAATTTTGCCAAAAATCGCATCAAAATAATTTATTTTGCAAAAATAAAATTTTGATCGTTAATCCACGTACCAAGGACTTTCATTTGATACCCTACACATAATTGAAAAAAAAAAATATTTTTTTTTCGATTAGCCTATATTTGTTTATATTTTTAGGGTGACATGTTTTTTAGATGTTTTAGTATTTTTCCTATGTGAGGGTCAAAGAGTTGTATAAGCATGCCAAATTCCAACTCTCTAGGTTTAGTCGTTTGGCTACAATTTTTACCGAACAGACAGACAGACAGACAGACAGACAGACAGACAGACAGACAGACAGACAGACAGACAGACAAGCAGACAGACAGACAGACAGACAGACAGTCAGGCAGACAGACAGACAGACAGACTGACAGACAGACACACAGACAGACGACAAAATGACGGTATAAGGGTTTTATGGTTATACTTAAAAAAGTCTAAAAAGAGGTAGACAGAAGGAGAAATTGAAAACAAGGTAGACATATGGAAACAGTTACGTACCAATAAATATTTTAACCTTAAATCTAAACCTTTAACCTAAAAGGACATATAACCAAGGGAATAATCTTATTTCCTTTAGTGCTTAAATAGCCTTTGTTGCTGTGCGCCAAAAAAATTTAACTAACTAACTTATTTCCTTTAGTTATCAGCCAAAATTACTTGTTATACATGTTAGATTTCTAACCATTTTATTTTTAAATAATCAACACTTTCATAAAATTCACTTATAAAAACAATTAAACAATTAACACAGAATGCCTTACAACCGTTCAAGGTGACAGTCCTAATCTGAATGCCCAGTTCATTCGCACTCAGAATTTTGGGCTACTCAACATTTTCAATAAGTGACGTCACAGGAGGCCTCTTTGCCACGCTCATGATCGATGCCTAAGGGCTTCGAAGGATCTTAACCCGACACTGATGCCAATAGAATGCAATACTAGGCAAGTACTGATCCATTTTTTTTAGCCACAAAATAGGACCTAAGTTCCAGTTATACTGTTGCTCACAAACATCCATGCTTGACAGTTTAGCTCGTGAAGCAAGAGCACTACCTCTAAGCTACCAAGGCCAACGAATCTATACGGAAATGAAACAATGCAATGTATATCAGATTCTGATAAAAAACCCTGAGCAACCGGAGAACATAATTCGCATTTCTTTACGCCATATTTAATATATTCGTAATCTACTCTACTTCTAATAGAAACTTTCGTTAAAAGCACTTAGATTAATGAAACATTTACCCTGTTATTTAATTGCTAAGAATCTTTTTTAAACATTAATTGAAGTAATGATACTCTATGTACATATTTTAAATAAAACTACTTAACTGAGCTTTCAAATATCATTATTAATTAAATAAATGGCACTACTAACCAGGTATCCATTAGCGTTGTAATGCCCATGGGAACGTGTGAGTCCAACCTTCTCTTCTGTAGTGGAATGGATCCAGGCCGCTGTCCAGGTCCACAAACCGAAGTAATGACATACGGCAAGAACTACCAGTAGCACTATCGCTATCAACCCTAACATTGTCACCGCTACCTGTAGGTCACCCATCTGGAACAAATTATATTGATTCAGTTTAAACAATTCAACTAAATAATATTAAAAGTTATATTTAAATCACAGTAAACAAGAGAAAATATGAGAAGAGTTTTAAGAGACAATATGTAACGTTCACGAAGTCTCAAAGCATGAAAACTATATTGATTTTGCGCAATTATTATTAAATAATAATCTTTATTAGAGTAAGACATTTTTACATGCATATCATCGTCATAAACTGACAAAGCAGTAAGTACATATGTAATTTACAATATTTAGTTAACAAAACTAGTAGAAACATTACTACAAAGAAATTCTTGCATAGTGTAATAGCAGTGTTAATGTAGGAAATTACTAATAATAGTTTTAAGCTTAACAACTGGAAGATCTTTGATGTCCTGCGGAAGTTTGTTATAAAATATTGGTCCCCAGTAGTCGGGGCTGTGCGTGGAGCCTGCTAGTCTTACTTGTTTGGTAACTAGGTGATATTTTTGTCGCGTATTATGAGAGTGTATGCTAGCATGGGTGGAAAATTTATTAATTTGTTTCTTTGTATGGATTAGGCAGTAATATATGTATAGACATGGCAATGGTAATACTTTTAATTTTTTGAATAAAGGCTTGCAGTGTTCTGTCAGCCCGCTTTTAGTTAAGATTCGTATAGCTCTTTTTTGTATTATAAAAAGTCGTTTGCTATGTGGACTTGAGCCCCACAATAATATGCCGTACCGTAAACGACTATGAAAAAGTGCGAAATAAGCTTTTTTTGCTGTGTCCTCGGTTGTCAACAGCATTAGTCTTTTTAGAGCGTAGAGCACTGAATATAGTTTAGTGCTACTTTTAAAAATATGGTGTTTCCAGTCTAGGTCAGTATCGAGATATATGCCCAAAAACTTAACATTAGCTTTCTTTATGGGTAAATATTTTTTATTTGTTATAAGAAGGTTCTGGGTTTTATTTTTATTTAATTTTAGTTTATTTGCAGTAAACCAGTTTTCCGCAATTTCAACCGTGCGTTGAGTTAGAGTGGTTATCGACTCTAGGATGTTTGCTGCGCATAAAAACGTTGTGTCATCTGCAAATAAAATTATTTTCACCGGTATACCTTTTCGTTTTCAGTTGTCATGATTTAGACGGGTATGCACCGTGCATTCGCTATTGAAACGTTTATCAAAAACAACTAATCTGTGAACATGTCTAGATAGTTTTTGTAAAAAAACCATATTGCCATGAATTGGAAATTTCAGGGCTACACGATCAGAATTTTGGAACCATTAATGCACCGAATGCTGTTATATGATTATAAATTGCAGCAATATCACCGAAATTGACACTTCGGATGATGCGAAACTTCTGAAATTGGTAATATTGTTTTAAAAACTATATGTCAACAAATTGTATTCCATGCACTCATCGATTATGAAATAAAATTTTGAATAGCATTAACCATACCTTTTTTGTTAAACTTTAAAATCCGGGAGGTGTTTTGCCGCGCCTGTAGATGGGTTAAAAAATTAAAAGTTTGCAGATAAAAAATCTAATAGGCTAGGCATTGTATGAAGTAACTAAAATGGTTCAAAATAGAGAAACATAGCAAAACATCGATAATATCACCATACCCTTTTAGTGATAATTGGAATAAAAACGAAAGAGTAGAATATCTGTATGTTTGTTTATATGTGGCCTACATCTCTTGGTGAGCCAGCCACCTCCTGTACCTACCCCCAGACTTTCTACTCTTGGCTTTTTCTTTCCAGTTTCAGACGGAAAATGTATTCTCATGTGAATTTGAACAAGTCTAAATCCAATTAGAACTAAACGACTTGAGCTTCTTAATGAACAAGCTTATTTTGGTAAAATTAATCTAATTTCTATTTTTTTTTCTTTATGTTCTCATGTTGTCTTTTTATTGGTAAAACTAGATCTTAATAATTGTACCAACAATCGGTAATAATGGTAGTTAGCAAGGAAAATTAAAAGTAAGAAAATACAAGCAATTTTCCTCAACTTTTCATGTAACAGGTATTTTACATTGCTTGTTGCATGATTTCAAAGTGTTTCATGCGTGATTTTCATACTTGGTAAACTGTAATTTACATCTAATGAACAATATTGCCCTGGAAATTTACCCCTAAATAAGTCTTTAAGCTATAAATCTGAAATTGGACAGTATTTAACTAAAATTACAATGTTAGTAAGTGCTCTTATATGTTTAACATTTTCCATTTGTTATAAATAAATAAGATTTAATTAAATAAATGTACCGTTTATTATGTAAATTGTGTAAGTTTAATATTGGAAAAAAATTATAAAATAAATATTTAATTTTGATACAACTTAATAAGAAATTTTTATTTATAGCCAAATTACAGTTCATATTTTAAAATATCGATATTCTTTGTAAATTAAAAAGTTGATAGAAATACACGAAACTGCATCTTCATTGAAATACAAACATTTATGTATATCGAAACAAGTAATGATGGACTTACACCTCTTTCATAACAAATGATCCAGTTATGTAAATTTATTTGAATTATTTTAAATTGCTTAAATTTCCAAATTAAAAGTGATGCCTTTTGTTTCAATTACGGCACAGTTTTCTTAACTCTCCTGAGTTCAAGTAAGTGATACAAAAAATACATAGCACAACGAACGTATTTCAAATATCGGTCTTAGCCACTTTGTACGGTCACAGTGTCAATACAGTGATGAGATCAATTTTCACGAAACAAGTTTGGTTTAATTTTAAATGTCCTTCAAATTTTCACACAACATAGTTATGTACAATAATATCGATAAGTGGATTTGAATGCACAGAATATAATTAATAAATGTGTTTAACTCTACAACATGGATACATGATATAATAAAATGGTAGAAATTTATTAAATTATGTTATAATTAGGTTATTAAATATAAATTTGCAATTTTGTTCTATCGATGATAAAATTCTGGCCCGTTCTAACCCAGGACCAAACGGAGACCAGACACTAACCGATGGACAAACAAAATAGTTTACTGGCGTCCAAGAATTGACATACCTCATAAAAAGTGCTTGGACAATATTAAAAGTATCCTGTAGAAAGTGACACCAACTGGCTAAGGACAAGGAAATATGGAATAAAACAGGTAGATGTTTGATAATATCGTAAACAACCACAGTCAATGACATCGAAAAAGAGCTACGCCACTGGTTAAAGAATTTCGACATTATGCTGTGGTTCAAAGCTGTTATTTGGCCGACATTATATTCTATAAATTCATAATACATACATTGACAATTAGTCAAGTTTCAATAAACGATCTGTTATAAACTTGGTACAACATCTGCCAAAAACTCTGATAGCAACTGATGTAATTCCAGTCCCTAAGGGAAAAGGTGCGGTGAAAAATAGCGATAATTACCGCCCAATTGCTATTGCCACCGTGATCTCTAAGTTACTGGAAAGAGTATTGATATTAAAATCATCAAGTAAATTACAATGCTCTGACAACCAGTTCGGCTTCAAGAAGAACCACGGTACTGAAATGGCTATTTACTCGATGAAGTCAACCATTGCAAGATACTTGTCACGAGAAACGCCGGTGTATGCCTGCTTTTTAGACTTAAGTAAGGCATTTGATAGGGTGGACAGAAGAAAACTTGTAAGTATTCTAAAAACCAGGAAGGTGCCTGCGCGAGTAGTGGATATACTGTGCAAATGGTTTGATGGAGAGACTAAACGTGTGCGGTGGGGTGAAGAAAGATCTTCTACATTTCAACAGCACGTATGAGTCAGACAAGGGAGTTTATTTTCACCCTACCTATTCAACGTGTACACTGACAACCTAAGTGTGCAGTTAAATAGCATGAAAATTGGATGTGTTATGGGATCATGTATTGTCAACCACATATGCTATGCCGATGACATGGTGCTCATTTCCCCCTCTCTATCTGGCTTAAAAGAACTATTAAAGGTATGTGAGTACTACATAGCAGAGTACGGACTACAATACAATGTAAAAAAGACAGAATTTATGGTTTTTCAGCCAAAGTGTAAAAAATACTCCGTACAAGATCTTCATTTATGTGGACAGATAGTGCCTCGCGTGTCGTCAGTCACATATCTCGGCCACATAATATGTGACGATCTCTTAGACAGTGCGGACATTAGTAAACAGTGTAGAATGTTGTGTGTCCGTGCCAATATGTTAAACAGGCGCTTTTCTGGCTGCAGTGTTGTTGTACGTAACTGTGTCTTCAATGCGTATTGTGCTTGTGTTTATGCATCGCCCCTATGGGTGAATGCCACCGAATCTATTAGGCGCAGATTCAGAACGTGCTATAACAATGCATTCAGAATTTTAAATAGCCTTCCGAAGTACTGTAGCGCCAGTCAAATGTTTGTAGAGAATAGGATGACAGATAGTTGGGGTATGTTGCGTAAACGAATTTATTCCTTACGCAGCAGACTGTGGCTGTCAACCAACAAAGTTGTTATAAATTGTATAGATAACGATGCTGTCTTCGGCAACTAGTGGTGCAGACTATTGGTACCTAAATAAATCTGTATTTGTATTGGTATGCGGCCGTCTAAACCAGTAGTTGTAATTGTATGTCTAAATGTATTTATTATTTTGTTATATTATTTTGTTATCTTGTCTATTTTGTTATATTGTATTACTTGTCTATATGTTATTATGTATGTTTTATATCTGTTTTTGTAATTTTTGGCCTAGTTGCCGGCAAATAAATGAATAATAATAATATAAGAATATATAATGTATTTTTATATTATTTAGATAATAAAAGTCCACAATCCTTGTAATTTAAAACTTGTACTCAAAGGAGATTTTCTCCGCCTACTACATTATTACAAGCTGCTTCCTGGAAATTACTAATTAACATTTATTCAGTTCGATAATGACAGAATCCATCCTTAACTCTGATCATTATTGAATTCAATTTGTAACATATGTATAGATCAATACAGTGATGATATTAAATTTCATGAAATAATTTTGGTTGAATTTTAAATGTGATTCTAATTTTCATGTAACAGGGTTATTTATTTATTTAGTTATTTATTTAACAATGCAATATACATTCCAAAAATAATATATTAATTATATTTTATTTAATAATATCGATAAGTGGTTTTGATTGTACAGAAAATAATTAACAAATGTTTATATCTATAACATGGATATATAATAAATGATTGAAATTAATTAAATTATGTTACAATTTAGTTATTAAATATAAATTTGCAATATTGTTCTAATTATGACAAAAGCAGGGACATGAAACTGAACCCGAACCAGAACCGAAAACCCGAAATAACATGTATTTTTCACAAACCTGAACTTGAACCGAACCATTATATTCCATATCAGTAAACCGAAACCTGAATCCGAACCTTTTATTATAAACCGGTAACCATGTATTTTTAACAGATTCAAGAAATTATTGTATACTAAACATTTTACAATTTAGTGAATAGTGTCCTAAAAACTTCAGAATTTATACTAAGAAACAGAGGTAGTTTGAAGATATCTACAACTTGGTTACTGTACTGTGTACTAGTTCGACCTAAATTAGAGTACACGAATACAATCTGAAGCCTAAAAACAGCATCCCACAAAAATCAAATAGAAAAATTACAAAAGAGATTTGTAAGAAACATGACCCTGAAATTAACCGGAACATATCCTTTTCGAATCTCTTATGCAAACCAGTTAAAAAACCTAGCTCTCAATAATAGCAAGAAATTTCAAACATTAGAATGGGGACGCGACATCCACACTTTGAATTTCGCATTTAAATTATTTAATAATCAACTAGATGCCCCAGAACTTCTTCAAAATAAATATTCGAGTCCCTGACATAAGACTGAGAATTAAAAATGATCGCTGTTTAAAAATTTCAGAATCTATGTTGCCACTGAACAAAATGCTCAGTCTACTAAACAAGCAAGTCTCTGATAGAGATGTAGATATCTTTAACGACAGTTATAGAAAGTTTGTTAATATAAAAATAAATTAGACTAGTTATATTGTATTTTATTGTATGTTTGGTAATATTATGTAACAAAACCTGATATATGTTATTTGGTCAATTATTTTTGGTATTTTTCATTTTATAAATTTACTTAATATGCATATTATTTAGTCTATTTCATTGGTTCCTAAGTTGTCACGAGAACTGAGCTTGTCCAACTTGACTTCATGTTTCATGTTGGCAACAAGAAAAAAAAAAAATGCGAAAAGGCAAATACGATACACATCTTAAAAAATAAAATACATAATACATTTTTATATTTTTAGACCAAAAAAATTTAGAAATAGGAAATTTGTATTAAGAATGCCAAAAAAAAAACAAATGTAATGAAAATGACATTTAAATGTGACACGTCACTTTAACATGATGTAAGTATGATTTACCACTGCGTAAATAATATGGTCAAAAGCCCGATTAAATTGTTAAATTACTAAATTTCAAAATCTAGTTCAGCTTAAACGTTTGGAATATACTATATTTGAAGATATTTGTGCCTTTCCTTTCTATTTTATAACAAATTATAACGTGGTAGTATTGTCTGTGATAATAAACTTAATATAATATAAATTTATATTAAAATGCAATTTGATATTGATTTATATTTAAAAAACCCGCTCCTGAATCTGAAAAAATGTAGGTTCTTGAACCTAAAAAATTATTTTATTGAATCTGAACCTGAAACCGAATCCAAATTAACATACTGAATTTGAACCCGAACCTAAATCTAAATAAATTCAGCTTCAGGTCCCTGGACAAAACTCAGGCCCGGTCTAATTCAGGAGACAACGAGACAAGACACTAACCGATAGACAAACAAAATAGTGTACTGGCAAATTTCTAAACGCAGTGTTGACATATCTCAACGGAGAGAAATTGGACAAAAATTTAAGTCTGAAAAAAAAAAAGAAAAAACTATTGAAGTTCAAAAATAGTCATGAATAGTAATGAAGTTTTGTTGGAAATTTATTTGTAAATAGTGTTACTTTATATTTAAACTGTCAGACCGATACACAATGGTAAAAGAGCAAATATATTAAGCCATAAGAAATTTATAAAAAGAAAACACCAAATAATTCGTTAAATAAAAAATATTTCAAACATGTGTTATATTGAATAAACTAAATATAATAAAACATTTTCATGACAACCAATTCAGAAAAGTTTGAAAAATTGATGTTTTCAGAGCTGTGTAGCAAAAGGAAACCCTCATATTTCTAATAAAATATATAGTAAGTATACGTAGTCTTATTTCTTCCATACCTATCAATATTTCATATGACCAAAAAGGATACAAAACATATTTTTATGTAAACGCATATAGTCCATGTATTCTAAAATATTTATCATTTAATTTAATTTAGTTTCTATGCAGTTCATCTACAAGAATTTATATCATAAGTACCCGTGCATCGCTACGGTATTCTACTACTTTAAATTCACTTAGACTTCAATAAATTTTAATTTGATTGCAATGAACAATTTAAATTTAGTATAATTATCGCATGTCCGGCAGCACCACACAGTTATTAAAAGTTATGGTTGGAAATGACATGACGATATAATTCGAAATTTATAGATCTTTGTTATTAAAAAGAATCAATTAATTCTAATTGCATAAACAAGGAATACCACATACCCTCACTAATAAGAGATAAAATGTACTAAAAATTCTGAAATGAACTGATTCACATGATATTAACACATGAGTCCTATCGTTTTTGTATAATTATTTTATTATTATTTTTTTTTTAATAAAAAGAATGATGCAATCTATTTGCTGACCTCATCAGGTTTCTTATCTTCATTGTTTTATTTTTAAAAAGATATGGCTAGGCATACAAAAAACGGTTAGTCTATAAAAAGATGAATTTAAAAAAATATGCTCAAATCACTTTCTGAAGATTTTAAATAGACACCTATATGCCAAATTGGAATGTTATAATTCAACAAATGCAGAAGATACGAAGGGTTCTATAATTCATCCCGAATGTAGATTCATCTTTTTAGGAGTTGATTAGGGCAAAGTCCTGAAGTATGTCTTTAAATATTTGTATTGATAACCTTCGTAAATATAAACCAAGTCGATATTTCGTCGATCCTGAAAGGATTTGTCGGATTGTTAAACTTTTTTGTTGCCATGTTGGTTAACTAGATAGATCATATAAGATGTGTATTTTAGATTTGACATCTATTTAAAAAATTTGTATTTCTGTATATTCGTCAAATTTTTCACAATGAAGGATCAAAGAATATACATGAAATTTTGCGTAACAAATTTAATCAAGTGATGTAAAGTAGTGGAAATGTTGGAGAAGTCATTTGGTGAGTCTGGTATGAATGAAGGAGCGATTTACAAATGGTATAAACGCTTTCAAGATGGCCGTGATACAGTTGAAGATGATGAGTTGGGAGACGCAGCACTTCAATCACCGGATAAAACGTGAAAGAAGTTAAGAAAAAAATTCTTGATAACCATCTAATTACAATTAGAGAGGTTGCTGAAGAAGTTTTTATATCGTATGGTTCATAAGAAATTTTCACTAATGTTTAGGATATGAGGCGAGTGACAGCAAAATTTGATAACACACCAGCTCATATTTCATGCTTGTTCTAGATTTTCTGTCCAAAAATAGCACCGTAATGATACCATAACCACCCTATTCACCAGAAATGGCCCTTTGTGACATTTTTCTCTTCCCAAAAATGAAAAAAAAAAAGAACAATGAAAGGACAACGTTTTACGACCATTGAAGAAATAAATGCCAAATCGCTGGAGAAACTGAACGGTATACCAAAATCTGCGTTTCAGAAGTGTTTTAAAGACTGAAGAAAATAGTGGCATAAGTGCATTGTATCCGATGGGGACTGTTTTGAAAGGGACAATATAAAAATTAATGAATAAACAAATATTGTTTTGTAAATTAAAGAATTGCACGAACTTTTTGATCACACCTCGTACATACTTGAATTCCAATATTCTCTGGTTATAAGTTAATGTGGTGAATACAAGTATGATATATAACGTAATTCTTGTTCTGGTACAAGGCATGGCTGGTTAAGGGATTTAATTCGTATTACATGTAGTCGGCAAATGAGCTCGGTCGCTACATACATGAGTGGGTAAAGTGCTTACATTCCTATCACACCGCAACGCACCACATCTCTGCTGCACTTGAACTGAAGAGAGCGTAATGCAACGAAAATTACTTTACTGATGATATAGTATCTTTAATTAATAATCAGTATCTGTTATATACAAAAAATGCTGGTGTCGGTGTTGCAGAGATACTAAATCTTAAAAGAGTGCTACTAGCGTGCTCTAGTACAGTAGAAATAAAACTATTATTCGTCAACCTGGGCAGTCCCGAAAAGGTACGAATATAAACATCCCTGGTTTATATTCGTTGTTAACTAGTTAAAATAACTAAAGAAAAGTAAAATAAAATAAATATGCTAAACATGCCCCCGACATCATAAGGGTTGTCGGTTTGAATATTCACTTCCTTGAAATGAAGAGACCTGCATTCTATACAGCAGAAATAAGATAAACACTATATAAAATATTATATTTTGCATACATACAGTCAGTGTTAACGTATGGTATAGCTCTATGGGGTAATGCTACTAACTGTGCAAGAATTTTTAAATTACAAAAAATTGCTATACGTACGATCGCTAAGGTACCTGCGAGAACGTCGTGCAAAAATCTTTTTACACAACTGAATATTCCCACTGTAACAAGTTTGTACATTTTTAATTGTCTAATGTATGTTAAAGAAAATATTGAGTCCTTTGTAACTAATTGTAAAATTAATGAATATAATACAAGGACAAAAATGAATTTAAGAATTAAACCTACCAAATTTGTTTTCACTGACAAGTCAATAAATATAATAGGTCCGAAAATGTACAACAAACTGCCATTGAAGTTAAGAGAAATGAATATAATTAATTTTAAAAATGCACTAAAAAAAAAAAAAACATATTGAAGAAGCCATACTACAACGTTAATGAATTCATGAACATGAATTTAGATGAATTGTAATTATTTCTATGCCATTATGTAAATTCCTGCATTTGAATGTATACATGTTATGATGTTACCTGACGGAAGTTATGTACTTGATTTGTACCTTTTTCTGAAATAAATTTATACTTTATACTTTATACTTTATTGCTTAGTGAGACTACTACGGTATGTTGCATTGAAGGTTCATTGTGTAGAGCTAATAAGTGTATTCCCCTTCGGGATTGTGTGAACGCCACGTGAATAGAATGATTTTGCGATCGGCCCTCCATTTCTTATGTTATTTATGGTAATATTCATTTTACGGTATTACTCATTTTTAAGTATTAAACACTGGATACTGTCTAATGCTGATAGGATTGGAAAGTGAAAATTTCGAAGTTGATTCCGGAAATTAAATTTCATTACTGATACGACATATTTCTTCAAAGACGCCCCAGGAAATGATGTTTTATCTAGAGGTGATCGCTACCCAGACATGATTTGCCACTTTCTGCAACCACAAGTTAATAAATTGGGTCTTATCAACATATGATTAGAATGAGTAAGAATCTATCATATAGTTTGAGTTACACTGAATCTTGTACAAGATTTTTTTGTAAACAGATCGTATTGAAATGGGACGGCAGTGAAAAGCCACCAAGATCTTCATATTTAACTACATTAGATTTCTATTTATTGGGCTATAATAGCCTATGCCAACAAAACACAAACTACTGGGCAACCAAATGAGAATAGTGATGAAAAAATGCATGCCAAAATATGATTGAAGCCACTGCTGTCGGCTATATATGAGTTATTCTTTTGGTCTCATATTTGGTTCCTACACGTTTCAGTTGATTATGAGACAATATCTGCAAAAAATTAATTTGTGTTTGTCCGTCGGTCAGAGATTCACGCAATACGGAAATTTGGTACTATGATATATTGAAACAAAGAGTGTCATTTGACATTTCAAATTTTTTATCTAAGGGCGAGTTCAAAAACTATTTACTAAAAAAATTAAAATAGCTCCCATATTATTGATTTAAAAATGAACATAACAAATTGTTATTTGTGTACCATGGCCAAAAAGTAGATCTTTTTCGGCCGGATCTGAATTTGAAGGCCGAGGACTTCAAACAGATAACGACGAAAAAGATATTTTTGGAAAAGATGCACATTATATTTTTTGGGCGACCAATGGAATTTTTATTAGAAAAATTAAATTTATTTATTTACATTGGATAATTTATGATTATTGAACAATTACAAATGTGTGACTGTCAGTTGTTTCCGTGTAACCATGGAGATCATAAGAAAAGACATATAGATGGCTCTAGCATCCAGCGGCCAAAAAAATAAGCGAATCGGCCTAGACCGAAAAAGATTTACTTTTTGTCTCATACTAGATGATGAAAAAGAACTGTTTTTCAAATGATCGCCCAAAAAATTGTTTATAATAAGAAAACAAATCGTTTTTGTGCAATGCATTATTTCACTTGGATACACATTTGGAGAGTTAAGGGGAACACCCTAAAACTAAACTTTGGAAATATCTCCCTTGTTATTTATTTTACGTCAAAAATGTATGTTAAAAAATGTGTTTAGGATGAGAAAACATATGTTTTCTCTTCAGTGCAGTTTTTTATAAAAATTTTATTTAGGGGAGACAAGGGGAGTTTTACTTATAAAGTTAAAATATCTAATTTATCATTTACGCAATAAAAAAAAAAAAAATTATGTGAAGTGTAAATTTTCACACATTTCAGGGTTTTGCAGGTATTTAGTAAGTGAATGATGATTATTTGGGATGCGAAAACAAATTTTATATTAAAATATATTTTTTTAAAATTTTAATTCGAACGCCTAATACCATTATTTAGGTTTCTAAATATGTGCAATTTTTTTTTTTTTATATAGCAAGGTTCATTAATAACTTTAAAAATTGCGCCTATGGTTTCCATTGGTTGTTATAAGTTCCGCCCCTCTGATTTCGTGTACATTGAAACAGAATTAAATTATAATTTAAACAATATCTACTGGTTATTAAAATTACGCTTTTTAAAAAATAAATGCAACATTTGCCAAAATATAACTAGAATTTTGAAAAAATAATTTAAACAATATAAAAATTAAAAAAAAAAAAACAAAAAATAATATTGTCTCTTCTCGTTGGGTTCGATACCTTTCGGATCGAGTTACTTGGGTGAAAAACCAGCGTCAAAAACCACTACACCAGCATACACGTTATAGTGTAGCGTGTTACAAAGCTATAACTTGTGTACATTACTAGCCAAAAATCACAAAAAATGCGTTTTTTTCCAAAAACATAATCTGATCAAAAATTCCTGTTGTACTATTTCGGTTCACACCAATGTACATTACTTAGAATTTTTTCAGATTTTTAGTTTAAACCATCTGGGCTACAGGGTGTGGGACAAAAATTTTTTTTGCACAATTTTGGCAAAAATTGCTTCACAATAATTTATTTTGCAAAAATAAAAATTTGATCGTTAATCCACGTACCAATGGATTTCATTCACTCAGATTTATAAAAAAATATTTTTTTTTTCGATGAGCACATATTTGTTTATATTTTTAGGGGGATATGTTTTTTCGATGTTTTAGTATTTTTTCTATGTGCGGGTTAAAGAGTTGTATAAGCATGCCAAATTTCAACTCTCTAGGTTTAGCCGTTTGGCTACAATTTTTACCGAACAAACAGACAGACAGACAGACAGACAGACAGACAGACAGACAGACAGACAGACAGACAGACAGACAGACAGACAGACAGACAGACAGACAGACAGACAGACAGACGATAAAATGACGGTATAAGGGTTTTTTAGTCATACCTAAAAAGAATATAAAAAAGTTATTAAGAATGAAAAAACCCTAAAATAAGATATACTTGAAGAGCTGTGGAGAGCGGAACTTTTGAACTTGAAATATCTTACTTATTATTGACTTAACAGCAAAATTGTATATAATAACATTTGTTTTGGATGAAGAAATCCTTTTTTCTGTTCAAGAATATTTTTACTAATTATATTCTAACTAAAGAACAAGAAATAAATCGGCATACAAAAAATTTTAAGTAAAAAATGGGTGTAGGATTTCATTTTCTAGTTTAGGCCGAAGAAAAGTCACCGTCCGCCAACAGCTCTCTAATAACTTGCCACAACTTGTTGCTACATTTTGTGTAGCAACATTCAGGATAATAAGTGACGACGATCAGTTGGCGACAGTACTGATTCCATTAACCTCAAACTGATTATTTTCCGACATGTCTCTATTAACAATTTATTTAGTCCCTTTACTTTATTACATTCAAATTTTCTTTCAATTAGAGGACATGTATACATCCAAACAACCCCAATCAGTGACGTAACAAAGAAGCTAGGCCACTGGTTGGAGAATTTGGGTGTCATAGTTAAAAGCAGTTATTTAGTCGACATTATATTCTATACATAACAGTCAAATTTCAATAAATGATCTGTAATAACAATTTAAAATGTATATTTATTTTAATTAGATAATTTAAAACAAAATTGTCCACCATCATTGTAATTTTAAACTTGTATTCAAAGGACAAATTTTTCTACCCAGTATATATTATTATTACAGGCTGCTTCCTGGAAATTATTAATTAATATTTATTCAGTTCGATAATGATAAAATCCATCCCTAGCACTGATCATTATTGAATTTAATTTGGAACATATGTATAGATCAATACAGTGATGACATTAAATTTCATGAAATAATTTTCGTTGAATTTTAAATGTTATTCAAATTTTGTTACATCCCATAAAATCGATAATTGGATTTGATTGTACACAATATAATTAACAAATGGTGTTTATTTCTACCTATTTAAAATGGATATCATAAAATGGTAGAAATTTATTAAATTATGTTATAATTTAGTTATTAAATATAATTTTGCAATATATTTCTATTGAAAGAGCTGGGAATATTTGAAATAAAGTATTTGAAAAAGTATTTCAATTAATCTCTGGTATATGAAATATTGTATATCGAATATTTCATAAAGTGCTCTTGGTATTTGGATTTGCATATACTTTCTCCGTGGTTTTTGTATTTGATATTTATTGTCTGAAAATGTCAGAATTTGAAATACTTAAAAGCATTTCAAATATTTCCTAGCCGACCGGCATAGCGTAGTGGTAACATATGTGGTCTGCGTTGCTAAGGTCTCGGGTTCGAATCCCGTTCAGGCATGGAATTTTCGAAAATGAGTATTGTCCTGGCTAATTGCCGAAGCAGCAGAGGTCATAAAAAAGATATTTATATATTTCCTAGTATTTCTAATATTTCCTAATATTTCAAATATTTCCCTAGCATTTTATTTATTTTCTAGCATTTCAAATATTTCCCTAGTATTTTAAATATTTCCTTAGTATACATTTCAAATATTTGCTATAATTTAAAATATTTTCATAGTATTTCAAATATTTCCTAATATTTCAAATATTTTCCGAGCATTTTATTGCAAAAATATATTTATTAAAATTTCATCAAGGGTAGAACAAACTACATAATTAATTACTCCACACTATCCACGACATATAGTAACAAATTTGTTTATTAAATTAATTATAATATAAGCAGTTCACTTTTGTAAGAACAAACTAAGAGGCAATTTTGTTTTCAATAGTTTGCACCTTTGAATCTGTATGTCATGTTGGTATTAAAAATTGTCACTTTTTTAAAATGTCGATCCATTTGACATATGTCATAATGAAAAATGATATCTTAATTATAATGATAATAACCTTATCAACCTAAAGTCGGTTTTACAGCGTAAGGAATATTTTTAATTGACATTTAAAGTCAGTAACACACCATAAAAGTAACCAAAATAACTAGATCTAGTGTGTTCTTACAAAACTGAACAGCTTATATAATATAAAAGTTAAATAGTTTTGTATTTTTTTTTAACGTTTTAACACTCAACGCACAATCAACAACCTCCTAACCATAGCAACCCTTACCATCACCAAACTGGGCACAGTGACGTTCCGTTACAATTTAAAATATGTGAAATACAATATTTCTATGGTCTATTTCAAATTAGAAAAAAGTAGATAGCGCTGCGAACCGAGCACAATTTACATTGGACAAATACAGTATAGCGGGAAATGTAAAATAAGTTACAACTAGGGCATGGGCGTAGTAACTGGGTTACAAGTGTTTTTTTTTTTTAATATAAAAAAGGTTAATAAGATATTGAAATAAACAAGGCAGATAATACACTTACGTTCTTTATATTACTTAAATTTAGTTTAATGGGAAATTTAAAAAGTTAAAAAAAAATATAAATTTTTAAAAATTATGTACTATATATAAAAAGAGAGATTTGGCTAAAAGAGTGTAAAAAGTTACTGTGTTAACGTTACTACAACATAAAATATTATAAAAAATACAATGACATTCATTCATGATAGTGACTGACCTTGCTCATAGTGACGAATTTAGTAACTATTATCATAGTAACAGAGTTACAGAATTGGTCTGTATATATCTTCAGGGGTAAAGCTTCTTATTTAAATATTTATTGTAAATAAAAATTAAAAATATATCTATATATGAAGTTCTAAAAATTATATCAATAACTTCTTCTTTGGGCACAATCATCTGGGCTGTCTTTTGGCTTCACATTAGTCCTCTATCTTGATTTGGTAATTGTCAAGTGTCAAAATATTATTTCTGCTTTACAGCAGAAATTTTTTGCTCAATACTAGTCGGGATCAAATGAAATATTTTTAACGCCCTTAGTCAGGATAAATTAATTAATTAATTGACTTAATTTTGTATTTTACTTGTAAAATTATCAAATATGAATTTGATTTGTTTTATTATCTATTGTTTAGGTTTAAACGTATAAATGTAAATTTCTTGACAAATAAGTAAACAACCATTTAATAATCTGAATTACGATTTACTAATTGTTTCCGCAAAGTTTCTGAAATACAACTGAAACAGGTGTAGTACTTTTTTCTTGATAGCTGCTGTAACGAGCCAACTCTCACAGCCGTACAGAAGTGCTGAATGTACGCAAAGGGCATTATAATTTCTAAGTCCTCCTACGTGTTATCCTACGCATGTTCATAATATCAATTTATTGGTTTTATTACTCCTTCCCACTACTTAATCATTAAAATTATGCGACAAATTATCTGAATAATTAACTTAACTAAAATTAACTTTAAAATTTCTTCATCCATGTAAAATCCATTAATTCCATACCTCATTTCTGTTAACCTTGAAATACTTCTTAAACATAATTCAGATCAATGTGAGCTACCTTAATTGCACGAATTCATACTCCGTGGTGGAATTACAATGCACGTCACCTCACAAATTTGATGAAGTGAACAGAATACTTGAGTTGAACATTAATAACTAGGTACTTTGTGTTATGTTCGTAGGTTCTTAAGGAGTTGTGAACGCGAAGCGAGAGGAGATACTCTTAAATAGGAAGTAATGGTACCGTCACGTTTACCAAAGTATCACACAGAACTTATTTCTCAAGTACTCAACTTCTTAACCATTGTGGAAAAATACAACGTTGCAAATTCTTTATGTTCTTTTACAGAGAAAAGTGTAATATGAGAAAAATCATAAGTATAATATTAACACAATAGTTATTATTAGTTTTTAATTATTTTATTACTGAATGGTGAAATTTTCTAACTATAAAAATAGTTTTAGTATAATATATGTTTCATTTTGTAATAGGTAATTTGGTTGGAAACTTCATTTTTTATGTTGTATATTTATAACATCATTTTGGAGATAGTAATTCTATACTTGCACCTTTCAAAATATTTGACAAATAATTGAAAATTACAAATGTAGGATGGTCATTAGTCCATCTGGCATTTGTAATTTTTCAATGCATTTAAACTTGATAGAATGAAACCTAACCTACAGTTGAAAAGGCAAGTGTACAAGTGCACATGGTTCCATAAAACACAATTTACAAGACAATAATCACCAAAGTCACCAGATCTGGTAACGTATTTGTTTGAACGGGTTTGTATGATTTTAGTAGCGAAATACTGTGGGCTCATATTTCGCCACAAAGTCTTGACGGTATCTAGTAGTTTTCTCAAACCAAGGAAGGACAGACTAAAACCATGCCGTTACCGTAGTCTTTGTGATTAACTATAATTGATTCCATAACAAATCTTATATAAATACTGTTAAATTTCATATTTAGTTCGTTGGTGTAGACATTGAATGGGCAAGATAAAAACAAAGTACCCTATCTAAGTATTCCTATATATTATTCTTTAAACGGCTTGAATCTTATTTCTCCTCAGGTTTGCCAATACGTTTTGACTAATACTGTCAGAAATCGACGATATAGATCTGGTCCCGAGATCCAATGAAGAACCGGTTTCGGGTTTACCCGAATATCCAAGCATAAAAATATATATTCGGAACCGGCAGTCTGGAATTGGATATCTGAAACTGAGTATCCGAAATCGGGTATCCAAAACCGGGTATCCGAAACCAGGTATCCGGAACCGGGTATTCGAACTGATGAGTAAAAAAAAAAAAAAAATGATACGACCAAATCGAAGTGAATATCCGGAACAGCGTATGTTTTTTTTTTCATTTATTTTACCAGTTCAGTACAATACTATCCATGGCATACTTATAATAAGGGTTTTTAGTTAAATGGTCTCGACTAACAGTTAAATTTGGAATATTTAACAGTCGTTAATTTAACTTAGCGAATATTCGAATATTACAGACAATAAATTTCCAAATAAAACACCTGGCAAAGTCCCACCAACAATACCATCATTCATGTCGACCGCAACCTCGGTTCGAACTTCCCACATGTCCGCACGTACGTACGTACAACATTGCAGATCCAAAATGGTCCAAGCCAAAACCATAGGCAGCACAGCCAACAAAAATAACAGTGAAACCTCACCAAACATCATACCCAAAAATCTTGTAGATAAATTTAGATTGGACATTTAATATTTTATTTTGTTTGGACAGCACGTAATGCCGCTTCACTACCAACCTCCTCTTGGTTTCTACATCAGTGCCTCCGCTAGTGGACTGATCAGAATTTGTTTCAAAACCCACCAGTTCGCATTTATCCAGCAAATATTAGAATGTCTAGAGGTAAAAGTTTTTTCAAGCGATTGTTTACAGTTTTTTCTTTTAATTTTAACTTTTCCGCTTTATCTCAAAGGAGTAAAGTAGAAAAGAATTTTATGGCACTTATTTCTTGGGGGAGTTGAGTTACTCTAACAAACCAAGGACTATTGCAAGATATTTGTAGCTGGAGAGTTAGTACTTTTTGAGTTTTGGATGCTTTGCCCATATGGTACAGGCGTAGGTGATGATAGATCTTATTTACACGTGTTACATCTGTAATGAATATTTCAATTTACGGGCTTTCTTCGGACGTCTTCTTGTTGTTTAAAGGGTAGAGCATGCCGAATATGATATAGCACAGCGTTTCCCAAAATTTTTTTTCCGTGACCCGGTAATTTTCACACTTTTTCTTCGTGACCCACTAAAATTTTTCCACCTATAATAGCCCTTAAGCTAAAACATATGGATGTCCATACAGTTTTCATTTATTCACATATTAATTATAATAAAAAAGCATTAACCGTTACAAACATTTGTAGAAATTAAACAAAAATTATTAATGAAAAACAATAAATTATTAATGAGAAGTGTGGTGCTGTTTATTTTTACTAATAATTTCAGATTAGGAGGAAACGATGATAGCTTTATCCGGATTCAATGGTATTTAATCGTATTCTAGAGTTTCTTGGAAAAAACACCTAGGTTTCGCGAGTTTTATGCGACTCGGCATTTCGCTTACTGCGAGCCGGTACTGGGTCGCGATCCACCATTTGGGAAACCATGATATAGCATGTACTCTTTTTTGCCATCGTCCTAAGAGAATGAATAAATAATTTCATTAACTTTCAATATTGTAATATATTCAATATTAATATTACAAAATTCTAATTTTCTGGCTAATTTATATCAGTATAACAATATTAATATAAATCGTGCTCTCATGATATGAAATTCACCGAACATAATAATGATTTCAACAAAAACTATTTAATATTCGATATATATAAAATAATGTGAAGTAAGGGAAATATGCAAACAGCTGTAATTATGCATAAATCGATAAATGTTCGTGTTAAACAAGGCGTGACTTGGGCACTGACTACGTTCAAGAATTATGACTTAACGCAGAAACAGGCCAACCTAAATTGTTATTGATGAATTATAGTTAACACATGGGGTATTATGTTACAATTTGTGACTTTCACTCTTATAATTTAGTTTTTATCACGAATTTTTAAAAATTTCTGTGACATATTACGTTCTATATTATACGTGAGCATGTTATTTTTAAGTTAAGATATTAATTATTATAAATATATAGGTCAAAAAATATTTTGAGTGTTTTCAAAAGTGTTGATAAAAAAAGGTATACAAAAATTTGTCGCTCATCCCATTATGCAAAGGAATTATTATAAAAATCTTTATAAACATCTAAAAACTTGATGTTATACACAATGATGTGGATTAGAATAGTTAAATTCAAATTTTTGTTGTGATAATAATACACCATCTGTTAATTTTCATTGCCTTAAAAAACATATACAATTAAATGCGAATTTTATCCTACACTAAGTCCCGCATTCATCAAAAATACTAACAACTAATACTCTTAAAAGAATTGAGCATAAACTGGAAGCACTACCTATGGAGGACCAATTAGGATTTAGGATAGGGAGAGGAACAAGAGAAGTAATACTAGCACTTAGACTTATGGTATAACAGAAAAACCTGGACGCATTAACTGTAATAGTATATTTTGTAAATGTAAAATGATAATTAATTAATTCTTCATCCTTTATGTTAACAGTTTATTTCAACTTAAATTGCACTCCAAAATTATTTCATACGCAGATGATACTGCTTTGTTTATTAAAGGTAACTCATGGGAGGAAGTTAGAAAGCTAGCTATGGAAGATATGAAAATCATACAGGAATGGTTGATTATAAATAAACTGACATTAAATGTACGCAAATCTCACTTTATATCCTTTTCTTGTAACAGAAATAGTCAACCAAACTTTAACTCTATTACTATCCATGACAGTCAATGTAACCAAAACACTACATGTAACTGTGACAAATTAACAAAAAAAGAATCCATTAAATATTTGGGTGTTACAATTGATGGCTTTTTACGATGGAATCATCATATAGACAATGTTTGTAAAATCCTCCGAAAATCTTTTTACATTTTTAAAAAATTAAGAGTAGTTCTACCACTACTTAAATTGAAATTTTTTTACCACAGTTTAGTTCAATCTACATTACTGTATGCCATATTAAGTTGGGGTGGAACGACTAATAATTATATGGGAAATATTCAAATAATACAAAAATCCATATTAAAAATTATGACCCACAAACCTAGATGTTATTCTTCAGACCGTATTTTTCTGATACACAGATACTAATCAGTTGTATATCATGGCAATAACACACCATCTTGTTAAACACCCAAATATTATTACTTTCCCTAGCAATGATTATTCAACTAGATCAAATCATAATCAATTGGCAATGCCTAGTAAACACAAGAAACTTAAGGCAGAATGTTATTATTCATACTTGTCACATCGTATCCACAATAAGTTCCTCACTTATCTAAAGGGACATAATTTAATTATGACTGCCGTGAATAGTAAGCGAATTATTAAAAAATTTATGTGAAGTGTGAATCTTCACACATTTCTGGGTTTTGCAGGTACTTAGTAACTGAATGATGATTATTTGGGATGCCAAAACAAATTTTATGTCAAAATATTTTTTTATGAATTTTAATTCGAATGCCTAATACCATTATTTAAGTTTCTAAATATGTACAGTATTTTATTTATACAGCAAGGTTCAGTAAGATTTTTAAAATTGCGCCTATGGCTTCCATTGGTTGCTTATATCATAAGTCCCTCCCTCTGATTTCGTCACAGAATTAAATTATAATTTCAACACTTCCCACTGGTTATTAAATTTACGCTTTTAAAAAATAAATGCAACATTTACCAAAATATAACGAATTTTGACAAAATAATTTAAACAAAATAGAAATGCAAAAAAAAAAAAACAATAAAATTAACAGGATTCGAACTCTGCAACGTTCGCCACTGCAATTTACAAAGTGCGTTACGAAACCATCTGAGCTACCAGAGTTTCTTATCTGAAGTGTTACATAGCGAATTATATATTTAACATATTTTAGTTAAAAACACAAAAAATGCGTTATTTTCTAAAAACATAATCTGATCAAAAATTCCTGTTGTACTATTCCGGTTCACACCAATGTACATTACTTAGAATTTTTTCAGATTTTTAGTTTAAACCATCTAGGCTACAGGGTGTGGGACAAAAAATTTTTTGCACTGTTTGGCAAAAATCGCATCAAAATAATTTATTTTGCAAAAATAAAATTTTGATCGTTAATCCACGTACTAAGGGCTTTCATTTGATACCCTACTCAGAATTTAAAAAAAATATATTTTTTTTTGATGAGCACATTTTTGTTGATATTTTTAGGGGGATATGTTTTTTAGATGTTTTAGTATTTTTCCTATGTGTGGGTCAAAGAGTTGTATAAGCATGCCAAATTTCAACTCTCTAGGTTTAGCCGTTTGGCTACAATTTTTACCGAACAGACAGACAGACAGACAGACAGACAGACAGACAGACAGACAGACAGACAGACGACAAAATGACGGTATAAGGGTTTTTTGGTCATACCTACAAAACCCTAAAAATGGATTTATTCATTGACAAATTGTGAAATTGAAAATATTTTGCAATAATAAATTTATAACTTTCGTTTGAGCATGTAATTTTATAGTATTAATTATTTTTAGTTATTTTCTCTTTTTACAGACATGTCAAAATTTAGTAAGTTTATTATTATTATTATTTTGTAATGTTATTTTTCATACCACTACACTGTACGAATATATTTTGTTACCATACGCTGAACCCTCAGGTTCTTTGTGGGTCTTGCTCTTCCTAGGGCTATGTTGTTATTGTTATAATAAGTTAAGATCTTATATATAAATATTATGTTTTGTATATGTATCTGCTTAGTAATAATGATAAATAAATAAAAAATAAAATAAAAATAATTAAGAAAACACATAAATGTAAATATCTTGGAGTAATTTATGATAGTTTCCTTAAATGGGATCAGCAAGTAAACTCATTAGTAAAAAAACTTAGGAAATATATTTATATTTTCAAAAAAAAAATATATATATATATAACATTTATTCGATGAGTGAATTAAAAATATTTTATTATGCCTTAGTGAAGTCTATTTTGTCTTACAGTATTATTGGTTGAGGTGGAGCTAGAGAAAAACATATTAATAAATTAGAAGTTATACAAAGAATGATAATTAAAGCAATGTTAGGTAAATCAAAAATTTTTTCGGACAAGTAATTTGTTTAACCTAAAACAAATATATTTATTACATTGTGTTAAAATACATTAACAAAAATAACTCGAAAATTGAAATCATGAATCATAATTATAGAACGCGAATCAAAAACTATATGAAATATTTAAAACCTAATAAAAGCTTAGCAAAACTACACTTCTTAAATTTTTTGCCTAAAGTGTATAATAGTTTTAATAAATTTATAACAAAAAATGATATCACTATACACTAAAGAAATTTCAAGAAATATTCCATAGAATGGTTGAAAAATGTAAACGTCTACAAAATTTTTTAATGTACCTCTTAAAAATATTTTATACACACCTACTTATTATCACGTCCGTTATGTAATGAAGATAAAACACATTATACTATCTGCACTAGGACAATTTTTAAATTGAAATAAAAATAAATTAACGATAAGCACAAACTGACTGATTTTTCAGTCTTCGTGGTATAACTGCCCCTGTTAATAACTGGAAGGGTATCCCTCACAACTATGAGCAATTTGGGTAGTTTTTGTCTTTATACTTAACACTTTAATTTTGTAATTTTTGTATTATGGATATTAGTGGTAATTGATTATTATTATTATTATTTATTACCTTCATTGATTTCGAGAAGACGTTCGATAAACTAAAGTGGGAAGTATTGTTTAGTATTAAATACAACAAAAATGTTATATCTGGCATAAATGCTAGAGCATAATAATGCTAAAGAATTAAGACCCACCATGAGACTCCTTCACTTTTGAGAACAATTGATTGATGTCTGAACTGCACAGCATCAGAAGTTGGAAATATGAAGGCTTTTCTGGGACTAGAACTCGCGTTCCTGTGCTCTGTAGGCAAGTCTGAAGTCTAATTTATAATAGATCCATAACATAATAATATAATAATAATAATAAATTTATTGAGCGGCTGTGTGTACAGAGATACAAAAAAACCCAGTCACAGTAAAAGAATACAAATGTACTTTATAAATAATATGTGCTAATAGTTAATTACAATTATCTACAACTTATAGAAGGCTAAAATTATTACTCAGAAACTTGGTGATGTTATAAAAAGCCTTCAGTAGTAAATAACCATTTATGCATTTCTTGAACAATTTTCAAATCATTAACTGCCTGTGGCAGTTTATTAAAAAAATACAGCACCGACATAATTAAGTTTTTTGTAATATTATATTTTACGCGAGGTAATCTAAATTCTTGTTTTTTTCTTGGGTCATACTTACGGACAGCGTTGTTAGTTTTTAACAAATTACCGTGTTGCTTAACAAACAATAGCAGATTCAATATGTATAAACAAGGAATATTCAACTTAATTACTTACTTACTTAAAAATATACTTACAAGATGTATTTCTGCCAACCTTACCAAGAATACGCACTGCTCTTTTCAGCAATTTAAATAGTCTCGGTCAGTCAACAGAATTTTCCTAAAGAATTATACCATTCGTAAGGATCGACTGTATGTAAGAGAAGTATACTAATCTGGTCAGTTCCAAGGAGACATGATTTATTATTTTATAAGCATAAAGTTGTATTTGTTCACTTTTTTGGCAGTAAGGACGAAAAAAATCTATTGGCCAAGGTGCACATTATATTTTTTGAGCGACCAAAAGTAACTGTTATTAGAAAAATTAAATTTATTCATTCTTATTTTTCTATGTTCTATGATAAAATAAACTGACGGCATATGAAACAGGACCCATATTTACATAAATATATTTTACAATATTAGAAAAAAACAAGACTAATGTTTTCATTCTGTATTATTCCGTTAATATGCGACTGGTTAAAAAACGACAGTGGTTGAGTTATACCTTAACGACATCTTCAACGATATTATTTAGAAACGTATTCCGTATACCATGTCGTTAGTCGATAAATACTGTAACGATTGTCGATAACTTTTTCACACTGGCTAGTAAAATGTTGGGTTACGTATAGTAAGTATACTCATTACCTATAGTAAGTATATGCTCGTACTTAATGAAGTATAATTGGACGAGCATGCAATTGAATCATTATTTGGAACTTAATGGAAACAGGTATTGTGTATAGCTTAATTGTAAATTATTGTAATTTAGGATAGATCATGAGCGGTTAAATATAATATTTTAATAGATGAATGGCCATCAATGCCCACATTAATGCATGTTTGTCTATGCGTTTAATTCCATGGACGAACCCAATTATCAACATGGAACAGTTGAGCATCGGTCTGTATTTGTCTGGTTATAAATGGTATCACAAACTGGAACTAACGTTCATTACAATATCTATAGAATATACGAATAATGAATTTCATTTTCTTAACAGCTCGCTTTGGAAATGATATTATTTATCCTGTTCATTTCATTTAAATATACATATAAGAACAGGGTTTCCTAAAACCTTTTATGATTTAGCAGTGGCTCCAGAGTAAAGCCTGGTTTATATAGATCCACTGGCTGGAGTACCCGTACCCGTACTTGAATTATATTTATATTATACTATACGTGCGGTTTTGATATTATTCATTTTTGCTATAACATTGATGATAAGTGAGGTATATCAATTTCAAGTAGAGTAGAAAATTATTCTAAACGAATCTTTTGTATGTATTTTCAACGTTAAGTGATTAATAAGTGAGATAATTCATTTATAGGTATCTTTCCCCATAGCTCTCCAAATATATCTCTTATTAAAAATTATATTTAAGAGAAGAAAAAACAAAAATTCCTCATACACATTTTTGATTTAAAGGAAATAGTATAGGGCAAGCCTGTAGCTGCAAACGTTAAATCTTCGGTCGTGAGTTCAATTCCTGCTTATGTCAAATAATTTGTGTAAAAATATTCATACAAATTACAGGTTCTGCGAAGCCGTTCGCAACCGGCTTTAAACTTTAGGTGCCTTTCTGTGTACGCTAAAAAATGTACGTAATACTGACCAATATGATCACGAATTTTGGGAATTGATTTTAAGGTGTTTCCCTGTAACTTCCCAAATATTAATCCATTCAAAAATGTATATACAAAAAAGATTTATTTTCCTTTTATAAACAATTTGAAAACATATACATTTTTGCTATTATATAAATATTGTAATAAGTGAGAATAATCCTCAAATATTCACCTAAATGAAAAAATTCATAAAAATAAAAATTTGTTTTCTTATTATATACTATTTTTGTCATATTTGATTTTATTGTTGTCAATAATAAGGGAGATATGTAGATTAAATTTTTAAAGTCCTCCCTCCCCCTATAACTTCTTAAACATTCATCTAATTGAAACAGAAAAGATTTATTTTATTGCTATAAACAATTTTTGTTGTATATATTTTTCTCTTAAGTCGATAATAAGGGAGATATTTTAAGTTTCTTATTTACATTGGATAATTTATGGTAACTGAACAATTATTACAACTATAAATGTTTGACTGTCAATTGTTTCAATATAACAATGGAGTATAAATAAATAATTAAAAATCAAAACTAAATTCCTCTCATAAATTATCAATCATAAATTTGTATTGTCTTTATTTAGATTTTTTTTTTGTGCGCGCCTGTTGCAAAACAAATATTTTTCATTTTAACATTTTTATAGTTATAGTGACAAATACAGTTCGCATTTTCTTTATAATTTTATCAGAATATTCTGAACGAGAAATATCATACAAAGGAGTACATTTTGAACTGAATTAATCAATTTTTCACAAATATTCTGCATGTTTTTACGAGTTGTTACTAGCTAAGTATCAAAGTATACACCCTCCTACAACCGACTGAAAAGTCGGTCGTGTGTTGAGACATTTTTACACGCATGTTGCTCATTCTCCCCACCGACAAAAAGTCTGAAGAGAAAATGAAACTTGTTCCATCTTTTCTGTCAGTCCGTCTTTTATGTCGGTTATATGGGTATATATAAGAACCCATAAGAACCTGCGGTACGTATTCCGACCGACTAAAATGTCGGCCATCAATAGTCTGTCTTGTGCGCTAGCGCATAATTAAGATAGTTGTATTTGACTCATAGCTAGTGAACGAACAAAAAAGTTTTTCTAAGAAATATGCTAAAAACATTCTTATCAGGCAAGTATAATAATACGTGTTTAATTAACAATTTTATGTAGTGAACGGCCAAGATAAGTCTTTCTAAGAAATATGTTAAATCAAATATATTGTAATGTGTTTAATTAAATACTAGTGCACCCATTGCCAACTGTGTTGGCAAACAAATCATTACCTTAATATGGAACTTGCTCGACACCTCAGACTTCTTTCTCTAGCCATACCCCTAACTTCATCCAATTCAAATTGAATCAACTCTTCGCCCATTATTAAAAACTGGACAAATAATGAGCATTATTCCGAATTATTAATTCATTAACTTTTTAAGATGGGAAAACGATTTATTTTCAGTCAGTGCATTATATTTATAATGTTAAAACTAAAAATGATTTGAGACGTTAAATTTAAAATATATTTATTAAAATAAATTTTCCATTTTCTTATATAATATAGAAATACGCACACGAAAAAAACGCACACGGATTAATACGCACACGGAAAAAAGCACACATAAAAAAATACACACACGGCAAAAAGGGCACACGGAAAAAAGCATACTTACACTATATCTCAAATTACGGGGTAGATTTACAATATCCCACTGAACACTGCGCATGCGTCACACACAAGTCATTTGTTCAATATACAGAGATTCTAAACAGGTGGGACTGTGCAGAACTTTTAAAACACAATTTATTTTTAGGTGGTAGATAAAAAAAAAAAAACAGTTATCAACCATAACCTAAGATAGTGCTTTTAAGGTGAATCACTGTCCCTGGCCCTGCACAGAACAGTTAAAATACAATTTATTTTTAGGTGGTTTATAAAAAAACAATAAACAGTTATCAACCATAACCTAAGATAGTGCTTTTAAGGTGAATCACTGTCCCTAGCCCTGCACAGAACAGTTAAAATACAATTTATTTTTAGGTGGTTTATAAAAAATAAATAAACAGTTATCAACCATAACCTAAGATAGTGCTTTTAAGGTGAATCACTGTCCCTATCCCTGCACAGAACAGTTAAAATACAATTTATTTTTAGGTGGTTTATAAAAAAAATAAATAAACAGTTATCAACCATAACCTAAGATAGTGCTTTTAAGGTGAATCACTGTCCCTAGCCCTGCACAGAACCGTTAAAATACAATTTATTTTTAGGTGGTTTATAAAAAAAAAAACAGTTATCAACCATAACCTAAGATAGTACTTTTAAGGTGAATCACTGTCCCTAGCCCTGCACAGAACAGTTAAAATACAATTTATTTTTAGGTGGTTTATAAAAAAAAATAAAATAAACAGTTATCAACCATAACCTAAGATAGTGCTTTTAAGGTGAATAAATAAACAGAAACCATTGTTTTAGAGCCACTGATAATTCTTGAATTATTTAGTGTAGTCGTTATGTGCTGCCATCTGTATAGAGTTTGCAGTGGGATATTGTAAATCTTGTCCTATAAATCGTAGAAATAAAAAAATAATAAAGCATTGAAAAAATAATAATAAAGAAAAAAAAGTCACATTTTTCTTACTTTCATCAAAACCAAATATTTTTTAAAATAATTATTTTTCTGCTAATAATAATTTTAATCAAAAATGTCGAATATCACGGAAGGATAACGTTTTTCTGTGTTTTGTTTCGTAAAAAAACCGATCCGTGTATTTCACAACTAAATTAATAATTGTGAAGTGATTTTTTAATGAAAAACACAACTGTCATTTTTACTAATTTAATGTCAACACTCAAAACAAAAATTCACAGCACACTACTGTCCAATACATAAAAAATAATTTCTTACAATTCTATCAATTATTATAAAAAGTGTTCGTAGAATATTCACTATTATTGCATCTTATAATAATTATAAAAAGTGTTCGTAGAAAATTCACTATTATTGCATCAACAATATATTTTAAACAATTTTGACATAAATAATTAACATATGCGCGCCTCTATCGGGGAATGAAGAAACGACCGGTCGAACATACCGAACATACGAACATACCGAACATACGAACATACAAACAGGCGTATTATATTATAGGATTATGTGTACTTATATCACTTTCATAAAATTGTGAATATAAATCAAAGTAAAATGCTTTACTAATTGATTGAACCTATGTAGATATAAATTCTTAATGACCTAGATCAATTAATTTTGTTTAATTATTTTAATCATTATCGATGACGATTAAATGTTATTTATTTATTATTATTATTTTTTTTTAGGTAATCGATGATAAAAATTAATTAAAAAGATAATTAAAAGAAATATGACATTTAAAAACTATGCCTATGAAGAGATATTAAATTTAGGATAATCCCGGTACCCAAACCGAAAAAGGACAAAGCAAATCCAAAAAATTACCTCCACTTAGTCTACTGAGCGCACTTTAAAAAATAACAGAAAACATCATAATTTTTATAAATAGGCACCTTGAAGAATACAAAAGAATGATAAACCAACAATTTGGCTTTCGCAAACGGCACTCCACTATACAAAAACTACTGAGGATAACCGAGTTAATTACAGAAGGCTTCAACAAATTTAAAACCACTGGCGTTATATTCTTAGATATAGAAAAGGCCTTTGACATTGTATGGCACGCAGCTATACTGTATATAATGATAAAACTCCAATTTCCTAGTCTTATACATCTAGTGGCCGTTTATTTAACTGGATGAAAGTTTACGGTTAAGTTTGACAATACATTCTCAGTAGAAAAAAAAGTATCATAAGGAGTCCCCCAGGGAAGCATACTTGGTGGGAGAACCATTGTTACATTGAAACAATTGACAGTAAATGGTTTATTGACCACCACATCCAAGATTTGCAACTGATGTATCATACCACCTGGTATTATCGGAATTAAATACCTGAATTTTTTCCTTAACACGTTACGTAAGGTGGCCTAGAAATGCATCAAGGAGCGAGGATTTCTCAGAGAACCTGGCCGTTTTCCGCTTATCACATTTGACTGGTTGTCTAATACCAATTCGTCTGTCATCCAACCTGTTTCTTGGGCCCGAAAAATTATTCCTGGATACAGCTTTTCTTTGGGCTTTGCTTTACGTTTAAATATATCGTAAGGTTGAAGCTTCTGTTCATCAGCAGTAACGGCAAGCATGACAGTAATTCTGGACTTATCAGTTGACTTCGATAAGACCGTTTTTCACCTTTCTTATGGTGGTGTGGAGGCATAGGCGTACTAATAAGAAGGGTTGTTTATATTAAATTCCATTACCTAGACTTCGAATTTAGCGCAAATCAATTTTTCACAGAAAAAAAAAATGGTCAAAAAATATCGCGTTATGTCCAGGCTAATACGTTAATACAGAGATCTCCCACCAAATAAATATACAATAATTGTGCTTATGTACTTGACTGTAAATTTATATCTGCCAAAAAATATAATTCGTAATCGCTCAGAATCTCCACTACTAATTTCACGTACAGACATCACACCCTGTTACGATAAATATGTTGAACTGTACCAGCTCGCCATTTTAAAAATAAATATACTTTAAAGATTTTCAGTTACCTTAAAATATATTTAAAAATGTCGCAATATAACCTGTCATTCCTAATTTGAGAATAATGAATGCAACACGTTAAATTATTTGTGACAGTAACGTTTGTATTGTTTTTATGTCAGTGTGTCTAAAGTAACGTTCCAGTCAAATATATATTTTAACGTTCTCTTTGCAAACACCAACATCAATAGATTAAATTAGGCTGTAGCTGGAAACGTCACGAAATACACCTTAATCCCGTATGTCATTTGAAGTGTGACAAGTGGATGAATAAATCCTGAGGATTATCTCCCTACAGGAAACATAAATTAGAACTAAAATATTTCACAATTAGTTAACAAATGTACTGTACAAAATATTAACTTCGTATTGTTCGCTTCTCTGCTTACCTCTGATATGGATTAAATGATTTCTGATACTAAAAATTTTAACAAGACTTGAGCATTGCAGTAACTATATTTTCTCAAATGTAAAATTCATATCATACCATTTCTCAACTAAGTGGTTCTAGTCTTGTGAGTTGTTATTGATCCTCATAGAAATTCGTTCCCGGGTTATCCGTTAAAGAGATAGCTGTACGTATATAAAAACAAATTAAAATAAATACTAAAGTATCTTCTGAATATTACACCTGTGCAAAAGTAATGACGAAAAGGATAATTCAACTTTATAATATAATAATAATATTTTTATTAAGCAGGCTTGCATTTAAAAATAAATACAGTAAGATTGTATACACAACCTAAGAAGAACAAAAAGTAAAAATAATGTTAAGTGTGAATGTTCACACATTGCAGGGTTTTGTAGGTATTTAATAAGTATGAGAAGATAAGAGAATGCTGGCTGTCTTGGATTTCTAGGATTGTCTATTTTTTCTGTAATTACATAAATATCAACAGATTTTGATAATCATTATTATTCGTTATTTGAACACTAAGAGCTTTCATTTTTTTAAACGTTATTTAAATATTCTACACAATAAAATTTAAATTAGAAAATCCCAGCAATTTTTTCAACATTTACTTCGTATCTAAGTCATTATTAATTAATAAGAAATATATTGATAAATGATTTTTTTTTCGATTACAGAAACTTATGTCAAACCCTCTAGGAAATAGGGTGAGAGACAAAAGTTTATTGACATATTTTTGAAAAAACCAAATAAAACTGATTTTCAAAAATAAAAATTTTTGAAAATTTTTTGTTTATCAACATTAAGAGGTTTCATCTCGAAGCCAACTAAAAATAAAAATATTTATTTTACTCAATAAATACATATTTGTTTATCTATTTGTTTGAACTCATTTTCTTATATGTGCGTACAAGCATGCTAGATTTTAACTTTCTATGTTTAGCCGTTTTGCTATAATATCTACCGTACATTATAAGGATTTTCTAGTCATACCTCGAAATTTCAAAGAACGTACGAGGATCATCTCAAATGTAATGAACACTGAATATCTGATCCTCATTCCATGAAGTACCTGGTTCTCGTTTCTTGCGTTAGTGAATGAGAGTTCCTCTAAACAAGCCTGCCCTCAATTGTGATTGGTTTATCTCAATTGTTTAAAAACTACTTTGTGTAGAAACGATTGAGACGACGAAAATCCTTTAGATCAGGTCCCAGTCGTAGATCAGAGATCGTTCGTTGAAACTGACATTTTACAAGGATATATATACAATGAAGAATCTAGACTTTTGAGAACTTGAATCTTATTATCGTTTTGGGGCCCCTGAGTTAAAGAAAAAAACTCTTAATTTTATGAGACGCAGAAAAGTAGTTGATGTTAGAACCAAGAACTTTTAAGAGTCTCCAAAGCAGTCTCTTGCAGTCGATGAAGTTTTGAACAAGGAATTTCCAAACGCCGAAAGCTTCAAGCCATTTATTTTCTGGAATCGATATAAAATAGCGATGCAAATATCTTCTCCGGACAAAAAACGACTACTATAATATGTTAATTCTTTTTAAGGTAAAAAAATAGTCTGAAATTGCATATAGCCAAATCCAGAGTACGGTGGATATTCGATAATTTTGATGTTATTATCTACAAGAAACTTGATAGTTCTTCCAACCGTATGATAAAACGTTATCGTAGTGAAACTTTAAATTACTAACATTCAATTTCTAAAGCACTTTTGGTAGACATGTTTGTGAGTTGAACGTAGCAGTCTTTTCTCCGTCTAACGACAGCCTTGAAAAGCTCCCGAAGACTACGGCGGACATGACTTTCTTCATTGCTCGTTATCTTCAAACACGCATATACAACTATCTTGACCCGTTGGAACTGCGAAAAATGGTATATACGATTCATAATCTGTTACTATTTTAGAAATGATGTGGTGGCTGCCATCGTTCAGAAATTTTACAGTTTTTTTGCTAATTCTAACCTGCTCTGCCTTTCGATGTTCTGTTAAGATATGTGCGCTTTTCATTAGAAAGCTGCTGTTCCGATTTTCATGTTGTTTATTTCTGTCTGTAGCAACATCACCTGGTTAGATTTTCGGCTATGTGTGTTTATTTTTTCTAGAACGAAACCCATGTTTTCCGTTCATATTTAACACATTATCTTGAAATTACCAGTGACAACATTGGTTTCATTAGCGGCAGAGATGGTACACGTTTTATACACTAATTTTGTTTCAAGATATTTAAAATTTGAAAAAAGGTAAGGTCTTAACTGAAGAACTTTTTATTACTTCTAAACTTTTCTAAAACTTTCTCAACTTTAAAGAACACAAGAGAATACATATAAACAAAACGAAATAAGGGTTTTGTTTTCAATCTTTTATATTTCACATATCCTAATTTACAAGAAGCAAAACGGGAGATACGTATATTTTTCTAGTGTTAATTCTATATTTATTTGATCTACAATTAATGATGTCTAATCTAAATACTAGAAAAAGTATAATCAAGTCACTGCAATAAAAGAACGCAATTACAGGTAAAGTTTGATTTATTTTACTTGAACCATGACAGCTGACTCTACGGACTAATAAAACATGTACAACCCATGTTTTGTCTCACTGGTCACAGTTCTATTAATGACAGCTAATCAGAACAGTTCGAAAATTATTTATGACGCTTTGGTTTAGTTGTATTTTACTTTCTTATGTGCATTACCAATAAAGTATGTCGATGATTCCAAGTTTTTGTTAACAGATGTCTTCACATAATTTTTCGCATTACTTGGTCAGATCATATTCACAATACTTAATATTATCTTTGATAAGATGACATTATTCATTTACAATATAAAAAATGAAGTTACCCTTTTAGTTACGTATTACAAAATTAGATATATTATATATAATACATCAAAACATTTTGATTTAATATTCTCGATAAATATAAAGTTTCAGTACGTTTCATTAGTGATAAAATATTTAACGCTGTGGAATAGAATACCACACATTACTGGTGAAACGTTTTTATATATAACTAGCTGAGCACCCGTGCTTCGCTACGGTATATTGACGACCGGGTTGCCAGATTATTATTTTACCAAATCGGGATTTTTACCAAATAAATATAAAAAATTCGGGATTAAGACTCAAAACGCGGGAGAACCTAATAAAATGTACATCAAAATTTTTCAAAATGTTTATAAAAAAACTCTCTCCCAGAATAGTAGTGAGGAGCAAAAAAAAGGTCCTCACTTCCAAAATAGAAGTGATGAGCAAAAAAAAAGGTCTTCACTCTCAAAATAGAACTGATGAGCAAAAAAAGGTCCTCAGTCCTCAACCCCAAAATAGAAAGTGAGGAGACAAATAATTTTTTTTGATTAATTCGAGATTTTAGCTGTCCCGCGCAACCCTGATTGACGATCTCATTTTAGTGTAAAATACTCAGTTTGTTTTTAAACATGTGTATGGGTAACCTTTGTAAGCCAAAACCTAGTCGATATCTCATGTTTCCTAAGAGATATTGAGGAATCCGCGAAATCACATTTCAGCCCTTTCCACCCCCTTAGGGATCGAATTTTGAAAAGTTCCGTATTAGTGGATGCTTACGTCATGGAGGGAATATATTTCCAGAATTTCATGTCTCTATGTCAAGGGACGTTCTATCGAATAAAAAATACCAATTAACCCCGTTAGAGATGAAATTTTAAAAAACTGTCAAAACGCTTACTAAACATTTTAAATAGAAAGCTATGTAGGTTTCTATTCAATAGAAACCTATGTAAGTTTTCTATAATTCACCCCGAATATAGATTCATCCCTTTAGGGGTTGATTAGGGCAAAATCCTGAATTTCTCTTGCAAACATTTGTATGGGTAACCTTTGTAAGCAAAAACCAAGTCGATATCTGATTGGTTCTAGGAGATATTGAGGAATTCCTAAAATCATATTTCACCCCGTTTTTACCCCCTTAGAAGTCGACTTTCGAAAAATCTCTTCTTACTGGAATATATTTTGCGAATTTCATGTATCTATGTCCAAAAACGTTCTATCGAATAAAAAATACCCATTTACCTCTTTAAGGGTGAAATTATAAAAAACTGTCTAAATTATTTTGAGGTATTTTAAAAAGACATCTATGTGCCAAAAAGGAACGTCAACAAACATACGAAATACGACGGGATGTATAATTCACCCCGAATGTAGATTCACCCCTTTAGGGGTTGATTAGGATAAAATACTAAAATAAGTTTTTGGCATTTGTATGGGTAATCTTTAAAAGCAAAAATCAAATCGCTCCTAACTTATTGGTCTTAAGAAATATTAAGGAATCCTTGAAATCACATTTCACCCTTTAGGAATGCAATTTTAAAAAATTGTCAAAACCATTTCGAGATTTTTTAAAAAGAGAACCATCAGCCGAAAATATATCTTATGACTCAACAAATACAGGAATACGAAGGGATGTATAGCTAAGTCCGAATGTAGTTCACCTTTTTAGGGGTTGATTAGGCAAAATCCTGAAATAGATTTTTTGGCCTTTGTATTGGTTATCTTTATAAGCGAAAACCAAATCGATATTTTCTTGGTCCTCAGAGATATTAGAGTATCATTGAAATCACATTTCACCCCTTTTAACCCTTTCAGGGGAAATTAAAAGAACTATCAAAAATATTTCGAGATATTTAAAAAATAAACCTATGTGCCAAAAAGGTATGTTATAAGTCAACAAACACAGAAAATACGACTGCATGTATAATTCACCCCGATTGTAGATTCACCCCTTTAGGGGTTGATTAGGACAAAATCCTGAAATAGGTTTTTCGGCATTTGTATTAGTAAGTAATCTGTGTAAGAAAAATCCAAGTCGATATTTTATTGGTCCTAAGAGATATTAAGATATCCTTGAATTCACATTTCATCCCTTTTCACCCTTTAGGGACGTAATTTTTAAAAAACTATCAATATTATTTCAAGTTATTTTAAAAAGACACTTTTGTGCCAAAAAGAAATTGTATAACTCAACAAACACAGGAAATACGACGGGATGTATAATTCACCCCGTTTGTAGGTTCACCCCTTTAGGGGTTTATTAGGCAAAATCCTGAAATAAGTTTTTCGGCATTTGTTGAGTAATTATTGTAAGAAAAAACCAAGTCGATATCTTATTGGTCCTAAGAAATATTAAGAAATCCTTGAATTCACATTTCATCCCTTTTTACCTCTAAGGGCTGCAATTTTAAAACACTATCAATATTATTTCGAGATATTTTAAAAAGACACTTACGTGCCAAAAAGATATTTTTCAACTCAACAATCTCAGGAAATACGACGGCATGTATAATTCACCCCAATTTTATACTCACCGCTTTAGGGGTTGATTAGGATAAAAACCTGAAATAAGTTTTTCGGTATTTGTATGAATTATCTTTGTAAGCAAAAAGCAAGCCGATATCTTATTGGTCCTAAGAAATATTAAGGAATCCTTGAAATCACATGTCACCCCTTTTCACCCTTTGAGGCTGAAATTTAAAAAAACTGTCAAAACCATTTCGAAATATTTTAAAAAGACACCTATGTGCCAAAAAGTAATGTTACATCTCAACAATCACAGGAAATACATCGGGATGTATTGTTCACCCCAATTGTATACTCACCCCTTTAGGGGTTGATTAGGATAAAAAACTGAAATAAGTTTTTTGGTATTTGTATGAATAATCTTTGTAAGCAAAAAGCAAGTTGATATCTTATTGGTCCTAAGAAATATTAAGAAATCCTTGAAATCACATGTCACCCCTTTTCACCCTTTGGGGCTGAAATTTAAAAAACTGTCAAAACCATTTCGAAATATTTTAAAAAGACACCTATGTGCCAAAAAGTAATGTTACATCTCAACAATCACAGGAAATACAACGGGATGTATAATTCACCCCAATTGTATACTCACCCCTTTAGGGGTTGATTAGGATAAAAAACTGAAATAAGTTTTTTGGTATTTGTATGAATAATCTTTGTAAGCAAAAAGCAAGTTGATATCTTATTGGTCCTAAGAGATATTAAGATATCCTTGAATTCACATTTCATCCCTTTTCACCCTTTAGGGTTGAAATTTAAAAAGACTGTCAAATCCATTTCGATATATTATAAAAAGACACCTATGTACCAAAAAGAAACCTTATAACTCAACAAACACAGGAAATACGACGGGATGTAAAATTCACCCCGATTGTAGATTCACCCCTTTAGGGGTTGATTAGGACAAAATCCTGAAATAAGTTTTTCGGCATTTGTATGGGTAATATTTGTAAGCAAAAACTAAGTTGATATCTTATTGGTCCTAAAAAATATTAAGGAATCCTTGAAATCACATGTCACCCCTTTTCACACTTTGGGGCTGAAATTTTCAAAAACTGTCAAAACCATTTCGAAATATTTTAATAATACACCTATGTGCCAAAAAGTAATGTCACATCTCAACAATCACAGGAAATACGGCGGGATGTATAATTCACCCCAATTGTAGATTCACCCCTTTAGGGGTTGATAAGGACAAAATGCTGGAATTAGTTTTTTGGCTTTGTATGGGTATTTTTTGTAAGCAAAAAGCAAGTGGATATCTTATTGGTCCTAAGAGATATTAAAGAATCCTTGAAATCACATATTACCCCTTTCCACCCTTTAGGGGTAAAATTTTAAAAAACTGTCAAAACCATTTCGAGATATTATAAAAAGACACCTATGTGCCAAAAAGAAACCTTATAACTCAACAAACACAGGAAATACGACGGGATGTAAAATTCACCCCGATTGTAGATTCACCCCTTTAGGGGTTGATTAGGACAAAATCCTGAAATCAGTTTTTCGGCATATGTATGTGTAATCTTTGTAAGCAAAAACTAAGTCGATATCCCATCGACCCGAAGAGATATTAAAGAATCCGTGAAATCACATTTCACCCCTTTTCGCCGCTTAGGGGTTGAATTTCGAAAAATCCCTTCTTAGTGGGTGCTTACGTCATGGAGGGAATATACTCCCCAAATTTCAAGTTTCTAGGCCCAAGGGTTCGGGCTGGGCGGTGATGAGTCAGTCAGTCAGGACACTTGCTTTTATATATATAGATAGTGTATAGTGTCGATATTTTGCAATTACAAATTTTGTTTGAAACTCAGTTGTTGAAAATCTATAACGAGTCATATTTCACATTGATTTATATAACCTATAAAATATTGAATAGAGTATTAAACCATCCGATTTTTCTATTGAAAATCTTGTAATGCTCGAGTCTTTTAGTGACACCGGTTATCAAATAACGATTTAATTTTTTTTTAGATTACCTATGTACCTTTTAAGTACATAATTTGAAGTCGATATTAACTTTTTTCTGATTCTTGGTACAATTTGCTTACCTTTGTGATTCTTTTTTTTTTTATTAAATAATTATTGGTTGCCTCAGCTACTATGGCTATTGGCCACCAGGTTACATAATGGTTTACATGCATATGTTTGTACAAATGAATTATTTTAAGTTAAATTTTTGATTTGATGTTGATATCCTTAAGGTATTGAATGACTCTGTCTTCTATATCGGTCTTATTGGCTAGCAGGTCCTTTAAAGTTGCTGGTAGGGAATTATTTGCTCTCTGTAGTTGGTATTCTTGACAGTCTAGAAGGATGTGTTCTACGGTTAGGCGAGTGTTACATGTACTGCAAAGTGGCGGGTCGGTTTTTTGAAATATATGTACGTGGGTGTACATGGTGTGCCCAAGTCTCAGTCTTGTTAATATCACTTGCTCTCTTCTGTTAGTTCGGGAGGACCATTTGGCTACACTATCTTTTATTTGGTGTAAGTGGTTATTTTGGTTATTTTGCCATGCTACTTTCCACTTTTCTTCGAGTTTTCTTCGGATGCAGTTTTTTAGGTCATAGCTTGGAATGGGTATGTCCATGATTTCTTCACTCATGGCTTCTTTAGCTAGTTGGTCAGCTTGTTCATTACCTTCGATTCCTATATGTGAAGGTATCCACATAAGGATGAGTTTCTTGCCGTCGTGAATAGCTTCATGCATCGTCTCTTTGATTTTCGTAACCACTGGATTGGCGGTACGGTCTTGTTGAACGGATTGAATTACACTGAGCGAGTCACAGTGTATGATATATGTGCCCCTGATTTCATTATTGTTTTTTATTTCTTCTGTTGCCTTTAGAAGACAATAAGCTTCAGCAGAAAATATGCTCATGATATCGGGTAGGTAAAATTTTGATTTCTCTTCGTTGAACACGAGTCCTGCGCCAGTCTTATTTTCTACTTTTGATCCGTCCGTATATACTGCATGGAAAGGTGAGTATTTCTCGACTATGTATTGTAGGAATTTCTGTATAGGATTGGGTTGGTACTAGATTTGTTGTATTTTGTAAGGGATAGGTTGAAAACAGGTTTTTTAAGGAGCCAGGGTGGATATTTTATTATATTGTCTGTCCATATCTTAGTGAATCCAATTTCGAGGTCTTGAAGGTGTTCGCCAAGTTTTGCGACAAGTGGCGTAGTCATTTGAATCGTTCCTTTCCCATTTTTATTCTTTTCGAGTATGCTTTGAAAGGCTGGTAATTTGGGTTTACTGGCGAGATTTGTAAGGTATGTTAGTAATAGTTGTATACGTCGGTGTTCAAGTGGCGGCTGGTTAGATTCGCATTGCAGGCTGCTAATAGGACTAGTTCTCATGGCTCCCGTTGCTATCCGTATTGCAGCATTTTGAATAGGCTCTAGTAGTTTAGTCAATCTGTATTTTGCGTTTATTAACGCAATACATCCATAATCTAATTTTGATCTGATAAGTGCTTGATAAATTCTTATCAGTACGTCTCGATGAGCTCCCCATTTACAATGGCCTAGAGATTTTAATATGTTTAATCTTTTGTTGCAGTCTTGTTTTAAATATATGACATGGTCTCTCCAAGTTAATTTTTTGTCAAATGTTACTCCTAGAAACTTAATTTGGTTGACATATTCTATAGGATTATTGTAGAGGAATAATTTTGGGTTGACAAAATTGAATTGTTTTTTTGAAAACCGGATCGCCTTGGTTTTGCTACGGGAAAATTGAAAGCCTGTTTTGTTCGACCATTGTTCTAGTTTAGTAATGGAATCTTGTAGATTATGCTTAATGGTTTTCAGCTGTTTTCCGCTACATAGTATCACCAGGTCATCTGCATACAAGTATGACTTTACGGTTCGGGGTAAAGATTCTGTAATGCTGTTGATAGCTAATAGGAATAAAGTCACGCTAAGTATCTCGCCTTGCGGTACGCCATTTACCTGAGCTCTTGCCTCTGAGGTGTGCCCATTTGCGTATACTTGAAACGTTCGGTCTTGTGTGAAATTTTTTACAAAATGCATGATGTTTCCATTAAGGCCCTGTTCTTTTATTGTGTCAAGTATATGGCGATGCCATGTCATATCGTATACTTTTGTGATATCAAGGAAAACGGCTATGACGTCATCACGATTTTTGAAGGCTTTGTATATGTCGTTGGATAAGCATAAGATGTTGTCTGTGGTGGAATAGCCTCGACGGAACCCGGCTTGTGTTGGAACTAGGACGCATCTCGATTCTAAGAACCATACTAATCTTCTGTTAACCATGATTTGTAAGATCTTGCTAAGATTATTTGAAGCTGCTATCGGGCGGTAGCTGTCGGTGCTAGTTTTATTTTTATTTGGTTTCAAGATTGGGAAGGTGGTTACTTGTCGCCACAGTTCAGGATATTGATTTGTTTGCCATATATTGTTATAAATTTGGAGCAAATAATCTATTGCATTACTAGGTAATTGTTTTATTATTCATTCGAGTATGAACCACAAACAGTGCTAGACGTGCCTAACTGAGTGCAGTCCCGTTCCGTATGATTATAGTGTCTGTGCATGAATAAAATTTTTTATTTGATCGTATTTAAATAATACAAAATGCCTAAAAAGCAAACGGTTAGTGATTGTGACTATTTAAATTTGGAACTTAACACCGCGGAGATTGAGAAAGCCGTGAAGGAAATTTTAAAATCTCCAATAATTATAAACGAACTGGCTAAATCAATCTCGGCTTCCCTGGTGAAAAAGTACGAGCAGCAGTTGGGTGAAATGCGTAGTAAACTGGACATCCTAGAAGCTTCCCTAGTTGATAAAGATATATTTATCTCCAAAATGGAGAGTAAAGTGAACGATTTGGAGCAATACTCCCGCCGAAATTCAGTGCGGGTTCTTGGGATTCCAGAAAAACAGGCGGAAGACACGAAAGCGGTAATCCTCGAGACCTTCAAAACTTCACTAGGAGTCTCCACGGACAGCATTTCCATCGACAGGGCTCATCGCATAGGGAAACCAAATGCAGGGAAGATCCGTCCTATTATTGTTAAATTTGTGAACTATACTGATCGTTCTTTTGTGTTTCAGAGAAAGAAAATGTTGAAAGGAAGTAAAATCAGAATATTTGAGGACCTTACAAAATGTAATATGGAAATATTAAATACGGCAAAGAACAAATATGGAAAAAATAATGCTTGGTCTTATGATGGTAAAATTTTTTGTAAAACTGATACGAACGAGGAAACTTTTAGGATCCACTGTGTAACTGACATGCTATAATCTGTGAGTATTTTTCGCGCGTATTCTATTTAACAAAAAATCTAACCTAAAACTAAAACTACCTGCTCAACTCATCTACTGTTTCTACAATTAATGATTATTAATATATTTTATTTTATTTTGCCAATATTTGATTTTTTTTCAATCTTTCTACTAATTAATAATTAATACCATATCACAATTTTTATTTACAATTTTTTTTTAAAAATATACCTATTTCCCGCAGATAACCTCAAAAACTATATTTATTTATTTTTATGTTATAGTTTATTTTTATTCTTAATACTTTTAATTTATTTATTTTTATCTTATCTTTCTATTATCCTAATTCATTTTTACATATTTATTACTTTTATTTATTTTTATATTATCTTATTTAATTCTATTTTTTCAATTTTATTTATATTTTATAACTGTAATTTTCCTGTTAATTACATTAGCTTATTTGCTTCTTGCTTATTTAACTCAAAATGATTTTCCATATTTATTTTAAATTATTGTTCTCTATGTATTATTTTATTTACTTTTTATCTTATGCATTTTTTTTTTCTACCTAAACTTTAGTTAATGCTATTTATTATAACCAATATGTGATTCATTAATATTATTTATTTTCATTGCTTTTAATATATTTATTTCTCGCAGATAACCTCAAAAATTATATTTATTTATTTCTATTTTATAGTTTATTTTTTTATTTTTTTATTATTAATACTTTTAATTTTTATCATATCTTTCTCTCAGCCTAATTCATTTTTACATATGTATTACTTTTATTTATTGTTTCATAATCTTATTTATTTCCATTTTTCAATTTTATTTATATTCTTTAACTTTTAATTTTTTTATTTCCTGTTAATTACATTAGTTAGCTTATTTATTTCTTGCTTATCTAACTATTTTAGAGATTTTACCATATTTATTTAAAATTACTGTTCTCTATATACCATTTTATTCCCTTATACCATATGTATTTAATTTTTTGTCTTAACTTTAGGTAATACTATTTATTATAACCAATATGTGATTCATTAATATATTTTGTTCAATGCATTGTATAACTGCTTTGTAAATATTTTATTGTTCTATTTTGGTCTGCACTCACTAAGCAGATTATCTACAATATGGATATAAATTTAAACTGTGATTCTATCTCCTCCGAGAGGTTCAATTGCCTTGATCAATGCAAAATTAAAATAAACAATTTTTTTTCTAATTACCACATGAATAAATTGTCTTTGTTTCACACTAATGTAAGAAGTATCAATAAAAATTTTCCATCTATTGAAGTATATTTACAATATTTCGATTATTGCTATGATCTGGTTATTCTTACTGAAACCTGGAACTGCAACACAGACTATTTTACTTTGAATGGTTACGACCTGATTTACAACAATAGTCACTATAATAAAGCCGATGGTGTAATAGTTTATGTCAAAAATCAGCTTGAGTATACTTTTAAAATTATTAATATTGGAAACACTATTTTTTTACGTATCCAATTTGATCAGGTTGGTGAAAGTATTGCAGTTTCAGCGGTTTATAACTCACCTACAATAAAAATCCACGATTTTTTGAATAACCTGGATAATTATTTTACTTGCTACTGCAATAATACTTTATAAATTTATTTCTTGAAAATGGTTTTAGATCCTGCATTACCGATTACACCCGAATTGCTGGTAAATCCAAATCTTGTTTAGATCATATTTTACTTAAATATAAAACATCCAATGATAATATCTTTCCAGTAATTCTTGATAGTAAAATCACTGATCATTGTCCTACTATTCTTAACCTTAAATTAAATAATGGAAAAAAGCTTACCAGCCATATAAATAGTAATATTCATAACAGGTCATTTTCCAATATTATAAGTTATGATAAATTAAATGCTTTGTTAACGAATATTGATTTTGGTTTTATGGATAATAATTATAATCTGGATGATTCTTTTGAGCGGTTCATTGAAGTACTGAATGAGAATATAAAACTAAGTACCTTTAAAAAAAAAGTAACTATTATAAAAAGAAAAAACTGGGTTACTATCGGCATTATCCAATCAATTAAGAAAAGAGATATTTTATATAAAGAACATAAAAATGATCCCCTTAATGCAGAACTTAAGGAAACATTTGTTAAGTACAGGAATAAATTGAACGGCCTTATAAAAAAAACTAAATCAAAATTTTACAAAAATAAAATTTCTGAAGCTGGTTATGACTGTAGGAAAATATGGAAACTTTCGAAGGAGGCGATTAATTTTAATTCCCCACCCAATACAGTGAAACTAATTACTGGGCCTAATAAAGAAACATTAACTGATAACCTTACAATTTCAAATTGTTTTAATGAATATTTCATAAATATTCCAAAAACTATGGCTAGCAAAATTACAAGTCAGTCTTCTAATCCCTGTTTCAATGCGAAGCGTATTTCAAAAACCTTGTTTTTCTCACCCATATCTGAAAATGATATTATTAATGCTATCAATTCTCTCAAAAATTCTAATTCTTCTGGTATGGACGGAATTACAAATATAACTATCAAAAAAATTAAAGATAATATTTCTGTACCTCTGTCAATTTTTTTTAACAGGTGTGTTGCAAAAGGCTACTTTCCTAAAAAACTAAAAATAGCAATTGTTAAAATTTTCCATAAAAGTGGTCCCAAGGACGCACTTGGCAACTACCGTCCCATTTCTTTAGTCTCTGTTTTTTCCAAAATATTTGAAAAAATAATTAAATCAAGAATTGAAAATTTTCTGGAACGTTTTAAAATTCTTTCTCCCTTTCAATTTGGTTTTCGACCTCATGTTTCCACTAATGATGCTATCGCTTGCTTATTAGACGATGTTTACAAAAATGTTGAAATGAACAAATATTCTGCAGCTATTTTTTTGGATTTAGCAAAAGCGTTCGATACTGTCGACCACACTCGTTTAATCAGCAAACTGGAATCATGTGGAATTAGAGGGAATATTTTGAGCTTACTAAAAAGTTACATGACTGACCGTATACAGTACACCTCTGTGAACAACGTTCTAAGCGATCCTGGTTACACTTCTGTAGGAGTTCCTCAAGGAACAGTTTTAGGCCCACTTCTATTTTTATTGTATATCAATGACCTTTTGTCACTTCAACTGCCAGGTCGCTTGGTTGCTTATGCCGATGATACTGTATACTATGTGTCAGGGAACTCATGGGATGAGGTTTTTAATAATATATCCGAAAACTTAAATAAAATTAAACTTTGGCTAGACACTAATTTATTAACTCTTAATCTAAATAAAACGTATATAGTTCCATTTGTTTCTCATTCTAGCAAACTCCCCAGTAATAAGAATCTACTCATACATGATGATAGTTGCCAACAAAAGAAATTACCCTGTTTATGCAACAATATTACAGAGATTAAATTATCTATAAAATACCTGGGAATTTATCTAGATAGTTTACTTAGCTGGAAAGCTCATATTAACTATATTACGGATAAGATAAGAAAATTGTCCTATGTTTTTAGAAATTTGAAATTTTGCCTAAATTTTGCTGTCTTAAAAATGATATATTTTGGGCTTGCGCAATCAATTCTGAATTATGGCATTATCTTTTGGGGCGGGGCAGTTAAGACTACAATAAATAAAATTAAGGTTGCCCAAAAGATGATTCTTAAAATAATGTTGAATAAACCCAAAAGATACTCATCTAAACTTTTATTTGACAATGCCGGTATCCTGTGTATCAATCGTCTCTATATTTTAAATATCACCCAGTTTTTTCACAACCATAAACATAAGTTCTATAAAATAATTAATACTCATTTACACACTCATTCCTATAATACTAGAGGTAAATCAAAAGGTTTTTCTAAATCATCTTGCACAAAAAAGATTGTTAGTAGCGGCTATTTCATGAATAAGTTGCCTAAATTGTACAACTATTTACCCAGTGAGATTAAATCAAATTTTCTCTCTCTTTCATGTATATCTCTCAAACGTAAAATGAAAAATTGGTTATTCAATACCTCAACTGAACTGCTCAATAAAATTCTTCTTAACCCATAAATTTCTAAATGTTTTATTTATTTTTTGTTGCTTATTGCTAACTTTATTTATTAATTTATTATTTATGTATGTATGTATATATGTATGTTAGTGCTATGTATATGTATATATTTTTTTTCTTCTATTATGATGTCAGTAACAGATCATCTTTTTTTCTCATATTTGATTGTGTTTTAATTATTTGAATAGTATTTAATGTTTTGTCACCACAAGATATTACATATCTTTTGTGACTTGTTATTTCATTTTTTTTTTTTGTTGTAAATTTAGTAAAAAAAAAATTCAGTTTATTTTGTGTGATGGAAGTATGTACCATTGATATTTTTTATATTTTCTGTAAATTTTCTCTTACTTAATAATATTGTACTAACCATGTGAGATTTAATTAATAAATTTATTATTATTATTATTATTATTATTATTATTATTTCTGATACTATATTATCCGGTCCTGGGCATTTATTATTTTTTAATTTTTCTATGGCTGATTTTAATTCTGATCTAGTGAAAGGTTGGTTAATTTCGTCTTCATTATCTTCTATGGTAAAGTTTATGTTGTCTATGATGTTTTTATGTATTTTAAAAGTCGGGCTATAGTTTTCTGTGCTTGAGTTATTTTCAAATGTTTTGGCTATTTCTTCCACAATTTCTTTACCTGAGGTGACAAAAGAGTTGTTTTTTATTATCGTTTTTGTGACACCGTATGTTTTTATACTTTTTATTTTTCTGATTTTTTCCCATACTTGAGAAACAGGTGTGGTATGGCTTATGGAAGAGACGTAGTGTTCCCATGTTTCTTTTTTGCTTCTGATGATAATTCTTCTGGCTATGGCTCGCTGTTTTTTCAAGTTTATCAGGTCGTCCAGGTCTCTGGTTCTTTTATATTTGTTGAGAGCACGTTTGAGTTGTTTATTGGCATCTCTGCAGTCCTTGTTCCACCATGGAGTATTCCTATTGAAATTTGTTTCTTTTTTGTACCCTATCGCTTGTAGTGCAGCATTTTTGATTTGGTCAGTAAAATTTGAGACTATTGTATTTATATCGGTGTTGTCGACATTCGGTGTTATTGTAGAGTTTATTATGGTGCGGAAACTATCCCAATTAGCCTGTTTGAGGTTCCATTTGCGAGTACGTGGTGGAGTATCCGTGCTGGCTGGTAGGGTAATTAATATTGGGAAGTGTCCGTCTCCCCATAATAGAGGTAGTACTTCCCAATTCAAGCTAGCGGCTAAGTTTGCTTCGCAGATGGATAGATCTATGTTTGAGAAAGTTCCTGTGCGTGAGCAAAAGTGTGTGTGGGAATTATCATTGAGTAATACTCGATGGCCATTTATTATAGTTTCAATTTTACGTCCTCTAGCATCAGTGTGAGGCGATCCCCATAGGCTGTTGTAGCTGTTGAAGTTCCCCAGAAGCAGCACTGGAGGAGGGAGTTGTTGCATTAAGTGGTCTATTTGGTGTTGTGAAAAATTAACATTTGGGGGTAGGTAAATATTGCAAAGTGTAATTTTCTGAAGATTTGGGGGTATTGTTGTGATAGCTATAGCTTCTATATCTGAGTTTATGTTAAGTTGTTTTGCATATATTGAGTTTTCAACTAGGATAGCAACACCTCAGCTGGCTATGTTGGTGTTCTGCCGATCTCTTCTAAACACTGTCAAATTGCGTCTATTGACTGATTGTTGGGGTTGTAGACGGGTTTCTTGAATGCAAATATAATGTGCTTTTGTTTGTTTAATTAATTGTTGAATCTCGGGCAGTCGTTTGTAAAATCCGTTTGGGTTCCACTGTATAATAGCCATTTTAAATTTTTAGTCATCTTCTTCTTCGTCTTGTTGCATAATTTTGGTTTGCAGTTTTGTAATTCTGCTTTTTAATCCTTGGCTCTTTTGGGGGGCTCTACTCTTCAGCTTGTTTAATATTTCGAGAAATTCGTCTATATCGTCTGTGTTCTTTTACTATGGAAAGGGGGTCGTTGCTGCCTTGTACATTTTCTACGATGTTTTTTAGTGTATCATATGTTATTTTAAATTCGTTATTGGCAAATAGGTGCTTTATAGGTTTTAAAATTTCTTCGCTTTGGTCAGGCGTGAGTTTTGGACTAAGTGAGCGTTGTGTGAGTGGTTTAGATTTTTTGGTTCTTCTCGTTTCGTTTGTTTCCTTTTGTTCATTGCTTATGATATCTTTGTTTAGGGAATCGTGACTACTAGCTTCTTGGAGTAGTCTTTTCTGACCAATACTTGATGCGATTTGATCTTGAATTTTGGCTTCTATGGGGACACTAGTATTGATTTCAGTCGATATTTCATTTAAATTTCTTATATTTATAATTTCTTGTATGTTGTTTATTTGTTTATTTTCTTTTTGTTGTTGGTTGTTTTCTTCGCTAGTTTTTCCAGGATTATTTTGTGTGCTGTCAGTGTTTTCAATTTGTAGTTGTTCGACTTTATTTGGATTTTGAGGGCAGTTATCGGCCAAATGACCTCTCTGCCTGCAGATGAAACACGGGACGTCCGCAGCCATATAAACAGTGTATGATGTGCCATCATACACTATTTCCACTCGGCGGGGGATTGGTACATCTTCTTCAGTTATGTATACTTGGTGACGTGAGGTAAATACATGTTTGTAGTCGTCTCTTTTACATCCAGCGTGTAAGTAATTAATGGGTGATACCATTTTCAAGCCAAGGTTTGTTATTTCTTGTTCGAGAATTACGTTTGGAAGAAGAGGGCAAACATTTGAAATAATTAACCGTATCGCAGGAGTACTGTATCTTCTTAAGTCGACTTTTTGATTGTTTATGGTAACTTTGTTTTGTTTGTATTGTTCCATAATTGTATCTACATGTTCCTTTTTTTTAAAGAACATATATAGTTTTTTATTTTTTTTGTAAGCATGTACTAGGTTGGGGGCCCCTACTATATATCCTAATAGATACATATATTCTTCCAGGTCGATTTCTTCGTTTGGGTTGACTACTATTCCTTCTTCTTTTCGTGCGAGTAAATCTTTATTTTTAGCTGCTTTTGCGTAGTTCATTTTATTTTGTAGTTGGTTGTTTTGGTTGTTTGAAATGTTTTGAATTGATGTTGATGGTTTTGATGCCGTATTTAGTGCATCCATTTTGATTTTAATTCAAATATAAATATTTGATTATATTTATAATGCTCAGACGTGCACGCTCTCTACATGTCTTGCCTTGACTTAATCCGTCAGGTGAGATACCTGACAAAATCTGCAAATGCAGATCTGCCAGGTAGATTGATTATTGCAATTTCTGTATATTAGATGTCGTTAGATGTTACAGACGAAAAATAAGACATGTAATAAAGACTGGAGATTTTTAGGTTAGTTTTTTTATAAATATAAAAGGATGAAGTTTATCATGGAAATGGTGTTGGTGATAATGCAAGTATATGTAATGACGAATATAAGTGAGAAATTAAATATAATTTTAAATTTACCCGTGTATATTGGTGAGTAATAATATCACATACTGTTCACTGAATATCAGGGGCGTACTCTGTGATTCTTATAAACAGTTCTAAATTAGGTGTTTGCCAAAGTTTTAGTTTTTATCGACGCTTTGATACAATTATTTAAAATTCAAATAAAATATTTTTTTAAGGGTTGCCGGTATTGATTATGAAACGTCATATATCGTGATTTAATGATAAAATGAAAACAATATTTAACAGTATGTGTGACGAAAAGCAGTATATTCGACACATCATTCGGTAAAATTTTCAACAAGACAAAAACACAAAATAGTAACGAATGCGTCACAATACTATCAGATATTTGTTATTTTGTTTTAAAGACGATAATTTTTATACCAGGTCTAGAACGCCGCAGAAATTGTGGGCAGATGATTTGCAAGCATTATTTTATAAATATCCATCATATACGCAAGAGGAACTGGCAGAATAACTGAAGAAACCAGAGGTTCATTTCGATGCACTATAATGCTAGGCTTATGCTGCTTTTACTACTCAGCGTACTTTTGACGAAAGAACTAACAGATTTACTTTCTTTAGCCCCTTGGTTTTTAATCTTTTTGAAGTCGGGAAACACTAAACTCGGATATTTTTTTACGCGGAACACTACCAATTCAACACAAGCTTTAAAGCCAGGGTGGCCAACTTTTTAAAATCAAAGGTGCAATGAAAAAAAAAAGTATGACATTGCTCACAAAAATAAATTCATTATTGAAGAGAAAAAAGGCATAGTGTGGCGGGCGCGCGTTTGTCCACAACTCCTTCTTCAACGTGTTACTTTTATAAAAGAATAAAATACCGATATTGACTGATGTAAAAATATTTATATAAAAATCACTAAAAATTACAATCTTTAAAAAAAAGATCTCATATTTAATGCGATACATGAGCTTGGTGATCTTTGCAGATTTCAGCAATATTGGAACGAATAAATGATAAAACCACTCGCACCTCCTCTTCTAAATTTCCCAGGCTCTCCCGTTTCTTTGTTTTAATATTAACCATCGCTGAAAATCCTGCTTCGCAAAGATATGACATGGAAAATAATAATAATGTGTTTAGTGATTATTTTGCTTGTGACTACTTTATTATTAGTATTAATTTGGGTATTCATCTTAAACAGAGATTTAGAATTTTTCAGGAGTATTTTCACTGAACTTCAATTTTAATCTATGATCTAAAGAGAGCCACGTCAGTTCTTCTTCTTCATTCAGAGTAAAACTGGAGAATCCGGAAGAAATAAACGGATTTCTTATCTAATCAAATTGTTCAGTTTAAAAATGGTAAATATTTTTCAAAATTACTTTACATTATATTGATTTTTATTTGAATTTTTTTTTAATTGTATATTTGGATTTTCGCGGTAAACTTGAAGTGGCATCACGGAGCACCAGTGCTCCGCGGATCACGGATTGACAACCACTGCTTTAGCCAACCATCCGCAATTCTAATCTTAAGATAGTTGCCCTTGTAATAGGAGCAACTAATATAATTTAATTTAATTTTGCTTGGTAAAGTTGAACACTTGCAGAGCTGTGCCAAATACTTAGTAAAAGTATTTGAAATATCAATAACTATATTTCTTCTATACTATCAAAAAAAGATATTTGAATGAATGTATTTGAAATACCCAAAATATTTAAAATCTCGAAAAAAGAAGAAAGAAATATTTTAACATACATAGTACAGTCTGTTCCAAACGGTTAGGTGGAACTAAATGGGAATTTCCTTCTTTTAGATTGTCACGAGAAGGGATCTTGCTTGGGTTATTTAATTTTTCACGTTGGAATGTCACAATTTAAAATTCCAACAACGAAACCATGGAAACGAATGACATGTCAAAATTAAATTATTATTTTTTATATATTTTAATGACAAAAAAATTAATAAATGGAAAATTTGTATTAAGAATGACACAAAAAATTAAAATATAAAGAAAATGACAATTTAAAATGATATTAACCTTAACCAAAAAATGTTTATTGTAAGTATGATTTACAAAGCTTAAACAAAACGGTCGAAAAGCACGATTTAAACGATGAAAGTAACTAGATTGCAAAATCTAGTTCCGCCTAACCGTTTGAAACAGACTGTATACAACCATAATAAATACATTAAGGATTATAATGAGTAAATTAGTTTTAAAAAGAAATAAAATAAATAAGAAGAAAAATATAAAAATGTCTACTTCAGAATAAAGAAGTTCTGCAGTTATGATAAATTATGTATGGTACTTGGAAATGACTCTTCAAAGTCAGTTCCAAGTTTACACGTGAGGAAAGAAATTTCTTTGTGTTCACCTAGAAAAAGGCATTACTATTCCTTTATAATGACAGTCATTGAAATATTAATTTATTTCACTCGTGAAAATTATATTCTTAAACTAGGTTATTACCCGTCAACTCTGACGGATTTATAATATAATAAATTCATTTTTTGTATGTATATTTGGTTTTATTTTTTAACGTATCTTAATTAGATAAGATATCATTAGTTAGCCAATCACGGGAGAGGGTGTCACCTGTCAGCCAATCAAGAGACAGTGTGTCCCCAATTAGCCAATCACGAGAACCTTAGGAAAAATTGACGTCACAATGTTACCGGCACTACCTACAGACACTTGCTAATTATATACATATGTCAGATTATTAATTCATAAACTTTTTAAAATGGGAAAACGATTAATTTTTACTCAGTACATTACATTTATGTTGTTAAAACTAAAAATAATTTGAGATGTTAATTTATGCCTACGAAACCCTAGACATTTCTGTATGTAATTATATTCGTAGATTCTTAGAGAATAAATCAGCAAAATATTATTTATATCGATTAAAGGATATAGGCGTGTCTAAAGTTTCTCGTTTATTCCTATGAAACCCTAAACATTTCTATATGTAATTTTATCCTCAATTTCTTAAAAAATAAATCTGCAAAATATTGTTCATATCGATGACAGGATATAGGATTATCTAGAATTTCTTGTTAATGCCTACGGAACCTGTTGTGACGACACCGTCAATCAATGGAGTATCCATGATGATAGAGTTGTCAATATTATGAATATATGTTAATGTTTCAATAAAAACATAGTTTTTATGTAGTGCTATTACAAAATATAGATATACGTTAAAAGTATTGTGTGTAGTTATTACACAACCACGTTTTGCTAAAACATTATATTGAAGAAATTTTGTCACGCTTCGGAATGGAGAATTGCAAACCCCCAAAGACACCACTAGAACCGAATTGCAAACTACAAAAGGAAAATAAAACACCTGACACAAAATATCCTTACCAAAATCTCATTGGGTCATTGATGTATTTGTCAGTAACAACAAGACCCGATATAATTTTTGCAGCAAATTACCTGAGTCAATTTAGCACGTCATATCAAACAGAACATTGGGTAGCAGCTAAACATATCCTAAGATACCTACGTGGATCAAAAGACTACAAACTGCGATTTGATAAAAACAAGGAAGGCCTAGTTGGCTATGCAGATGCAGATTGGGGCTCCTGTATACACGATCGTCGATCGTATACCGGTTTTATCTTTTTTTTTTCAGGGTCACCTATAAGCTGGGAATCGAGGAAACAGCGAACTGTTGTCTTGTTCAGTACAGAGGCAGAATATATGGCTCTGATAGAAGCTTCCAAAGAAGCTATATTCCTGCAGAACACTTTAAAGGAATTAAACGTTATTGAAAAGAAAACGAAGATATTTTCAGATAATGTTGGTGCTGGTCTCTTGGTAAAAAACAATACTTTTCATTCAAGAACCAAACACATCGACATACGACATCACTTCGTGAGGCAGTCTTACGAAGAAGGTAGAGTGGACGTAGACTACATCTCAACAAGTCAAATGACAGCTGACATTTTGAATAAATGTCTGCAACCAGTGAAACACGAACGTTGTGTGAAAGAACTGGGGTTGTCATTGAAAATGTCATACTTGACAAATAAAACTAACTGTGACAGACCTGATTGACACTGACAGATATACTCCATTGAGGGAGGGTGTTGTGACGACACCGTCAATCAATGGAGTATCCATGATGATAGCGTTGTCAATATTATGAATATATATTAATGTTTTAATAAAAAACATAGTTTTTATGTGGTGCTATTACAAAATATAGATATACGTTAAAAGTATTGTGTGTAGTTATTACATAACCACGTTTTGCTACAATAGAACCCTAGACACTTCTTTATGTAATTATATTCGTAGATACTTAGAGAATAAATCTACAAAATACTGTTCATATCGGTCAAAGCATATAGGAGTATCCTAGGGTTTCTTGTTTATGCCTACGAAACCCTAAACATTTCTATAGATTATTTTATTTGCAGATTTTTAAATAATAAATCTGCAAAATATTTTTCATATCGATCAAAGGATATAGAAGTGTCTAGAGATTCTTGTTTATGCCTACGAAGCTCTATACATTTCTATGCGTTGTTGTATCCGCTGATTCTTAGAGAATAAATCTGCAAAATATTTTTCATATCGATTAAAGAATATAGGAGTGTATAGGGTTTGTTATTTATGTCTACGAAACTCTAGGTATTTCTGTATGTTATTTTGTCCACAGATTCTTAGAGAATTAATCTGCAAAATATTGTTCATATCAGTCAAAGGATATGGGAGTCTCTTGTTTATGCCTACGAAATCCTAGACATTTATGTATGTAATCATATTCGTAGATTCTTAGAGAATAAATATGAAAAATATTGTTCATATCGGACAAAGGATATAGTATTGTCTGCCAATCACGAAAACCTTAGGAAAAATTGACGTCACAATGGTACCGAGACTAAATACAGACACTTAATTGTATATCTACGATTACCTTCATACTTCGGGTTTCATGTCAGTCCAAACTGTGACAAAATTATTTAGATATCAAACAGTATTTGAAATAGTAGCAAAATTTTTGAAATACTAGGAGAGATTTATTTTTGACATAATATAGGTACAAGTTATATAACACATTCACCATGTTATTTAATTGTAATGTAACACAACACCAGTGTTGCCAACTATAGATACTTTCAATGCACTAAATAGAACGTAAGAATGCACCAGAAATGCACCAAAACTTTTGCTTAGTCTAAGGTGACCATTTTCTTAAGAAGGCAATGCGGGACGGAGCAAAAAAAAGGTCTTCATCACCCAAATTCAAGTCAACAGCAAAAAAAAAAGGTCCTCATTTCCTTAAATACAAGTTACAAAATGCGAGACAATGCGGGACAAAATGTTAAAATGCGGGACAAAATGTTAGAATGCGGGACGAATGGTTAATTTTTTGTTGTATGAAGATGTCTGTTAGTAATAAATTATATTATTACAGTCTGTTTCAAACGCTTAGGCGGAACTAAATGGGAATTTCGTTCTTTTAAGTTGTCACGACAAGGGACCTTTCTTGGGTTATTTCATTTTTCACGTTGGAACGTCAAAATTTAAAATTACAACAATGAAACCATGGAAACGAATGACCTATGTCAAAATTAAATTATTTTTTTATATATTTTAATGACAAAAAAATAAATAAATGGGAAATTTGTATTAAGAATGACACAAAAAATCAAAATATAAAGAAAATTACATTTTAAAATGATATTAACCTTAACCAAAAAATGTTTATTGTAAGTATGATTTACAAAGCTTAAACAAAACGGCCGAAAAGCACGATTTAAGCGATGAAAGTAACTAATGGGTCTATTCTGTATGAGTTTTCTACCGCTGTAAGCGCTATAACCTTGTAAAATACAGCGCTGTAAGGAAAGTGCTATTCTGTATTGACTCGCGTTGCTCTGTATACTCTACACCGATATAAAATATCGCTGTAAAGTTACGGCGATATTTTTCTGGCCGTAAGTCAGTTACAGTACTGTAATGAAGTCAAGTTGTATAAAATAATGATCCAAATTTCGCCCTATTTCTAATGCAACTACTACAAGAGGATCATAACTGGTAATTATGCTTAAAATATCACGTTACAACCACACATAAACTTTTTTTTTTAGAAATTATGTACGAGTCAAAAAAAGATTGTTAAGGGATAGAGAAAATCCATTTTCTATCCCTGAAAATCATTTTATGAAGTTGGAATGAATTAAGATTATATAGTGGTCCTTTGTTTTTCGTGCATACATGTTTGCATTTATATATTTTTATATACAGGTTTTAGAAACACTGTATTTTTTAAGTATCCTATCAGGCTACTACAGGGGCTCACAATTTCACTTCTATGAGCCAGGCTATGGTTAGTAGATCGATAATAGAAATTTGTTATCTGATAACAACACATCTAATGCCAATTCATATAAAGTTCCCCACTACGAGGGAAGAAAAACGTGGAGTGAAAGAAGGGTAAGTTTTGCATAATATAGCAACAAAAGCAAGAATACCTAACTATGCTGAGATTGATGATGATGAGCTTGAACCTGTAAATAATGAAGATCCTGAACCTGAAAATAATGAAGATCCTGAACCTGAAAATAATGAAGATCCTGTACCAAATGGTAAAATATTTGAAAAGTACCTATTTAAAATTTTCAAAAACTGATTTAAAACTTTTTTTAAAAGCTAATCAAGATGAATTTGTCCATTGTATAATTTGATGTAAAAAATATGTTTATATGGAATAAATATACATAAGATGCAAAGAGAAACTTTTATTTTTATAAACAAATTATAACAATAATTTATAAAACTTACAAACGTAAAAAACAAGAGTATATGTGTAAATACGAATATGATATACACTTACCGATCGATGACATTGATCAATACCTCAAATTTTGAGGTTAGAAATAAACATAGTGAAGTTAGCTACAATGTAAGCAGAGTTTAAATCGACCGAAATTACAGAATATGTTACAGAATAGCTAATGCTCAATATTTACAGAGCCGCCGTAACTTGGCACTTTACAGTGCTTATTTCACTACAGCGCTATTGAGAGGTGACATTACCGTTGGCGGCGCTGTAATTCATGGCAAAATGGCTGAATTGTCTAGTATTCAGCTGTCAATATGCTAACAGGGAACAGGTTAATTTAAGCACAGTACATTTTTATTTTCTGAAAATGTATCTATCGACGTTCTAACAAAAAATCAACACCAGAACATATGTAATAATTTCAAACAGTACTACAGTCGCGTAGTACAATATTTGACCACCAGAATGCGTATCCGAGCGTGTCAGTTCTCAATAGTGATACAGTGCTGTAAACATGTTTTTACAGAATAGACCCATAAATTGCAAAATCTAGTTCCGCCTAAGCGTTTGAAACAGACTGTATAATAAATTTATTTATTTTTTATTGTTGAATTATAACTTTTAATATTTTAATATTCAGTAGAAGAATAATAAATATATAATAAACATTAACTATTATAATCCGTCTCAATTTGTAATACAAAACTAGATCTGGTTATTTTGGTGACTGTTATGGTGTAAACAGACTTTGGCGTATCCGTGTTAACCAATACTTTGACAATATTATAAATGTATTGTCAATATACAACATAAAAAATGAACTTTCACTGTTAGTTCCGTATTACAAAATGAGACAGATAATATTTGTCTCATTTTGTCACTCTAGTAATCAACTGACAGCACTACGCAGCAGGGGGTTGAAGGTTTAATGGGAGAGTTGTGCTCCTGAGAATAGTTACTGGGCATTCTTATAGATGGAGTTAGTAACCAGGTTTAATTTCAAATAACCACAGTAAATGTCGCTAAATTCTACATTAGTTCCATATCATAGTGAAACAAACGTCATTGGTTTTTAACGTTCAAAATTATAAGTAAAGTTTTATGTTCCAATGTTCCGTGTTCTGTGTTGTTTTTCAATAATTTCAATGTTCTGTGTTTCTTGTTCTTATTTATGTATTTCTGTCTCGAACATGTCTTGCATGAATGAGAAAGAAATATATAAATAAGTTGATTGATGATTCGTTCATTTGTGATTAAACAAACTTCTTTGTATTTAAAATATATAGGTACTAAAAAACTGAACTTAATTAAAATATATATATATTTTTTTAAATAAAACTTGCTTTTATATTATTATCATGTTTCATTAACAAAAATTTTTCTGCCTTAAAAATAAAGAAGTAACCAGGCGGTAAATTTTAAATCGAATAGTTACTGGGCATGAAAATAGAGGCGCTACTGTACCACAAAAGCACAGAAAATAACATGTAGGTTTCCAATCTCCTATCTGTGCTACTCAGGAATGAGTGGGGTTCGTGCGCTGTATTATCGACTGAGAATCCCAGCCAAAAACCTTTCGAGAAAAATTTAAAAAACAATTCAGTTTTAAATCATCAACAGATTTAAATACACCAGAATTTGCACTAGCGCACTAGAACGCAATTTTGGTCACTAGATAGGCTTTCAATGCACCAGATCTAGTGCAAAATGCACCAAGTTGGCAACACTGCACAACACCTGCACTAGTACACAGGGTCCCGCCTTACATATGTACGAGGCACCAGAGGTGCCAAAACTACAAAAAAAGATGGATAATATGCTTTCTCACTTATAAATAAAAAATTCGTTTCTTCTACAATAAAAAAAGAGTGTACTTTTATTACCCTCCTAATAATACCGTATATCAAAGGTTACGGGGAATCCCCAGTAAGTATTTGTTTATGATAGGCTCGGAATAACGTGACGGTCACACCGCTACCCATGTCAAGTCGGGGAAGACTCAATTTATATATTGTTTCTTTGGTTAGTCTGTTTTTATGTTATACAGTTTTTAATGATTTTTATTTTTGTACTTTTGTAAATATCAAGAGAAAGAATATCAGCTTTCTCAATTTATTTAAAAATCTTCTATTGTTTTATATTATAGATTGTATTGTTCTACGTTATATGATGATAATATACAAACAATAATAATAAATGTTTAAATATATTTTTGTTTTGTTTTTAAGTATATGTTGTAAAATTCAAAAATAAAAATAAATTTATAAAATTATTTTTTATATTATTTTCAGTAGTGGATAATAATTAACATGTTTCTTCACCCATATTTCCATATACTATATCAGCCATACAAATTGTTATATAAAATTGGGGGCGTCATACAAAATATTGTACAAGGGCGCCAAAGTTACAAAGGCGCAGGACTGCCCGTACAAGTTATTTACTGATAACACGAATCTCACACTGAAACATAATATAACATTGTCACTCGCACATGTAATACAAGATAGATCAACATTTTTAGTTTAGAATTGTAATAATTATGTTTTTAGACTATATCAAAAACTGAACCGAAATTAGTCAGCAGATGGAAATAAAATAAATTTTAAATATTTGACTGTGCTTTTTAGGGTTTTGTTGGTACGACCAAAAAACCCTTATACCCTCATTTTGTCGTCTGTCTGTTTGTCTGTCTGTTCGGTAAAAATTGTAGCCAAACGGCTAAACCTAGAGAGTTGAAATTTGGCTTGCTTATATAACTCTTTGACCCGCACATAGAAAAATTCTAAAACATCTAAAAAACATACCTCCCTAAAAATAGAAACAAATGTCTGCTAATCGAAAAAAAAAATATATTTTTTTAAAATTATGAGTATCAAATGAAATCCCTTTGTACGTGTATTAACGATCTAAATTTTATTTTTGCAAAATAAACTATTTTGAAGCGATTTCTGCCTAAATTGTGTAAAAAAATTTTTGTCCCGCACCCTGTAACCCAGATGGTTTAAACTAAAAATCTAAAAAAATTCTAAGTAATGTACATTTGTGTGAACCGGAATAGTACAACAGGAATTTTTGAACAGATTATGTTTTCGCAAAATATCGCATTTTTTGTATTTTTTGCTTGACCATGTAAAATATATAATAACTCATGTAACACAGTAAACCAGCATGCTTTGATAGTGTAATGGTTATCATACCCTCGTTCTAATTAGCAAACTAAAATTCGCCCCGGTCTCGAAACAATTTTATTATTTCGCATTTTTGCATTTTTATTTTGTTTAAATTATTTTTTCAAAATCCTAGTTTATTTTTGGGCAAATGTTGCATTTAATTTTTAAAAGCGTAAATTTAATAACCAGTTGATATTGTTGAAATTGAATACACGAAATCAGAGGGGCGGAGTTATGACTTAAAACAACCAGGGCGCAATTTTCAAAATCGTAATGAACTTTGCTATATATATATATAATAATAATAATAATAATAATAATAAGTTTATTGACTTAATTACATAGTATATCATGTTTTAGGTCAGTCATACAGGATTATAGTTACAAATAATATCAGAATTGATACATAAGAAATTCCTCTGTGGAGTAAAATGCAATTTCAGCAAAGAATTTTTTTATTGTAGATTTAAAATTGTTGTAATCTAAATTCTTTATATTGCTTGGAAGTTTATTCATAAATTTAATTCCGAAATAGTTCTCACAATTTCTTGATTTACTCAGTCTTAAAAAATTCGGATATATGTTGGAATTATTTCTTGTGTGATAGTTATGAACACTACTGTAAGTGGGAAGATTGCTTATTTGTTTTTTGTGCATATGTAGCAGAGAGTTATAAATATATAAATATGGTAGCGTCATAATATTAAGTATTTTAAATTGGTGTCAACAGTCTGTTCTGTAAGGAGTCGAAGTCAGAACTCTAATGGCTCGCCTTTGTAAAGCGAATATTCTGTCAGCAGCTGGAGAATGTCCCCATGCTAAGAGTGCGTAGGATATGTGAGAGTGAAATAATGCATAATACGCCACCATTAGAACATCCCTGGTTACAGACTGTACTAAGTTTCGGAATAGAAATATAACTGAGCACAGTCTGCTTGATAAGCAGGTTACATGCTGATGCCAAGTTAGGTTGGGATCAACATGCAAACCTAGGAATTTTACGTGGTCCTGGTTAGCGAAATCATTTCTACGTAGTGTTATTAATATTTGTTGGGTCTTATCTAGGTTTAGTGATAGTTTATTGGTATCAAACCAGTATTTAGCTTTATCTAACGTAGATACACTGCGTGATAGGGCGTTAGTCGGGGAGCGTGATTTGAAAACCAACGTTGTGTCGTCGGCATAGAGTATACTGGTTTGATCCGTATAAGTCGGGAAGTCGTTGATATATATGAGGAACAGTAAGGGACCAAGAATGGAACCCTGTGGGACCCCTATATTAACGGTCAGGAGATCTGATTTATGGTCTTTAGCTAACACTTGCTGTTTCCTTTCCCGTAGGTAGGATTCTACTAGTTTGCCACTGCGATCATCAAAGCCATAATATGCAAGTTTTTTTAATAGAATCTGGTGAGATACACAGTCGAAAGCTTTCGTTAGGTCTAAAAAAGTTGACAAACAAAACTCACCAGATTCGATATCGTTTGATATTTCATCAAGAAAAGATAGAATGGCGCAAGTAGTAGACCTGTTGGATCTGAATCCGTACTGTCTGTCGTGGAATAGGCTATTATTTTCAAAATAGGAGAAAATTTGTTTGGACAGGATTTTTTCAAAAATTTTTGAGAACACGGGTAATTAGGATATGGGCCGATAATTTCCTGGATCATTATTATCACCTTTTTTATGGATAGGGGTAATAGTGGCTATTTTTAGTGCATCAGGGAATTTATTGGAGGAAATACCGCAATTAATGATTTTTGTTAAGGGTCTAATAATGGTGTCCTTTACCGATTTTAGTACCTGGGTATTAATTCCAAGATAATCTTTTGCTTTGCTATTATCAAGATCATCAATTGCATCCCTGACCGCTATGCAGGACACATGGGTAAAGGAAAAGGTTGATTCTAAATTTGGAAAAAGCATTAGATCTATGGGATTGGTATTAGATGGGGTTATCTTATTCAAGATGTCATGAGGTGTATTGGTAAAGAAAATATTCAAGTCATTGGCTGTTAGTGATGATGATGATAGAGGGGAATGATGTTTTGGTCTGTTGGAGTTTATTACTTCCCAGGAAGTTTTCGAAATATTTTTAGAAGTTCTTATAAGGTGAGAGTTGGCTGTCAGTTTAGCTTTGCAAATTTCTTGTCGGTATTGATTTCTAAAAGTATTTCGACGAGACTTGGATGCTGAGGAGGGATGGTCTTTGTAGTGTCTGTCAAGTTCAGTAAGGTATTGTCGCATTCTTTTAAGATTTTCGCTAAACCAAGGAGCACGTTTTAGCTGTTTAGCGCGAAATCTTTTCAGCGGGAAACTAGATTCAAAATCTTTTGTGAATATAGCTGAGAATGTATTAAAAGCTTCGTTGCCATCTATTATGTTCTCCAGAAAAGACCAATTTTGTTGGTCCAGGATGTTGTACATTGCATTCATTCCACCCTCTCTAATGGGTCTCACTAAGACAGGTATATGGGGTTTCACAGCGCAATCAGCCTCATTGAACTTAAATGAGAAATTGATTCCGCTGTGATCTGACAGAAAACTCTCTCTACTAGCATTAATACTGGTAAGGTCAACGTTTTGTAGTCTGTAGTAAACATTGTCTAGTCTGTTACTTCCTCTTGTATTGAAGTTCACACAGGAAATAAAACCAAATGAATTAAGTAAATCAACCAATTGCGTAGTTTGTTGTGTAACTTGATTGAAATGTACATTAAAATCTCCGCAGCGGATGACATTTTTAGAAATTCTGCAGGAAGATAACATAGTATTTATGATTCGTATAAAAATAGAGAAGTCCCCTGAAGGTGGACGATACAGGTTTATAATTATGGTGTTTACATCATTGACAAGAATGGCCGATATTTCGCATTGGTTTTCGACATTAAAACCATTGATTAAAGTTAAAGGGTTGTAGCTAAGATTTTCTTTTATTAAGGTCATAACACCGCCACCACGCTTAAGTTTTCTGGTAGAGTGATGTGCAAGAATATAATTATGCAGCGAGAATTCCAGAATTTCATATTCGCGCAGCCAGTGTTGGGATAGACAAAGAATATTAAATTGTTTTTCTTGTAAGAATGCTTCCATTGCATTAATTTTATTTCTGATTGACTGTGTGTTTAAGCATAGCAGATTATAAGTATTAGACTTAACTATATTTCTTTCAATCATTTCTTCTTGGGGGACGAAAAAAAGTTGTTGATGAACTGTCCCGATTTTGATGACCTGAGGATGACTGGATGCTATCATAATTTAGAGAAGTGGATTGGTTTTTTAACGGTGTCGTCCTATCATGATGTAACCCTTGATTGGTGGAATATCTACTCTGGTTTTTTAGGCATGTTGCTAGATATGTTAGCAATTTCATTTTACCGTTCACGTTTAGATGTAGTCCTTGGCGGGTAAAATCAGATTTAGATATTATTTTATTTGGGTCAACAAGAAGAGCAGAGTTCTTTAGGGTAGATATAATGTTGATGTTGTTTTGTGTGACAACGCTATTAAAATGAATTTGATTATGCCAGAAGGGAGTCAAAATAACGATAATATTAGTGTGACTTGATGACTCACCTAGAATATTTAAAAAACACTTATCGATGTACTTGGTACCTATGGCATTATTTGAGCCAGCTAAAATTATAACATAATCAGATTTAGAGTAGTTTTTACAAAGTTTAGTAGCATCCTCCACTACTTGTTCATAACATGCATTCGGTTTCATGATGCAAAGTGAGTCGAAATATTTTTTATCAAAAACTTCCCTCATGATTTTCCCATAATTCCTACCTTGGCTATCCGATAATAACAAGATTTTGCTCTTAGTTTCAGGCATTCTCAAAAAATTATTCTCAATGACTCTATTTACTATCTTGTTTGTTTTGTTTTTATTCATATGATCTTCCAGGTTACAAAATTGATTTTTTAAGGTTTTCATCTTTTCTTCTAGGTCCATAATCTCAATATTTTTCAGTTGGGTTGAATTTTGTATGGCAGCAATGTGTTCCTGTAATATTTCACAGTTGTCGCAAGAGGACGCCTGGAATTTTAAGCTAGTTATTTCGGCTTTTAATGTATTTATCAGCTCAAGTTGTTCAATAATTTTACTATTTGCGGCTTCATCCGCATCTAGAGCTAGTGTCTGATAGCTCTCGGAACTCCGTTTCAGACGCTTAATGGCCATATCTTTGTTTTTGATTTCTTGCTGTAGTATGCCGATTTCTTCATGTAGTACGTCATTTTTTTCTTGTAGAGAAATAATTTCATCAGAGAGTTCACGGTTGTGAAATTTTATATTTCCTTTGTCCATTTGTTGCAGGAGAATGGTTAGGTACGATTTCCTCAGGTTTTTTGTAAAGACACCCTTATTGTTGAGACGTTGTTGTAAGTCTTCTAGTTTCAATTCGGCATTCGACTGCATTTTGTCAGTGTATTATTATATTTAGTTTTTTATATGCTATTAGGGCTGTCAAGAAAAATTAAAATAAATATAGATCAAATTTAAAAAAAAGTGTTAAAAAAATATATAAAAAATAGGAAAATTATGAAAATATTTGTCAATGATTTAAAATATTTAAAATATTTAATGTAAAGTCTTTCAGAAGTTAAAAAATAAATAATAAATAAAATAAAAATAAATAAAAATAAATAAATAAGTACAATAAATAGATATCAGTAAATGTAAAATAACATGTAAGACGGGGACACACACTTCACCTCTTACGGTTCATCAAGAGGACTTTCATAAGACATACATGAGAACCATCGGGTGGAAATAGGATTAATGGTTATCGAAACAAAGGATTAGGAGTTTACAAAGTTACAGTAAGAAATCTTTATATAATAATAACAAATAATAATGAAAAATAATGTATTTGCAAAACTGTTTTATTATTATTATTAATTGCCCAGAAGATACTAAAAAAAAAATAATAATAATAATAATAAAATTATATAGGATCTGGCAGGTGTCGAACCACCAACTCTGTGATTGGAAAGCCTTTACTAAAACCACAGGACCATTTGTACTATGCTTGTGTCAATTAACTTGTTTAGATCTGTTTAATGGTTTGTTTGTACTTGATCAGCTGTTTATTAATCACCTGATCAATGGCAGACAATATTAACCCTTATTGTCAGTTGAACAATAAAAATAAATTACAGAATACAGACGTTAATGTAGCTATTTTATGATTTCTTACTCAGTATTTCCAATTTATGTTGAATATGAAAGATAAACATATTATAATTTAATTTTGTGAATACATAGATATTTCTAACAAAAATGTAGGAGCACTTAACAAATCACTGACACGTTTAGACCAGAATATAAACGATTATATATATATAAAAAATACTGCACATATTTAGAAACCTAAATATTGGTATTAGGCATTTGAATTAAAATTAACAAAAAAATATTTTAACATAAAATTTGTTTTGGCATCATTCACTTAATAAATACCTGCGAAATCCTCAAATGCGTGAACATTTACACTTCACTGAAGTAGTTAACACCAATCAGCCTTGTATCAGCCACTCTGAAATCAAATATTAGAATTATGTAGCAAATGAAATGTAATAAAAATGTAATAAAAACAAAATTAATAAACTCAACTTTACTTTTTAAAAAGTCTTTCCAACAACATTGAAGTTTAATTTACATACACATAATAAATAAATAAATGTAATTTTACTCGAATTTGTGTGTTTTAATTGATAATTTTTCAAGCGCTAGAAAGCGCTGACAAACATATTATTCATATTTTACATATATGTTAAAAATTAGATATTATGTTATAGATTATATTTTATGTAAATAATCAGAAATAACCAAATGAAATTGTATCAATGTCGAAACCAAAAACTAATATGCCATATTTACAGAACATGTTCAAATAAAAACTCGACGTCACCGTTTTTCTCCATCAAGTAATTTCAGCAATAAAATTTGGTCTGGTAAATATTTATGGAACACAAAGAGCAAACCAAATATTGTAGGAAAAACAAAATATTTCATGACATTGATACGAAACAATTTAATTTAAAAAGATCCTGACAAATTGCAGATTTTAGAGATAAATTTAGTTGTAGTGTATTGCGACCTGCATTGATGAACCAGGCTAATAGATCCTTTGATAGATTCTAACTCAATCTGTTACGCTGAATCGAGAGACATATACATTTCTATCAGCACCATTTCTGTTGGCAACAGGTACTCTGGCATCAGTACTCGAATCAGTTCTACATATTACTTCTGAAGCAGCCTTATTCATGAATTAATTCACGAAAATTATATTTTAAAATACAGGATTATATTCATGTTCGAAGTAAGTCAAGGTATAAAAGAAATTTTAAATTAAATAAACGATGTTAATACATAAAATAGGCGAGAGGTAGAGGTGGCGTTTTATTTTTGGATATCAATAGCTCAAAAAGAAGACGCGTACTAGATGGCCGCGAACGTTTGTATAATACACGTTGAAAGATGTACAAGCTTTAAGTTATTGTTAGTTGAGTTGATGTTGTAAAAGAATATCTGTAAGATCAGTTAAGTGGAGCTGTATATTACCTAAGTCGAGATGCAATGTTGTTAAGCAGAATTGTGGAATTAAGTGTATTTAAATATTGTTCATTATTAACTGTAATTTTCTTTCAATACTTTTCATTAAACTATTATTCTAAATGTTGTGTTTCAAACTTTCACACCAACATCTTTTTGAGCGACGAGAACAACCCCTATGTGATATATGTGACACCGTCGACCACTGGTTTCGATGTCGGAAATTCTCCCTACACAGGCAGAAACATAATATAAGTGACGACCCAAAAGTAGCCCTAGGAAACAATATGGCACAATTGAGAAATCTTATTGAATTTCTAAAAGATTCTAAACTGTTCAGTAAAATATAAGTGTTAAATAGTGCCTCTTGAGACTGTTATTTATGTATTTATACCATGTTTGTCTTTTCCAAATTGATGTTAAAATGTAAACAAATGTACCTAGGCACTAATGACCTTAGCAGTTGATGTGCCTTATTTTCTTCTAAATAATAAAAAAATGTTGTGTTTAAGTTTTTTTTTTTAACATTCTCACAGTTCACCCTCCATTCTGATGAGGGATTCTACATTCATTTGAGTTTGTCCTCTTCTTCTTCAACTCATACACGTGCCACAGTAGTCTCACCGAGCCGCAGTTTTCACTACTATACTGCTACTTTATACTGGGTACAGACTAGGGATTGCAATCCCGTAAAGTGAGATCCCGCAATCCCGCGGGATCCCGCACGATTTCAGCGCATGCAAGATCCCGCACTAATTACAGTGCGGGATTTGCAGAATTTGCGGGATTAACTTGTGCAATTTTTGATCGTCAGACGAGGTGGAACAGTCTTAGACATTTTGGAACGATTTTATAGCCTAAAATTTTGCATCAGAAAAGTTTTGATTGACTTTGCATCTGAAATTCGTTACACAGATGAAGAATGGTCTCAAATTAATAACTTGATTCTCTGCCTGGAACCACTGAAACTCGGTCTCGAAGTATTATACAGGAGAGAATCTAATCTCATAACTGCGGAAACAACTTTTCGATTTATGTTGGATAAATTAGATCAGCAATCTTCAACGCTGAGCATTGATTTAGCTACGGCATTTCGTGAGAGATTAACGCAACGTCGTAGTAACTTAACTGGCCTCTTAATTTACTTACAACATCCTAAAAAATACGGAGAAGAAATAAGATAAACTGGAAATATATTTTCAATGCTAAAGAGAACCGTGATGTGTCAAGAAATAAAAAAAATGCTGACAAGAGTTTATAAAATTGAAGAAAATGAAGTTGGAGATGAAGAATCTATTGACGAATTCCAGCAACCTACTAATCTATCGTTGAAAGAAGAATTAGAAAACAAAATACAGAAAGAAAAACTGAACAAAAAAGTAAAGAAGGTGCCAGATATCGAATCTTATGAGAATATATTGAAAAATGAAATGTCGGCCTACGAAAGTGACGCAGTAAGAGACAAGTTCCTGAGTATGACGTACGATTACTTGATGACCATATCGCCAACAAGCGTATAGGCTGTGCGAACTTTTTCAGTCGCTGGTTCTTTATGTAGCCCTTTGAAAAGTAGATTGGGAGATGATACTTTGAATAGTGTCTGCTTATAGTGTTTTTAGTTATTATTTTAATTTGATACTTTTTTCAATCCTTAAACAATAGTATTGAATATATCTGACGCAACTTAAACTGCCTATACAGTATAAATATCGGATATGTGCGGCGCAGAACATTTCATTATTATTTTTGTTTCATTATAATTGATTTTTAATTTAATAAATTATATCAAATAATATTTATTGTTAGAAGAAAATATTTTATTACCTGAAATCATAAAACAGCCATAAAAACCTGTTTTAAGTATATTTAATTAGTTTAGAACATTTATAAACAACACAATCATTTAAAAATGTTTTTTTTTTTAAATTTACCGTATCTATACATATATTATTTCAATAATGATCGATTTTTGAGCTTATTTTTACAAAAATATGTACTTGAAACGTAAGTACGAAGTGATTATTTAATGGCGAGACGACGTCACTGGAAGTTTTAATAATTTGCCGTTTCATACACATCGTAGCAGGCGATTATGCGCTCATGCGCGTAGTAGACACTTCCGCCATCTCCAAATTATTGAGTCAATGATTTCCGGCAGCCATTACCTGCCATTCTTTTATTTGATTGCCATTTTTCGGTGACGTCGTCTCGCCATTAAATAATCACTCTGTATATGTGTCATTCTGTCATTTATAATGTGGACGAAATCAATTACTATTATAAAATCAATCCGCGCGGGGTGACCTAGTCCAGCTTGGGAGTGTTGATAAATTTATAAGGTTGATAAGTTGATAAGGACTAATACAAATATCCCTGCCCTGACCGGGATTTGAACCCGAGATCTTTAGCACGAGAAGTAGGATCGCTCCCTCTGCGCTATCCAGGTTGGCGGTTTGTCCTTTACTGCGAGTAGGGTTGCCAGGTCGCCAAACCTAATAGCCGAACAGACCAGCCAGTTTGGCCGGACGTTTGGGTAAAAAAGCCGGACACCCTACATTATTGAGGATTTTGTTTCTCAGTATTAATAGGTACGACAAAAAAAAAATATGTAGAATCAAGCTTTTTTGATAATTACCATAAATCTTGTTAAATTCTAATGAAAAATAAATAAAAAATAAATAAAACGTCAAATCAGTCTAAATAATTTATTATTAATCAGTCAAATAAAGTCATCAGTCAAAATTATATTCTAGAATCTAGATAAACATTTATCAACATTTTTAAATTCTTCTTAAATTAAATAAAGGCAATTGCACAAATAAGTCTTATTTACTTGCAATTACTTCCCAAAGCAAAACAAAATAAAAAACAATCTAAACAAAACAAAAACAAAACCAAACTTTAAGTTAAACAATAAAAATAATTATTCATATTTTTGGTTGGCAGAAATCTGCTTTAAAAGCTCAGTTTCTTTCAAGATGCAGTTGTAAAAATCCATACACGTCAAATGTTTTAAATTAAATTCTACTACCAACATTTTAGCTACAGTGTTAACATGTAATCTGTTGCGATCTTTTGACCATTGCTGACCTATCAAGGAGAAAACTCTTTCAACGTTTGCGTTATGTCCTGGGATCGCAAAGTAATACTGACAAATAGTTAGGAATTCTGAAAAGCAATCTTGATTACTCATCGATTTAAAATAGGCTACCTATTTCTTGTGTACTAACAGCTTCTTGAAATTAACGTTCTCTTTGTTATTGTTCAGAAAACGGCGCTCGCTCGTTTGCGAAATGTAAAAAGCCTAACAAAAGTCGGACAAGCCGGACACCGTTTATTTTGGCTGGACACGCAATCAAAAAGCCTAACTATGTCCTGCTTTATCCGGACGCCTGGCAACCCTAACTGTGAGTAGTATATCGAGATCTATGAGCTACGAGGTTTTTACTTGCCCTTGTAATCTCGAAAATTTTCTGTCGAAATGTCGAGATTTTGACTGATGACCATCTGATGTCCAGGGAATCCAAAAAAACTATTTTTGAAGTGCCGTCCGTATGTGTGTGTGTATACAAGATAACTCAAGAACGGTTCAACTTAGAGAGATCGTTCTACCTAAAAAAAATTCTGTTAATTGGAAATAAGCCTATTGTTTTTTTATAAAGATCCGAAACCGAAACGGGAGTTCTTAAACTTTAAAATTTTTAAAAATTCATAATTAGTAAACCAAGCCTTGGACAAAAATTTGTATAGAACCTAATTTGATGTATTTTTGAAGGTTTTGAAGGTTTACCTAAATTTTTTGTAAATTTTTATATATATATATTTTAATTATTATTATTTTTCATGGGAGAGCGAGTCTAGTGGAGGCCTCCCTTCGCCACTGGTTTAAATTAGACAACAATATCCATTTTATAAAAGAATATCAATGAGCGAAGCAATGATTTTTCGCAGTGGTTGTCAAAATACACTTTATTATTTTAAATGAAAATCCACGTTTTTTGATATCCAATACATTATTTTATACAGAATTCAACGGTATAAGCAAGTCTGTTTGATTAATTTGTATATATATATATATATATATATATATATATATATATATATATATATATATATATATATATATATATATGAGTAGGCATTAGCATGCAATGGAGTTATGAGCTTACATATAAGTAATGAAAGCATTATATATATATATATATATATATATATATATATATATATATATATATATATATATATATATATATATATATATATATATATATATATATATATATATTCAGATATATATATATATATATATATATATATATATATAGATAATATATTCCATATATTCAGACAATCTCGAGCCGTCCTGTTCTACACTGCCTGTCTACTCTGTATGTGTTTGGGATGGATTTTTCAATTTCATTTCCGTATATTTTTTTATAAGAATATACTTTTTTTTAAAATATTGACAACGTACTCTAGACTGAGGATGACTGGATTTACCAGTCGAAACGTCTCTTAATATTTTATAATAAACTTTTGACGAGTAATCAAGAATTTTTATTTCTTCCTTATATATATATATTAAAATATCAACAGCAAAGGCTACCAGTTGCAGTCATGTAATCTTACTAACAGTGGTTCGGCAGTAAAGGAATATTAAATAGGTACCATGCAAGGATATATTATTGGGATTTAATAACGCATTTAATTGCCAAACAAATGCGAGCTGTTTCAAGAGCATTTCTCATACCATTTACACATATTCAAGGTGACTTTGATTTTTGACCATAAGTTTTCTAATCTCAGTTTATTTAATTTTCAAATTTTTGTGAGGAAATGAGCTGACTTCACCATAATTGATCAGCATACTTGAAGACTGATTTTCGCTGTACGCTTTAATATTTGTTTCGTCGTAAAACACTCCATAACAAATTTGCCATGTGTACACTGTGCAATTATCAAATATGAACTATCAAAATTGAACCAAACCAGAATAGCGGTCTATGTAACTTTTAAAGTTATATTTTTGCCCACCATTCAGAGCTGGATTAATTAGGGCAAAATAAATTATGAAATGCTGATTTCTTCGGCACATCTTTCGATGAGATTGCGTGGTTGCAATTTTTGTCTGGCAGGAAACCTGTTCGTTTAAAATTTAAAATCATTTTAAGTGTCCTAGATAATGTGTGAAATTGGTCCAAATAGACAACAGGGCCACGCTAGAATTACTGAGAAAAAGAAAATCAGGTGATCCGTGGAATACAAAAGTAGTACTATCAATTTATGCAATTATTTACCAGTTGTTTGAAATTAGATTATAAAAGTTACGTTAAAACTCAGTTTATATATTCTTGTTATCAGAAAATATGAAATTAACCAGAGAACATTTTCGAATCAAGTTTTATTAAAGATTGAAGTACTTATGAGTGCACGGAAAGTTTAAACTCAGTTTTTTGTTAACAATATATATTTGGCTACAATTTCCCGGTAGTATAAAGAATTTAAACAAATTGTTCGACACTAAAAAAAGGAGATGAATATTATTCTACAGCTGTTACAAAAAAAAAAAACATTGCTGCTGTTAAGAAGACAATAATCTCACAAACGCGGTAATAAAGCGTCAACTTAAGATTGGATCCTCAGCTATAAACAGAATCATATACGATCACCTGCATGTATAATAAATGGCCAGTCGTTCTCTGTCACAGCTTTCTAATTCAAAAAAGCGGATCATATAAGATTTAATCATGAAACTTTAAAACTCTTCAATATTAGCGGATATAATTTTTTTTTCTTTTTTTCAAAAATTGTGTCAGGTGATTCATGAAAATGGGAAAACTCGAACAGTAATAAAGACGGAGCGAGCCATGAAAAAAGTAATGTATGCAATATTCTTTAAAAATACAGGCCAGGTAAAGGTAATTAAGCTAGATGGACCGTTACAACAAAATGGCTCACTGAAAAATATGCTGAAAAGTTTGCCTGATGTGCTCAGAGTTCCACAGAAAGGGATTATGTTACATCATGATAATGCGTCTTCCTAAAGGGCAGTTTAACTCTCAAGTTTTTGGCTGGAAACAAATATAAAAGTAATAGAACATCTGCCATACTCACCCGATTTGGAACAATGAGAATTTTTACTATGTTTAAAAAAAAAAAAAAAATACTGAGTGGAATATTTTTGTGGCGCCCGCTCCCCGCCTAAGTAAGGTAGGGTGGCCAGACAGTCACACAAATGGTCTTCGCGGCGGACGCCTCGAAGGACCACCAGCAGAAGGCTGAAATATAGAAAGAAATACGGAAGTTATGTGACACGAACGTACCGAGTTGAGCCGCAGAGGAAGACACGGGTGACCTAGAGGAAAGGAGAGGGGATAAAGAACTTTTCTGCTTCTAGGGGCTGCTCTAGGAGACTAACACAAGGGAAATGGTAGCCCTAGCTGGGGTGTAGACGGGTAAAATCCTAGGCCCACAAGTAATGGCTATGGAGAAACCAAACCTAGAAATCCCACGACGTCTCTGAAAACCCTAGCCAAGCGACAAACAATGCGGAAAACGTTGCTCAACACGGTGGATCACAGTAATGAAATACAGTGCCACAAAAATACAATATACAATAATAAACTGATAATAACAAAATTAATAATATTACAAAAATTACTGATGTTAAATTAAATTGAAAATAAATCAGCACACGTGATCAGGAGATCAGCGTGTGTGAACAAAGGAATACAAAATCGCCTGAGGCGATAACAAAAAAGAATTTAAGTTACAATTAAAAATTATATTAATTAAACATGAATTAAAATGTGTGTAAAATTGGAATAGACTTACAATAAATATGTTCTTAATAAATATGTAGAATATTTATTCCAATTTTACAGATGTGGCTCTAGTGTCCCAAAAAAACAGGTTCCTGTGTTCTCGGATAAGATCCTTTGATGGTGGTATACACACACAATATTTTAATGAAGAACAGCAGGTGTAGATTCACTAAAACCGCGTTAGATACGCGTATTTTAAGTTAAGAAAAGAAGGTTAAGTTAAAAAAAAAATCCGGCAGGCGAACTATACACACACTGAGCAGGTCAGTTACAGAGTGTTAATGATAAATTAATGTTAGAACTCGCAAGAGCGGATCTTAACATTTTATAAAAACACCAAAAGTTTTTGATGTTTTTAAATTAAATTAATAAAAATTTAATTTAATATAAGTAGCGGCCTTACGGGCGCGACAATTTTCATCTGAGGAAGAGTTTGATGCTGCAATTCATGATTATTTTTAAGGTGCTCGTAAAGAAGATTAGTTGGGAGATTTTAATAAGTGGAAAGAAAGAATGGTCATATGTTGAAGGAAACTACTTTGAACATATTTAAAATATTATCCTGAAAAATATGAACCTTAGGTCTTATTGTCAATAATTCTAGCATGTTTCTCATTTTGCCACCGGGCGTATTATTATTATTATTTTTTTTTTTCTACAACAAATTTTATCAACAAGAATTTGTTGGTTATTTAATATTTTACGTCATTTCAATTCCAAACGACGTAACTGATAAATAAACTGCTAGGTGAGATAGGACGACAAAGCCCTAGAAAATCTTATTTTCGTGTTGTGTTCATGCTTATATTTTGCCTCCTCACAGAGTGCGGACAGCATTACATTGTTACGGATTGTTCATTCCTCAGATTAATAAATACTAAATAGTATGAAAATACGAATTACGAAAATGTTAGATAATAAAAAAGATATATGAAATGCATTTGTATTTTAAATTTTGCTTAATCCAATACTGTACAGGTATCTACTAAAAGTTACATTAACTTTGTTTAACACAAATGCAACCAGCCTATTTAGTTAATTGCATTTCTAGAAGCTTCCATCAGTTATACATAATTACTTTTTTTAAATATATCAGGCTTTGTACAGAAGCGAAAGAAGTAATTTTTTTAATGTTCTTATAAGAATTTTTATAATTATGAAGGAATATAAGTAATTAAAAATTCTTGTTAAGATTCTGCAGAAAATTTCTACGTTGATTGCATGGAGATGTTTTTATTGTGAGAAATGATGACGGTGTTGCATAATTCACTGTTGTTCGGAAGGTGTGGTATTGTAGCTTTTAGAATGATTAGTTGGCAGTTATATGAATAGACTAATTGGAACTGCTAATTACTTTCTATTTTGAAATTCCAGTGGTAATAATTGCATAGATGTCGCAAATATTTATTGTCATAGATCTCTGTTTATGTAGACCTACAAATTAAATCTGAGGCGGTTAAAACTGATTTGTCCAGGAAATATTTTTCGCTAAAATCCATTGCAATGCAATAGTACTATGAGAGCTTCGTCTTGCTGCAATCGCCTGTTCACAACACCCAATTCTTTAATTTATAGTTGTGAATTATGGCGATTCATGTAGCGTTAGCGCCCGCCATTGACCTTAACAGAATATTTCTAAGAGTCTTCAAACAATAGTGGCCCGATAGAACTTCTACCTCAAATACCACACCAAACAGTCTTCTGCGTAGTTGTAAAGGCCGTTGTTGTATCAATTTTGGGTCCTTAGTAGCCATGAAGCGACTATTCTACTTGTTTAGGTAAACACGAAATCGCCATGTGCTTAAACAGTCAATACAATTTTTTTGTTAAAGTTCAAGGCCACAATAATCATTTAAGACATCTTTTTTGCATGCGACGGCGCAATTGAACTTTGTATTTAATTCTTACTCCATTTGATTTGTACGAGCATAAATGAAAGTCTCTTCATTACGTTTCACACGGTATACCAAGGAATTCCTCATTCTTGTGCACGACAAGTGCTTGAAGTCTTTTAATTGTCTGCAATAATCATTGAACTATGCTTTTGGATGGCACATGGCTGAGACCCAAAATTTCATGTAATTTTCTTAAGGTGACTGTAACCATAGAATTGTTTATCACTCAATTATATTATCACAAATGTATCAAATACTAACATAAGTCTAACAAATCAAAATCTGACGTAGGTAAAGAAATATTACACCAACAGAGACCTTGTGACATACGGCTGTTTGGTTTATAACTATTTGTCAGCGTTTTGTTGAACAAAATTAATTTATGTATACACTAGTTGTACTTCGTATGTGGGCAATACTTGTAAAAATAATTCAGTAGTGGACTGCTGTACCACGGAAGAATAAATTAATATCGTCGGGAGAATGCCAGTCATATACCGGAGCAGAACACCAAACCGGGGTTATTCAATTAAGTTCAGATATCTGTATACATTTTAGTAAGTTAAGCAACAGTGACCATGTGAGTTGAGAAAGATGCATCTAGACTTAGTGATGCTTGATGGGTAATCCCAGCCATTGAAGTCGGTCAAAGTTCTGACTAGCACATGGCAGGCGGGAGTCCTCTTCCAGCTCCCGAAGGCAATTATATTTAATATTGTATAATAAATACCATGTTAAAACATAAAAAAGAGGCTGAAACACTTGTACAGGGTCCGGCAGAGAGGTATGATGTTTTTGAAATTACTGTTACGCGCGACTGTGTAGTCACACTGTTTTCGGAATGGTTGATATCTACTCGACAACAGATGCCATTTCAGTAACAATGGAGTCTTGGTCTGTAGCATATCGTGTTTTTATTTACAACAACTTCATTGAAACGGGTCGTTCTGTGGTGCTCACACAGCGACGATTCTGAAACCATTTTAATGTTGGTCATCATGGTCAGTTCCAAAACGGAATACCATTATGAAGTAGGTGAATAGTTTTTAAAGAACAGGATCTTTGATATCAGGGACTGCACGGAGACGTGATCGAACTGTACGGACCCCGGAAAACATTGAAAGAGTGCGAAAAGCGGTGGAAGTCAGCCCTCGTTCGGCGGTACGTCACGCACGCGCTCTTCAGATGTCAGACAGGTCAGTTCGCAGACACTGGACCTTCATTTCCATCCGTATAAGATTATGCTTGTTCAAAAACTGTTGCAAAACGACGTTATGAGACGACACAGGTTCGCAGAAGCGATGTTGGAATTGCTGACGGACGATATCGTTTTGATCACGACTGACGAGGCCCACTTTCATATATCGGGGATGGTAAACAAACAGAACTTTCGGTACTGGGCAACCGAGAACCCGCAACAACTGCATTTGAATCCTCTGCACAGCGAGAAAGTAACTGTTTGGTGTGGCATATCTCGAATCTGCATTATTGGAACTTATTTTTTTCGTGAAAACGGACGAAGAGTGACTGTTCACACAGATCGCTATGTTACCATGTTGCGTGATTATTTCCTGCCAGAAGTAAGAAGACGTTGCATCAACCTCAACACAGTTTGGTTTCAACAAGATGGGGCAACTTGCCATACATCAAGAGAAACAATGGCTCTTTTAAGACAGTATTTCCCAGGACGCCTGATTTCATTGCGTGGAGATATGGAGTGGCCACCTCGGTCACCACCTATCACCTTGTGACTACTTTTTATGGAGCTACCTAAAAGCTCCAGCTTACATTAACAACCACGTACTCTTGAAGAGCTTTCCGAAAACATAACGCAAAAAATTCACAGGATTCCACGTGCCATGCTTGAACATTGTATGGGCAATTTCGCCACCCGTCTACAAGAATGCCTCGACAAAAATGGACGCCACCTAACTGATGTGATTTTTCGAAGTTGATTATTTTTTCGTAAATAAATGTATATTTTTTGCAAATGGGAATGTATAAAAACAAGAAATTTTGAAATTGGTCCGAAATTAAATGTGTGATAGTCTTTTCAAAAACATCATACCTCTCGGCCGGACCTTGTATATTCCTATTTTTTGCCGAGGACGAATAAAATCATTTTTAGCAAAGATGGTCTTTAACGGCATCAGTTATCATTCTAGCTAAATACGTCGTCATTTTCCAGTCGTTGTTATCTATTATTGGATATAGATTTCCATTTTCGCGGTCCCTTGCCTCTGCATCCAGTTTCTGACTATCCGTTTGATATCAGCAGTCCAGTCAGTAGATGGTCTTCTTCTGCTCTTTTTCTTTTGCCACGATCTGTATTACAGAATTATTTTGGTTCATCTATTATCACTTAAACGGGCTAGATGTCCTGCAGATCTCCATTTTATTGATGCCAATCCGACTATGATATCGGAGAGTTTAATTCTTTGGCGTATTTCGTTATTTAGAACACTGTCCCTAAGAATATTTTCAATCATAGTTTGAATGAAATTAATGAAATTAAAAATTATTTATCACAGATTAATAACAAAAGGAAAATTTAATGGTGAGAGATATTTAGAATATATTTCTCTAACTGGTATTCAATAATCTGTTTCTTATATTTCTTTCTCTTATAATCCTTCAATATCATTAATGACAATTTTGCAAACATAACCTACCTTTTGTCTGACAAACATTTATATCCTCCTAATTACGGCAGCGCACGTTTGTGTGCTCTGGATCGACTGAAACCAGGCTCACCGACTAAAGCCGATATCTGAACGTAACCTGAACTGATAATTTCCGCTTCCGGCTTCCAATTGCTATGGAGGAAGAAGATTATTACTTTTTGATATCTTGACTTCGATATTTGAGTGTATAATAAGATATTTCTAGAAGGGAAATAAATTTGTGATAAGCATTCAGTTTAGGATCGATAAAATTTAAGAGATAATATCAAGTCAAGATACTGACTAGTGCTTTATAAAGTATCATTTTTAGAGTAAATTCTTATAAATGTTGGTAATCCCCTAGTAAAAATGATGTTGATCGTCATAGATTGTTGATATATGATCAAAAATGTATTTATAAAGTATGTATATGTTGTTTAAAATTTAATTTATCAATAAAAAATTATTTTAAATTGAAGGTTAGCTAACAATAAGACAGATTTGATTTTTAACAAAGTTTGTACATCGTGGTTGAAAGTAATTGTGCATTCAACCTCAGAAGGATTAAACAATTCTAGGCGCAATGCGATAGTGCTATTTACAGTATTTCTTAGTAACCACTGTTCAATAAGTATTTATTATTAATTATTAGAAATACTTATACTTTAGTTTATTAATCAAAAGCAATTACATGACAACTATATACGAGGGTTATTCGTAAACTAAGGTCCGATTCCTTATAAAAAATGAACCATCAAAGATTTCTTCAAACAACTTTTTTTATTTAAATCCTTACATATTTCTCTATTTTTCTACATAGTTTCCATTTTTGTTTATTACATTTATCATAACGTTCTACAAGCTTTTGTATGCCTAATACAAAAGGCTAATACAAATGTCTACATCGAGGCAACCTGGTAGCATGCGACATGTCGAACGGTCGCATGCTACCAATGTGCAGCGGTCTGATGGGAGCCGTGCGACATGTTGCTCGTTTCCGTTGCTTGGCGGTAAACATCAAAGAGTTTTCGTGCGACACGCTACCAGTTCTGAAAGCCACATGTTCGCCATTTTTATATTTGATAGTTGTTATTATAGAAGTATTTGTTTTTTAAATTAACTAGTGTTGTAAACGTTGCTGTATCAAAAATTATTTAGCAACTTAAATTTATTTAAGATAAGTGAGTAAATATAAGTTTGGATAAGATAGAGTATGAGAAATATTGATAAAAATAATTAAGTAAGGTTATGTTTTTGTTATGGAATTAAAATTTGTTACAAAATAGTATAAATTACCTTGATATTATTTATAGTTATAAAATGTAATAATATTTTTGCGATCCGCCATATTTATTCAGTAAACTGACAGATATCGCAACAATAAACAGTAGCACGCTCCCAGTGTTGGTGTAGACACTAGCTTGTCAATGCGACATGGTCTGACGGTCTCGTCAGACTTGTCGTATGCTACCATGTTGTCTCAATGTAGACGCGCCATAAGTCATATAAGTCTGCCGCCTGTGAGGATAACCAGTCTTCAACTGCTTCTTTCACCTCGTCATCTGTGGCGAAGCGCTTGACGCCGACAAACTCCTTTAGGTAGAAAAACAAGGTGAAAGTCGATGGGCGCCAAGTCTGGACTGTACGGTGGGTGGTCAATCTGTTCCCTTCCAAAAGATCTGATCAGAATTTGGGTGTGAATGACAGAATGGGGTCTGGCATTGTCATGCAGCAACAAAACGCCAGACGTCAGAAGGCCACGTCGCTTAGTCAGGGTAGCGCAGTAAGCGGCTGACCAAGATTCCATGTCTATCCCAAAACACGGTTGCCATCAGTCGGCGGGCTGATCAATTGTTTTAAACATTTTGAACTGACACTGCAAACAGCACACTGCAACAATACCATTGCAAATGATGTTTGACGCGCAAGGCATGCCCGGAGTCGGTACGCGATATTCGATTAGCTACGGCGATTCGGACCTTAGTTTACGAATAATTCTCGTATGAATGAGCCTTCTTTTGTAAGTAGCATAGCTTACTAAAAATACATAATTATATTAAATGTCACTCTGACAGTATAACTGTCAAGCTGATACTTTTTTTAGTAAATGTGCACAGTGGTATTTGAAGAACTTTACCGCTTCTTGTGCGCATTGGACTTCCTTGTTTTTAGGAACTTGAACTTGAGGTTCTGCTTGAGAAGGTAACTCGTTGTATTCCTCTCCAGCTTCCGTATGCTTCAACACCTGACACCATGTTCAATAAGTATTTATTATTAATTATTAGAAATACTTTGCATAGATAAAGAAGGAAATAGATGCCGTTATATTTTTTTAAACCAAATTTGCGCTGTAGTTGTTCGGTTATGGAACTAAATTGGTAGGGGAAGAAAGGGTTGGGTTTTCGCGGGTATTTCAAATGCTTCAGTGGATATAGTTGTAAGCATAATTAAATGTTATTATTAAATGAAACAATTCTTATGATTTATTTTGTCTATTTTTAACATTATTAACGACAACAATATTAAAAATAGTCAAAATAAATCATAACAATTGTATCCTTTAATAATATCATTTAATTATGTTTACAATTAAGAACAAGCAGTTACGAATTATACAGAAACAGAAAAACAATAACTAGCAGAAATAATTATTTATTAAGTAGACTAACATATAACATAATATTTACTAATACTTAATATTTATGGACACTTCCATGGACAAGCGATCCAATTTTGGATTTCCAATGTTCCTCATCCACGTTTTATACAATTCTGGAGTCACACGTGTTTTCGGGTTTGGAAAGCGATATCTTGTAGGTTCACTACTATCACATCCCAAAACAAAGCATTTAACACCCATTTTCCGAATTAAACAATGAAATTACAACATTACAGAAGACGATTTTGACACTAATTACAGATTTTGACGCTAATGACAGAAGCCGTAACAGGTAACATCCCGTCATGCACGTAGCTATAGGGGCTTTCCAGATAGGTGTGAAATACTCTGAACTACTCCGAACTGTTCTACTCCAAACTACTCTGCAAATTTTTGCATATGGAACACTTTAGTTGAGTATTTAGTGGAAAGAGGCGCTGCTATCTTACGAATTAACAAATTTCAAAGGAAAACTATCCTAAATGTACAAATTATTTTAAATTTTATATATTTATGATAAGATAAATGGATTTTATTTTATATTAAAAAAATACACAGTTATAAATGCGTGATAAATCTTTAACAAGTTTGAAATGCATCAGCTGTTTACCCCCACTACAAAGGAACTCCAAGTTCTAAAATAATGGAAGGTACTTCAGGGGACGGGGGAAGGAAATTCTGGTGTAGTTGAGAGCGTGAAGTTCTTTTCCTTGGAACAACTAGCGAACTGTTCGGAGCAACTCCGAGCTACTCTTTACAGCAACCTGGAAAGCGCCTTATAGCGACTGGGGCGCTATTCGTGTTGGGTTATGGAACGTAAAATGGTTTTCGTTTTGCCATTAGAGTTTCACCCCCCTGATACTTTGTATTATATTTTAGTTATTGATCAAAAGCAACTACATGACAACTATATATGAATGAGCCTTCTTTTGTAACTAGCATAGCTTACTAAAAATACATAATTATATTAAATGTCACTCTGACAGTATAACTGTCAATCTGACACTACAACCACAAACTATTGAATTTGACAGGATCTGTGTTATGACACAGATCCTATGGCAGAGTTGGGCAAATTGCAATCAAACTAATGATTAACGATTGAGATTAAAAATTTAATTACAAGACTTGATTAATGATAACGTACATCAATCATAGTGCAGTTATTCACATTGGTAACTAAATTAAATATTTACTCATTATCATGATTGAATTTTTAGTTATGATTGAAACTAAAATCTTGATTGAGATTTGATTTTTTCACTCTTACTGTTCATTGGCATTTAGTGTTTGAACACTGTTTTTTTTTGGCTTTTCACTTGGATTTGGGAGGTGAGGACCTTTTTATGCTCTTCACTTGGATTTGGGAGGTGAGGACCTTTTTTTTTGGCTCTTCACTTGGATTTGGGAGGTGAGGACCTTTTCCTTTTTTTTTTGCTCTTCACTTGGATCTGGGGGGCGAAGACCTTCTTAATTTTTCTTCTTATTATTATTTTTTTTTTATGACGGCGGCAAAAAAATCTCGCCCAGGGCGCCAGACTTGCTAAGGCCGGCCCTGCACACGCATATGCACCTGCACATGCATATGCGCCCTACCACGCGTGCGTGTTTATGTCATTTTGGTATATTTTGGCATTTTGTGTGTAGATATATATAATATATAATATATATTATATAAAAGTATTGGAATATTATAAATAAATTGATCGAAGCGAATAAAAAATTTCTGTCAAAATATCACAAAATGATTAAAAACTAATGATTTGAAACTAATGATTGTCATTTAGTTAAGGATTTATGATTACATCCATTATTGATTGAATATAAGATGATTAATTTAGTTTGATTACATTTTCATTCAAATTTTTAGTTGATTGAAATTTTAGTTAAATAATGCCCAACTCTGTCCTATGGGATAAAATAGCCCAATTTTTAAAATCAGTACATTTGTTTTGTCATGAATTAATTATATTTACCAAATTAACAAAACTTTCACAGTCCTTTGTTATTAAGATCATTTTGAACATTTTTAGTTTGCATGGCTATCTGTCGGGTCTTGTACTATTTTGCAAAACAAACACTGATTATATAGCGCTAAACTTGTTATATTAATTACTTATTTCAAAAAGTGACATTTAATTATTACTTGAAAAAAATAACATCAAACAAGTATTTTAATTTCTGCCACGAGTATCGTTCTTTTATATGAATTACATTCTACTCTCAAAAATATGCAAAATAAATAATGTCCACATGTTTGAGTTGATTAGTAGAGACAGCTCAATCTTTGAACATCCCAACCCATGGTGAGAAGTTACGGAGGTTGTTATCACACTGTGGCAGCATAAACAAAGCAAAGCCCTTTGTTCCACGATGTATGTTGGTCTGTAACCACATACGACACACGAGGCACGTTCTCACTGACTTTTTGTCACTCGAACATAACGTTTCGTGTAAATACAATACTATTTGTCTCCGTTACATTGCAGGATCTACACGTATTACACTTTTTTCATCACAAATAAATCTTAGCTTGTTTAAAGTTCAGCGGGAAAATGTCATATTTTTATATTATGTGGTGACAAGAATATAAAGATAAATTTTGATATTTTAAAGATTACTGCTGAGATCTCTTCCTTGTAACAACACTTTTGTAATATTCATCATCATCATCGTCATCGTCCAGCCCCTCTTGTATACTGCTGGGCATAGGCCTCCTCTGTTTGTTTTCATTTTATTCGATATAGTGCTTCAAGATGCCTGTTTCCGGCACTTCTTCTCAAATACGAAGGTGGATCAATAAGTACTTGTGTTAGGAATGAAGACAAGTTTTTCACATTTTTTTTTATTTTTCAAAGTTGTCTCCTTTTAGGTAGATACACTTTTCCCAATGTTTCTGCCATTTCTTTAACCCCTCCAAAAAAATACGATTTGTCAAATTCTTCAAAATACGCTTCTTTCTTGGCGATAATATCCTCGTTTGAACTATTTCTTTTCCCCGAGCCATGTGTTCATGTTGGGGAACAGAAAGAAGTCGCACGGAGCCGGATCGGGCGAGTATAGTGGGTGCGGCAGCAATTCGTAGCGCAGTTCATGCAATTGGGCCGCGACAATTCCGGATGAATGTGCTGGTGCGTTAACATGGTGGAACAGCACCTTTTTTTTTAGCCAAATGGGGCCGTGTCTCCTTCAATTTCTTATCGAATCGGTCCAACAATTCACTGTAGTACAGTCCCGTGATCTTTCTTCCTCTCTGCAAAAAGTCCATGAGGATTATTACTTTCGAATCACAAAAAAATCGTGGCCATGACCTTCTCGACTGATAGGACCGTCTTTGCATTCTTCGGAGCAGATTCACCCGGAAAAATCCATTATTTTGACGGTCGCTTGGTCTCTGGCGTAAAATAATGTATCCAGGTTTCATCAACGGTGACGACTCGACGCAAAAACTCGTGCGACTTTCGGTTAAAGAGGTCCAAACACTGCTTCGACATTGAAAGCCGTATACGCTTGTTGTCTACCGTGAACAATCGCGGCACCCATCGGGACGACACCTTTTTCATGCTTAACTTATCATGTAAAATATTGATTGCCGTTCCGTACGACACACCTACGACCTCTGCTACTTCGCGCACTTTAGATTGGCGATCAGCAAGAATCATGTCGGGGACTTTTTTTAACGATTTCGTCGGTAACCACGTCTGCCAGGCGGCCTAGCCGCTACTCATCAAAAACAGATGTACAACCACGTTTAAATTCGTTGAACCAATATCTCACGGTTGTCATAGATGGTGAAGAGTCCCCTTAGACAGCATCCAACTTCGCTTTTATTTCTTCGCATGTTTTGCCATCCAAAAATAAAAAGCAAATTACGGATCGATATTGCTACTTTTCCATTTTATTGAGAAACAGGAAACACGTGTGATACTAGCTGCCAAATAAAAACTAACCTATGAATCAGTCTGAAATTTAGAATGGTGTCATTCAATAGATGGCAGAAAACGACGGTAATGCCAACTTCCTTCAGCAACGCCACCTGTTTTCAAACACGGGTATTTATTGATCCACCCTCGTATTCTATCTAGCTAGTAGGTGCCCAGCAAACATTCAACTAACGGCCGAATGCCGGTAAACTGCTTTTATGCTGGTAAATTACTGGCACCAAAAGTAAGTGCAACGCCAGTATTAATAATGTACTTCACATTTGTATTTCGCATTCCGCCTATACGAAGTACTTTACCAGCATTTTATAAGCACTCTTCTTCACTCATACTTTTCACTTAAAACCATCAGAAATAAATCTTGCAACTAATGCGATTATTTTGCACTTTACCGTTGCTGGGCCGGCAACTGATACATCAATGGGCCAGTAACGGCCACGGGGACACCGGGGTACTGGCCCATTACTTTCAATGCCGGGGAGTATGTGCTTTACCAGTACTGGCCCGTATAAAAATGTTTGCTGGGTGTTCTCTAAAATTTTGTTAGTCCACCTATTGTCTTAGAGTTTTGCTTCTTGATCGACCCAGTTCCATTTCAGCTGAGCGATTCAAAGACTACATCTGCAAGATAAAAAAATAGACGTTCCTAACTTGGTTTTTGTCCAATTTGGACTACTTTTGCTGAATGAAACACTTAGATAGAACTGCAGTATTAACGGGCCAATAAATAATGTTAACCATATTTTCTTTTACTCCAGCTATCCACAAGAACTTAACCAATAAAGACAACGATGTGAGTAAAAGTCAAACTCGAAATTCCACGTGTCCTCTTTTGTCGTAGAATTCTACCAAATCGGTGGCAAACCAAATATACTTTAAATTTATACGTTTTACAACCCGAAATTGTTTTTAAAATTTTTGTGAACCAGTCAGATACTGTCGCTAACCGGCGATTGAGAGTAATTCTTTAGCTAATTCAGTCTTCAGAACCCTCTGTATAGTTTATTTCAAAAGTTAAGTTAATTTCTTATGAGTACAACTGGGTTCAAAGTAGAGATGTGTCGTTCGCGTACGATTCGTTCCAAAAGAACGAATCGTTGCAGTGAATTTATACGACCGAATCTTTTAATAAGCAGCAAACGAATCTTCAGTACTCGAACTCACGGACCAATGCTAGCGAGTGGCGTGTTTGACTCGATATGGAACGAAACGGAACGAGGTTCGAGCACAGAGCTCAGACGCTGTGTAATGTGTAGTGTGGAACACACGTATATCTATGTCTATAGTTTGGTATGTAGGCCCGGTCTGGATGGGCGAACTTAGAACATGGCACGAGCGAAAGCTGAACGAGAGACACAGCGCAGTACAATGTGTATACGATACGTGTAAGTTATGTATATCCTAATATTTAACTAATGAATAGATGCTCTTATTCTATGTTTATATAGCGGCAATGGTCACACTAACAAAGGTCCATTCATTCATACATTGTAATACAAAATATGATAATTTAATATTAGAACCTTATCTATAACAAAATTGCTAATTAAGGAGTTTTTACTGTAAACATGACATCATTGATATAACAAAGATGCTTATTGTATTATATTGTTAAATCAGCATAAAACCTGTATAAAAACCCTATGCAATAGAGTTTCACCGAGTTCTATTTTGTAAATGAACCTGTGTAGTTCAGAATATTTAATCTTCTTATTTGAAATAAAGTTTTTTAAAAACAAATAAATCTTTGCAATTTATTTCATTGGCGCAGTCGGTAGGATACGTAAACAGTGTTTTAGACCGAAAACTCAAAAATTAAAAGTTTGAGTTTAATTCGTTAAAGTCATCACTGTTCCGTTTCTACGGTTTATTACGGTCCATAAACGTTATAAGAAGAAACCTACAGAGCCGCTATACGCAGTGCCAAGGAAAAGTACCTACAGAGCCGCTAAACGCAGTGCCAAGGGAAGTAACCTACAGAGTCGCTAAACGCAGTACCAAGGGAAAGAAACTACAGAGCCGCTAAACACAGTGCCCAGGGGAAGATCCTACAGAGCCACTAAACGCAGTGCCCAGGTCTTCACATCATCAAATTCAAGAACTCCACGACACAGAGCCCGCAGTGCGAGTGCCAGTCAACCCGGTGAGCCTGAACGTCAAGAGCCGTATCAGCATCACCTAGCCTGCCAGAATCAAGTGTTCAAGTGTTACAAATGTATTTCACCACGCTATTGGCAAGCATAATTTTACTGTAAGTAATTATTAATATTTTTTGTAATAAATATTCAATCTGGAGAATAATTCAGAATTATTAGAAATAGTATCAGAAATAGAAAATAATCTCAACGTCACAATGGCTGAAAGAATTCAGAAAATTAACTTTGCATTAAAATCAATTCCGGAATATAATGGAGACCCAAATAAATTAAGTAATTTTATTAATACTGTAAACTCAGTTCAGTCTCTCTTCTGCACTATCACTCCACCTTTGGATGATTTTGATAAAGCAATAACATTTTTAAATATTAAAAATAAAGTAACTGGACGCGCTTTAGACAGTATTAAAGATCTAGAATTAAATAGCTGGGACGGATTACGTTCGCATCTAATAAATACTTTTAAAGATAAAACAAATTCAGTGACCATAATAAATGAATTATTAAAAATACAAAACATCAAAAGTCCATATAAACTATTAGAAATAACTAAAGAAAAATTCCTTAGTTTTAAATCGAGAATTGGTATTGAAGAAATGGATCCAAACGTAAAATTAATAATGATCAAGTTTGCTGAAAACTTAGTGGTAAACAATTTCATTTCAACCATCAATGACCCATACAGAAATAATCTAGCTACCAGAAATCCACAAACAATAGATGAGATAGAAATATTAATGGAAAATGATTTCCAATATTTAAAATTCAACACTAATCTTAATATAAAACCTTCTATTACCAAACAATTACCACACATTCCACCCCAAAAATTTCCAGGAACAAGTCTTCCTACTGGACCAATAAATTTCCAGCAGAAAAATAATACTAATCAAAATTTTGTTCCTAGACAACGAGTTAAAAATGCCCAATATATTAAACCTACGCCCATGACCATACAGACTAAACAAACATTTCAACCTAAACAAAATTTCTCGGGACAAAATAACTATTTTACACAACAAAATAAACAATTTGGGACACACAAACCAAATTACATAGCAGAAGAAATTAATAACACGGAAACTTTCGATGAAAATCGGTATTCGGAAGATCAAAATTTTAGTAATGAAGAATATAATTACTATCCGGAAGAAGATTTAGAAATCGGGATCGAAAAAGACGAAAATGTTACGGAACAAAATTCTTTTTTTAGAGATTCCCCCAGATATTCAGGAGAGCTCTTGAGTATGTTTCAGAGTTCCCGACTACCGTTTCTAAAATTTAAAGATTATTATATGTTGATTGACACAGGTTCCACGATAAATTTAATAAGTAAAACATATGTTTATAATAATTTACAAAAATTCAAAATTTACAAAGAAAAATTTAATTTTAAAACACCAATAGGTGAACATATTGGTGACGAATATATAATTTTACAGTTTGAAAATAGAGATTTAAAATTTTATTTACATGATTTTCATAAAGATTTTAATTTGTTGTTGAGTTTACCAACAATGACTGAAATGCAAGCTAAAATAGATCTTAGTAAAAATTTAATTACGATCCAAAATAAAAATTATAAGATACAATATTTTAAAAATCAAGTAGTTGATAACACAGTTAACAACACAGAACAAATTAAAGTTAGAGCAGAACATTTAAATTCGGAAGAAAAGAAAGAACTTCATTAATTAATAAAAGAATATCAAAGTATTTTTCCCAATGAAAAAGATGCGTTAACATATACAGACGTTATTCAACATAAAATAATTACTAAAGATGACACCCCCATATACACTAAGCCGTACCGATATCCTGAAATATATAAAAATGAAATTAATAAACAAGTTGAAGACATGCTAGATAGTAAAATTATCCAAGAAAGTCATTCACCTTGGTCATCACCTGTTTGGATGGTTCCTAAAAAATTAGATGCCTCAGGCAAACGAAAATTTAGAATGGTTATTGACTATCGGAAACTTAATGCAAAAACTATAGACGATAAATTCCCAATCCCAAATATTACCGACGTTTTAGATAAATTAGGAAAGAATATATATTACACTGCACTAGATTTAACCTCAGGTTTCCATCAGATTCAGATGCATCCTGACTCCATTCCTAAAACAGCTTTTAGTACTGACAAAGGCCATTTTGAATTTACAAGAATGCCATTTGGTCTCAAAAATGCCCCATCTACCTTCCAAAGATTAATGAATTATATATTAAAAGATTACATAAATAAAATATGTCTAGTATATTTAGATGATATCATAATATTAGGAACGTCTTTGCAAGAACATTGTGAAAACATACGGAAAGTATTTTCTAAATTACAAAAATATAACTTAAAAATTCAATTGGACAAGTCAGAGTTCATGCGTAAAGAGATAGCTTATCTAGGCCATATAGTGTCGAAAGACGGTGTAAAACCAAAACCTGCAAAAATAGAAGCCGTTATAAATTTTCCTATCCCAAAAACCCAAAAAGAAATAAAACAATTTTTAGGACTTTTAGGTTATTACAGAAAATTTGTTCCAAATTTTGCTAAATTAACTAAACCAATGACTACATGCTTGAAGAAAGGACATATAGTAAATATAGAAAATATCGAATATAAACAAAGCTTTGAGGATAGTAAAAAATTATTAATTAACGCTCCAATATTACAGTATCCTGATTTTGAAAAACAATTTATTGTTACAACTGATGCAAGTAATTTTGCCATTGGTGCAGTTTTAAGCCAAAACATTAATGGGAAAGACATGCCCATAGCCTATGCGTCTCGTACATTAAATGATCACGAAATTAATTATAGCACTACAGAAAAAGAATTACTTGGTATAGTTTGGTCAGTAAAATACTTTAGACCCTACCTTTACGGTACCAAATTCATAATACGAACCGATCACCGACCCTTAACGTGGTTAATGAGCCTAAAAGACCCAAATTCAAAACTAATGAGATGGCGTATAAAATTAGACGAATATAGCTATGAAATAGAATATAAAAAGGGAACACTAAACTCTAATGCCGATGCACTCTCAAGAATAAGACCTAAATTTCAAATCTTTAAAACCAATGATGATATTTTTAGTAAACCACAAAATTTAGTACATTCCATTTCACGGGATCTAAAACTAGGAAAAGGATTTGCTAAACAAATAGATGAAAAATTTAATAGCAAAAACTATTTTATGAATAATGGTAATAAAACTCAAGATTTATTAATCCAACCCATTTATGAGAATAAATATAAGATATTTCACTTAATAACTAAACAAGAATTTTTTAATAAACCCACATTAGAAAATATACAAAATTGTTTAATTCAATTGAAAAATTTCCTAATCCAAAATGATATTTTCGAAATCCATATGCCCAAAATTTGTTCAGGTTTAGATAAAATTCCGTTTCAAAAGGTTGAAAATTTATTAAATGATATTTTTAAAAAAACCACTATTTAAAATTCACAAAGTTGAAAACTATAACCCCAAACTTGGAACTATAAAAATAAATCCAAATAAAAGACATAAAATTGACAAAATAAAAAGAAAACGTCTCTTTGTTGCAGATGCTCCTGCAAAGGAGAAGAATTAACCTAATTAACGGACAATCCCGGCTTAAATATAATAGATTTAGGACAAGTAAATATATATAAAAACTCATATTACTCTTATTATAATTATAAAATAAGTAATTTGGAATTAGAATATAATAAAATAAAAACTTATAAAAATGAAATTTTATTAAAATTAAATAGCGATAAAGCCGCGAAATATAATTACAAAAGAGAAATAGAGACATATATGAACATTTTAAATTTTAATATGTCAAGACTAAAAAGTAAAATTAACAATTTGTTTCAAAATAAACGCAATAAACGAGGACTAGTAAACGGATTAGGAACGATTATTAAAAGTATTACCGGAAATTTAGATTCAAAAGACGCTGAAAAATATGAGAAATTATTTGAAAAAATACAACAAAATCAACATATTTTACAAGATCAAAATTTAGAGAATATACGAGTTAATAAAGAAATGATTTCAAAATTTAATAAACAAATTGAAAATATTAAGCATAATGAAATGATATTAAAATCACGAATAATGCAAACAGATACCATAATTGAAAAAGTCATGAACTGGGAAAATATCTCTAGACTTAAAGATATTTTTAACCAACTGATTTTATTAAGTATAAATTTAATTGAAATTCTAGATGAAATCGAAACAAGCTTAACTTTCTGTAACTTGAATAAAATCCATAGCTCAATAATTACAAAGGAAGAATTGAATAAAATAGTTAAAGAAGCAAATCAGAATTCAAATTTTTGGGAATTAACTACACTAATTACCAGTCATTGTAAAGTTGATAAAGATCAGATTGAATATTTACTAGATATACCTGTATATTATAATAACGAAAACAGTAAACTATTGCAAATAACTCCAATACCCAATATCAACAAAAATCGAATGTTTGCCATAAATGAAGAAAAGAAGTTGTTAATTTTAAGCCAAGATAAATTATTTAATACACATGATTGTAATGAAATAAATGATAATCATTTTTGTAAAACCAATTATATAGAAACCAATAATTGTATTAACCATTATTATATTATTATATATAATTTATAGAAATAAGGATAGATTAAAATGTAAAAGGGACTCTACATCAAATCAAAAAACAGAATCTTTAGAATTAGAAAATTTGGAAACTCAGAATAGAATTCCTTTTTGAAAGAATAAGATCATCTTTTAAAGAAGGGAAGAGTTATGTATATCCTAATATTTAACTAATGAATAGATGCTCTTATTCTATGTTTATATAGCGGCAATGGTCACACTAACAAAGGTCCATTCATTCATACATTGTAATACAAAATATGATAATTTAATATTAGAACCTTATCTATAACAAAATTGCTAATTAAGGAGTTTTTACTGTAAACATGACATCATTGATATAACAAAGATGCTTATTGTATTATATTGTTAAATCAGCATAAAACCTGTATAAAAACCCTATGCAATAGAGTTTCACCGAGTTCTATTTTGTAAATGAACCTGTGTAGTTCAGAATATTTAATCTTCTTATTTGAAAAAAAGTTTTTTAAAAACAAATAAATCTTTGCAATTTATTTAATTTGTACGTAAGTACACGTACACCTACTAGATGTACTGATACGTTCATCGTTCGCAATTTATTAGCGACTTTCTGTCGTTCACGGACGATGCATCAATGCTTTGATACGCAAGCTAGTAACTCGAAGCTTGGCTCTCACATTCTGAGCTCAGAGTATGTGAATTGTGCAAGCTATGCTTTTTGACACAGTCACAGCTTCACAAACGGTGTTCGGACAAGTTAAAAATACAACAATTGCCTACAATTAATAATGATTTATTTAATAACAAATTTATTTAAATATAAATATATTTTTTAAATAATTATACAAAATAGTTAATTGTCTTAAATAGAACAAGGAAAAATTATTGTAATGCACATTAACGCGTTCATTTTTTTGTTTTCCAGCGGTGGACAAATTAATTTAAATTTAAATTGAAAAATAATAATTTTGGTAAAAATAACTAGTTTTAAATAGAGTATTTTAGTATTTTAGATTCCCCCACTAAGAGCAACGAACGCACGAGAACTACAGAAGCATGTAGGCATGAACTACAGAAGCATGGAAGCATGGCATCTGACACTACCGATAAAGGCGCTACTGCATTCACATCATGGCTGACTTTGGTAGGATATTTTTGACAGGTTCAATGGTATCTTCATGTGATATTTATTGAAACACACGGGAACACACTCTAAAATGGTCTTTAACTGTCTTTCCACTTCTAAGAACATATTCCCATGCTTGTCACAAACTCGACTATCCTACAACCTTCAGTTTCTCAAAATCTCACTAGAGGCGCTTCAGTTATTGTCAGTTGACAGTACTGTTCTCAGCTCCCAGTACACAACTATGCAATAACAAAGCCAAGTACAGCGTTACGTTTACAGTAAACACTAAATTTGTTGTACACCAACGATTCGTTCCAAAAGAATTAATCTTTTTAGAGACTACTAAATACTGAATTTTTTTAAATATTATTGTAATTAGTATATTTTTGAACATATATTCATTCACACACGAGGGATGGTCATACTAACAAAGGTGTCCATACATTCATACATTGTAATATAAAGTATGATAATCTCATATTAGAACTATAATCTGTAACTAAGTTACTAAGCAAGTAGTTTTTCTGCAAACATGTCGTCATCCCTAGAACAAAGATACTTATTATTTTGCTAATTCAGCATAAAATATGTATAAAAAACCATTGTAACATGACTGTAGAGAGTTTATTCAACGAGCTGTTAGACTCAACAATTGTAAGAGCTATTGCTCAGAATTCTTTCCTTGGTTTTAGAAATAAAGTCAAGTAAAATAAAAAGTGTATTTTTAAAAACTAACGTTACGCGCTCCGAACGTATTTCGTTCGAGGTCAGATAATTAAAAACAAAGGGAGCCCTTATTCAGCATATGATATCGTTATCGGACGTAAAGAACTGATTGAAATATTTCTTATGATGTGTTCCACGTAGATTAATTAATGAATAGATATGTATGAGCGGACAATAATTTTATGAAACTCAATTTAGACAATATTTAAAATTATAATTTCTATTATTTGAATTCTTACATTAGAATTTAGAATAGATTAGGTTAGCAAAATTTACTTTGTACAATTTTTGGAAACATATAATAATAATAATATGATTCCAACGCCTAGATAAGCATATACGGGGCAGAGAAGGTAAGTTCTCCGTTTCTAGACTGCCGGCCAAAGATAGGAAAGCCACGTGGCCAGTGTGACGTATCGACCGGTCTTATTATCCCTGTATAAATAGGTACTTATTTTAAGTATTAAATACTTGAGGCTGAGTCGACCCCAGCGCTGACTGGATAATTTCAGAAGAAAAAAATCCAAAGGAGGTGAGGGAATTAGAACCCTGTCCTCCATAGACAGCCGTTCATATCAGCAGGCTCTTTACTTTTCTTATGCGAATATTTATAAGTTTAGCGCCCAAGGTTTTGATAAATTATTTGTAAGAGTGTTTGGGTAAGTAGTGCTAAGTCAGCAGCATTGTCTATTTCACTCCAACCAATTCCAGAAATATTCTCTTCTTCGTCAACTTACTTTGCACAAATTTGCTGTAAAACCTGAGTACTCTCTACACTTTAGATCCGATCCCCACTGACCGTACGCTTGCCTGCATCTTATTTTACTAAAAAAAAAAAAATACGTCCACCAAAGAACAGCGAAATACCCACTCAAAAGACGGAGTAAGCACCAAAGCTATTTTGAAGGTACCTTTTGGATACCAATCAAGAGTTTGTGGAGTTGATGTGTGCTAGAAAGTCTAGATTATTTAAATTATGAATAAGGTTCACAATTCTAAAATTCAAGTGAGGATTAAAAAAAAGGTCCTTACTTCAGGAATACAAAGTGATGACCTAAAAAAAAAAACAAAGGTCCTCACTTCTTAAATACAAGTGACGACCCAAAAAAAAAGGTCCTCATTTCCATTTTGTAAATTTTCGGTGTTTGTGTGTTTTTATTTTTATTTCCTTCCTTCTAAGGGGAAGGCCGAGCCCCCGGGCACCCCCCCTGGGTGCGCCACTGGTGCTTTGCAACTAATACAAGTAAATACATTTTTTCTGTCCTAAACTTCCTTTAAACGAACATTGTATGACTATAGTTACAAGGTATTGAGAATATACATATTTAACACAACATTTAAACGGAACAGTTAAAATTATTGTAAAGAGCTTGTAAAGATAGTCAATAAATAATTGTGGTACAAATGATTGTATTTGTCTCCTGGGGTTTACGTTTTCAGCACTGCCATCCAGTGTTCGAATCTGAGTTCAAGAAGGTTAAACAAAAATATGAAACACAAAGCAAGTATTTAAAAAATATATATAGAACAATCTTAATTATTTTGTTGTACGGAACTTTAAATCTAATCTATGAAAATACAATGATAAACAATTAAAATACAATATCCCTAAGGTTGAAAAACTAATAAACATTCTATATTTAGACAAGACATATAAAATAAGCGGCGTTAATAAAGTTTGAACCCTCTTCACGGGACGATAGCAATCTTGTTTTCAGTGACCGTGTTGTAGGTGCGCGAACCGGAACACGGCATCTGGCACGTCCGTAATCAGAATGGCACACTTCATGGACCTGCGAGCTATGGCCTGTGCTTCTGTCCTGGGAGATACATTGATTTTTTTTATTAAACCTAAAGGGATATGCAATTTTACTCCACTGACCAAAATTAAACTGAACAAAAAATTACACATAGAATGAAATACGTCGTTGGTTTAGTTTAGGAAGGGTCATTTTGAGGGGTTAGTGGTTATCATGAATCCTGAAACATATTCATTTGCTATTTACCAGAAATCAATATGTTGGCTGCCAACATATGAGATAAAAACATCCTTATTAACGGAACAACTTTGCAGTATGTTTATAAATAGAAATTATGAAATTGATGGCAGCATTCAAAATCAGAGGCATGGAGATTTCCCGTAAAAAACACCTTTATTTCCCACGTTCAAAGAAAACCGTAGTTACTACGGTTGTTTGAAAAGTTCTTAATAATAAAAATCTGTATTTTTCTTTTTTAAATTATTTTTATATTTCAAAATAACCTCCTTGAACTTCAACACACGTTATCCAGTGCTGTTCCAGTCCCATTATTCCATCCCAGAATTTGCATTTCCGTATGCTATAGAAATATGCGTAAAAACCAGAGATAATCTACAAGTAAATCTATGTTAATTAATTTGTAGGCTATATTAAAAAGGCTAATGATGAAACTTGGATAATTTAAATATTTAGTATTAAGCATAATCGTTAAAATTAATATTAAACAAATCATCAGTATTGTATAGACAATTTTCTGTTAATATTTTTCGTTTTGTTCTGAAATAGGTAACCTATATGATAATTTTTTGAGTGCGTGTGGTAGATGGTTAAAAAAGGTAACTGCCAAATATATACAATCAATAAATTGGCTTTTACAACCCTTAGAGGGTTTTTGCCTCTTCCACAAACTTCTTCCATCTTCCGCGGTCACGCGCTATCTTCTCCAATTATGGGCACCGATTCTTTGGAGGTCTTTGTGCACATAGTCCACCCATCTTATTCGAGGTCTTCCTCTTGATCTGTTTGTACCTGGAACGCTATCGAATACTCTTCTCACTGGCATTTTGTTGGGCATTCTGATGACGTGTCGGATCCAACGTATTCTGAAACTTTTTATGAAGCCAATCACATTCGATTATTATAAAGGTCGCAAAGCTTATCATTTATTCGGATTCTCCATATTCCATCTTCTTGGACAGGACCGAAACTTTTCCGTAAAATTTTGCTTTCAAAGATTTTCAGCCGGCGTTCTTGTTCTTGTGTAAGTTCCAAGATTCACTTCCATATGTGAGTATGGGTCGAAGAAGGGTCTTGTATAATCATATTTTTGTGTGCCGGGATAGCAAGCGTGATCTGAGCAGACTGTTAAGGGCATAGTAGGCTTTGTTCGCAGAAAGGATTCTTAAAGATATTTCTTCCGTAATGTTGCTGTAGCTGTACACGGTCCTTCCGAGGCATTTCAAGCGTGTTACAGATTCTATTTGCAGTTCTGCCAATGCTGGTGGGCGTCCGCTTTGAGGTGTTCTCGATGCCCTGAGGTGCTTCGTCTTTTCTGTGTTTATCAAAAGCCGGATGCTTCTGCTGTTTCCTTTAATGAGTTATATGATCCGACAACATTTCTTTCGGATGTGCTTATTATGAGGAGATCATCTGTATAGCCCAGTACTTGGCTTCGGTTTCTGAATAGGTAGTGGTCGTGTTGGTTCAGATTTTTCCTCATGATGGTGTTTAGCACCATGTTGAAGAGCGTGGGTGAAGTGCGTCTCATTGTCTTAGGCCAATATTACTGGAAATAGCATCACTCTTGCATGACCCTATTGTAATTTTGTAGGAGGTGCCAATTATTGTTTCCATGATCAGGATTCTTAGTTTTTCTGGGACCAAATATATACAGTTTCTGGAATTAGATAACTTAAGTCTAGGCAGTCAAATGCTGCCACCAGAACGAACATTGTAATCATGCCTCGAGGGTACGGTTACATATTCGTCAGAATTTTCCTTAACATATACTAGACACACATATATTAGCAAACTGTAAATTGTCATAATGTGACACTTCCTAAAAAGCTTCCGGTAAAGGTACCTGAAGAAGCATTGTTTAAAATTCTTATAGCTCGTTTTTGGGGTAGAAAATTTTTGTTGATTGAAGAACTTGTACCTCATTGAATGATGCCGTACGTTAATCGTAACTGAAAAGTAATAGAAATAAAACATACGCAACATATCAAAAGCCACAAAAGTTTTCAGCCTCATGAACCCTAGTATCATTTTCAGAACGTTGGGCAAATAGTTCATATGATCATACCAGCTAAGTTGACTTGTGAATCCCAAGAAACTACCACCCCAGATTTCAATATTTATGTTAATATTTCAATTGAAAAAAAAATGATTTGTTGGGTTTTATTATTATTTAAGGACAGTCAAATTTCATTATTTCATGGTCTGTATTTTGGATCACATCGTTTATAGACGTATGTCTTTTCAGGACGGTTTCATCGGCGTAAAGAATTCCAGTTTCTTGGGACCATTGTTCAAGGTTACTAATTGCTACTTATAGGTTTTTTTTTTTAGCATTTTAATATTCTTGTTTTTACATATGATAACAGTGTCATCGGCAAACACAGAAAGATATTTCCAATTGCTTTAATATATGAATTAGAAAATTACAAAATCGTTTTCAATATTTATATACGTAGTATATACAATAGAATATATACGTAGTATTTGTTGTTTGTTTCGCCTTAAAGTTATGTTGTGTATTCTATCAAGTTATATTATTCAAATATGCATCAAATCCGCCTACGTGTTTGTGTGACTCCTGTCTGTTGCACAGATGCTATTGTTTATAGTGTCCTTCTGTTACATTAGCTCACACAGTTAAGATCAAACGATGTAGACCTGTATTTAACTAAAGTCCATTTCTGTGTCACTTTATCCATGCTATTGTTATCACATAATTTTGACGATGTTAACTGTATTGTAAAAGAAAAGGCTTTACTGTTGGTATAATTATTTACTTGCACTACACTCTGGACGAGTGGGTCTTCTACAATTGAACAAATATTAATTAATATCGTCAGAGGTTTTTGATTCGATTAGGTTATTTTATGGTAAAAATGTATGAAAAACATTTTCTGAAATAATGTTAATATTTATGTTATAATCTTTATAATAATCTCAAAATCATAATAATTTTTATTCTTAATACAATATTTTATTATTATATTTTATTGACAAAAAAAAATATACAAAGCACTTATAATATCAAAGTTGGATTACGGATGAATTGTGTGCGGAATTGTTAAGAAAAGGTTACTGAAAATTATTGAACACAGAACTTTGCAATCAGAATAACACCATACGCTTTAAAAGCGAGCCCTATTAGTAGCATTCTCAGTGAATCCTCTCAATTTTCACTAGAATACCGAAGAATATAATTAACCTTATCCTACATTACAAACTTGACAATATATCCAAATATACTAACATACTACCATATTTCTGCAATGTAATAACTTTCTTGCAAAATAATAACTTTTTGCAAGAAAACATCATAAAATACCTCTAAGAACTTAATATAACCTTCCCCAATATAAGTAAAAAACTGTATAACAAAATACCTCCTTGGATCAGCAAACACCCTGAGAACAATCTGATACTGACGTCATATCAAAAAAGTAATATCAACCCGGAAGTGTTAGAAATATCATATAATGAACAACTGTACAAGTACAAAGAATTCTTTCATAGTTTCACAGGCGGATTCAAAATCGAAGATAAAACGGGATCTGCGGTGTTAGCTAATGAAGATATTTATAAATTCCATCTCCCAACTATGGATAGCGTGTTTACTATAGAAGCGTCCAGCATCTTATAAGGAAGTGAGCTCATAAATGAAAATAATCGAACTCAAAAGCAAATAACTCATTCAAATCGATTCTTTGAGCACAGTCCAATGTATATCCAATGTATGAAACCACATAGTTCAACAAATTCAAAGTAATTTCTGCATAGCATTATCTAAAGGCAATCGAAGTACTCTAATATGGATCCACTCACATTTCGAAATTATGAGCGATGAAAAAATAGACCAGGCAGCAAAAAACGCAACTTCAAGCAATATCATCGATACAACAATTATGCTATATAATTTTAAAAGCTACATAAAAAGAAACACCATTGAAAATTTCAACTATTTCTGGAACAGCTTAAACAATAACAAATTAAGAAGAATCCATTGGCTGGGGATATACTTTCGATGATACAAAAAAGCAAGTCATAACGACTTGATTAAGAATTGGCCATAATCTCCTTACCCATAAACGTCTCATGAAGAAAGAAAAACAAGAACTATGCGATACTTGCAACAGCCCAATAACTGTTAATCACATTATAACAGAATGTCTAAAGTATACGAGAGAAAGATCACAAAAAACATCCCAAGCTCCTTAGGAAGTTCTTGGAAGAGGACATAACCACCAACATAGAAGCTACAGCAGAAACTCTAAAATATCTTAGACACTAACCTGTTAAATAAAATATAGAAAACAATATAGTGAATGTTTTCTGTCAAATTTTTATGTAATTCGCATTTTCTGTTTATACCCAAGTGAAATGTACTCATAATTTAATGTGTATTATCAAGTGTCCAAACATCCCATAACGATAGTGTAAATTCATGTAAATTAGCAATACTATATTAGGAATTATTACGTAGACCTTGTTTTAATACTTCGAAGTGAAGTTACGATTTAAATTACCATAAAATGGATTCATCAGTGGAAATAATAATCCTAGAAAATCTCTGAAAAGTTCCATATTAATAAGTTCATTTACATATTACCAAACTCAGAAATCTGTTGGGGTTAAGAGGCAAGTTGCAACAGCTTGCCGATGTGAATAATAGAGTACATGTAGAGCTCAGCTGTATCCGAGATGGATTGAGCAAGCTATGGAAATTTTAACAGCCACCTGTGGCCAGACCCAAACTTACCTTGCTTACTCTGTTTATTGGGAATTTGTAGCTGTAATATCAATAAAATCTACTGTATTATTTACTTATACCTCCCTTACCACTCATCCACAAAACAAGGATGTACGACAAATTGATAATGAATAATTTCAACAATATACAGTCTGACAATATTGCCTGCAAAGAGAACGTATTTCTTTACTTAACCGACTTAAATTGACGTAAGAATATATTAGATTTACCAATACTATAAAGTATATTAAAGTATAATTTTTTAAATAATTTGTTACTATAAATTTGAATAAACAAAGTTTGTGAGAATCGCGGGGGGGGGGTAAATCAATGAAACCGAAACTTCGCCAATTTGGTAATTCATTCATAACATCAATTTAGTCGAAAACAATATTTTTTAGAAAGAAATATACAAGGGTTGGAATTTTAATAGTAGCAACTAATACTGTAATATTGTAAATAATACTGCGCAGTGACGGTCTGTGCTGGGATATGTCATGTGTCAAAATAATACCTATCCGAGGTATTCTTGAGGTCGTAGATCGCTCTATCCAAACGTTCAAACAAACAGGCATTCCTAATGGCATCCCATGACTTGCACATCAAATGTTACCGTACACAAGACCAACGACCGGCACTCTGTTATCTGTTCTGACTCACTAAGCACAATCTTGGCGCTAAGAAACAACTACAGTAAGGACTCCACCATCCAGAAAATCCAGGACAAAGGGCACAGCATTTCAACACTTGGTAAAACTGTTGTATTCATCTGGACCTCAGGATATATAGGCATAGAGGGCAACGAAGCAGCAAACTCACCAGCCATATCCAACCCCACAGAAGAGGAGGTCCTACAGATTCTTCCGAACATAACCCTCATAAAGCAGACCATAAAAAACAGGCTTTATCAGACCCGACTCAGCAAGTGGGTAAACACTACAGAAAACAAACTACGTACGATAAAAGAAGACATTCGGTCATGGACAATCGAAAACATCAGACGTGAACGAATCATAATGTCTAGATTGAGAATTGGACATACGAAACATACCCACGAACACATAATGGCTGGTTACACAGCAAGCTTTGCAAGACCTGCGACCAACCCCTAGTAGTAAGACCAGGGCTTCGAACCGTTATTTGTTTCGTTTCGGTTTTTGTTCCGGTTCAATTAAAGAAAAATATATCAGTTCGGTTCCGGTTTTCGTTGTGGCAAAAATAACGGGTTTTTTCGGTTTTCGGTTTTCGGTTCAGTTCCGAGTGATAATTTTTTAAATGCTTTTATTTGTATTAGAAATTTATTTTCTACTATAATTTAGAAGAACATTTTATTTCTTATTTTGTAATAATCATACCAAGGCTGCTGCCAGGGGAGGGTTCTGGGCATTCAGAGGGCGCAAAGAAATGATTCAGACAACCCGTTAAATGAACTTTTTTCAATAGATGGCTTAAATGCTTCTATCAAAAATACTAAAAACACGTCCCTAGGCGTAGACTAATTATGTTATTCAATGATCCGTTACCTTCTTCTATGCATGAATTCTATTTAATATGTTTAGATAATCTCCCAGACCAGAATAAATACATTGTTGTACCCATACTTAAACCCAGTAAAGTCCCAGAATATCCGAAATCAACCGATAGCTTTTTCGTCATTTCCCAGATATATGAAAGAATGCTAAACTTTAAAATGGTAGAAGGAAAGTTATAAATCTAATAACAACTATATAATATCAGTGTTTATGGACAACTTCATGTGACTAGTCCTAAAGTGGATCATAATATGAACATAAGCAAAACTAAATAAATTTCAGTTAGAAGGTATTGTAAATACACAATATGGCTTATTTTATGCAAAGTTTTGTAGAAAAAATTACTCGGGTATTACTGGGTTAAAATATGTTAGTTTAGAATAAACTTTACATTGTAGTTTTATTAAATTCTTGTTAAAACTTTACAAGTATAATATTACATGCAACACACAAAATCTTGCAAAAGATACCTTACTGGCGAAACATGCTGAAAAATAAATTTATTAAAAATAACATTTACTATCTACTCTATGTTATGTAAACTTTGGGCCAAATATCCATGCTTGCATCTGAACTACCTCAAACGCGTCAAACCAAATTCGCCAAACTCCTTTGAGTTCGCGACAAAAACCGACACAGAGAGGATCAGGTCAAGCACTTTGAGGATCGCCCAAACAAACAAAAATAAGCCCTGCTTATGCTTGGTCCCGTCTAAAGTAAACTAAAATGTTTTTACATTATGCGGTAAATTACAGGACCGGTTCGCCAATCTGGTCCCAGCTTTAGTCGCGCAGGTTGGTAGTCTTTTTTGGAGTAACACAACGAAGAAGAAGAGGTTGGTCTATATTCTTCACTGACGCGGCGTATGCGCCAGTTTTGGCAAGTGATATGTTAGCTTTTGAAGAGACCCCATGTAAATGTTACAAGGAGGATCTATAAACGCGAAACATCCTCTTGAGTTCCTAGTAAGAGAGGAAGCAGTGAGAGTTGATAAAGATAGATCTCTTTATTATGCAGAAATGGAAATATAAAGCATACAGTCAGGCTAGTTGGTAAGTAAAAAATCATATTATCTTACTAAAATTGAATTTGAAAAGTATTTGTACAGTACTATGCAGTTGACTACTCCTAATCACTCTGGCTCTACTATTATTACTACACCAAGCAGAGACCATGTATGCGTAAATTGGAAACCAACCAGCAAGCGTGTAGCAACGAGGTGAATGATTAGACGCTAGTAACAACAAGGCATATTTGCACATCTGCAGATATGCACTCTACATCTTCAGTTCCTTGTTCCGTAAGACTTGAAATTCTCTAAAAAGTTTTTAAAATAACATCATTGCTCTTACACAAAATCATGATGTAATAAGTATTTAAATTTAGCACCCAGCTAACAAGTGGGATTGCGGCAGTTCTATAGAAATTATGGTTACAAGATGTAGCGCTTATGCTGGGTTTACATTGGTAGAGTAAAAGAGCTAGTAACTAGCGCAAGTAACTAGACACTGTTACTATCCCTGTGTAAACAGTTGACAATGTGACTAGTAGAGTACTAGTTTCTAGTAGTTGGGCTAGGATAGCAGCTAGCTCGTCCACGTATTTACTAGCTACTATCTATTCCCCCACTACACAAAATTGATTCATTTCAAATTGTCGGCAAGCGGTAACCTGTCATAACAAATAGAAAAAACCCATATCAGGTAAGTTACAATTTATTTACATAAATTGCGTAACATTGATTTATTAATTGATGATTTCTGAAATCTGTGAAACAGATGCCTTTGATTCACGAAAAAGATGTTGTAGACTACAATAATAACTATTTCCCGTGGCTAGGAAATAAAGCGTTAATTCCAATTTTATTCTTGCTGGAATCGCATCCCTTATTAGTGTATCAGTTCGTTGTATAAATGGACTAACTAAATTTAATAGCCTATTAAAATCATCTGGTGTCATTTTTAAACACAGTCTGTACTCTTTTTGATATTCCACGGCTAATTCACGAAATAGAAGGGCTGATGTGCCATGGGTAGCTCTTCTAGCAATCCATTTTTTAACCCATTTTCAATAAGACAATCAGTTATTACCTCCACAAGAAATGATGTAATACAAAATACCATTTTTTTAATGGAATCACGCCGGCGACGATGTATATTAATATTCATAAACGATTTTTTGCAAAAAGATAATTGCACAATAAAATCACTGTGAAGATGTTAAATGTGTTTTGACACTTACTATCCAGAAAATAAGATAGTATGCCAATTGTGTACGAACACTTACTATACTGAAAATAAGATAGTAGAGTAAAGTGCGTAGTACTTGCGCTAGTTACTAGCTCTTTTACTCTACCAATGTAAACCCGGCATTATGTAATTCCACATAATGACGTGGGTGGCTGGATAGTAGACTAAAACGATAAGTTAATAGAATATGTCAGAATTATAACTAAAAACTTATCTTTGCTGGATAGGCGTGAGAGCCGAGTGGATTAGTTGGTGGGACGTTCCATACTGCTCGCAAGAGATCTGTGTAACTAAATCTCTTTGAATCTGCGAGGATATTAGTTATTTATTTCAAGTGTGCAATATACTGATTTGCCCTGTCTTATCTATAATGTAAACTTGTTGAAGAAGACTTGGCGTAGAAGATAAGAAGAGACGCGATAGCCGGCCGTGAATCGGCTTTAACCGTTATCCAAACAGTATGTAGACAAGTCTTAATAGAAAAGTTCACAAGAAATAATATGCCAAGCAATATATTAAAATGTATAATATCCTTAATTTGATGTAGAGAAATAATTTTACTAGTAGACGGCGATATTTTCTTAAAGAGATAGTATAACAGGGTTGTGTACTCCATCCACCACTCTTCAATCTTTATATGGCAGATCTGAAAGAAATAATATCAGGAAGGGGCGCGGGAGACGCTACAGAAATAGGGTTTGCGGACGATCTCTGCATCTATACAACATTCGATAACCTGCAGACAAGTACACTAGACGAGCCTATTAATACCAAATGTACATGCATGTATAAATACAGTATTGAATTATCGTAAAATAGAACGATAGTAACAGTTTTTACTAGACGTCATTTAGATTTCACACAAAATTAAATAAAAACTGGTCAATATAATTTCAATTATAACTCAGTAACCTGTATCTAGGCGCCACGTTGGTTCATTGATAGGTCCCTCTTTAAAAACACTACCTTGTTTGTACGTATTTCACACTCTACTTTTTATCAAGCAAAACATTAATTAATTTTCAGTATCAGATGGAAAAAATCGAGCAACTAGATATAGTGCCAATTTTAAAACATACTGGAAGTGGGAAAAATTCTCCATATTATTTACAATTTTATAATAAGCTTCAACAGCAAATGATAAACCATAATGTTCGTAATTTTAGGACGAGTATCTAATCAATCTTGCTTGAAAATCCATATTATTGTTTCAATGAATTTCTGGATAAAACATATTTAAATTGCCGATATTCATAGACTTTAAATATAAATTTTTTGTGACATTTATATGTAATTTTCATTAATTATTTATTGTATCATCTAGATACTTTCCATAAATGTAATTCATCATTTCACGGAATAAATATATTAATATTATTATTATTTCTTTCTTATTCACTGTCTGATATTTTACTGGTCTTCCTAATACGTCAATGTGGAAATATTTCGACTTATTCCATTAAGAGGAAATTACAATATGTCCGGTTTGTAAAAAACAGCCTTCTGCATCATTATTAGTATTTTCACTAACTAAAAATAAAAACAAATTCAATACTTAAAAGCTAGCATTATGAGATCACCAGTAAGCCGTTGAAAAAAAAAAAAAAAAACAAATCTTGAATATATGATGGTAAAAAAACACAAATACAATATCCTGCAGAATTTATAGAGGAGGGTTAACGAGATAGAGGCCTTGGAAGACCAAGAATACAATTTCAATTGTCAATTTACGAAATGTTGATTTCCCCTCTTCGTGTATAAGATATGTTTTCTGGAGCCCACACATAATATGTTTAAATAGTATACACAGTAAATAAAGACTTATACGTCCTATGTTCATTAGTATGTAGGTAATAATGTTTATAGAGGTGACGAATTAATTTGTTGTTATATTATTTAGTTAGAGTGTAATAAAGCTGATATTTCGACAAGGGTCTGAAAGGTCCAGATTATTTTAACTGTATTGCACCCTAAAACGTCAAAATATTATCCCTTTGTAACCAGAGGAATTAAAGATCCCTCGACGATTGGATAAACAGGTAAATTTAAACATTAAGGGATAATAGTATTTTAAAAGTTTGTGTAATAGAAGGCAGCAGTTTTCTATGAATATATATATGTACAGTAAAGTTTTTGGGTGTTGTCATAGGTGCTAATCTCAATTGGGAGAGACATATAGAAGCAACATCCGCAAAGCTTTGTAAGTCCATATATTGTATCAGGAATTTAAAACAGAAGGTTACTCAAAATGTTCTACTAACGGCAACCTATGAAACATTTTTTATGCTGTCTAATGTATGAGTACCATAAAAAAAATCTGCTACAGTTGCTACATAAAACATTTGCACTGTTTATGGGGATAAACTAAGTGTACGCAAATCTCAACAGTGGTTTAAAAAATTTAAATCAGGAAATTTATGCTTAGATGATGAACTTTGATCTGGAAGGCCCCTATAAAGGAATAATTTATTATGAGATGTTAAAACCGGGACAAAGTGTTAATTCTGATCTCTACTGTAAAAAATTGGATCGACTGAATCAGAACTTGACCAGAAATCGGCCAGAAATTGTGAATAGAAGAGGAGTTATTCTTCAAAGCGACAATGCATGGCCTCATTCATCAAAGAAAGACACGTGAAAAAATTTCCGAGCTTGACTGGGAGGTTTTAACACACCCACCCTACTCACCAGACATTTTACCCTCCGACTATCACTTATTTCGGTCACTGAAACACTTTTTAACAAGTTTTTGAAACAAGACATTTAAGAGATAATATGAACATTAAAATGAGCCTTGAACAATGTATTCCTTCAAAAATCAGGAATTTTATAAATCGGGAATATTTTCTCTTCCTGATAAATGGTAGAATGTTATAGATCACAATAGTAAGTATTTTACTCAATAAAGTACATTTTTTTTTTCTATCGATTTGTTTCCATTTTAATAATACCGAATAAACGAAAATACTTTCCGGTACACCTAACATATATAAAATATATAATTTTGAGATGCCTTATAGTCTATGATCGAATCCTGGTCTTACTATATCATCATACCAAACTAAGTGAAAATATGTTTAGCCGTTTTTGCCTCAATCTCGGACAAACATACAAAAATTGATTTCTTTGCGGTTACTGTCTTATAATCGTCTGAAACGTGCAGAAATCAAATATGTGGCCGAAAAAATAAAAAAACCGATATAGTTTCAAATTTTATTAATATAGGTGATAGATAAGAAGTAAGTATTAATTTATAAAGATAGTTTAAAAAAGGGGGCAGGCTAACATTTCATCGGCTCTGAGCCTTTTTGTGGACTGTAGTTTTTTACTTTTTTTGCCGCAAATGTCAAAATTTTAGACCGTAATTCAAAAGTGACCATATATTTGTAATCTAAGGCTAAACATGTATAAGTATACCAACAAAATTCAAAATTTTTTCTCCTAAAATTTTGAAATTTTTGTGAAATTTTTTGTCTCCGATTATAGCCAAAATATAGTTTTAAGCCAATTTTGTGGTTAGGATTATGAAAAAAATATTTAAAAAGTGTATGCTTTTCTAGTTTTTGAGTTTGAGCCAATTTGGGTCAGTTTTTTGCCTATAAATCCACAACTTTTGCTCAAACTTCAAAATGTACCAAATTTTGTTGATCTAAGATTAAAAATACATATTAGTACCAATTTTCAGTAAAATCGGAGACATTTTTTTTTCTTTAAAATTACGATTTTTTTTAAGGTCTACCCTTTACGATTTTTTTATTTTTTTGCCATTTTAAAGGGTTTTGGATTACTGCTATACAAAACTTAATTATTAGTTTATTAAAGGCTATTTTTTTTTACACTAAACAATGTAGTAGAATTTTAAAAATTCAAACCAGAGATTTCTATCCCTAACCATTTTTAGTTAGGATTTATCAAAATTTTCAAAATTAAAAAAAAAATCAAAAATTTTGTTTGTTTCAAAATATGGTTACAAGTCAATTAGAACCTCAAGATTGTAAAAATTTCAATCGCAGGTGTTTGTCGTATTTCGTTTTTAGAAACGTCGATACGAAGATGATAATTTCTATAAATCTCGCCATATTAAAATTCGTCATAATTTTAAAATACGCAAAACGAATAGGGCCTAAAATTTTTTCTAGGCTAAATAAATAACGAATAGAGTATTAAAAAATTTCAAACACAGGTCGCTATCCTTAGCCAAGATTATTAAAGTAAAGGCTGTCTCGTAACTTGTAGTGGTGGGGGTAAATAGCGAAGCTACACGTCATCTCTATGCCAACGGGACGTCAGCCTTTGTTTATCGTATATATTATATACACGTAAAGTTTGAATTTTGTCTATAAATATAAAAAGATCGTCTAATTTTTTGATTTTCTACTGGTTTTAATTTCTTTTTAGTGTGTTTTAACGTTTAAGTTATATATTATTAGTGTTTATTTATTAGGGTTAAGTTATTAGTGTTAAAATAACTGGAACAATATGTAGTGTTGCTACTTGCAAGTCTAACTCTGTGAAAGCGAAAAAAAGTGGAGCACAAATATCTTTTTTCGCGTTTCCAAGGGATAGAAAAATTAGAAGTGAATGGATACGACAATGCCACAGAAAGGATCGTTTTGACCCAGAAAACAAGAGAATTTGTAGTAAACATTTTAAACATGATGAACAAATAAAATTTGTTTTCTTATAAACAATTTTTATTCTATAGTTTTTTTCTGTTAAGATAGTTCTGTTTATAAATGAAATGTTTTAAGTTTTTTAGTACTAGGTTTAACCCAGAAACATCCCCTAAGAAAGAAAATTTTGAGATATCATGCCTATTTTGAATCTTGGTTCTACTCTATTGTACGAAATTTCGTTAAAATACGTCCAACCGTTCTAAAAACTGATATAACTTCCAATTTTATTAATTACTTTATTATTATAGCAATTTGTTTTTCTATTTTTATTTAGATATTCCTAAAATTATATTTGTATTCGATTTTATTGTTATTTATTAACCGAAGGTTAGAATTGCTAATTGAATTAAATTCTGATCAATTAAATACCAATCAAATACCTAGTAATATATTGCAAAAATAATCATAAAAAAGAATAATTAAAAATCGTTGACAATGTAATAAATTTAATGTAACAATGCACACGCCGGAGGCGCGATTAATGCGGGACAGGGGAGAGCCAATTATGATAATGAAATATATTTTCTACCCTGAGAATCAATCAATAACGAATTCCGCTTTGGTCATCTCAGTTGAAAACTACAGGTTAAAAGCTATATAGTTTTTAAATTTAATTAAAAATGCAGTGCTGAAATCTTGAACATGACTTGTTGAAACGTTTATTTTTAATCAATAAACCGTGAATAAACAGCCAATTTTTTGCAATCGTTCTGTTGCTAATGTGTTTACGTTTGGTATTTTCGTAGCGGAGATTTTTCCGGTCACTTTAATTTGATTACTGATCATTGCTTGGTAAAAGCTTGTTTTTCGTTTCGCTTTTTCATTACAAAAGTATTCGCAAATGTTCACCAAAGTAATTTGTTTAATCATTGTATGTGATTGAAAAAATCTGAAACGATACAATAGTAAATGTAGAAGAATTTTTTTTTTTTTTTTGAAAAAAAATATGTACAAACAGAATGAAATTTTTATTTATAGAAACAAAACCTAAGCGCGAACAAAGAAATGTAAAAATTAATTATCTCAATATTTTTCTTCGGAATAAAATCCTGTTCTTCGTGATATGTAGTATGAGTACGGTTATTTAATACAATATTAATTAAAACTAGTCTAAAAACATTTTTTTCTTCAAATGTAATCTTCAAGGTGTCTCAAAAGAAATTTTATATTTATTTAGCTTACTGCGTGAACGCAACGTATCCGAGGGGCGCGGGGGTTATGTCAATCGGTAGCCTGGCTCTTGGGAATTCAGTCGCTATGGAGCATTTCTCGGGAGCAGACCGCGCGTTATGCGTGCGAGAGTTTTACAAAAACGGTGATTCGGCGACCGTAGCGCGTAGAAAATTCTGCAGTATTCGAGGTTTTCGCCACTTAAATGATGCGCCAAGCATTCCTCTCATTCGACATTGGGTTAAAAAGTTTGAAGAGACTGGTACAACGCTGGATAAATCAAAATCCGGGCGACCTAGGTCATCAAGAACGGTAGAAAACGTGGAGAATGTTAATCAGTCTGTTCGTGACGACCCGAACCTTTCAATTCGGAAGCGCGCAAGTGCTTTAAATGTGCATAGATCATCATTACATCGCATTATGCACAAAGACCTAAAGCTGCACCCCTACAAAATTTAATTGGTGCAAGAATTAAAGCCCCAAGATGCCAGTCATGCCAAACATCAGAAACCCCTACATTCGCCTAAAGTGTCCGTATGGGCTGCGATGTCGGCGCGAGGAATTATCGGCCCTTACTTTTTTGAAGACGAAAGGGGGCGTGCAGTTACAGTGAATTCAGAGCGTTATGTGGAGATGTTAGACAACTTCTTGGTACCTGAACTGCAAAACTTTCCTGGCTATAAACAAAGAACATGGTTCCAACAGGACGGAGCAACTTCACACACGTCCAATATGTCTCTGCCACGTGTTCGTGAAATTTTCTCAGGCAAATTGATCTCCCGGAGAGGTGACATAAATTGGCCTCCACGCAGTCCAGATTTAACCCCTATGGATATTTTCCTATGGGGTTATCTTAAATCTAAAGTTTACGCGAATAAACCGACTTCACTGGCGCATTTGAAAGAAAATATCCGTCACGAAATGGCAGCCATCCCTGAGTCCACGTGCCGAGACGTCATAAGTAATTTTACTGTTCGATTAAATGAGTGCCGAGAACGCGAGGGTCTACATTTAGACGATATTATTTTTAAGAAATAAATCCCCAAAAAGTGTATTTTAATAATTAATAAACATTTTTTCTATATACGGCTTACTTTTTTTTTAATCGATCCACTAAATATAAAATTTCTTTTGAGACACCTTGTATAAAGCTTCTGTCTAGCAATATAGATACAGGACCAGTGTTACAATGGATACATTTAAAAAAATCAGCTGTGGCCACCACAGGACTGACCGCCATCATAAAGTACTTGTATAAAATATATTCTAGCAGCAGAGTAGAAATAACTTAGCCTAATATTTTCTAACAGAGATATTATTTATCATGACCATGGAAACGTTACATACAAATATGAAAAAATTGAGACTTGTATGAAAAAAATCGAAAAATTTTTCAATTTTTTTTCGTTTTATCAAAAAATGTCTCAAATAAGTTGTTAGTTATTGCTTTTATAGCAACTTTTGTTCAATAAATTTTTTATCAAATATTTTTCTGTTGTGAAATATTCACAAAAATCTTAAAATCGACACGAGTAAACTCCCATTTTTAATCAACCGATTTTTACCAAAAGTTCAACTCGTGCCATTGATGGCAGAAGCTTAAATATGAAGTTTCATAAAATCCTTTCAGCCGAATTTGCTCTGCATGTGTACACACACAAACAGACGAACGGACGGACGGACAGACGGACGGACAGACAGACCAACCTACATCATGCTAAAAATAGACAAAACGTTATGTAGGCCTTTAATTCGTGGAGATCCATCGAAATCTCGAAATGTCAAAATCGGTATGATCACAATACCTCCCTTATATATGTTGGCGGTCGGTAAAAATATCTAGATACAGAAACAGATACCTAAGAAAATTTGTATCCAGATGCAGATACAGATACCGAATTATAAAAAATATCTAGATACAGATACATGCCAAAAATGTTTGTATCTAAATACAGCTAGATACTTTTGAAAAACCACTGAAAAATGAAAATACAATATTTTTACCAAACAAACAGTGCATGTTAATCAGTTTTATACAGGCTGTTCAAAAATGATTGTGAAGTCACAAAAAGTCCACTAAATTCAAGGTAAAAAACTATTCTACGGAACAAATTTGTACTAAATAACGTATGTATTATGTTAGCCATATGTGCTAACGTATGAGCTGCGTATCTATAAGACTAATGTTAGTCTTATAGATACGCAGCTATGTTCTGGTTGATAGGATGGTCCTTTCAATCAAATTGATCAACTCGTGCCATTGGTGTCACAAGCTTAAATATGAAGTTTCATAAAAATCCTTTTAGCCGAATTTGCTTTGCACGTGTATACAGACAGACAGACAGACGGACTGACGGACAGACAGACATCATGCTAAAAATAGTCAAAACGTTATGTAGGGACCTCAATTCGTGGAGATCCATCGAAATCTCGAAATGTCAAAATCGGGATGATTCCAATACCTCCCTTATTTATGTTGGCGGTCGGTAAAAAAAAGTAATTGAATTTCTAATACAAATTTTGTAAACTTACTATTGTTTATATTATTTTTAACCCTAAAAAAATTCCAAAACTGCTTAAAAACTATTTAAATTACCTTTAATATGAAAAAGCTCTAGCATGAAAATTATTTATTTTGCTAACTATAATTTTAAAACAAGTTTTGTTAATGAAGGTTAACAGAACGATTTTATTCTTGAATTACACATAAAAGTCTTATGACGATAGAAGAATTAATTGATCAAACCTCTTATCTTGCTCAGTTTAAATAAATTAATACAGACAAGTTAATATCTAATATTTTACACACCCTTGGGCAATTTTGAGATAAACTATCAGAAACTAAAGTTATGTTTACTTGGTTCGATCTACCTTATGAGATATTTACCGCATGTTATCCGAACAATTTTCGTTATGTAATATGTATTATAGTTGTGGTGGTATATATCACGCTCTTATTGCACACGAGATTGGTTGTGGTCAGAGGAGCCTGAAATTGAATCCCTTGTACCACCAAGCGATTACATGCGATTTCATGGCGGCTCCTGCCGACATGGCAGGCGCCTCCTTCGCTGTCATAGCAAACTTGAATTTATGTATCCTTCAATCTGTTTACTTTACTCACAAGCTGCTTGTTCAATCTGCCTTTTATGTATTATTTATATAGCTGTGCTAGAGCGATAGTTTCGAGAATTAATGAAACGTCTAAATTAATCAACTGTATTGGTACTTTTTTATTTTAAAACCCCTTATAGCAGTTTTCAAATAATGCAATGTTAGAAATTTCCAGAAAATGATTCTTAAAATGCTTGTTAAATCCCACTTTATTACATTTTATTTGATCTCTCTCTATACTAGTATTTCTAAAGTTATGTGATTGTGAAGAGTTTAACACAAACTAAACTTAAAATCTAACAAAGGAATTATACGAGGGCTAACTTTTATGTTTTTACAAAATCTAAGACAAATTTTTTTTGGAACAAACTGTTTTATTGCATTACTAAATATTCACCTTTAGGATCTATACACTTTTGCATGCGTTCATGAATAAATCCAAGTTTCGTCACTTGTAACGATGTTGTATACGGATTTTGCAGTGCCTAGTTGAATTTTTTTAGCATTCCCTTATACCCTTTTCACACTAGATCTTTAAGACGAGTGAACTTAAAGTTCACCGATGTTTAAGATCGGTATGCTTTCACACTTGATGTTTAAATCTCTGGTGCTGTCATCAGCTACAGTAATTTTGTCCTTAAGTTACCGTCATGAAATTATCAGTTTTGAACTGTCTACGCAGACGCACATTTTGAATTATTATAAACAATTAAGGATATTTCATGTCATTCTACAATAAAGGCACTACAATAAAGAATATATTACACCTGTATTAACATGTAAGTCGATACATTTTATCTCAATTATTGTAGCTCTGTATTTTATTAAACACATTATTAAAATAAATAATTTTATTATAACAATAAGTATAAACTTCTTATAACGTCGATATAATACAGTATTCTTGTTTATGATAATATAAAATGTTGACAGCACAAATTCAAGGAGTATTTTTTTATAATAGAAATTAAGTTGGCAATGCGTACGAAGTTTAAGACAAAGATCTCTGTCTTAAACATCGGTCGTGTTTAGACGAGGCCGTACGGTTTCACATTAGCGTTTAAAGATACATTCACTTTAACATCCGATCTTAAAGATCTAGTGTGAAAAGGGTATTACACCAAACACGAGATGTATTGCAGTCTGAGATATGTCTAAGGATACCTCTGTCTCACGGTAAATCACATGCCGATCTTCTTCAATCATTTTGCGCACAGCATCGATATTTTTTTTTATCACAACCGATTTTGGTCTACCTCACGAGATTCATCACTGACGGATGCACAACCAAGGCGAAATTCTGGAAACCAATTGTTAACAGTCTTTTCTGATGGTGCTTCATTACCAAAAGTTGAATTAAGCGAATCTATGCATTGTTGTTGAGTTAGGCTTTTACTAAAATCGTAAAAAATCATCCAACAAAAACCTTCACGAGTAATATCCATTTTTTCACAAACATGTTTTGTTTAACGCTCACTGTCAACAAACTACTCAATTTATAAGCTGCCACTGATTTCACAATAACAAATATCAAATTGTACGAATATAGTAATGACACTTTTCAATATAAATATCTTGTGGTCATTTGTAAAAACATAAAAGATAACCTTTGTATTAGTTCACAATTGACTATTTATTTTATATCTTTATTACATCCGGTGGCATAGCGAGGTTAAATGTCGCCCGAGGAATGATAATTTTGCGCTCCATTTTCTTATTTGTTGCCATACAAAATTTTTTGGGAGACGAATATAGAAATAAGATATATTTTTTTTAAATATGCATATTTGTTGACATGAACAAAATTAAATACATATGTTTATCACCTTGTATTAATAAATATTTGCAATACGTCTTCCCCCACCTCCAAGATTGGCGCTCATATTCCACCGATATTCCGATATTTCGCAACCAGGGACGAAACGCTCGCTGGAAGTTGATAATGTCCCATCTGAATGAATCAAAAAGTTGCATTTTGACGTGGGCAGTGTGAGGACTTGGATTCATTTAGATGGGACCTTGTCAACTACACAGCTAACAGCCCCGATCTGGTGCCATCTGTATACCCTCTGTTCACCTTTCTCAAGGAGGCTATGGGCGAAAAAAAAAATGCCATCCAAAAATGAACAAGATAGTTGGCGGGAGATTTTTTGACACAGGTATAAAAAAGCTCATACCTCGGCTCACGATGTGCATCGATATGGAAGGCAACTACGTTGAGAAAAAAAGAAGTATTGGACAATGGGGTACGCTGATGATCTGACTCTGATGGCAGAGAATGAGCTAGGATTAAAGAGGATGATGGTCAGAGCGGACAAGTACTTTAAAAGAAAAAAACTGGAGGCAAACAGAGATAAGACGAAGGTGATGGTGTTTGGAAAGGGGGGGGGGAAGAGAAAGAAAATAAGATGGGAATGGTCATGGACGTGATAGTGAAGAGTATCGTACGAAGTAGAGATCTGGGGATGGACGGACTGGGAGATAGTAGAAAGGGTACAAGAAGGATACATAAGATGGATTATGGGATTAGACAGAACGACACCAGGATATATAGTGAGGAAGGAAATGAAAAGGGAAAAGCTGAGAGTGGGAGCCGGGGCGAGGGCGGCGTAGTAAGAGGAGAAAATCAGAAGGAACGAAAAAAGGAAGATATTAAGAGAATTCTGAGAAGAAAGAATGAATGAAGAACAAAAGGGTAAACTGTCGGAATGGGGAGAAAGAAGGAAAGAGTACTATTGTAGAGTGTGGGATGGACACAAGGGAAGCTGAGCGAAAGAGAAACGGAGGAAGAAACATAGTAGAAGAATTGAAGAGGAGAGACAAGGAGGTACAGGAGCAGTAAGAATAGACAATTCAAGGAATGTGAAAAGGTATAGAGAGATAAGGAATACCTAAATATTTGAAAGGGTGGAGAGGAAATTCAGGGGGAAGAGTTAGGAGGATTGCCAGATTAAGATGTGGAAATGAAGAATGGAGTAACAGGTATTGGGCAAAACCAGAGAATAGGCTATGCAGAATGTGTAGGGAGGAGGAAGTATCCTTGGAACATCTAACAAAATGATGTGAAAAGAGGATAAAATGGGAGAAAGAGATAAAGGAGCTGTTGAGTGAAGAAGAAAATGGAGAAAGATGGGCGCGAGTACTCGAGGAAAGAAGGAAGGAATGCGGAGAGGTAAAGCAGAACTGAGAATAGGAAGGAAGAGTGAGGGAAAGGAGGAGGAAAGAAAAGAGGGAAGAGAAGCGAAAAAGATACGAAAGAGGGGTGGAAGAACTGGAGTCAAGAAGGAAGGAGACCGGAGACGGAACCCAAAAAGAGAATAGGAAGAAAGAGAGGGACACCGGATGAAGAATGAAGAATAAAGAATAAAATTCATATAAAATTTATTGAATCAAATTTGTAACGTATTGTATTGTAATTATGTATGATTATTTCTATTTTCATGTAGCAGTTAAAACCCTAAACGGCGCAAGGCCTAGGGGAAATAAAGAATTACATATACGTTGAGAAATATTGTATCCTATACCTAATATAACTCTAAAACTGTTTTTCAAATAAATTAATTTTTTGAGTTTTTAAAAATTAATCTCTTACTTTAGGGACATGCGTCGTATATGAAATTAAATTAAATTCAGCTCCTACCAGAATGTTGGTCAGCAGCTATAAGTCTCCAAGGCAAATATTTGCAATGTGAATACCTAGAACAGAAAAAAATATATATATAATATTTTCAATCTACCAAACTTTGTGTATTACTTGAAATTGCCCTCGCAGTTCGTGCTAATCTGTTTGTATCGTGTAAATTAACTACAAACATTTTTTCATTTCCACAAGCAGTAAACGTCATGTGAAATCGAAAATAAACAAAACCTGAATTTAATAAAAGAATTAAATTGTCTGAAGCAATTCTTCAGTGTTATCTGAAAAATTTTCCATTTACATTTCTACACTATCTGATAGATTTTAAATTCAGTTTAACTGCCAGCGTTATACTTTACATCCCTTTTTGTTTGAATATGGATATTCGATAACGCTGATATTCAGAACTGCGGAAATTTATTCCCTTCTGTAAAAACTTGGCACTCTTTTTAGCGTTTCCAAAGAGATTATATAACAGATATAAATTACTTTAATAATTTGTCGAAAGTTAAAATACAAAGTTAAATTCATAAAGAGATTTATCATACAAAAAAGTTAAAAATAAAAAGTTTTTAACATAAAACCGCAGGGCCTGATCCTGTTAAAACTTTAATGACATACCTTCAATATTTTTTGCGTATATATATTTTATTTAATTTAATAATTTGGGGATCCATGTACAAAATCTCAACATGTTTAACCTTGTAATGGTACAATGGAGTTTGTTGAACCTCACGTTATGCTTAGTTTCCCACCTTTTTGTAAACTTATTAAGTATTCTGGGGTTTCCCATTCCCATGGTAATTTGTATCAAAATCTTTTGAACTAGTTCTAGGGACACAGCTGTTTCTTCTAAAATTAAATTCGTAAATTTCTTCTAAATTCGTATACTGCAATTCGGACCAAATGATGAGACGTACAGTGAGTGCAAAAATGAGCGCAGAGCTCATGGGCCAATCATTGAGAGTAGCATTCAGATTACACGTTTTTAAGGAACGAACTTTTAGTATAATTCAACGAATATATACGTTCTTCTTCAAGAAAAAAAAAAGAATCTTATTATTTAAATAGGATTCCTTTATGTAAACAGTGCAGGATCATTTTAACGCTTATACTAACGGACGAAAATTGTTGTTTTTTTAAGCAGTTTATTATGATGCAATACAGCAAAAATGTTCCATTAATCCTTCTGTTGGTTTCTTCACTTAGTTAATGTTATAAATGAAAAATTACTTGTTTGCTGTTGAATTTTCTCGAATTCCTCAAAATTCATCCTGATATAGTGAAATGTTTAGCGAATATCCTGCCGTTATGACTAAGTTTACATTAACATTTGGTAAAGAAGTCCTTCGTACTAAGTGGGCTCACTACCAGCGGCGTCTTCCAAGGCGACTTATTGAGCCCATTGTTATTTTGCATTTCACTATTGCCTCGATCCGTTGAGCTATGGAATGATAATGGGTATAGTTACCATTAGAGGCATAGAACGTAAGAGGCATACGGTCACTCATTTGTTTTACATGGATGACTGGAAACTTTACGCTTCCAACAAGGACGATCTACAAAGCGCTTTGGATATTGTTCAAAATTACAGCAAGGTGGTCAACATGAAATCGGTTTGGACAAATGAACACGTGGAGCAGCAGACAGTCTTAGATTGTCCGAATTAGCGTTAATCTATTAAAAAGAAAAAGCAACGTATACTCATAGAAGAACATATGAGCAAACAGCTATACTCGGCGTTCTTCCAATTCCTTAGGGACCAGTCGTAATTCAATTCTACCTAATTTTAAATTAATAAAACAAGGAAATGGTACGGAGATATGATACGTGTTTCGCTCAGTTCCTCAAATTAATACAGAACAGTTATATATTCAGCACAGATGTGAAATTATATTGAATAAAACACTTTGATAAAACTAAGATCAGAATATCAAAAGTTCCCAAGAATAAGTTCAAAACTTTCAGAAATTTAAAAGATTTTGTCATAAAAATACAAAAATATGTACCCCAGAATGCTGAATACAAATAATATTCACCTTATAAAATTTTATCTTCCACAATCTCTTTGAGCATGAAAATTGTTTATGCAGTCAGATTTGAAATTTCATAAACACAGATATAAAATGTAACATCTCATGCAATACTATTTTATATGCCATCTTATAAGGGGACACCGTGAGCATATGTACGTCTAAGTGGCAAAAATAAGGATGGATCGTAAATGGTAAGACAATAATAACATTAGATATGCTGAAGATACGATTCTCCTTCCTGGTAACCAAGATCTTTTAAGACTATTCCATGTAGAAAATGAAGTCAGCAGCAAAAATGGTCTCCAATTAAATTTAAAAAGGACTAAACACATATTTAACCACATGCCGATAGCATTACAAACATAAATAAAGACTATAGATTTACCTTAGTTGGAACTTGAGCAGCACGATTTATATCCAGGAAATTAAAATAAAAAGAATTCGTAAGATTGGACTGAGGAAGAAAATAAATATTATTTTCATCGCATCCCACACATTCTTAGCTCAACTACGTGCTGATATCTATGGGCTTCTGCATCCATTCCCAGATTTTCTGGGGTCATTTATTATTTGCATAAGTTAGAGGTACCCACGTTGTATCAACGATAGAATTTTAACGTTCATATAAGGGACGTGCTTTTAAATGGAGATACTCCAAATCCATCCCCAAAAGTTTATTTCCACGGCGGTCAATTCGTCTTCAGACATGAAGACCAGGGAACCCCTATTCTGGAAATCATTCGCACTTTTTCTTATGCGCAAATTTAGAAGTTACGGGTGATTTGAGGTCAAAAGGTGTTCTTGAACTCAATTAACGAATACGTAAATAAACGTATTCACAGATTTGTCACTTAAAATCTGAAGTTCAAAGGTTGTCAGGATACCGTTTTCTGGGTACATGGAAAGACGTCACAATGAACAGATCAAGATGGAGGAATCATGTGAGTGAGGACAAAAGTCAACATGACGGATAGTGTACAAGAAGAAGAAAGCCAAAAAGGTGTAAGTCTCATTTTGTTATTTTTGAGAATCAAACTGTTTAACTGTATTCGAAATTCAGACTATATTTAATACCACGAAAAGAGATATGGCTTGCTCGATCTTTGCATTTAAAGGAAGTGTTGTAAGTCCCTTTTTAGTAAGAATTTTGCTACGGAGTTTCTAACAAACTAGATATAGTTTGTACTATTTCATGTAGTCAGTTTATTTATTTTTTAATATGACTTGCACCATTGCCAGCGTTTTAGCGCCTTCAGTTTTTGAACAAAATAGAGTACACTGAACTGTATATTCTACAATTCAGATTTAAAATTTTATAAACACATATATAAAATATCTCGTGCATTACCTATTGACAGGAACAGTTGTCACATGTGTATAAAAACTTCGCATGAGAGTTGTGGATTGATCGCATTTTATCTAGATGGATCTGAGTTCGGGACATTTACGTCATCGTATCACCTGCTTCACGATAACTTTATCCTAGTTTATATTCGGATACGCGAAAACAAATAACTAAATCTTTTACCTTGAATTAAGACGGAAATAAACTGATGATAATGTATTTGTTTCCAGTAAAACTGATCTGTTAGCAGTCTTTTTCGCGCATACATATCGATCATAAAAATTACGAAGTTTTACAAGAAATTATAAATGATACTATTAAAGAAACATTTTTATTAAAGTTGGAATGTGTGCTGGTGAACAGAAAGTGTTTTCCTTCGTTCCTGTAAACAATAAAATAGATTTGTAGACAAATGTCTTTCAGGAACATTATGTTTCCTATAATAAAATTTAATTCAATAAACGGTTCGCCAAACTACGGTGTGTAGAAAAACCGAAACATATTTGTTAATTGGTAGATAAAGATATCATTTTTATGTATTTAGATTTACTGGAGGAATATTTTTACCATAATACTAGATATGAAACACCGGAAAAAATATCAAAGGTAGTACGGTAGAAGAATAAGAGACCAATTAGCAAGAAGAGGATAAAATGTAAAAGTCCAATTAAGAAATGAATCAATATGATGGTATACACCATACACAAATACCAGAAAGCTATTAAAAGCAAATCATTGCAAGATTTCGATATGGAAATGAAGATAGAAACAAAGTATATTGGCGGAATAATGAAGAAGGAAAATGAGGAAATGACAAAAGACTGGAAATATGACTTGTGAAATAAACTATGCATATTCTAGATCAGGGTTTCCCAAACTTGTTGTCGTGTGGAGCTTTTTTCTAGTAAGAATTTTGCAGGGAACTTCACTTTAAATAGGTTTGTTTTTAGGTATATTCTTGTATATTACTTGTAAACAGTAGACATTTGAACAAGAATGTATTATTTTAAGTATAACAGATAATACAATAGATAATCGTAAGATAATTAGGTTCTAGTGAGAGGAATGAGTTTGTTAATTTATCAGAATATGATAGACTCCCACGAGAGCTATCTTTGTACCTTGATAAAGCAAATACCAACTCATCACGAGTAAACAGCAGAATGTTTACTAACTCATTTCATGAAAGGAAATTAAGAAGTATGGATTCAGTTCCTGCTTTTTGAGTTAAGAAAATAAGGAAATAATGGAGCACCCAATAGGAGATTGGAAATATGACTTGTGAAATCAGCTATGAAATTTCTAAATCAAGGTTTCTTAAAATTTTTGTCTGGCGCAGCCTTATTCTACAAAGAATTTTGCCAAGGAGGAATATCGAGAGACTGTGAAATGGTGCCTTAGTATTCGTTCCACTAGAGAACTGAAACTTGACAAGGCTTTGCGGATAACAGTGAAATCTCTGATTGTCCGCGCTAGTGACTGAATTCGTGAAAAGGTTCACCTCTTTATTAACATTTAAATTAGCGACATTTTAGAAAAAGATTTTGTTGACGAATTTGGTCTAATCAGTTTTCCCTAGTAACCACCGTGGCAGACGAGTTTCAGAAAGATTATTGTGCAGAGGTTTTAAAATGATTGGAATGTGATCACTACCACAAAAACAAAAACTTATTGCGCTGAAAGTCTTTATCTACTTTGGTTTGTTGTATCGGGCTTGTGTAGCCTTCCCATCTTCACTTGGGCTGTATGTTTCAAGGCCTAATTGGGGTCTCTAAAGTTTGGTATTACTTTCTTAGATATAGGTGGGGCTCAGTTGATAAGCCGGTGTTGCTGCGTTTTCTATAGCTAGTTTATAAATATTGACTTGGGCCGTCTGTGTGGCCATCCGTCTCAAGGCTTGTAATCGTATTTGAACATTCGGTCGTATTTGGATGTGTAGAAACCGAGGGTAAAAACTTAAAGGCTAGAGCTTTAATGTGATCCTTGATAAATGGTATGCTTACGTTCTTGATGAACCACGGCGCGTCAAGAATTTGTCTCAGACAGATGTTCTGGATTACTTGCAGGGTGTTTAAAGATGCCTTGTTCAGACCGTACGCTCAAATGGGTGACGCGTATGTGAATGCTGGTTGGATTACAGCTTTATATATTCTAAGCTTGTTTAACTGGTTGAGTTCACTTCTTCTGTTGATGATCGGGTTAAGCATGGCTTTTGTTCTGGCGATCTTGCTTTCCACATGCCTAATATGTGCCATCCAGTTGAGTCTGCGGTCTAGAATTACTTCGAGATATTTGGTATATTTTGTCTAGAGAACTTGTTGGTCGTTAAGAGTGACGTGACCGGATTGCGCTAAAAGTGTCCACAAAACATTCAGAACGTTAAGGTTCAAAATATTCTCTAGGCAAAATCCCTGTTGATCGTTTTGCTCCGATCCTCAACATACTTGTGGGTATTGAAGTCACACAACTGTATGACGGAATGCGGAATCTGACCGTGCATTCACGACATCTCGGATGTTGATGCAAATGTCAGCTGGGAGATAGATATATAAAAAAAAGTAGTGACCAGGAGCTATAACCTACAATTCCGTGTCGATGTGTAGAGGATTGTGGTACAAATTGTCTTTGGCGAGAATTGCCACGCTGTTACAAACTTTCTCGACCGTCAAGCAATCTGTGCGGAACAAAACGTGAAATTTGTTTCCTGCAGACAAACACATGAAGAAAGAAATTAAAATTAAACTAATTGTTAATAATCAACAAAGATAAAAATATAATACAGGACAAACCATTCCACACATGTGAATTCGATCATATCCCGATATTTTATATTATGTATGGTTACTCATTTAAATTATATTACATACAATCGTAATCTTTATAGATATTTTGTTTAATTTCCAAATTCAGTTCAACCTTTAAACTAATAATAATGTCTTGGAATGTATTACAAAAAAACTACCTTTATAGTGTGGGAACACAACCTTTTGCGACTTAAAATAAACATCATTTTTTGGTAACCGTAACAGTTATTAACTTCAAACTTTGTTTCAATATGACAATTTTTAGTCACAATCATTTCTTTTCTAAACCTCTTGTCGGTCATTATTTGTAGTTTTAAATTTAGTTAATAAACATATGAACACAACTTTATTTGTTTCGCTTAAAATTATTCATTACACTTGTTTATAAATATTTATTATTGTGAATGTAATATAATTGTAATGAGTATCTTTTTCACGTTTTTGGGTAAATGAAATTAAAAAAATATCCATAACATTCTCAATGGGCAATAAATCATACGAACCCATTAAACACCTGAATAATTTTAAAAATTTTCGAAACGAGGGAGAAAATAAATAACATTAATATCCGTTGCATATCCAAGGGAGATATTATCGAATGGAAATCGCAATAATCGGTGTTTGTGAATCAGTAATAAGCTTCAGCACCTGTTGGTTCGTGACCCCGCGGAAATGAGGTGTGAATTCCGACAATACTTCCTTTATATCGCCCTGTTCGCTCTGAGCATTGCACTTAATTAATGTAACACTGATTTAATTTATGCGCTTGAAATTATTAATGATTTTAGAAATCTAATAGAGTAGAACCAGGAGGTGTGAAGAATGTTTTGAAAGGAAATGTAGTTTACCCGTTATTTACCAGTAATATAACTTTTATTTAATGTCGCGAAGTACCGATATTTTTCATTTACTTGTCAGTGGAAGTAAAGTTTATTAGTCTGTTATGGATTTAGTTTCCAATTTCTATCTGTAGAAGTGGCGCGTCCTTAGAGCTGATTTCCAAAAGCTTAGTTAACTGTAACCAAATGGTTAGAAAATGGTTTCTATGGGATTGTTATATTGTAACCAAGTTTAGCCAAATGGTTAAACTCGGCTTAGCTCCCAGAAACTGGGCCTTAGTGTGTATGACACCTCAAGCAGATAGAGAAGATCCATTCTTCAAATTTGTCATCGAATAAACGACTTTCTTAGCTAACATCTTGATAGGCGTATAACTGTGTAATGCTTTATTTATGTGTTACCAATACACAGTCAAATGGCTCACCAATGATACTACGCTTATTATTATATCAAGTCGTCAAGGATGAAATTTGTAGTTAATAATATTGCCAACTTTAACAGCTTATTATTTGACATTGACTTAATATTTTACCGTTTTTTTTTTTTTTTTTTGGAAAGTTACTCATTTCGCCTGTTGAAAAAAAGAAATCAAAAAGAAATCATTGTATGCCTAAAAAATATCAAAAACTTTAAAAAAATAATTTTGTTGAAAATGGAACGGTCAGAAATTCGCACTAATATGAAGTATGAGTTCTTACGTGGAACTACAGCATCGCATACTACACGAAACATTAATAGTGTATTTGGCTCTAGTGTTACTACGCAACAGACAATATCAAATAGGTTCGCAAAATTTCGTACAGGTAAAAACAAAAAAAAAAAAAACTCGCTCATCGATCATAGCAGAGATATTTTACAACCAACTGGACAAAATGATGCAACAACTTAAAGTAAAACAGCCTAGATTGGTCAACAGATCGATTCCTATCTTATTGCATGATAACGCTAGACCACACACTGCACAAATGACTGTGGCAAAACTACAGGAATTGGAGTTGGAACTTCTTCATCATCCTCCATACTCACCAGACCTAGCCCCCACTGACTACCACTTCTTCCGCAATTTGAATAACTTTTTAGGAAAACAGTTTAATTCCAACAATGCTGTAAAACTGGCCTTCCAGGAATTCTTTGACTCTCGTCCGCCAAAGTTTTATACCGGCCTGAACAACCTGCCGCTTAAATGGCAAAAGTGTATAGACAATATGGGTGCATACTTTGATAAATAAAATAATTCCTTATATTTGTAAGTTATCAACCAACTTTGACTTTTTTTCTACAAATTTCATCCTTCACGACCTAATAGATAGAGATTCGGTTAATGGACAAACTTCGAATAATTTTTACGGGAAATATTGTAACAAGCTCAAAGAAAAAAACAGGCTTCACTGTCGAGATATATTGAAAATAAATGTTTTTTAGTTTTTTAATAGAACAACTGTATATCATTGATATAAAATACCAAACATGTTTATAATGAAAATCTTTAAACAAGAAAGCTAATAACAATACAAACTTTTCAATAAATAATTTTATCAATAAATAACAGTACACCCAACAATTGAATGCGAACATGGCAAGTTCTTTTTTTTTTATACTATTATTATGTTAATGCAAGCTATTTGTTGCTAGTTGGGATATTATTTTTGTTATAATTTTATCGCAAAAAACTTCTGTATACATCAATTTTTAAAAGCATTCCGATCAAGGCCATATTACTTTATAATTAACGTACTGATGTGTTCCTCTCTTACTCTGGCGGCTTGTAAAAGAATTATAAGTGCGTAGGTTGTCTATCAGCTTTGTTAATTGTTCACGTACTATAACCACGTCAAATGTACATATTTACTCGTGTTTGCGGATATTCACTGTGTGTGAGTTTGGTTTACATTTTAGCGTTATTTTATATTAACTAATGGCGTTTAAACTCGATTGGCTTGGCAAAAACCTTAATCCATACTGTCTTCAAAACAAAAAATGTACGCAATGTCCGAAGACAAGCGCGAACATTAAGCATCTAATCAGAAAGAGTGACTATTTATCCGTAAATGCTGTAAGGATACTGAGCGGGTGGGTTGTGTTCCAACCTGTCAGAAACTTATTCCGCATACAAAGTTAATGTCAACACAGTTCAGTCAAACGGAGGTTTTGTACTACTTAGGTGGCGAGGAAGCGAAAGTGGAAGAACAGATGCTGACATAAATACCAGGATACGCAAAGCAAGCTCATCTTCCTCAATAACCATATTTGACTATAACATACAGGAAAGTTACCTTGATGCCAACAGGAGAATTCAAGATGAAATGTCGCACGAAACCCTTTGCTGATCAATCATATGTATTGTCAAATATATGAAATAATTTAAATATTATTATAAATGAATTTAAATACACATTAAACTAAATACAATCCTGTTAATTTACAAATTTTGTTAATCAGATTGTCACGAATACAGGTCATCCACATCTTAGGAACAGCTTACTATGCACTAAACTGACCCATGTTTTAACACGTAACTCTTGTCATGGAATTCTTCCACGGATCATTTTGATATATTACATGTACATATAAGGAACTAAAAGATTATAAAAGGTAAGTAGTAATTAGTAATCAGTACTTTTGTGACTATTACCAATTGTGCATTGACCAATAATGGGCCTACAAAGTCGTGGTTATGTAAGTACAGTTTAAAATTATATTTTTGTATTTGCTCCAGATGTGTCTCACAACTTTAATGGAATTTATTCCATTTCAGTAAAACTCCTGAGGAGCGTAAACTCTTATCTGTAGCTTGTCGGTTCCACCGATAAGATCAAAGAACTTGTCCGCTCAGTTTGTACGGGTTTATGTAGTCATATAATTGTGCGCGTAAATTTAAGTAAATATTCAACATGGAATGGAGTAAAAAGGTAGTGCATGCTGGTAAACGAGTCCCCAGTTGCAAAAATCGTAAGGTTATGGCTAATCGTTATTTCATGGGAACAAAATTTACTGTCATCAAAATGTACAATCTGTCATTTTTATACATTGTAGTTTTCATATACGCCGTTCAACAGCGGTGCCAAAAAATGTGCATTCAGTCAAATTTACCGGTAAGTTTGCACCGGTAAGTCACCCATGAATCTGTCGAATGCGGCCTATATGCGCTGTACTTGTTAAGGCAACAACATTACTTTCCGCCACCGTTGACACTACTTAATTTAAATAAATATGTGCGTGGATAAAACTGATATACGTGGAGCGCGATTTTACGCGCACAAATAATAAAGTTACGTGTGCAAATTTTTTTTACCCGCATGAAAATCCGTGCGCGTACAAATGCTCGATACGCACTTTTACGATCCGAAGTTAATTAATTGCCTAAGCTCTACCTGGAGCCTTTATCAAAAGTTATATATATATATATATATACTAGCTGAAAACCCGTGCTTCGCTACGGTATATTGATGGTCTCATTGGCATAAAATCCGCAGTTTGTTTTTAAACTTGTGTATGGGTAACCTTTGTAACAAAAAATCTAGTCGATATCTCATCTGTCCTAAGAGATATTGAGGAATCCGTGAAAAAACAGTTTACTCCTTTTCACCAGATAGGGGTCGAACTTGAAAAAATCCTTTCTTAGTGGGTTCTTACGTCATACTGAAAAATGTACTCTCCTATAACTTTTTATTTTAATTTTATTTTTATATATTTTTATTTTAAAAATGTACTCCAGTAATTTTTTATTTCTAACAAAAAAATACTAATTTACCCTTTAGGAGTGAAAGAAAACTGTCAAAACACATATATGCCAAAATGGAATGTTATAACTCAACAACCGCTGGATATACAAAGGGTTCTATAATTCACCCCGAATGTAGATTCACCCCTTTAGGGGTTGATTAAGATAAAATCCTGAAATACATTTTTCGGCATTTCTATGGGTAATCTTTATAAGCAAAAACCAAGTCTATATCTTATTGATCCTTGAAGATATTAAGGAGTCCTTGAAATCACAATTCCCTCTTTTCACCCTTTAGGGGTGATATTTGTTAAAGGTAAAAAACTGTTAAAACCATTTCGAGATATTTTAAAAAGACACCTATGTGCCAAAAAGAAACGTTATAACTCAACAAACACAGGAAATACGACGCGATTTATAATCTACCCCGTTTGTAGAATCACCCCTTTAAGGGTTGATTATGACGAAATCCTGAAATAAGTTTTTCGGCATTTGTATGGATATTTTTTATAAGCAAACACCAAGTCGATATCTTATTGGTCCTAAAAGAATTAAGGTATTATTGAAATCACATTTCACCCCTTTTCAATCTTAAGGGGTGAAATTAAAAAAAATAGCAAAATCATTTCGAGATATTTAAAAAAAAATACCTATGTGCCAAAAAGTAATGTTGCAACTAAACGAACACAGGAAATACGACGGGATGTATAATTCATCCCGATTGTAGATCCACCCCTTAAGGGGTTGATTAGGACAAAATCAAAAATTTAGTTTTTCGGTATTTGCATGGGTAGTTTTTGTAAACAAAAACCAAGTCAATATCTTATTGGTCCTTAAAAATGTTTAACAATCCTTGAAATCACATTTTACCTCTTTTCACCCTTTAGGGGTTAAATTTAAAAAAATTGTCAAAACCATTTCGAGATATTTTAAAAATACGCCTATGTGCCAAAAAGAAACCTTATAACTCAACAAACACAGGGAATACGACGGGATGTATAATTCACCCCAATTGTAGATTCACCCTTTAGGGGTTGATTAGGACAAAATCCTGTAATATATTTTTCCGTATTTGTATTGGTAATCTTTGTAAGCAAAAAGCAAGTCGTTATCTTATTGGTCCTAAGAGATATTAAGGAATCCTTGATATTACAATTCACCCCTTTTCACCCTTTAGGGGTGAAATTTAAAAAAACTGTCAATACCATTTCGAGATATTTTAAAAGGACACCTATGTGCCAAAAATTAATGTTGCAACTAAACGAACACAGGAAATACAATGGGTGTAGGTTCACCCGTTTAGGGGTTGATTAGGATAAAATTCTGAAATAAGTTTTTCGGTATTTGTATGGGTAATCTTCGTAAGCAAAAAGCAAGTCGATATCTTATTGGTCCTAAGATATATTAAGGAATCCTTGAAATCACACATCACTTTTTTTTTACCCTTTAGGGAGTAATTTTAAAAAACTGTCAAAACTATTTCGAGATATTTTAAAAAGATACCTATGTGCCAAAAATTAATATTGCAACTAAACGAACAGAGGAAATACGACGGGATGTATAATTCACCCCGATTGTAGATCCATCCTTTAGGGGTTGATTAGGACAAAATCCTGAAATACATTTTTCGGTATTTGTATGGGTAATCTTTGTAAGCAAAAAGCGAGTCAATATCTTATTGGCCCTAAGAGATTTAAGGAATCCTTGAAATCACAATTCACCCCTTTTCACCCGTAAGGGGTGAAATTTTAAAAAACTACCAAAACCTTCTCGAGATATTTTAAAAAGACACCTATGTGCGTAAAAAGTAATGTTGCAACTAAACGAACACAGGAAATACGATGGAATGTATAACTCACCTCGATTGTAGATCCACCCCTTTAGGGGTTGATTGGGACAAAAACCTGAAATATGTTTTTCGGTATTTGCATGGGTAATCTTTGTAAGCAAAAAGCAAGTCGATATCTTATTGGTTCTAAGAGATATTAAGGAATACTTGAAATCATAATTCACCCCTTTTCACCCCATAGGAGTGAAATTTGGGGTGAAATTTTAAAAAACTACCAAAACCTTTTCGAGATATTTTAAAAAGACTCCTATGTGCTAAAAAGTAATGTTGCAACTAAACAAACACAGGAAATACGACGGAATGTATAACTCACCCCGATTGTAGATCCACCCCTTTAGGGGTTGATTAGGACAAATTCCTGAAATAAGTTTTTCGGTAATTGTATAGATAATCTTTGCAAGCAAACAGTAAGTCGATATCTTATTGATCCTAAGAGATATTAAGGAATCCTTGAAATCACAATTCACCCCTATTCAACCCTTAGGGGTGGAATTTTAAAAAACTGTCAAACCCATTTCGAGATATTTTAAAAAGACACTTATGTGCCAAAAAGTAATGTTGCAACTAAAGGAACACAGGAATTACGACGGGATGTATAATTCACCCCGATTGTAGATCCACCCCTTTAGGGGTTGATTAGGACAAAATCCTGAAATTGATGATTCGGTATTTGTATGGGTAATCTTTGTAAGCAAGAAGCAAGTCGATATCTTATTGATCCTAAGAGATATTAAAGAATCCTTAAAATCACAATTTAACCCTTTTCACCCTTTAGGGGTGAAATTTAAAAAAACTGTCAATACCATTTTGAGATATTTTACAAAGACTCTTATGTGCCAAAAAGTAATGTTGCAACTAAAGGAACACAGGAATTACGACGGGATGTATAATTCACCCCGATTGTAGATCCACCCCTTTAGGGGTTGATTAGGACAAATTCCTGAAATAAGTTTTTCGGTAATTGTATGGATAATCTTTGCAAGCAAACAGTAAGTCGATATCTTATTGATCCTAAGAGATATTAAGGAATCCTTGACATCACAATTCACCCCTTTTCAACCCTTAGGGGTGGAATTTTAAAAAACTGTCAAACCCATTTCGAGATATTTTAAAAAGACACTTATGTGCCAAAAAGTAATGTTGCAACTAAAGGAACACAGGAATTACGACGGGATGTATAATTCACCCCGATTGTAGATCCACCCCTTTAGGGGTTCATTAGGACAAAATCCTGAAATTGATGATTCGGTATTTGTATGGGTAATCTTTGTAAGCAAGAAGCAAGTCGATATCTAATTGATCCTAAGAGATATTAAAGAATCCTTAAAATCACAATTTAACCCTTTTCACCCTTTAGGGGTGAAATTTCAAAAAACTGTCAATATCCATTTTGAGATATTTTAAAAAGACTCTTATGTGCCGAAAAGTAATGTTGCAACTAAACGAACACAGGAATTACGACGGGATGTATAATTCACCCCGATTGTAGATCCACCCCTTTAGGGGTTGATTAGGACAAAAACCTGAAACATGTTTTTCGGTATTTGCATGGGTAATCTTTGTAAGCAAAAAGCAAGTCCATATCTTATTGGTCCTAAGAGATATTAAGGAATCCTTGAAATCACAATTCACCCCTTTTCAACCCTTAGGGATGGAATTTTAAAAAACTGTCAAACCCATTTTGAGATATTTTAAAAAGCCACCTATGTGCCAAAAAGTAATGTTGCAACTAAACGAACACAGGAATTACGGCGGGATATATAATTCACCACGATTGTAGATCCACCCCTTTAGGGGTTGATTAGAACAAAATCCTGAAATTGTTGATTCGGTATTTGTATGGGTAATCTTTGTAAGCAAAAAGCAAGTCGATATCTTATTGGTCCTAAGAGATATTAAAGAATCCTTAAAATCACAATTCACCCCGTTTCACCCTTTAGGGGTGAAATTTCAAAAAACTGTCAATACCATTTCGAGATATTTTAAAAAGACACCTATGTGCCAAAAAGTAATCTTGCAACTAAACGAACGCAGGATATACAATGAGATGTATAATCCACCCCGATTGTAGGTTCACCCCTTTAGGGGTTGATTAGGGCAAAATCCCGAAATTGGTTTTTCGGCATTTGTATGGGTAATACTTGTAAGCAAAAACTAAGTCGATATCCCATCGGCCCTAAGAGATTTAAGGAATCCTTGAAATCACAATTCACCCCTTTTCACCCGTTAGGGGTGAAATTTTAAAAAACTACCAAAACCTTTTCGAGATATTTTAAAAAGACACCTATGTGCGTAAAAAGTAATGTTGCAACTAAACGAACACAGGAAATACGATGGAATGTATAACTCACCCCGATTGTAGATCCACCCCTTTAGGGGTTGATTGGGACAAAAACCTGAAATATGTTTTTCGGTATTTGCATGGGTAATCTTTGTAAGCAAAAAGCAAGTCGATATCTTATTGGTTCTAAGAGATATTAAGGAATACTTGAAATCATAATTCACCCCTTTTCACCCTATAGGGGTGAAATTTTAAAAAACTACCAAAACCTTTTCGAGATATTTTAAAAAGACTCCTATGTGCTAAAAAGTAATGTTGCAACTAAACGAACACAGGAAATACGACGGAATGTATAACTCACCTCGATTGTAGATCCACCCCTTTAGGGGTTGATTAGGACAAATTCCTGAAATAAGTTTTTCGGTAATTGTATGGATAATCTTTGCAAGCAAACAGTAAGTCGATATCTTATTGATCCTAAGAGATATTAAGGAATCCTTGAAATCACAATTCACCCCTTTTCAACCCTTAGGGGTGGAATTTTAAAAAACTGTCAAACCCATTTCGAGATATTTTAAAAAGACACTTATGTGCCAAAAAGTAATGTTGCAGCTAAAGGAACACAGGAATTACGACGGGATGTATAATTCACCCCGATTGTAGATCCACCCCTTTAGGGGTTCATTAGGACAAAATCCTGAAATGGATGATTCGGTATTTGTATGGGTAATCTTTGTAAGCAAGAAGCAAGTCGATATCTTATTGATCCTAAGAGATATTAAAGAATCCTTAAAATCACAATTTAACCCTTTTCACCCTTTAGGGGTGAAATTTCAAAAAACTGTCAATATCCATTTTGAGATATTTTAAAAAGACTCTTATGTGCCGAAAAGTAATGTTGCAACTAAACGAACACAGGAATTACGACGGGATGAATAATTCACCCCGATTGTAGATCCACCCCTTTAGGGGTTGATTAGGACAAAATCCTGAAATTGATGATTCGGTATTTGTATGGGTAATCTTTATAAGCAAGAAGCAAGTCGATATCTTATTGATCCTAAGAGATATTAAAGAATCCTTAAAATCACAATTTAACCCTTTTCACCCTTTAGGGGTGAAATTTAAAAAAACTGTCAATACCATTTTGAGATATTTTACAAAGACTCTTATGTGCCAAAAAGTAATGTTGCAACTAAAGGAACACAGGAATTACGACGGGATGTATAATTCACTCCGATTGTAGATCCACCCCTTTAGGGGTTGATTAGGACAAATTCCTGAAATAAGTTTTTCGGTAATTGTATGGATAATCTTTGCAAGCAAACAGTAAGTCGATATCTTATTGAACCTAAGAGATATTAAGGAATCCTTGACATCACAATTCACCCCTTTTCAACCCTTAGGGGTGGAATTTTAAAAAACTGTCAAACCCATTTCGAGATATTTTAAAAAGACACCTATGTGCCAAAAAGTAATGTTGCAACTAAAGGAACACAGGAATTACGACGGGATGTATAATTCACCCCGATTGTAGATCCACCCCTTTAGGGGTTCATTAGGACAAAATCCTGAAATGGATGATTCGGTATTTGTATGGGTAATCTTTGTAAGCAAGAAGCAAGTCGATATCTTATTGATCCTAAGAGATATTAAAGAATCCTTAAAATCACAATTTAACCCTTTTCACCCTTTAGGGGTGAAATTTCAAAAAACTGTCAATATCCATTTTGAGATATTTTAAAAAGACTCTTATGTGCCGAAAAGTAATGTTGCAACTAAACGAACACAGGAATTACGACGGGATGTATAATTCACCCCGATTGTAGATCCACCCCTTTAGGGGTTGATTAGGACAAAAACCTGAAACATGTTTTTCGGTATTTGCATGGGTAATCTTTGTAAGCAAAAAGCAAGTCCATATCTTATTGGTCCTAAGAGATATTAAGGAATCCTTGAAATCACAATTCACCCCTTTTCAACCCTTAGGGATGGAATTTTAAAAAACTGTCAAACCCATTTCGAGATATTTTAAAAAGACACCTATGTGCCAAAAAGTAATGTTGCAACTAAACGAACACAGGAATTACGGCGGGATATATAATTCACCACGATTGTAGATCCACCCCTTTAGGGGTTGATTAGAACAAAATCCTGAAATTGTTGATTCGGTATTTGTATGGGTAATCTTTGTAAGCAAAAAGCAAGTCGATATCTTATTGGTCCTAAGAGATATTAAAGAATCCTTAAAATCACAATTCACCCCGTTTCACCCTTTAGGGGTGAAATTTCAAAAAACTGTCAATACCATTTCGAGATATTTTAAAAAGACACCTATGTGCCAAAAAGTAATCTTGCAACTAAACGAACGCAGGATATACAATGAGATGTATAATCCACCCCGATTGTAGGTTCACCCCTTTAGGGGTTGATTAGGGCAAAATCCCGAAATTGGTTTTTCGGCATTTGTATGGGTAATACTTGTAAGCAAAAACTAAGTCGATATCCCATCGGCCCTAAGAGATATTAAGGAATTCGTGAAATCACATTTCACCCCTTTTCATCCCTTAGGAGTGGAATTTCGAAAAATCCCTTCTTATTGGGTGCTTACGTCATGAAGGGAATGTACTCTCCGAATTTCAAGTTTCTAGGCCCAGGGGTTCGGGCTGGGCGGTGATGAGTGAGTCAGTCAGTCAGGACACTGCCTTTTATATATATAGATATACTAGCTGAAAACCCGTGCTTCGCTACGGTATATTGATGGTCTCATTGGCATAAAATCCGCAGTTTGTTTTTAAACTTGTGTATGGGTAACCTTTGTAACAAAAAATCTAGTCGATATCTCATCTGTCCTAAGAGATATTGAGGAATCCGTGAAAAAACAGTTTACTCCTTTTCACCAGATAGGGGTCGAACTTGAAAAAATCCTTTCTTAGTGGGTTCTTACGTCATACTGAAAAATGTACTCTCCTATAACTTTTTATTTTAATTTTATTTTTATATATTTTTATTTTAAAAATGTACTCCAGTAATTTTTTATTTCTAACAAAAAAATACTAATTTACCCTTTAGGAGTGAAAGAAAACTGTCAAAACACATATATGCCAAAATGGAATGTTATAACTCAACAACCGCTGGATATACAAAGGGTTCTATAATTCACCCCGAATGTAGATTCACCCCTTTAGGGGTTGATTAAGATAAAATCCTGAAATACATTTTTCGGCATTTCTATGGGTAATCTTTATAAGCAAAAACCAAGTCTATATCTTATTGATCCTTGAAGATATTAAGGAGTCCTTGAAATCACAATTCCCTCTTTTCACCCTTTAGGGGTGATATTTGTTAAAGGTAAAAAACTGTTAAAACCATTTCGAGATATTTTAAAAAGACACCTATGTGCCAAAAAGAAACGTTATAACTCAACAAACACAGGAAATACGACGCGATTTATAATCTACCCCGTTTGTAGAATCACCCCTTTAAGGGTTGATTATGACGAAATCCTGAAATAAGTTTTTCGGCATTTGTATGGATATTTTTTATAAGCAAACACCAAGTCGATATCTTATTGGTCCTAAAAGAATTAAGGTATTATTGAAATCACATTTCACCCCTTTTCAATCTTAAGGGGTGAAATTAAAAAAAATAGCAAAATCATTTCGAGATATTTAAAAAAAAATACCTATGTGCCAAAAAGTAATGTTGCAACTAAACGAACACAGGAAATACGACGGGATGTATAATTCATCCCGATTGTAGATCCACCCCTTAAGGGGTTGATTAGGACAAAATCAAAAATTTAGTTTTTCGGTATTTGCATGGGTAGTTTTTGTAAACAAAAACCAAGTCAATATCTTATTGGTCCTTAAAAATGTTTAACAATCCTTGAAATCACATTTTACCTCTTTTCACCCTTTAGGGGTTAAATTTAAAAAAATTGTCAAAACCATTTCGAGATATTTTAAAAATACGCCTATGTGCCAAAAAGAAACCTTATAACTCAACAAACACAGGGAATACGACGGGATGTATAATTCACCCCAATTGTAGATTCACCCTTTAGGGGTTGATTAGGACAAAATCCTGTAATATATTTTTCCGTATTTGTATTGGTAATCTTTGTAAGCAAAAAGCAAGTCGTTATCTTATTGGTCCTAAGAGATATTAAGGAATCCTTGATATTACAATTCACCCCTTTTCACCCTTTAGGGGTGAAATTTAAAAAAACTGTCAATACCATTTCGAGATATTTTAAAAGGACACCTATGTGCCAAAAATTAATGTTGCAACTAAACGAACACAGGAAATACAATGGGTGTAGGTTCACCCGTTTAGGGGTTGATTAGGATAAAATTCTGAAATAAGTTTTTCGGTATTTGTATGGGTAATCTTCGTAAGCAAAAAGCAAGTCGATATCTTATTGGTCCTAAGATATATTAAGGAATCCTTGAAATCACACATCACTTTTTTTTTACCCTTTAGGGAGTAATTTTAAAAAACTGTCAAAACTATTTCGAGATATTTTAAAAAGATACCTATGTGCCAAAAATTAATATTGCAACTAAACGAACAGAGGAAATACGACGGGATGTATAATTCACCCCGATTGTAGATCCATCCTTTAGGGGTTGATTAGGACAAAATCCTGAAATACATTTTTCGGTATTTGTATGGGTAATCTTTGTAAGCAAAAAGCGAGTCAATATCTTATTGGCCCTAAGAGATTTAAGGAATCCTTGAAATCACAATTCACCCCTTTTCACCCGTAAGGGGTGAAATTTTAAAAAACTACCAAAACCTTCTCGAGATATTTTAAAAAGACACCTATGTGCGTAAAAAGTAATGTTGCAACTAAACGAACACAGGAAATACGATGGAATGTATAACTCACCTCGATTGTAGATCCACCCCTTTAGGGGTTGATTGGGACAAAAACCTGAAATATGTTTTTCGGTATTTGCATGGGTAATCTTTGTAAGCAAAAAGCAAGTCGATATCTTATTGGTTCTAAGAGATATTAAGGAATACTTGAAATCATAATTCACCCCTTTTCACCCCATAGGAGTGAAATTTGGGGTGAAATTTTAAAAAACTACCAAAACCTTTTCGAGATATTTTAAAAAGACTCCTATGTGCTAAAAAGTAATGTTGCAACTAAACAAACACAGGAAATACGACGGAATGTATAACTCACCCCGATTGTAGATCCACCCCTTTAGGGGTTGATTAGGACAAATTCCTGAAATAAGTTTTTCGGTAATTGTATAGATAATCTTTGCAAGCAAACAGTAAGTCGATATCTTATTGATCCTAAGAGATATTAAGGAATCCTTGAAATCACAATTCACCCCTATTCAACCCTTAGGGGTGGAATTTTAAAAAACTGTCAAACCCATTTCGAGATATTTTAAAAAGACACTTATGTGCCAAAAAGTAATGTTGCAACTAAAGGAACACAGGAATTACGACGGGATGTATAATTCACCCCGATTGTAGATCCACCCCTTTAGGGGTTGATTAGGACAAAATCCTGAAATTGATGATTCGGTATTTGTATGGGTAATCTTTGTAAGCAAGAAGCAAGTCGATATCTTATTGATCCTAAGAGATATTAAAGAATCCTTAAAATCACAATTTAACCCTTTTCACCCTTTAGGGGTGAAATTTAAAAAAACTGTCAATACCATTTTGAGATATTTTACAAAGACTCTTATGTGCCAAAAAGTAATGTTGCAACTAAAGGAACACAGGAATTACGACGGGATGTATAATTCACCCCGATTGTAGATCCACCCCTTTAGGGGTTGATTAGGACAAATTCCTGAAATAAGTTTTTCGGTAATTGTATGGATAATCTTTGCAAGCAAACAGTAAGTCGATATCTTATTGATCCTAAGAGATATTAAGGAATCCTTGACATCACAATTCACCCCTTTTCAACCCTTAGGGGTGGAATTTTAAAAAACTGTCAAACCCATTTCGAGATATTTTAAAAAGACACTTATGTGCCAAAAAGTAATGTTGCAACTAAAGGAACACAGGAATTACGACGGGATGTATAATTCACCCCGATTGTAGATCCACCCCTTTAGGGGTTCATTAGGACAAAATCCTGAAATTGATGATTCGGTATTTGTATGGGTAATCTTTGTAAGCAAGAAGCAAGTCGATATCTAATTGATCCTAAGAGATATTAAAGAATCCTTAAAATCACAATTTAACCCTTTTCACCCTTTAGGGGTGAAATTTCAAAAAACTGTCAATATCCATTTTGAGATATTTTAAAAAGACTCTTATGTGCCGAAAAGTAATGTTGCAACTAAACGAACACAGGAATTACGACGGGATGTATAATTCACCCCGATTGTAGATCCACCCCTTTAGGGGTTGATTAGGACAAAAACCTGAAACATGTTTTTCGGTATTTGCATGGGTAATCTTTGTAAGCAAAAAGCAAGTCCATATCTTATTGGTCCTAAGAGATATTAAGGAATCCTTGAAATCACAATTCACCCCTTTTCAACCCTTAGGGATGGAATTTTAAAAAACTGTCAAACCCATTTTGAGATATTTTAAAAAGCCACCTATGTGCCAAAAAGTAATGTTGCAACTAAACGAACACAGGAATTACGGCGGGATATATAATTCACCACGATTGTAGATCCACCCCTTTAGGGGTTGATTAGAACAAAATCCTGAAATTGTTGATTCGGTATTTGTATGGGTAATCTTTGTAAGCAAAAAGCAAGTCGATATCTTATTGGTCCTAAGAGATATTAAAGAATCCTTAAAATCACAATTCACCCCGTTTCACCCTTTAGGGGTGAAATTTCAAAAAACTGTCAATACCATTTCGAGATATTTTAAAAAGACACCTATGTGCCAAAAAGTAATCTTGCAACTAAACGAACGCAGGATATACAATGAGATGTATAATCCACCCCGATTGTAGGTTCACCCCTTTAGGGGTTGATTAGGGCAAAATCCCGAAATTGGTTTTTCGGCATTTGTATGGGTAATACTTGTAAGCAAAAACTAAGTCGATATCCCATCGGCCCTAAGAGATTTAAGGAATCCTTGAAATCACAATTCACCCCTTTTCACCCGTTAGGGGTGAAATTTTAAAAAACTACCAAAACCTTTTCGAGATATTTTAAAAAGACACCTATGTGCGTAAAAAGTAATGTTGCAACTAAACGAACACAGGAAATACGATGGAATGTATAACTCACCCCGATTGTAGATCCACCCCTTTAGGGGTTGATTGGGACAAAAACCTGAAATATGTTTTTCGGTATTTGCATGGGTAATCTTTGTAAGCAAAAAGCAAGTCGATATCTTATTGGTTCTAAGAGATATTAAGGAATACTTGAAATCATAATTCACCCCTTTTCACCCTATAGGGGTGAAATTTTAAAAAACTACCAAAACCTTTTCGAGATATTTTAAAAAGACTCCTATGTGCTAAAAAGTAATGTTGCAACTAAACGAACACAGGAAATACGACGGAATGTATAACTCACCTCGATTGTAGATCCACCCCTTTAGGGGTTGATTAGGACAAATTCCTGAAATAAGTTTTTCGGTAATTGTATGGATAATCTTTGCAAGCAAACAGTAAGTCGATATCTTATTGATCCTAAGAGATATTAAGGAATCCTTGAAATCACAATTCACCCCTTTTCAACCCTTAGGGGTGGAATTTTAAAAAACTGTCAAACCCATTTCGAGATATTTTAAAAAGACACTTATGTGCCAAAAAGTAATGTTGCAGCTAAAGGAACACAGGAATTACGACGGGATGTATAATTCACCCCGATTGTAGATCCACCCCTTTAGGGGTTCATTAGGACAAAATCCTGAAATGGATGATTCGGTATTTGTATGGGTAATCTTTGTAAGCAAGAAGCAAGTCGATATCTTATTGATCCTAAGAGATATTAAAGAATCCTTAAAATCACAATTTAACCCTTTTCACCCTTTAGGGGTGAAATTTCAAAAAACTGTCAATATCCATTTTGAGATATTTTAAAAAGACTCTTATGTGCCGAAAAGTAATGTTGCAACTAAACGAACACAGGAATTACGACGGGATGAATAATTCACCCCGATTGTAGATCCACCCCTTTAGGGGTTGATTAGGACAAAATCCTGAAATTGATGATTCGGTATTTGTATGGGTAATCTTTATAAGCAAGAAGCAAGTCGATATCTTATTGATCCTAAGAGATATTAAAGAATCCTTAAAATCACAATTTAACCCTTTTCACCCTTTAGGGGTGAAATTTAAAAAAACTGTCAATACCATTTTGAGATATTTTACAAAGACTCTTATGTGCCAAAAAGTAATGTTGCAACTAAAGGAACACAGGAATTACGACGGGATGTATAATTCACCCCGATTGTAGATCCACCCCTTTAGGGGTTGATTAGGACAAATTCCTGAAATAAGTTTTTCGGTAATTGTATGGATAATCTTTGCAAGCAAACAGTAAGTCGATATCTTATTGAACCTAAGAGATATTAAGGAATCCTTGACATCACAATTCACCCCTTTTCAACCCTTAGGGGTGGAATTTTAAAAAACTGTCAAACCCATTTCGAGATATTTTAAAAAGACACCTATGTGCCAAAAAGTAATGTTGCAACTAAAGGAACACAGGAATTACGACGGGATGTATAATTCACCCCGATTGTAGATCCACCCCTTTAGGGGTTCATTAGGACAAAATCCTGAAATGGATGATTCGGTATTTGTATGGGTAATCTTTGTAAGCAAGAAGCAAGTCGATATCTTATTGATCCTAAGAGATATTAAAGAATCCTTAAAATCACAATTTAACCCTTTTCACCCTTTAGGGGTGAAATTTCAAAAAACTGTCAATATCCATTTTGAGATATTTTAAAAAGACTCTTATGTGCCGAAAAGTAATGTTGCAACTAAACGAACACAGGAATTACGACGGGATGTATAATTCACCCCGATTGTAGATCCACCCCTTTAGGGGTTGATTAGGACAAAAACCTGAAACATGTTTTTCGGTATTTGCATGGGTAATCTTTGTAAGCAAAAAGCAAGTCCATATCTTATTGGTCCTAAGAGATATTAAGGAATCCTTGAAATCACAATTCACCCCTTTTCAACCCTTAGGGATGGAATTTTAAAAAACTGTCAAACCCATTTCGAGATATTTTAAAAAGACACCTATGTGCCAAAAAGTAATGTTGCAACTAAACGAACACAGGAATTACGGCGGGATATATAATTCACCACGATTGTAGATCCACCCCTTTAGGGGTTGATTAGAACAAAATCCTGAAATTGTTGATTCGGTATTTGTATGGGTAATCTTTGTAAGCAAAAAGCAAGTCGATATCTTATTGGTCCTAAGAGATATTAAAGAATCCTTAAAATCACAATTCACCCCGTTTCACCCTTTAGGGGTGAAATTTCAAAAAACTGTCAATACCATTTCGAGATATTTTAAAAAGACACCTATGTGCCAAAAAGTAATCTTGCAACTAAACGAACGCAGGATATACAATGAGATGTATAATCCACCCCGATTGTAGGTTCACCCCTTTAGGGGTTGATTAGGGCAAAATCCCGAAATTGGTTTTTCGGCATTTGTATGGGTAATACTTGTAAGCAAAAACTAAGTCGATATCCCATCGGCCCTAAGAGATATTAAGGAATTCGTGAAATCACATTTCACCCCTTTTCATCCCTTAGGAGTGGAATTTCGAAAAATCCCTTCTTATTGGGTGCTTACGTCATGAAGGGAATGTACTCTCCGAATTTCAAGTTTCTAGGCCCAGGGGTTCGGGCTGGGCGGTGATGAGTGAGTCAGTCAGTCAGGACACTGCCTTTTATATATATAGATACAGGGTGTTTGTTTGAAACGGGGTACCCCGAAAATCTCCTTTATTTTTAAACATACAAAAAATCTTCAGAACAAAAGTTAAACTAGACAAAAAAAAAGGCCCATCTAAAGGTTACTCTAAGGATTCTGAGAAACTTCCGGTTTCACCGGAAATGATGTCAACTTTTGATCTAGCATAGGGAATCGATAATTTTATATTTTTTTCCTAAAAGTACATTAAATTAGCTTTACAATGACACCAAAAAGTCATATTTTTATGTTAACCATTTCAAAATGGCGACCATTTATTTACAAAATAATAATCAACATAGCAAGTTGAACGTAGCAAGCTTTGAAAACAATAAAAAAATTGATGTGAAGTGTGAATTTTCACACATTTCAGGGTTTTGCAGGTATTTATTAACTGTGTGATGATTATTTGGGATGCCAAAACAAATTTTATGTCAAAATATTTTTTTATGAATTTTAATTCGAATGCCTAATACCATTATTTAAGTTTCTAAATATGTGCAGTATTTTTTTTATATAGCAAGGTTCATTAAGATTTTGAAAATTGCGCCTATGGCTTCCATTGGTTGCTTAAATCATAAGCCTCGCCCTCTGATACCTTCAAATATAGAATTAAATTATAATTTCAACACTTCCCACTGGTTATTAAATTTACGCTTTTAAAAGTTAAATGCAACATTTACCAAAATATAACTAGAATTTTGACAAAATAATTAAAAAAAAATAAAAATGCAAAAAAAACTGAAAAAATAAAAATTGACGGGATTCGAACACAGTTTCTTACAGTAGTTTCAACTCACTAAGCGAGAACGCTACCACTGTGCTATACAGAATCACTCGTTTACTATGTTAAATAGCGGATTAAATATATTACATATTTTACTTAAAAACACAAAAAATGCGTTATTTTCCGAAAACATAATCTGATCAAAAATTCCTGTTGTACTATTCCGGTTCACACCAATGTACGTTAAACCATCTGGGCTACCGGGTGTGGGACAAATTTTTTTTTGCACAATTTTGGCAAAAATCGCCTCTAAATAATTTATTTTGCAAAAATAAAATTTTGGTCGTTAATCCACGTACCAAGGGCTTTCATTTGATACCCTACACAGAATTGTAAAAAATATATATTTTTTTTCGATGAGCATATATTTGTTTATATTTTTAGGGGGATATGTTTTTTAGATGTTTTAGTATTTTTCCTATGTGCGGGTCAAAGAGTTGTATAAGCATGCCAAACTTCAACTCTCTAGGTTTAGCCGTTTGGCTACAATTTTTACCGAACAGACAGACAGACAGACAGACAGACGTCAAAATGACGGTATAAGGGTTTTTTGGTCATACCTACAAAACCCTAAAAAGAAACAAAATCTCTCTAAAATAAACTATTTGACTATTTAGAGAAAAAAAAAAAAAAAAAAAAAAACTTAAAATAAGCAAAATAAACTATTATACTCTTGTTATTTATAAAACATTTAATTGAAAAATTAAAATTTAAGTTTATTTTAGAGATATTTTGTTGCTTATTTTTTATTGTTTTCAAAGCTTGTTACGTTCAACTTTGTAAAACTTGAATATATATATATATATATTGTAGTCAAATTTTCATATAATTTAGGCATACTTAGCCTCGCGTTTGCCAATTCTGTTTAGAATTTATATTATTTTATTCCTAGCAATAAATTAGTAATTAGAAATTATATTCTTTTATTCATACAAACTTTCCAAAACCAACCTAGGCACTACAATATTGTGGAGACACATTAATGAGTATGACGTAACTGGAAGCACCGTTAATGAGCAGATTTAGATAACGAAGAAAAACCACATTACTGGGCAGTCGTGCACTGATATCGGTAGTGTAAAGTAGTGCACTATTAGTGTAGGAATATGATATATGTGTATAGTTACTAGATAATAAATAATAGTTATCCATCAAGGAGAATTGTGCATCAAGTTAATTAGAATATAATAATGCGCAATACTAATATTAAGTCTATTCTGTTATATGGCTGTGAGATCTGAGAGTTACAGAAAAACTTGTTAACTAATTTTCAACATTTGTTAACAAATGCCTGAAGAATATATCATAGAAAAAATATAGTGCCTAAACTCCATAGCTAATAAAGAAAAGCCAACTGTGAAAAATGCCGCATTTGTGTTGACTGCCACTGAAAATACAAACGTACAAAATATCTCAAAAGTATTGAAATAATTCGAAATGTAATAAAATGTAACTACCCTTGAACATAGAAGATTGCATGCAGATATGATTTTCTTGTATAAGATATTCAATAATTTGACTGACAAAACTTTATACATCACTTTTCATTCTTAGTTTCGATTAAAAGAACAAAATCTGTTACTCTATTTCATTTTCCTAAATTTAAATCACATTATTAGATTAATGTCATCATATAATGACAATTTTCTACTCTTAGACATTTTCAATATGTTCTTAAATGTATTTTAACGGAATCTTAAAGCCAGAATATCATAATCATCATTTTTTTTTTTTTCTTTTTCGTCCCTCGCTTAATGTTAATTTTGTTGAAAAACGTCAAAATGTGATATCAATGCTTGTGTTATAGTTATTTTATTTTGTAATTCGAGTAAACCTGTTATTGGTTCTGTGAATGTTGGCTTCCCTCAAAAAAACAACCAAATAAATAAATAATACATTAATTTTATGAAGATTGATGGGAAATTTTCATATACCTTTTTTTAAAGGTATTATAAAAAAAAGAACTGGTTTACACAAATCTTAGTGTAAATCAGTTCCTATCTTAGCTCTCCGCCAGGTGGTTCCATCCACAACCAAAAGAGGTGTATTTCGATCGCTGTCGCAGTTCAGGGCCGAATTAATCCTTCATCATATATATGAAATATATCGACCAGCGGATTTTAGACATTCCCGTTTACTGCGTAGCTATGGTTCAACTTGTAGCTTCAAATTTTTGATCCACTTCAACAGAGTATCAAAATTCAAAGCTTGTGTAACATCGTATAATTTTAAATGATACAGCTACGTGTGACAAATATATAGTTTTGGTAATAATGTGAAACTCGCGTTGCTCACCCGCGAATTTCAGCATGAATACTATACTTTCGATACAAGCTCTCGCTAATATAAGCTCTGCCTCCTCACTTCGTAGACTATACAGGATGTTCCAAATAACTTGTTAAGCGTGGGAGATCTAGAAAACGGTGAGTGACACAAGGTTGCATAAATTAGACCAAAGTTTCCGCAATAAGGGACCATTTTAACGATGTAATTGTTTTCCTAAAAAAATACACAGGTTACTAGTTATGAACGAAAATATAAATTTTCCGGTTTTTATTTTTAAAATATTAAGTGTGCACTTTCTTAAGGCAAATTTTCACGATGAATTTACAGAGGTTCTCAAATTTTTTTTATCGCTTACTCTTCATGTTATCGGGGTCAATTTTAATTTTTCATGGAGTTTATAATAGATTATAATAATTTTGAATAGAGCTTTTTTATGCTATTCAATCATATAAAAAGGTCCTATTTTATTTTCGTAAATAAAATGAAAAATTAAGAAAAACGTTTTTGTCTATTAAATAATCGCTGGATCATAGATAGCTATTATTAGAATAGAAAAATTATTTATTATAGAAATAGATAGAATTATTTGACGACCTGATGTAGTTTTTTTATTTACGTTAATTGTTATCAATTAAAATATTTATTTTCACAACATATTGTTTTATTCTAGACTAATAAAATACTATTATGCAATAAGCTCTATAGCCTTTTTCTTTGGTTTAAGCGGAACTAGTAATTTTTTCCGGTTAAATGTATAATAATAATAATAATAATGCTTTATTGTGTCTTAAACATCCGTTCATGTATAGACAAAGTCACAGTATAGATAAGTTCTACAACAAAGGTACATTTTAATTATAAAAACAAATAAATAATGATTAATCACAAATTATAAAATTTAAGAACGATTGTAACAATTTGTTTAAAATATAAATTATAAATTTAACTATAGAATTAGACAAGAGGCTTATGTTTTTATATGAAGTATTTGATATATATTTGGAAAGCTTTAATAACTACATTGAAAAAAATCTTCAATTGAACATAATGTATTTTTCAGCAATAGATTTTATTTCTTTCTTAAATGAGGAAATATTGCTTATTTGTTTTACTGCAAAAGGTAATTGATTATAAAATTTACAAGCATTGTAGCTAATGCTTTTTTCAAATAAAGCGGTATGGTGTTGATCTGCTCTAATATGATTTTTTTCGTCTAGTGTTTTGAATGTGCGAAGAATTATTTAAAGTCAGTAAGTGAAAATTTTTAAAGTGAAAATTTTTAAAGTGAAAATTAAAATTTCTAAAATATAAATACTTGGAGCAGTTAGCACTTCCAAAAATTTAAAAGGTGGCCGACAAGAGTCTCTATTCTTTAGGTTGGCCAAGATTCTTATAGCTCTTTTTATGGTTTTGTAGGTATGACCAAAAAACCCTTATACCGTCATCTTGTCGTCTGTCTGTCTGTCTGTCTGTCTGTCTGTCTGTCTGTCTGTTCGGTAAAAATTGTAGCCAAACGGCTAAACCTAGAGAGTTGAAATTTGGCATGCTTATACAACTCTTTGACCCACACATAGGAAAAATACTAAAACATCTAAAAAACATACCCCCCTAAAAATATAAACAAATATGTGCTCATCGAAAACAAAAATATTTTTTTTAAATTCTGAGTAGGGTATCAAATGAAAGCCCTTAGTACGTGGATTAACGATCAAATTTTTATTTTTGCAAAATAAATTATTTTGATGCGATTTTTGCCAAAAATGTGCAAAAAATTTTTTGTCCCACACCCTGTAGCCCAGAAGGTTTACCCTAAAAATCTAAAAAAATTCTAAGTAATGTATATTGGTGTGAACCGAAATAGTACAACAGGAATTTTTGATCAGATTATGTTTTTGGAAAATAACGCATTTTTTGTGGTTTTTGGTTCACAAAGTACAAAAGTTATACCAATGTAAGACACTCACATGCATGGCGTGCGATGGCTACATGCGTTAGAGCACTCTTAAACTGGCTGGAAAACGAAGAGTTTCGAGTTCGAGTACGGAGTGAATTTTATTTTTTCTGTTTTTTTTTTTGCATATTTATTATGTTGAAATTATTTTGTCAAAATTCTAGTTATATTTTGACAAATGTTGTATTTAATTTTTATGAGCGTAAATTTAATAACCAGTCTTATTATATGATTAACGGACCATAAATTATTTTAAAAATATCGTTCATTTTGCCGTGATTACTACAAAGTAAAATTTGTACTACACACTCAGCATACCGCCTTCACTTATTATATACCTGAGAAACCCTGAAATGTGTGAATATTCACACTTCACATCCATTTTTTGTAATATGAACACTGTCTGGAATTCGGGCGATCTTCCCCAGTACATAATTCCATATCGTAATAACGCGTGGATATTGGAGAAGTAAAGAGTTCAAGAGTTCTGAGAACAAATTTATTACATTTAGGCCCAGTTGCACAGTAACCGCTTAAGTTTTTATTTAGGCTTAAGTTTTAGTTTAAGGTTTAGTTGTTGCACAGTTTCAGTATTTGGTTTAAACTTAAGCTTAAATAGGAAAATACTTAAGCGGTAGATTTGTTTTGTTTAACCAAAATAAGCTGTCAGATTGCTGCAGATTTTTGGTTATCTGTCATATTAAAATGGATAAAATTAATTTGGTTGAAGTGAATGAGGAATATGATGATGATTATGAGGAAATGTTATACATTAATTTATTTATTCGCCCTCGCCGCACTCCCGTCTTTAGGCATCGGTTTGATAATTTGAACTTGATTAATTTACCATATCAGTTGGCTTAGCTAAGTATTTTTTTATTTTTGACTGTGCAACATCTGACACTTAAGTATTTGGTTTAAGCTGAAGCTTAAGGTTTAGCTAAACTAATACTTAAGCGGTAACTGTGCAACTGGGCCTTAGAGTTCATCACCCTCATTCCATAGAGTATCCTATTTAACTTTATAAAAAGCTCATTAATATGCACTGACCATTGAAGATGACAACCAATGTGCACGCCGAGAATCTTTGATGATGAAGCTTCAGGAAGAATTTCTATTGAATCGTAATCAATTTTTGAACGACTAGTTTTAAAAATTATTACTGCTGACTTAGAGTTGTTTATTGTTAATTTATTTTTCTGAGTGCATACAAGAAGAGCATTATAAAGTTGTTTGACATGATCATTTAAGTTTAAATTGAGGGATTTTTTAATTTTCATCAACAATTTGTTATCATCGGCGAAGGACATTAATTCCACCCGAAATGGAAGAGTATCAAGAATCTTGGGGAGATCGTTAACGTAAATGTTAAAAATGGATGGTCCAGTTACAGATCCTTGCGGAATTTCAGTGTTGAGAACAGTGACATCCGAATGAGCAGAATCTGACTCATCTGACTGAATTTTGACTATTTGGGTTCTACAGGACAAATAGGACTCGAACCAAGCTAAAAAAAAAAGCCTCTCCTCTAATTCCGTACTTTTCTAATTTTGCCAGAAGAATTTGGTGATCCAACGCAGTCAAAAGCTTTTGAAAGATCAACAAACACTCCTATTGCAAAATCTGCTTTTTGCTGAAGCTTTTGATAATTTTGTATAGCAAAAGCCAGCTTCAAACATTAAAAAAATAGCTTGTGACAACTTAAGAGAATTAAAATTACATTAGGTTTCGCTTAAAGGTTTAGAATAGCCTATACTTTTAATTTTTGTTTTAATAGCTATCTATGATACAGCGATTATTTTAATAGATAAAAAACGGTTTTCTTAATTTTTCATATTATTTACGAAAATAAAATAGTACTTTTTTATATGGTTGAACAAAAGACATGCCCGTAAACATCGTAAATACTTGGAATATTCATCTTCAAGGTACGACTATAGACATGATTCTGGTCATCAGCTCATCTAACGAAGAAAACGAAAATCCGAGTATTTTATAGCAATGTGAAGTACTGTTATATGCCTGTGAGACATGGTTGGTTAACTAAACATTCACCGATAAACTGCAAGTCTTTGTTAACAAACGCTTAAGCCGAATAATGGGAAGCCATTGGCCTGACTTTATAAGCAACGAAGAACTATGGCGAATAACAAAACAGTCAGAGATCGAAAAAAAAAAATGAAATAGCACACATTGCCTCAAGAAAGTGCACACCAAAATCACTTAATTTTGGAAGTTATGAGCAAAAATAAAAAAATCGTAAAATTTACATTTTCGTTCATATCTAGTAACCTGTGTAAATTTTTAGGAAAACAAAGACATCGTTAAAATGCCCCCTTAATGCGGCAACGTCTTATTTAAGCGACCTCGTATCTCTTACCGTTCTCGAGATCCCCATGCTTAACAAGTTATTTGCGACACCCTGTATATGAAGTTATTTAACCATAGAGAGTTTTGAGTCATCTTCTATTTTTTTAATAATAAAATTGCCATTTAATGACAATAGATCTGTTCGTAGAGCCATACTACGGACGGTTTACTATCGTCGACACACGCGTAGAATTCGTAGGAGTGCGTTAAAATAACTCTGCTTTTGTGTCTCACGATAATAAACCTAAAGCAATGACTCAACGAACAAAGCTGATATCTTCCTGTCTATTTTAGATAAAAGTATTAGCAAACTGTGTCCCAAAAGCATATGTCCTACACCATTTTTTACTTTTATAAAGATCGAATGATTACAATAAAAATTTTAATTTTCCTAAAAGACCTTCCGTTATAAATACCTCACTAATTATATAAACCAAAAAATAAATTTTAATAACAAAAATTTTAAATGACTTCATTTACAAAGATAAACTTCTCCATATTTCACACAAAATAAACTTTAAAAAACAAGCTTAACAAACGTCACTCAAAACTTTAACTTAACCACTGCTTTTTATAGTAATAAATTTAAATTAAGCTTCTTTTTAAAATCTTTTTAAAGCTGTACAAAGCACTGTGAAATGACCCTGAAATATTACCGGAAAAATACGTGTTTTTTTTCCTGAAACTCGAAACCTATCTTTTCCTAATCCATATCTTTTGCTAACCCTCGGGTTAGATAAAAATAGATTCAGTCCCTCGAATCGTATCTCAGCAGGAAATATATAAAATTAGAGAAATTGCTGATAGAGATAACGAAAAGAAAAAAGAAAATGCAATTTCACATCTCAAAATAATTTGTGTTATTTCTGTACAAATTAATGGAAACGTTATTAATTTAGATTGATTTATTTTTGTTTTTATGAAAAATAATGTTGAATGATGTGTCAACAGCTGTCAAATCCGGGTATCTTGATTCACTGGAGAAACAAATATATATAAATTAAATTTGTGACATATTTTAATTAATAATTTTATCATGTAATTGAATAGTAATATTTGTAATTATATAATAACTTATTTTCAGATTTTGCTGCCATTTCTTGGATCTCTTAGCAGAATACCTGTTTTTCATAATAAATATAACATACGAGGTGTGTAAATTAAATAACCGGACTGGCAACATTTCAAACGCAGGGCTTGGAGGTACGGCAGGTGAACATGTGATACGCCGTCAGTACGAGTTTGAACTCGCTAGAGTTTTGTTTTTCCGATGCGATTTTTTTCGTGAAACAGTTTTTTCTAGGGCGTTCTAAAAATGAGTGACATACATTTCGAGGAACGGTGTGTTATCAGGTTTTGCTTCAGACTTGGGCACAGTGCTACGGAAACTTTTTCAAAACTTCAGCAGGCCTACGGTGGCAGTGTTTTGTCAAGGACCTAGGTTTATTGACGGTTTAAGGCATTTTCAGAAGGAAGATAGTTGATTGAAGATGAATCACGCAGCGGATGACCTTCATCTTCAAGAACCTATGAAAATGTCGACAGAATCCGGGATTTTGCGCGTTCTTATCGTCGGTTGACCGTCAGAATGATCGGGGAACAGTTGAATTTGAGTCACACTACTGTTCATTAGATTTTGACCAATGAATTGGTGATGACAATGCGGTTTGTCACACAGCAATTTCAATAAACGAGTTTTTGGCCAGTAAAAATATTCCTATGGCTCTTCAGCCTCCTTATTCGCCTGACAAATCCTTGTGACTTTTTCCTCTTCCCAAGATTGAAAAATCACCTCAAGGGACGTCATTTTGAGACACTCGAAAACATTCAAACGTCCGTAACCGACCAGCTGAAAGCTATTCCAGCACTGCTACGAGAATTGGAAGGACCGTCTCCAGCGCTGTGTGGCTTCCCAAGGAAGTTATTTTGAGACAATATTGAATTGTAATTCTATTCAAATAAAAAAATTTAAAACAATCAGTCTGGTTACTTAATTTACACACCTCGTATATATAAATATTTAATATATAAAATTAAGATTATTATAGTTTCCCGTACATATGTATAGCTGCGAAACAGGACCGGAACAAAACGAGATAGGCAAGACCTCATAGTTTCCGGAAATAAAATATTACGCCAAATCTTTTTTTTTTTATTTATTGTTTATGGTGCTTCAATTTCTAAGATTATTAGCACCCTTTGATTTACATATAATTACAATTTGTATACATATACATTATAATACTTTTTTAGATTATATACAGAAAATTTTATGTATGTCAAATATACAAGTAAATATCTTGGTAATGATGTGGGTAAGTTTTATATTTGTGAGGCGAGTTTTATGTCTGTCAGGTAGTTGAATATTGCAGCTGTTGTTTTCGGGTTGTACGCAAGTGCGTCTGGGAGAGTTGGTGGAATTAGGTTCCTTCTTCTTTCCATGGTATATTTCCTGCAATCTATGATGATGTGTTGGACTGTTATCTGTTCGTTACATGAGTCGCAGATTGGGGCATTTGTCCGCTCAAATATATGTTTATGCGTCATATTGGTGTGGCCTATGCGCAGACGCGTAATGATGGTTTGAGGTCTTCTTTGAGCGATCGTTTTCCAAGGCTTGGTGGTAATTTTTATGCTTCTTAACTTATTGTTTTCCGTGTCACGCCACTCGCGCTCTCACAATTGTCCCATTTTAAGTTTTATCGTGGCCTTGATGTCATCTACGGGAATTCTTATTTGGTATATGTTTGCATCTTCGGTTGCTTCTTTTGCTGCCTTATCAGCTAAGTCGTTTCCGCGTATTCCGACGTGTGATGGTATCCATGTTAGAGAGATTTGTTTCCCCTGGCTTATTGCATAGTGGAAGTTTTCACTGATAAGCTTGGCTTGTTGATTTTTTGTGTAAATCTTCTGCAATTCTAGTATTACATTTAACGAGTCTGAGTAGATGGCATATTTTTTGTTTCCGGGATCTTCTAGAATAAATTTGGAGGCTTGTAGTAAACTAAATGTTTCCACAGTATAATTGCTTGAGTGGTCTGGCAGACGGTATTTGTACGCCTCTTCTTTTACGACAAAAGCCGCACCGGTGTAGTTGTTCATCCTGGACCCATCGGTGTAGATTTCTCCGGTGTCTTCCTCTCTGTTTCGAATACTTTGAAAATTTTGTTTATATATATGAGGGGATGTAGAGTTTTTGGGATAGGTCGAAAGGCTAATGTCTAATTTAGGTTTTAGTTTAATCCAAGGGGGGACAGATTTATGGTATATACGTTCTATGGGTAATTGTGGCATGTTTAGTAATGTTTGGTATTGGATTATAATTTGTTGGAGTCTGGATTTATTTGGTATGGTTTGACTATTTTGGCTGGTTTCAAAGATGCTATTATATAATGTGGTTTGTGGATTTTTAGCTAAATTTGTTATGTACATGAGCATTAGTTGTTTTCTTCGGTACTCCAGAGGTAGTTCCGATGCTTCCACCAGTATACTATTAACAGGGCTTGTACGGAATGCCCCGGTACATATTCTTAGAGCTGTGTTTTGTATCGGATTTAATACTTTAAGTAAATTAGGTTTAGCGCTTCCATAACTGATACATCCGAAATCTAATTTTGACCTGATAACAGTTTTATATATGCTCATCAGTATTTCTCGTTGTGCTCCCCACTTTTGGTGTCCTAAAGTTTTAAGTATGTTGAGTCGTTGGTTGCAGTCCTTTTTGAGATTTAGTATGTGGTTTTTCCACGTAAGTTTTGTGTCCAGTGTAACGCCGAGAAATTTTATTGCATCTGTGTACGATATAATATCACCATTAAGGTTAAGGGCAGGTCTGTGAATATTATGTAATCTTGAGAACATTACTGCTTTACTTTTTGTACATGAGAATTTTAAACCAGTATGTCTCGACCAGTCTTCAAGAAGTGTGATGGCCGATTGTAATTCCCGCTGTATAGTGTGAATATTTTTATCTTTGTAAAAAATTACTAGATCATCCGCAAATAATGATGTTTTTATATGTATCGGAAAATTTGATACTATATCATTTACAGCAAGTAAAAAAAGTGTTACACTCAGAATTTCTCCTTGGGGTACCCCGTTTTTTTGTTCCCGTCGATCTGAATTGGAGCCATTATTTTTAACCCTAAATTTTCTATGTTCTAGGAAATTTTTAATATGAAATAGAATATTCCCATCTAGTCCTAGTCGTTTGGCTGTTCTTAAAATGTGGTATTGCCAAGTTGTATCGTACGCTTTTTCAATATCAAAAAATATGGCAATCATATGTTGTCGGTTTTTTTGGGCGTTATAGATTTCATTTTGTATTTTGAGAATTTGGTCATACACAGATCTATTTTCTCTAAATCCACTTTGTGGTTTGCTGAACAGGTTGTTTTTCTCCAAATACCATGTAAGTCTTTTATTTATTATTTTCTGTAGAATTTTGCTAATATTATTTGACATTGAAATTGGTCGGTAGTTGGTAGGATCTGTGCTATTTTTGTTTGGCTTCAAGATGGGGACAGTGATTACTTCTTTCCACTGGTCAGGATAATTATGGTTTTTCCAAATGAAATTATAGACCTCCAGTAAATGATCTATTAATTCTTCCGAAAAATGTTAATACATTTCATTTGGTAAATTATCTGGACCTGGGCAACGGTTTTGTTTAAGTTGATCGACTGCCCATAACAGTTCTTCTTTTGTAATGTCTCTGTTCACCGGGTTTACATTGTCGTTAATAATATTTATGTTAGTCTGTTCAACATCATTCTTCAATCGTCTGAATTGTTGGTCATAGTTATCCTCGCTGGATATTGATTCAAAATGATCGGCTAAGATGTTATTGATTTTGTCTGGGTCAGTTTCGATTTTTGATCTTTTATGATTACAGATGTGGAGGTAACTGTATTTTTTCCTTTGACATTTCTGATTTTTTGCCATATTTCTATAATAGGTGTTTGTGTATTGAGGGTGCTAACATATTCTTGCCACGATGACTTTTTGCTCTCTAAGATAGTTCTACGGGCAACAGCTCTTGCTTTTTTGAGGTTGATAAGATTTTCCAAAGAGTTATTTCGTCTGTACTTATAAAGTGCTCTTTTGTTTTCTTTTATTGCTGTTTCGCACTGCTCGTTCCACCATGGGACTCTCCTCTTCTTCCCTCCTTGTTTCTTAAGTGGTATTGTTTCTTTGGCTATATTTTGGACAAATGCTATAAGATTTTCAACTGTTTTGTTTATGTTTGTCTCAATAATGTGGAGATTGTGAATTTTTGTTTTTTCCTTAAAAAGATCCCAGTTTGCGTCTCTCAATTTCCAACGTTCTTGAATTTTAGGATCATGTATGGGATTTGTTGGTAAACATATTTGGATAGGGAAGTGGTGACTGCCATTGAGTAAAGGTAATACTTTCCAGATTAGGTTTGGGGCTATTTGGGGATTACAATGGGTTAAGTCAATGTTTGAAAAATCTCCAGATCTCGCGCAGAAATGAGTAGCTGAACCGTCATTTAAAATAACGATTGTATCATCAGTAATTTTTTCGATGATTTTCCCACGTCTGTTTGTTTGTATTGAACCCCATATGGTATTGTGAGCATTGAAGTCTCCAAGAATTATAAATGGAGGCGGTAGTTGCCTTAATAGGTTCTCAATTTTTGTTTGGGTAACATCTTCATTGGGTGCAAGATATAGTGAGCAGATTGTCATTTGGAGTGTACTTATTGCTTTTGCCTCAAGTTCAGTGACTAAATTTATTTCCTTTGCAAACAATTTACTATCAACTACTATTGCAACCCCTCCACTGGCTATTCTATTGTCGTCACGGTCTCGTCTGTATATATTGTACCCTTTTATTCTGAGATTTTGGTTATGTTTTAGTCTTGTTTCTTGCAGGCAGATAATAGTTGGATTTGTAGCTGAAATTAAGTACTGAAGCTCGGGTAAATGTGGGAATAGACTGTTTAGGTTCCACTGAATAATAGACATAGTTACTTATTTCTGTTTTCCTCTTCGTCGTCTAGTTGTTGTTGTAATTTTGTGTTAAGGCGCGTGAATTTATTTTTTAATCCTTTAGTGGCATGTCTATGCATATCTGACAAGATATTGATGAATTCATCTACATCTTTTATATATTCTCTTATTATTGTTATGGGATCATTGTTACCTTGGACATTCTCTATTATACTTTTGAAGATGTCAAAACTTATGGAGTATTTATTTTTCAGGAACATAGGTTTAATATTTTTTATTGACTCTGATATTTGTTCTGCATTGAGTACACTTTTGGGACTATTTGACCTTTACCTAGTAGGTTTTGGTTTTTTGTTTGATCTTGGATCGCCTTTTCTAATACTCGTTCCTGCATTGGTTTCCGTTTTTCCTTCTTCGTTCAAGGAGTCTGAGCTGCTTAACATGTTTATTGTTCTCTTTATATTTGAGCTTGGTTTGTTCATGTCGGTTTCCTGATTGCTCATTTTATTTTCGGCCTCCTGAGAGGATATTTCTTGTGACTGGTTCTCTTGACTTTGGTTCTGTGATTGTGTAAGTGTTTCTAGCATTTGTGATGACGAGATTCTTTCAATTTCGCCTTTGGATTGTGGTTGAATGTCGTTTTCTTGTTCTTGGGGGTGATTTGCTATTTTTTGGATTTCCTCGGTTTCGTTATGTTTATTTTGTAGTTTTTGTTTAGGACTCTTGTTACTTTCCAATATATTGGTGCTCATGTTTTTGTTAGCATTTTTTGTTTCTTCTTGGTTTGTTTCTGGTGGGGTTAGCGAAGTATTGGTGACCTGCTGGGACTGGTTATTATTATATCGTACATTTGCAATCGGATTATATCTGCATACTTCCGATTTGTGTCCATATTTTTTGCATACAGTACACGGTGGAGAATCTTCTGCTAAAAAGATTGTATATTTCGTACCGTTATATTCGAGTGATTAGTGCAGAAAGTGTGTGATATAAATTTACAAATTAAGTAAAATTATCGAAGTTTGTAAGTATATTTAATATATAAAGCAAGAGTTTGTGACTAGGATTGAGGTTAAGCCGTCTCCGAGCAGTCGATGCGGACAGCTTGACCTTGCGCTCTAGGAAACTAACTTACCGACTGCGTGAAGAATAACAACAGGGTCGGATTGAGGCAAATTTAGAATGCCCACAGACACGGATGAAAGTTCATGTAACTACTCAACTGAAGATAGTAGGAAACGGGGAAGAGAAGAAGTAGAAATATTTGGTAAAAGCAAAAAAGTAATAAGATCTCCATACAAACATAAAAGCTCTAGAGTGAAAATGGACACAGAACAGGAATTAAAAGCCATGATGAAAGAAATCCTCACGGAGGTTAGAGAAATAAGGAAGGATAATAAAGAACATAGAGAAAAAATGGAAAAACTAGAAAATGAAAATAAAGAACTTAGAGAAGAAATAAACACAATGAAAAATAAAATGGAATCAATGGTGATAAATATGGAACATTACGAAAAAGAAAGAAAAAAGAACAATCTAATTATAAAGGGAATGACAATAGAGTCTAACTCCACGCATTATGAAAACAAACAAATAATTGAGAATTTCTATGAGAGAACTATAGGAGTAAAAGCACATATTGAAACTGTAGTAAGAATAAATGATAATACCTTCATAACTAAAATGAAAAATTTCGAAGATAAGATAGAAATATTAAAGAATAAAAATAAACTTAGAGAATACAAACAAGAAAAAATATTTATAGATTGTGACTTAACTCAGAACGAACGTGAAATGCAAAAACAACTAAGATTAAGAGCTGAGCAAATAAAAAATGAAAATGGAAAACGCGCAAAAGTAGGATACGGCTATATATTAATCGACGGAAATAAACTAAAATGGAATAAAGTAACTAAATCAATAGAAGAAATGGAAATACGTAAGACGACAAAAAACTAATTAATGACTACACGGGCCAAAGAAAAATGAAGACGAACGCTATTGACAAGGAAAAAGATAGAAATGATCAAATAATTTGGAAACTCGGAACATGGAATGTGAGAAGTATACAAGGAAAAGAGAATGAATTAGAAGAAGAATTCGAAAAGGCTAAAATAGATATACTAACAATAACAGAAACAAAAAAGAAAGGGATAGGTGCAATAAAGACAAGAAGAGGGCATACAATGATATTCAGTGGCGTGGAGAAAAATAAAAGAGCAATGGCAGGGATAGCATGCATAATACATAAGAACTTAGAGCAAGAAATAGAATCATGGAAAGCATGGTCAGAACGAATACTTTCAGTCAGATTAAGTAACATAAATAAAATACAACGTACTATCATAATTGTCTATGGCCCAAACGAGGATGATATAATAGAAAATAAAGATAAATTCTGGGACCAACTGACAGAAGCTACAGAAGAAGCAAAAGGTAAAATATATATTGCAGGAGATTTTAATAGCAGAGTAGGGAAAAGAGATTCAACATACAATGGCACAGTAATAGGAAAATGCGGAGAGGATGTAAGAAATAATAACGGAAGAAGAATGATAGACTTTTGTGTGATGCAAAATCTATTAATTACGAATACATTTTTCAATCACAGAGACATACACAAATACACAAGAGAAGAGAAAAGTCGCAACGAAAAATCTATTATTGACTATGTGTTAGTGGAAAAAGGAAACAGAAGTACAATATTAGATACTAAAGTATATAGAGGGTCTGAAATTGGAAGTGACCATTATCTCCTCATCACAAAAATAAGAGAAAAGAAAGAAGAAGAAGAAGTAAGAAATACAAAACCGACCAAAAATCATATAGAATTTGAATCTATAAAAGCTTACAAATTAAGGAATGAAGAAATATGTAAGAAATATGAAGAATTGGTTACACTGAAACTACAAAGCCATTTAAAAATGTTTGAGGAAGAAAATATAGAAGAAATATGGAAGGTTTTCAAGAACATTTTACTAGATGCAACCAAACAAACGTGTGGTAGTTACAAAAAAAGAGCAGGGAAAAAACAAACGGCCTGGTGGACAGAAGAAATTAAATTAAATATTAAAAGAAAGAAAAAGGCATGGCAAGCTTACCTAAATGACAAAACTACAAATAGCTATGAGCTTTACAAAAAAGAACGGAAACGAGTAAAAGAACTAGTCCAAGAAGCAAAAAGACGAAGTTGGAAAGAGTTTGGAGAAAAAATGGAGAAAGACAGTAAAGAAAATCAGAAATTATTTTACAGAATACTGAAATCCTGCAGAAAAGAAAAAAAATATGATTCACACTTAATAAAAAATAAAAATGGAGAAACATTAACAGACGATGAACAAATTATGAACAGATGGAAAGAGTATTTTGAAGAACTGTTATGCTCAAACAAGAATAAAGATAACGAGAGACAGCAACTATTAATAACAACAAATACTGAAGAAAGAACCGAAGAAAACATAATAATGACAGAATTACAAGAAGTTGTGAAGAACCTCAAAAATGGAAAAGCACCCGGACAGGACAAGATAACAACGGAAATGATAAAAAGAATGGGACCACAGGGCATGGATGTACTACTGCAAATTTTGAACTTAGTACTTAAAAAAGAAGAAATACCGGAAGATTGGCTAACAGCTTTAATAGTTCCGATACATAAGAAAGGAGACAAAAAAGTATGTAATAATTATAGAGGTATTACATTATTGAGCACTGTAATGAAGATTCTAGAACAAATCATCGACAAAAAGATAAAACCTATAATTGAACAAACATTGGATGAGTCGCAAAGCGGATTCAGAAGGGGAAGAAGTATTCAAGACCATATTTTCACAATAAAACAACTAATAGAGAAAACGCATAAACAGAATACTAAGGTTTATCTAGGTTTTATCGATTTAGAGAAAGCGTTTGATAGAGTACCACGCAAGAATCTGTGGGAAATGCTAGAAAATAGGGGAATTAGTAACAAAATAATTAGAATTATACAGAAAGTATATGAAAATAATCGTAATGCAATAATTTATAATAGTCAACAATCGAGTATTTTTAAAACGGAAGAAGGATTAAGACAGGGTGGAGGATTAAGTCCAACGCTGTTTATAACATTTATGGATGAAATTATAAAAAAGTGTAAAAATGAAACAACAAAGTTCAAGGTTGGATATAGGAATATGCAAATTACTGAAATATCGGAAGGAGTGTTTGCTGACGACGTTGTTATAATAGCAAAAGGACGAAACGAGTTACAGGAAAATTTAAATGTATGGAATAGAATATTAAAAGAATACGGTATGACAATGAATAAAAATAAAACGAAAGTTATGGTATTAGGAACAGATGAAATCATAAATATAAAAATAGACGACATTAATATTGAACAAGTTAAGAATTTCAAATACTTAGGAATAGAGATAAGAGAGGATGGAAAACAAGAAATGGAGATAAATACAAGAATAGAGAAGACAACAAAACTTTACTTTGACATAAAGAATACACTCATCAATAGGAAAGAAATAACAAGAACCACAAAAATAAACGTATTCAAAGCTATATACAGACCGGTACTGACTTTTGGCTGTGAGACCTGGACGCTTTCAAGAAGAGAAAAGAGTAAAATACAAGCTTTGGAGATGAAGTATTTAAGAAGAGTAAAGGGTGTGACTAAGATGGATAAAATCAGAAATACAGATATAAGAAAAGAACTCGATATAGAACCGATTGAACAATTCATAGAAAACAGACAACTGGCCTGGTGGGGACACATGCAAAGACTGCAAGACACAAGACAAGTGAAGCAGATCTGGGAGACCAGAACGTATAGAAAGCAAAGAATAGGAAGACCAAGAAATACATGGGACAGAACAGTAAAAGGGATAATAGAGAAAAGAGGAAAAACGATTATAGAAGCTAAAAGAATGACAAGAAACAAAAAAGACTGGGCAAAATTCGTACATGAACCCGTACTGCCATAATATGGAAAAGAAGGAGAAAACAAAGAAATACAGCCTACACCATTCTATGGTAGAAGGCTTTTAGATATATATATATATATATATATATTCGACTTGAATGTTTTCGGGTAGATAGGTGTATTCCGGATTGATAAAAATTTGTCTCCTGAAGCTTAATACATGATATCCGGCTTCAGGAACTTCGACTCGAATGTAGCTCATTGAAGATACAAGTTGTATGTTGAGGTTTTCCAGTTCTTGTTCGATATGTTTATGCGGTATTGATGGGTATACATTGGAAATAATGATTCTTTTAGCAGGTGTAATCAGTCATCTTGTTGCAAAATGGTCGTTTCGAATTTTAATAGTAGGATATTTGGAAATAAAGTCGTTCACAATTTTCTCGTTTTTTGTTTTTTATTGAAAATGCATATTCGTTCTTTGGATATTTTGCTGGCGTGAGTAACATTTGAGGGCCCAATTCGGCTACCGACAGCCACAATATATTCATGAAGAGGTATTTCTTTGCATGATTTCATAACTATCGCTAGATTCGTATTCGGGAATAATTCTTCATCATTTTTAGTTTGTTTTGTTACGGAGGCAAATGATTTTGTATTTATTTGATGATTTGTATTTGTTTGATTTAGCGGGTTGAACATGTTATTATTTGTTGCTACTTGTTGACCGCTAGATGGCCCAGGGTCGTCGAAGTCAAAATTCATTATCAAATTTGCCTAATAGATGTCGCTAGTTATCTATTATTTTTAACTTGTTTTCTTGGTATCAGTTTGAACATGAATTTTGGCAAATGTAAGCGGGTTATGTTTTATTATTCGAATAGTGTTAAAGATTTCTAAATGTTGGTGTTAGAACTGATTGCTGGATATTAAATAAGTGATAGTGAGAAAATGAAGGAATATAAACAAAATTTACTCACAGTTTTGCTGATTTTACAGTTGGCTGATATTATATCGTGTTTACAGGTATGTGCGCACACTCAGTTTTCATCGCCAAATCTTTGTTCCCATTCAAATTAATGGTGAATGGAAAATCCATACGAACAAAAATCTTCAAGAACTATACTCAAGGCCGAGTATCACACAAAAACTTAGAGATAGACGATCAGTGGATAGGACACGTTGTGAGGATGAGGAAGGGCAGACAGGTTATGAAGATATGGGAGAGAAGGTTGAATACGCGTCGACCAGTGGGAAGACCTTGCAAGAGATAGATCAGCTAAACGAAGATCTGAAAAATAGACGCCCCTATTAGACTAGACGTCTATTTGTCAGATCTTCGTATTTAAGTGTATTATAGTACCCTCTAGTGTTATGATCATGACCATTGCCATATTTAGCCATCTCTCCAATGCTTTCTCTAATCAATGTGAGTGCTTCCAATAAGTACAGGTACGAGAGAGTAAGGATGTTGCTGGATCTAAATAACGTTCTACACGAATCCCGCCAAGCACTTTTCGCAATTATTCTAATTGCTTTTTTTTTGTAGAATAAAAATCCTTTACCAGTTAAGAAAATTTCTCCATAATATGATGCCATAAGACATTAGGCTACGAACGCGCCCGAGGTATACCGTTTTAAGCCGCATTCATAGCTCTTTAAATTAAGAGGTTGTAGACTGTGTTTTGTTAGCTGTAACTTATGTTACTATGCATTGTTTTTAACGTTGCTCGTAGCGTTCATAGCGAATTAGAAATTAATACGTTACGAATAGTCCGCCATCTGTGAATTTTGAAACCTACTATTTAGCTTCGTAAAATATTTTATATGTATTATCGTTCTTATAATTCTGTTGTCTTAGATTTTAACTACCTAATTACCTAAATTGATCATATTTACTGTCCGTCTTTGTAATTTTCAGCAAGATTTGTTTATTATGACATTATGTTAGGTTATGTAAAGGCATTCGATAACTTTCGGTAAAACTTCGGTTAATGTGTTTATATGTTGGTCTCATTAAAACATCTCACTAGCTATAAATATAGAAAATTATGCACAATCCACAACAAACAGCGTATTAAATTTGGAGGTCTGAACGGTTTCACGTCTTACCATATGACAAACTTTCTGATGACAGTGAATAATCTAAAGTGCATAAGCTATTGATTTAAGAGCTCTGAATGCGGCTTTAGCCGCACTAAGTGACACGTGATTCACAACTTTTCTTAACATAAACAAGGCGGTGTTTATTAGGTTAACTGGGAATCCAAATAAAAACTTAGAAATTTAACATTATTGTTTGTATATTGTAAGAGATACTCTGAATATTTTCTGTTGAGACTAAAAACAATTTCAATGGTTTTCTTTATGTTCAGGCTCAAATTGTTTGGTGCAAACCAATCCAAAGCCTGGTTTAGGAACGTTTCAATAAGGTCGGGAATTCTCCTATACAGGGCCGGGTCAAGGGTGCCTAGTACCCCGATGCAAAATTAGGTTAGACGCCCCTCCCCACATATATTTTTTTAAATATTTTTTTTTTGATAACTATTATAAAATAAAACAAAATAAAACAATCATATTTAATTATTTCTTATTAATATTTTCTGAGTCTTGTAACAAACAGAATTTACATGTTTGGTATAGTAACAAAAAATATTGTTATAAAAAAATAACATATCGAAACCTAGGATTAGATCAAAATATACTTTTTACTATAAAATAAGAATCAAATAATCTCAAAAACAACTCTAATGATTTTGATTAAAATTTGCAAGTGGATGAACTAATAGAAGAACTTGGTAATAATGTGATGAAAGTATGTATGAGAAAATTAAATTTTTGTAAATATGCGTGATATTTAAAAAAAGTGTGGTGGTAATTTTTAAACTAACAAAATTTTTAATGCAATGACATTGGCATGATTGGTAAACTATAAAACTTAAATAATTTGTCCAATTTTGGATTTTCTTGTTCGTGAGTTTCTAATGTCACACATAAAAATGGCATTTTTTTTCAAAATGTGATATAACGGCTAAAAGGTTGTGACCATATTTAATTCTTCTCATTTAACCCAGTAACGTGCATACGCGCAAATCCTAAATATTACGGGAATATCTCATAGCGTTACGAAGACAGAATGAAACTTTTTTACTATATTTTTGTAGCTTAAACAAAGAGGTATTATTGACTTTATTTTGATTTATAATAAAGCAGTAAGTTTAATTTTCCATTTGTTTACTAATATCTCATTTTAGAAGCATTTTAGATTTTTATTTTTTCGCTAAATTTCCTTTTACTACAAGCCTGATGTGCCGCCCAGTAAAAAAAGTAGTTTTTTTCCAAATTTCCTTTTTGTGCACCCCTCTTTTACTAAAAGCCTGAAGTGCCGCCCAGTAAATAAATTAGTTTTTTTCTAAATTTCCTTTTTGAACCCCCCCCCCCCTCTAACTAGAAGCCTAAAGTGCCACCCAGTAAATAAAAGTATTTTTTGCTAGATTTAATTTAAGTTCAAAATACTTATTACAAAAATGAATATTATTTTAATTAAAGCTACTTTGATTGTGGCGTTCCGATGCTGCGCATCTCCTGCATATCGTCTTGAGCCGCCCCTGTTCCCATAGTCCTCATTTTTATTTTAAAATGTACTGTCATCCGCTAACAGAAAACTGGCAGTAATGAAGTCGGGTAAGTCGCAAATGTAAATTAGATGTACTGTAGACAGGCACAAAACTCCATAAGTACTAGAATTCATTTACGCACCCAATGATTTTGTTGCCAAGCAAAAGATGTCTTATAGTTTCTGCATTTAAGTGTAAAAAGTGCATAGTAATAGACATGGTGTCTTGGTGTCACTTGCATTATTAGATTTCGACAAAAAGCTTGAGCCAGATTTGCCCTCAGGGTGCGCCAGGCCTAACCTTATTTATCACAAAATATTTAAGCGAAAAAAAAAAAAAATAATAATAATAAAAGAAATTTAAACTTTTTTGTTTTTATAACATCTTTCAGACATACATAATCAAATGCTGCCAAAGTAAAAAAAAATATGTGGTCTGTAATGAAATCGCTTAGTTTAAAATAGAACCAAGTAATTTTTTCTAAAACTCGATATTTCTGTCATTTTGATTAATAGGTCAGTGAGCAATCTGAAATCGATATGAAGTAGGAGTCGAGTAGAACATTGTTTTTGCCTCTTAAGGTTAGTTGAAAAATACGTTCATTTGAACATAGTGACTGGTATGAAATTGCAACAGTGATTTTGAACATGTCAATTCGAATATGACGTGTAATTTTTTACAGTTTTTAATCTGGACATACAAGTCCATAAATCTGTAAAATTTTAGATCAAAATGAAACAATGCAATTAAAATATAGTGATTTAGATTTTAACTTGTCGAGTTTTTATCGAAGTACTAATTTGTACTTGGTCAGAGATTCCAACCGGTCTATTATAGAACATTCATTGGTGTTTCGCTATTTTAAAAAAATATATATTTTAAAATATAAAAATGATTAGATTGGAAGTTATTGAAATTATAAATAAGTATAATCTTGAAAACTTAATACTTATAAAATTTCCCATTACGAAAATTGATGAGTGCGTTGACATCATCTTCGGTTTTCTGTTAATTGAAAAAGGTTGAAAAACGTTGTACTAGGTAGTTCTTAATATATTTGGAATTATTAGTAAGAGAAATAAAGTTATTTTGGGAATCACAGAAACTTTGAAATGGTGTATATATTTTATCACTCTTTCTGTGTATTGTCAGTCATGTTATGTTATAAATATACAAATTCTCTGTTGTTTTATTATATTAGCTCTTTCATGATATCCCTTACACTCATATTTTCTTATCTCTATTCATTTTGCGTGGTTTAAGCCGATAGATGCTGTATGGCATTTCGGAGCCTCTTTACCACTATTATTATTATTTTGGATCACTTCAATTTTTTCTCCCGTCAATGCGCGGTGTTACTCACCTAACGTGTTACAAAGAACGAGGGTTGAGGTAAGTATGTTTAACTAAAATGTATATGTTGTAGGTTAGTACAAATTTATTTATATCTTTTTACTGGGCTTACTATTTATTAAGAAATTTTCTAACTATATTGCAGGTGCTGAGATTAGTTGCGTTCTGCATGGATTGCGTCACGTTACGGATGTCTTCTACCTGGAGGGCTTGAAGACTGTCATACAGGGACTTCGGTATTACACCAGTAGCGGATACTATTACAGGTATGGTTTTTACTTTTAACATGTACCATTGCTGTGATATTTCAATTGCTAAATTAGTGTACTTTTCAATATTTTTTCTATGTGCTTTTTGTATGTTGCTATTGTTTGGGATGCTTATGTCAATAAGGGATGTGTGCAAGTATTGTAATCGCGAAAATTTTCGATGTCGAGATTTTGACGGATGACCACGTTTTATGGTCCAGGGAATCCAAAAAACCTATTTTCGAAGTGCCGTCCGTATGTGTGTGTGTGTGTGTGTGTCTGTCTGTCTGTGTGTCTGTGTGTATACACGATAACTCAAAAACGGTTTAACTTAAAGAGTTCGTTCTGCTACTAAAAAATTCTCCTATTAAATAGGAAGAACCCTATTGTTTTTTATGAAAATCGGTTGACTAGAAATGGGAGTTTACTCGTGTCGATTTTAATATTTTTGCGAATATTTAGCAACAGAAAAATATTTCGAAAAAATTTATTGAACAAAAGTTACTATAAATGCAATAACTAATAACTTTTATTTGAGACGTTTGTTTGATAAAACGAAAAATTTCGAAATTTTTTTGTAAAATTATTTAAAATTTTTCCAAGTCTCAATTTTTTCATACTTATATGTAACGTTTCCATGGTTATGATAATTAATTCGTAATTAATAAACCAAGCCTTGGACAAAAATTTGTATAGAACATAATTTGATGTATTTTTGAATATTTATCTAAATATTAAAAAAAAAGTTTAAATTAAATTTTATTTTTTATGGGAGGGCAAGTCTTGCGTAGGTTTCCCTTCGCCACTGGTTTTATTTATTAGTGTTATGTCAGGCCGATTGTGTCCCACGGTTGTGTCTGTTATAATACTTCTGTCCCAATATAGCTCCCAGGTATCATTTCCTAATATGTTCTCGGGCCAATATTTGTAATATGGTGGTAAGTCTGTCGCAAGCCCATGTTTAATTACAAGATTTCTGTGTAATATTTTAGCAACATTATCATGACGGGTCTTATAGTCAGTTTGTGTTATTGTCTGACATCCGGATATTATATGTTGAATGGTTTCAGTACTGGCTTTACATAATCTACATGCATCATCTTACGTGCCGTCCTTAATGATAAACTTCTCATTATTATTATTCTGTATTATTTTCTGAAATGCTTAAGGTTTCGTCAATATATCATTGGTTAACTCAGGAGCTATAATAATAATAAACTCACAAAAAAATATGGTAATTACTAAGGTACTTATATATTTACCTGTTATAGTGTTATATCTAACTTCACAAATCATTTTTCACTTCTAATCACAAAATGTTGCAACAGTCGTAAATGGAGATGTAAAAACAAGGCCAAACGGTCATGTAAATTGTGATACAGGTATAAAAAATTGTATTATCTATTTCTTCACCACCGATATATTATTACTTCCCTATACCCATATCAAAATTTACATTACAATTTGTCTCCAAGATATCATGGTACAAACATTAGCTTCATCCACGACTGATGCAAGATTCTATAAGGTATTTAAGTTAAAAATTACACTAGAATAGGTAAATATATAAGTACTTTTGTAAATAATTTATATTTTGTGATAAATAATAGCTTCTTGGGATATTAGGTCAATAAAACAATTAGATATTCATATATTCGAATAGACCGGTTTCGACAATTATATTGTCTTTTTCAGTATCTCTGAGGAAAATTGAGAAGAAAAAATATTTTAATATTACAATAATGTTCACAATAAACTATAGTAAATTAACATATAAATGAAAATGTGTATCAAAAAAAAAAAAAAAAAACTCAAATCACTAATGTAAATATAATATTTTGTAAATGTATTTAAGATAAATAAAACTCATTGTAAAAGACATGTAGTATCACAGATAAATAACGTCAAATGTTAAAATGGTTAATATACTTTAAAAAAATAAATAAATAAAATTCGTGATGGACATCCACAGTTGAATGTAGTCCGGATAGTGCCAAGCAATTACTGACTATCTCCCTCTATTATTGTAATACCCCACTATAATCAGAATGACATTAAATATGCGCACAGGTATTGTTTTTAATATAATTGATAATATAATCATAAGAATTATTTAAATTCTCTGTGTCTTGTTGAATGTTTATATTATTGTTATTATGTTTTATATATGTCATTTCTTTAATTAATCTTTTGTAGTAATTACTTTCTTTATCTAATATTTTAAACTATGAAGGTATGATTATTATCTCGGCAATGTAATGGAATAGGTAATGTTTTTTACCGACCGCCAACATATATAACGGAGGTATTGTGATCATACCGATTTTGACATTTCGAGATTTCGATGGATCTCCACGAATTGAGGTCCTTACATAACGTTTTGACTATTTTTAGCATGATGTCTGTCCGTCTGTCCGTCTGTCTGTCCGTCTGTCTGTGTACATGTGAAGAGCAAATTCGGCTGAAAGGATTTTTATGAAACTTCATATTTAAGCTTTTGCCATCAATGGCACGAGTTGATCAACTTTTGGTAAAAATAAGTTGACTAAAAATGGGAGTTTACTCGTGTCGATTTTAAGATTTTTGTGAATATTTCATAACACAAAAATATTTAGAAAAAAATTATTAAACAAAAGTTGCTATAAAAGCAATAACTAATAACTTTAATTTGAGACGTTTTTTGATAAAATGAAAAATTTTGAATAATTTCTGTAAAATTTTTTCATACTTATATGTAACGTTTCCATGGTCATGATAAATAATATCTCTGTTAGAAAATATTAGGCCAAGTTATTTCTACTCTGCTGCTAGAATGTATTTTATATAAGTACTTTACGATGGCGGTCGATCCTGTGGTGGCCACAGCTGATTTTTTTAAAGTATTTGAACTATTTTAACTTTTGACGTTATTTATCTGTGATACTACATGTCTTTTACAATGAGTTTTATTTATTTTAAATACATTTACAAAATATTATATTTAGATTAGTGATTTGAGTAAGTTTTTTTTTTTTTTTTGATACACATTTTCATTTATATTTTAATTTTTATACTTCTATTTTTTCTTCTCAATTTTCCTCAGAGATACTGAAGAAGACAATATAATTGTCGAAACCGGTCTATTCGAATATATGAATATCTTATTCTTTTATTGACCTAATATCCCAAGAAGCGACTACATTATTTAACATATTCCAAGGTCGAAAAGAAATACCAGTATATTTTGTGAGTTTTTTATCTTAACTGAGGAAGCCAATAATTTATTGACAAAATGTTGCGCATTTCTGGAAAAATACATAACTGTCCAAAAAAGCTGAATGAATCTTTATTTAACTTCTACTAGAAAAATCAAACGAGAGATCACCGAGTTCAGAATGGTGAAACAGACCGACGACAGTCACTGAACTTGCCGAGTGCTGCATTACAAACTGTAGTCACTGGATAACGGAGACAAATAAAATCGTAGACCCATGGTTCTCAACCAGAATGTCACCGTACTCAAGGGTATTGTAGGTATTTAACAATGGTTCAAATAAAAAACATTGTAAATTTTCACTATTTTTATTTATTAACTGCTCACTAGTTTCGGCTTTCGCCATTTTCAAAGCAATGAAATAAGATATGGTATTGTAGGTACATGAAACGGTAGCGGAGTACTTCATAGAATTAACAGATATAAATTGGAGACATGAGGATAGGTTGTCTGGAATTATATATATTTTAAGAAAGGATGCAATCACCTTAAAAAGGCTAGAGACTACTGCCGTGGACAGCCACTGGACCAGTTGTATACTGCAAGATAAACTGTGGTCTTTAATCTTTTATTTAACTTGGCAAATCAAACTGAGTTTTGAGCTTGTTGCTCTAGTCACTGAATTCACGGAAGTGAAACAAATTAAAGTAAAGTAATTTCACCACAACTAGAAGTCCTTAGCGACGAATGTTTAAACAGCTAGATTTGCACAACAAATACATCAAAATTGACGGTGAGTTTTTAAATCAGTTAAGATTTTCAGAGGTTATTGCATTTATTGCAAATAGCTTCTAGGAATAACAAATCATGCTGCAAGAGCTGAATGAAAATTCTGCAGGCCAAAGTTTAAGACCAATTCTCCACATTCTTACGAACAGCAAAACCTGACTCCGAATGATGCTGTTATAGAAAAATTTGACTTATTTCCAGGGATGGGGAGTCGACAGAAAAATTATCGACTCCCGACTCTCGACTCCGGAGTCGGTATTTTTGAAAATCGACTCCGACTCCGACTCCCGACTCCTTTCACTGGTAAATTGTAAAGTCTATTCCAAATGTTTAAGCGGAACTAAATGGAATTTTTATTTTCTCAAATTATCACGAGTTTACTTTTTAACTATCAAAGTTTTGTTAAACAAAATGATACAAAGATTCATTCAATCCTTAAAAGTTAGTAGATTTCGATATCTAATTCCGCTTAAACCAAGCAAACAGACTATACTTACATTAAATATCTTGGGTTGGGGCGAGCTGTTTTTATAAAATGTCATTTTCATTTCATCTTGACTATTGAGTAATTTTTAATACAAATTTTCAAATATATTAGTTTTAAAAAAAAAATATTTTGTATTTTATGTAAAGTCTGTTCCTTTGGTTTAGGCGGAACTAGATTTTCAATACTAGTTACTTTTACCGTTTGATTGAAGCTTTTGATCATTTTGTTCAGGAAAAGCCAACTTCAATATAGAAAAAAATAGCTAATGACAACTTACTAAAATGAAAATTCCAGTTAGTTCCGCTTAATCGTTTGGAACAGACTGTAGTTTATTTTTCATAACATGTCACTTTTTTCTTTTGACATATAGATTTTAGCTGCCAACATGAAACATAAAATAATCACAAAGCCCGTTACAACTTGAGAAAATAAAAATCCAGTTTAGTTTCGTTTTAACATAATAAACAAAGTATACAAAAAAAGAAAAAATAGATATTACTAAAAATTAACTAAATTTTTAACTTAAAAGCATGAAGGAAACCGGAATTGAATATTTTTAATTTCATTTTCGTTCATGAACAGAGAAAAAATGTCGTTCCTGTTCTCATTCTTTAACAAATTCTGGTAGTATGGTATTTTGCTTTCGCTTTCGGATTGTTCTCATCCTTGATAAATATGTAGACAAAGAGTCGGGAGTCGATAACTTTTTCCGACTCCCGACTCCGACTCCGACTCCTCCAAAAAGCTTCGACTCCTCGACTCCCGACTCCCGACTCCGACTCCCCATCCCTGCTTATTTCTTTATCTTGTACAGGAAATACGTCATATCTAAAAAGCATCTTAAGGCAAAATTGGAAGGACGCATATTACTGGATTTGCAACCCAACATAATTTAACAGAATGAAACTTACTTTCTCTTCAGAAATATCTAACACATTAAAAGACCAAACATCCACTAGAGAAGGGTTACCCTAACAGGTACTAAACAAAACTTACATCTGTCGATGGACGACAAAAGGTCTATTATGTTGATGATGGTGATGATTTATTATTTAACTGTAATAAGAGATACATTGTGCCATTAGTATATAGTCAATAAAAAATTGGTTATTTTTGTTCATGAAATATCATTTTTCTACAACGTATGTACCTTTAACCCAGAGATGGTGTTGTTTTGCAAAATACATAGTATAGTAATTTGATATTTATTTATTGTTCATAAATAAATAAAATTTATATATACCTTATACCATGAGTTCAAAAAGAAATTGCATAATGGTTGGCAATGTAAAATAAAAGTAATGTCAACAGCAAGCTTTAGAATTCATTAACTGACATCATTGTTGTTGTTGTCATGTTCAGAGGAATTTTGGCTACAATTTACAGATATTGTTTGCCTTAAAGGATATTTTTACAGCGCACTTAGAAGATGTGTTGATTTATTCCGAGATACAGGGAGCATTGCTCATAGAGATAGAACTGGAAGGCCAAAAGTTCGTACTCAAAATACAGTTGATGATGTTCGTATGTACGAGTAACCCACTACATCACAACTTACAGTTTTGCAAGAGACTGGTTTATCATTAGAAACTTGCCATACTATTCTCAAAAAAGATTTATAGCTGTTCCCATACAAAATTCTTGCTTTACATGAGTTACCAGCAGATCACAATAGGCGAATTGTGTATGGCCACTGGTTCCAACAACATTTAATTAATAATGATGATTTGTAAAATTTAACGTATATTTTCTGATGATTTCACCCTCTCGGGATATATAAATTCTCAAAATATGAGGTTATGCAGTGCTCAAAATCCTCATACTTTTCATGAAACTCCTCTTCACCCGTTAAAAGTTGGTGTTTGGATTGCTGTGTCTCGCAGACGTATTATCAGACCCATATTTTTTCACGAAGCTGTTACTGCTCAGATCTACCGAAATATTGTACGTGAATTTATTAATCAGCTTCATGAGGAAGAGCTCCAGCAAAGCTACTTTCAACAGGATGGCGCGACTTCTCACATCGCTCTAGAGACTATTAGAAACATCCGAAAAATTTAAAGAATGCTCGTATAATGTATACAATACTCCTAATAACAATATCAAGGAACTGCAAAACAGAATTATTGAACAGTGTGCCAATATAACTCCTCAAATTCTTATAAATGCTTTTAATAGTATGAAAAGACGAGTAAATTTGTGTCTGCAGGAAAACGGTGGTCATTTTGAACAGCTTCTTTAGTCTTTTATGTTTATTTTTCTGTACCTGTGGAATCAAAAAATTATAATTTCCAATTTTATTGATTGTAAAGGCTGTGCCTAAGTTGTAAGTCAGTTGTTATATAAAGTTTGCAGTAAACATTATTTTATTTTTCCATAGACAATTTATGTAATTTCCTTTTGAACTCATGGTATATATTTAGTTAGTTAGTTGAAATTTTTGGCGCACAGCAACAAAGGCTATTTGCGCCTTCATGGTATATATTTATATACCTTATTTAAAATTTATTTGAAATCCCTCTAACCTTATTTTGAGAAATATCAGTTTATATTATTACCCCTGTTTACAAGATTATCCTAAAATAACAACTTAAACACAAAAGTAGAATTGAAAATCTTTCTTAGAAACATCCGACAAATTTAAAGAATGCTCGTTTCGTAAATAGTATTAAATGTCGGAACATATATATTGCACGGTGCTTCAACACAAGTATCTAAACAGTGGAACATCTGAATTCAACAGTATTGCTGGTTGGTTGTGCCAGTGCTTGCTACTACCGTTGTTCTGTCATTCCCTTACAACAAATCCTTATCGCAGGAGGCGAGGGACAGCCCTAGGGTATAGCAAATGGCGCCTTCATTCCAGAGCTCATTGTTACTGCACAGTATCAGACAAGTTTCAACTTGAGTTTCATGGAGGGAGAATACGGGTAGATAAAGAGTGTAATATTCTTGATGTATGAAAAATGAAATCCTTGCCTTTTCACTTCTGAGATGTTTTTGTCTTAATATAAACTTCAAAAAAATTTAAAAAACACCGGAACACCTTTTTAAAGAATACCCGAGTTGGATGTTACGTTCCTTAATCAAAAAAATATTAAAATATCATTCCAGAATCATTAACGAATATCTACAAACATTTTAAATTTGCCTTAATCATTTTTTTTTTTTTTAAATTATAAAATAATTTTTACTGCTAAGAAGACGGTTTCACGAAGACAGCTATCGGCTCACCCCATTTGTTTCTTTTAGCAGAAAATTTCATGGATAATTTTAAAGCAAATCTTCTACTTAATAATAAATTCACTGAAGAAATAATTTTCCATTTTTAGGGTTTTGTAGGTATGACCAAAGAACCCTTATACCGTCATTTTGTCGTCTGTCTGTCTGTTCGGTGAAAATTTTAGCCAAACGGCTAAACTTAGAGAGTTGAAATTTGGCATGCTTATACAGCTCTTTGACCCGCACATAGGAAAAATACTAAAACATCTAAAAAACATACTACCCTAAAAATATAAACATATATGTGCTCTTCGAAAAAAAAAAATATTTTTAAAAAATTTGATTAGGGTATCAAAAGAAAGCCCTTAGTACGTAGATTAACAATCAAAATTTTATTTTTGCAAAATAAATTATTTTGGTGCGATTTTTGCAAAATTGTGCAAAAAAATGTGTCCCACACCCTGTAGCCCAGATGGTTTAAACTAAAAATTTGTACTAAAAGTAATGTACATTGGTAAGAACAGGAATAATAGAACAGGAATTTTTGATCAGATTATGTTTTCGGATAATAACGTATTTTTGTGAAAAAGTTTTAGTCATGTAACACACTACATTAGAAGGCATATCCTAGTCTAATGGTTATCTTGCTCGCTTGCTACCCAGCATACTACGGTTTGCTCCCGGGCAGAGACGACAAATTTATTTTTTGTTTCTTTTTTTTTTTTCATTTTTATTTTGTTTAAATTAATTTGTCCAAATTCTAGTTACATTGCATGAGTCAATCCCGAGAAGTTATGGGGGTCCACAGAATGTATTTGTGGTATATTGCTTCTCTTAATGGATTTTGAAAAATGGAAACGGGCCAAAAGGCAACTCGCGTCCCGCTTCCATCTGTTAATTAATAACTGAGCGGTAATTTATAATTTTTCAGAAAAACTGTAGTTCCTAATCTATCCCTGGTTGTCTAGTATCAGTTTCCGGGAGGAAGAGGGACAATATTTGATGATACGTTACTTCCTTTTACTTGCTATTTCTGGGGTCTTTACAGAGTGGTAAATGAACATTCTTTTCTTGAATTCATTGGACAAATTTGAGCGTGTTTCCTCTTTTTATTTTTTTATTTTTTTATTTGTTTTTTAAAGAGGCGTCAGCAACTTGGCTATTGGCCCCTGATACATATATTTATACACAATATTATTTTTACATATTATAAATACATAATATTTTTAAATTTTACAGAAAACATTTATTGATTTTAGATAATTTATTACGTTGTAGAGATGATCTTGGTTGTTGCTTAGAGCTTCTTTGAGTGATAATGGGATTTGGAATCTTAGCCTCTCAACTTGATAATTAGGACAGTCGATTATTAGGTGTTTTACATCTAATCTAGTATTGCAATTTTGGCATTCTATAGGATTTTGTTTTTCAAAAATATGTTTATGAGTAGCTAGTGTGTGACCTAATCGGAGTCGCGTAATAACAATTTGATCCCTTCTACTCATATTGGTTTTCCAATAACTGAAGTCTTCTTTGATTTGACTGAAATGATTTGCTATTGTGCCCCAGTATGAAATCAATTTAGAATTTAATTTGTTTTTAATATGGCTAATGAAGTCTCTATGTGGAATGGGTATATTTATCAAATTGTTAGTTGTAGCTAATTTTGCTGCCTGATCTGCTTCTTCATTTCCTTTGATACCAACGTGAGAGGGAATCCATAGGATAACAATCTCTTTTCCTTCAATAATAGTTTTATGTATGTTTGCTTGGATATCTTGAATTAATGGGTTTTTCGTGTAAATATCTTTGATGGCGTCTATGGAATTATGTGAATCCGTTTGTATTACAAATTTGTTTTTTTCCACATTTTCTTGAATATACTCTATTGCCTTTAAAATACTAAACGCTTCTGCAGTGTATACACTTGTCGCTGATGGTAAGTGGTATTGATGTTTTTCTGAGTTTACTATGAAAGCGGCCCCGGTGTTTCCATTTATTTTTGATCCGTCAGTAAAAATATAAGTAAAATTTTCGTAGCGTTCTATTGTTTCCAAATAAACTTTTCTGAAGGTTTCAGGATGAGTGGAGTCTTTTTTGTACTTGGTAAGGGAGAGATTTATTTTGGGATTGAGAAGGGTCCATGGTGGCTTAGGGGGTGGTTTAGTCTTATATATTTTAGGAAACTCTATATTCAGATCTTCGCAATTGTGGCAGATGGTATGAAGTAGAGGTAAATCGTTTTTTATGTTTATCATATTATTACCAGTCTTAAACATCAGGTTGAATGTTGGGTTTGTTTCATTACTGGCAAGTTTGGTGATGTATGACAACGTTGTCTGGGTCCTGCGGTACAATAAAGGCACTTGGTTCGCCTCACGTAAAATACTGTCTATTGGGCTGGTTCTTAATGCTCCAGTCGATATTCGTATTGCAGCATTTTGAATGGTTTGTAATATTTTTTGGAGATATGGTTTAACATTGGTTAACACTATGCTTCCATATTCCAATTTTGATCTAATTATAGAATCGTATATTCTTAGTAAAATTTCTCTGTTGGCCCCCCATTTATGATGTGCTAAAATTTTTAAGATATTTAGTCTCTGCGTACATTCTTTTTTTAAATTTTCTACATGTCTTTTCCAGGTTAGCTTTTTATCTATAGTCATTCCTAGGAATTTTATTTCGTCAACAAATTTAATAGCTTCATTATTTAATGTTATTACTGGATTTATTGAATTATACTGTTTTTTATTAAAGTTAATAGCCTTTGTTTTTTCAGTTGAAAATTGGAATCCTGTTCTATTAGCCCAAGTTTCAAGTTCATTGATTGTATTTTGAATGATAGTTTTAATAGTTTTTAGGTTATATCCCCTCTGAAAAATGACAAGGTCGTCAGCAAATAGACAATATTTGATTGTACTAGGTATACTCTTTGTAATGTTATTAATAGCTACAAGAAAAAGTGTCACACTTAGCACTTCGCCTTGCGGAACACCGTTTTCTTGTCGCATTGTATCGGAAAAATACCCATTTGCCATTACTTTGAATTCCCGGTCCTCTAGAAAGTTTTTAACATAGTTTAACGTGTGTCCGTCAATTCCACAATCTTGAAGTGATTTTATTATGTGGTAGTGCCATGTTGTATCATACGCTTTTTTGAGGTCGAAGAATACGGCTATGGTGTTCTGGCGATGTTTGAAAGCTTTCTGGATTTCCAATGTCAGTTGTAAAATATTATCTGTAGTAGATCTTCCCTTTCTAAAGCCTGCTTGATTGGTATGTAATATACCATGGGTCTCTAGATACCACATTAATCTTTTATTAATTATTATCTGGAGTAGTTTACTCAAGTGATTTGATGCCGATATCGGGCGGTAGCTATCAGGATTTGTTTTGCATTTTCCCGGTTTCAATATTGGGAAAGTAGTAACTTGCTTCCACTGTTTCGGGTATATATTATTTTTCCACATGTAGTTGTATAGGAGTAAAAGGTAATTTAGCGTGCACACAGGTAATTCTTTTAACATTTCAGAGGTGATGCCATCGGGTCCAGGGCACTTATTTTTACTCATATTTTGTAGTGCATCTAACAGTTCTATTTTTGTTAGTGGCTTATTTAAGTCATCATCTTTATTTGTTATATGAAGTAGTTCGTCTTCAGTTTTTCCTTTAAATATAAGAAATTCGCTAGTGTAGTTTTCATTCGAAGAGTTTTTGTAAAAGGTCTGAGCTAATATTTCTGATATTTCTTGAGGAGATGAAACTATATTATTATTTTTAATTATTGTTTTTGTTATATGCGATATATTCTTTCCTTTTATTTTCCGTATCTTGGTCCAGATTTGTGTTGGCGGTGTACTTTCAGTGATTGTTGAAGTATAATTTTCCCAAGATTTTCTTTTACTGTCTAAGATCACTCGTCTGGCTTTAGCTTTATGTATTTTTAACTGGATCAAATCTTCTAATGTTCTTGTTTTTTTATACTTATTTAGGGATTTTTTTAGTTGTTTTGTTGCTTCTTGACATTCACTGTTCCACCAGGGGGTGACTTTCTTTACTTTTAATTTTTTAAAACCTATTGATTCGATAGCTGCTTCGTGTATTTTTGAGGTAAATTCAGCTATAAGATCGTTTATGTTACTACCTATTGTTATATTGGATTTATTTATCTCTGTGAGTTCTTTGAACAAGTCCCATTTCGCTTTCTTAAGGTTCCATATTTTTGAATCTAGTTGATTTTGTTGTGGTGTTGGAAAATTTATAATAATTGGAAAGTGACCATCTCCCCATAGTTGTGGAATTGTTTCCCAATTTAAATTTGCTGCTAGGGATGTGTCAGAAATTGATAAATCAATTGATGAAAATGAACCCGTTCTAGTACAGAAATGTGTCGGTGTGCCATCATTTAATAGAATGTAGTTATAATTATTTACAATATTTTCAAGTTTACGTCCCCTAGTATCTGTTTGATTGGACCCCCAAATTATATTATGGCTATTCATGTCTCCTATTATAAGATGTGGAGATGGGAGTTGTTTAATTAATTTTTCTACATCGTTTATAGTAAATGGTGTATTGGGAGGTAGGTAAATATTACAAATGGTGATTTTCCCTAAATTTGGTACTATGGTGCTAATAGCAACAGCTTCCAATTCGCTGTCTATGTCGATTTGTTTTGAATCTATTGTATTGTGTACTAAGATGGCAACTCCGCCACTGGCATTGTTGTAATTAGGGCGATCTTTTCTATACATTGTATAGTTACGTAATTTGGTTTTCTGATTAGGACGAAGACGGGTTTCTTGTAGGCAAACATAATAAAAATATGATTTTGACATAATATATTGTAGTTCTGGAAAATGAGAGTGATATCCATTTGGATTCCATTGCAGCAGAGCCATATTTTATATTTTGTGTGGTTGATTTTCTATGGAGGTTTGGTTTTCTAAATTTAGTTGTTCTCGTATTTTATTTATTATTCTCGTTAAACGGTTTTTTGAAGATCTATCATTTACAAAAGTATGTAGATCTTTTAATGTCAAGAGTAATCCATTTATATCATTTGTAAATTCCGCAGCCGTCTTCAATAGGTCTGTGTTTCCCTTTATTTTATCCAACCATTTGCAGAGATTGTCAAAAGATATCGCGTACATATTAGGATTTGAGTCTATTTCTTGTTTTATTGTTGCAAGTGTTTCTTCATTTAGATAAATTTGGTTGTCCGGGCTAGAAGTTCTTCGAGGTTCTTGATGATCTTTAATGATTTTTAATTTTTTGGATTTTTGTTTTGTTTTGTTAACTGAGGTTTGGGGAGTAGGATTTTCTATTGTTATATTTTTAGTTTGGCTGAGTTCTTCATTCTCTTCCTCGTCGAGAATTTCTTCTATTTCTTCTTCAGTACTGCTAGAGGCCTGTCTTTTTGATTTTGATAGTGAAATATTTGTTTTTTCTATAATAATTGGGTTGGTAAGTATTTTAGTGTGGGCGTTTGCAGATATTAAATCTTGGGTTGTAGGAATTAATTCTTGGGTTGTTGGTATTATAATTTCGTTGTGGATTTGGCTAGTACTTGAGGATTCACTATTTGGTTTATCATTAAGATTTTCGTTTGTTGGGGTTATTATGTGTTTTGTATTATGTGAAGGTGAATGATTTTGTGGACTGTCTAGACTGATCTCTTGAGACTCTATGTTTTCTGAACAGTTATTGGCAAAGTGACCATGTTTTTTGCATTTGTAACACACTGCGTCTGGTGAGAAGAAAATTCTGTAGTTAATCTCTTCATGAGTAACAACTATACTATTTGGTATTTTGTTAATTTCGCCAGGTGGTACAAAAACTTGTCTTCTGTCTGACAAAATGTGAGCATATTCGTCTCGTTTTATTCCCATTCTGAGCATATTAATAGGTGACACGGTTTTTACTTTATGGAAATTTAAGGCTTCTTGAATAACATCGTCTGGTATGGATGGGCACACGTGTGAGATAATAATTCTTTGGGCTGGGTTAATATATTTTCTTATTTCTACTTCTACATTTTGAATTATAATTTTTGGATGTTGGTTGACTAATTTTTCTACTATATCTTTACTTGTTAGAAAAATGCATAAACCACTATTATATGTTTTTGAGACATGAGTAATATTTTTTGGACCAATAAGAGATCCTATAGCATAGATATATTCATTAATTTCTATTCCTGGTTCAATGTTAAGAAGAATTGCTTGGTTTCTGTTTGGGTAGGTGTTGCTATTGGTTTTTGTCGCATTTGCAAATGTTTTTCTTTGGCTATTCATTTTAGAAATTAGTTATTTCCCACAGTAGATTGGGAGTATGAATTCATATTATCTGAATTTGCACACCACTAGTAGTGGTTTGCCGACCAATAGCTACAGGTTAATTACCTGGGCTATCAGTGACAGATGTCAAAAAAAATTTCGCCACTATAAATAGTGACAGATGTCAAAACTTTTCACCACTATAAACTATGTTATGTTATTATTCGATTAAATCAAATATTTTAGATACAAAAGGTGAGAAAACAATTACTGTGTTTATAAGTAAGTAGGTATATAATATTTTGAATAAATAATTATGCTGTACCTGGATTTATTAGAGGAGAACAAATCACATGTCAATTCACTAATATAGCCAGGGCCTACTTTTCCTCTTTTTATTTCTTGTCACATTTATTCATTTTACAAATTTCGTGAAATTTCAAAGTTTTTGACGACTAACTCTGTCTTCATTTGATATAATTTGATTAAAACATGGAACGTACCATAAACCGTGGTAAGGGTTCTTTTTATTTTGTTCAAGCAGTGCGAGGATCAGTAATTTACGAAATTATCACAAAAAGAATATAAACCCGCGTTTTTGCAATAATGTTCCCAGCATGATTATCATTAAGTGTTGTTTGACCAAACTTTTCGAACAATTTAAGGAGTTTTTATTAAATATTTGCTTAAAAGATAAACAATATAAACTCATTTAAACATTTAGAAAAATTTGTAATATACGTATGTATTTTTTTCAATATTTTTTAGACACTGGAAATTAAATGCTCAGAATAGTTGTACATAATTTGACAAATAACAATCAAATAATGACGTCTTGTGGTAACATCATTTTCTTATATTATATTGAGAAATTAGCCTTTATCTTTAAGCTACTATAACTAGGGTCTTTAAAATCTCGACAATTTTTACCCTCGAGAATTGGGAACGGAAGATCACATTTACCGGGAATTTCCGAAGTTATTGTTTTTATTTAATTTTCGTATAACTACTATAATAGTAGCATTTTAAATAGAGTATAATTTAGGATAGGTTTCTGCTATGTATGATGATTTCTCAAAATTATATTGTGCAAGCAATATTATAGATTTTCCTATGTCATACCTTATAATATGCAATATATTTTTACATACATCACAGAATGTACTAACGTTCTAAAACTCATTTAAATATTTTTGTCTAGAAATTAAACATTAACACAAAAAGAAATATACATATTATTTTTTTGAAATAATACTTCAAATAACTTGCATTTACAATTTAAAAGCAAAACTTTAAGACACACAATCGTGATCTTTACTTTGTAATAAATTGATTAGGAGTTGAAATTTTTCTTTAATTACCGACCGTCAACATATATAAGGGAGGTACATATGGTGATAATACCGATTTTGACATTTCGAGATTTCGATGGATCTCCACGAATTGAGGTCCCTACATAACGTTTTGACTATTTTTAGCATGATGTCTGTCTGTCCAGCCGTCTGTCCGTCCATCTGTCTGTCTGTCCGTCTGTCTGTGGACACGTGTAGAGCAAATTAGGCTAAAAGGATTTTTATGAAACTGCATATTTAAGCTTTTGACATCAATGATACGAGTTGATCAACTTTTGGTAAAAATCGGTTGACTAGAAATGGGAGTTTACTCGTGTCGATTTTAAGATTTTTGCGAATATTTAGCAACAGAAAAATATTTCGAAAAAATTTATTGAACAAAAGTTGCTATAAATGCACTGTGACGTCATTTTTCCTAAGGTTCTCGTGATTGGCTAACTGGGAAACAGGGTGTTCCCAGTTTGACTTGATTGACAGGTATTTTGCAGATTTATTCACTAAGAATCTAGGAATTAATTACATATAGAAATTTATAGGATTTCGTAGGCATAAACAAGAAACTCTAGATACTCCTATATCGTTTGACTGATATCAACAATCTTTTGCATATTTATTCTCTAAGAAACTACGAACAAAATAACATATAGAAATGTCTAGGGTTTCGTAGGCATAAACAAGAAACTCTAGACACTGCTATATCCTTTGACCGATATAAACAATATTTTGCAGATATATTCTCCAAGAATCTACAAATATAATTACATACAGAAATGTCTAGAATTTCGTAGGCATAAACAAGAGACTCTAGATACTCCTGTTTCCTTTGACCGATATGAACAATATTTTGCACATTTATACTCGAAGAATTTACGAATATAATTACATACATAAAGTCTAGGGTTTCGTAGGCATAAATTAGAGACTCTAGATACTCCTGTTTCCTTTGACCGATATAAACAATATGTTGCAGATATATTCTCTAATAATCTACGAATATAATTACATATAGAATAAATTAACGTCTCAAATTATTTTTAGTTTTAACAATATAAATGTAATGTACTAAGTAAAAATGAATCGTTTTCTCATCTTAAAAAGTTAATGAATAAATAATCTAACTATATAATTAGCAAGTGTCTGTATATAGTGTCGGTAACATTATGACGTAAATTTTTCTAAAGTTCTCGTGATTGGCTAACTGGGGACACCCTGTTTCTTGATTGGCTAACTGGTGATATCCTGTCCCGTGATTCGCAGACTGGCGACGAAATTAGGATACGTTAAAAAATAAAACCAAATACACATACAAACAATTGAAATTTTTATATTATAAATCCGTCATTGTTGACGGGTAATACCCTAGTAAAAGCGAATTTCGCAGAACATCCCGATTTTTTAGAGGCGTTCCGAAGCACACAAAACGAAACGGCCGTTTTCCCCGATTTTCCACGAAATGTAAAATAAATAATATAAACTATAATAATAGATCGAACTTAAATGTATTCTTCTTCTTCTTCCTTGATCACTGTTGGCCGAGTTAACTTTTAGTCTCACTCACATAAATCCTTTATCTTGAAAATAGTTGTTTAGGTAAGGAAATCGTTTCATTTGTAAATAATTCATAAAGAGTAAGGAATTAATAGTTTAAATTCATTCAAAGCTTTTTTGTCGGTTTTAGAAATTGAAGCTTTGAAGTTTAATAATATTTGACTGAATTTCTTCTATTTTTAAGAAGTCTGAACTGCTTAAAACACGCAGTTTGATTCAGAGTACTTTTCCAAATCTATATTCAAAAGCTTTAGAGTTTATATCGCAATTTTTCCGAGTTTGAAACAATATTTCACACATTCGTCCTTCTCTTCGATCAAGTTCTTCTTAATAATAGCCGGAGTAATAAACCGCATGTGAATAATAAAGTTAAGAAGACATATCACCGAGGGTATATTTACTGGACAGAAGATTTTCAGTGTCATAAGATACCAGAATTTATCGAAGAATAAAACCCAGGAAGTGATAAAAGCGCCACCTAGCGTTCCAATAAATAACCGAAATGTACGACAATAAATGTCAAAAGATGATCCCAAAGAAAAACTTAAACTTAAACGCTTTTATAAAATATACGAGTTTATTTAAAATGTTGAAAGGAGCAACGAACTGTAGAGTTATTATTAATATTGTTTAATTAAACTTTATATAAACTCTATTTATTTCTCTTTGTGTTTCCAATTATCTCTTCCATTCAGTGGTGGCTCGTGAAAACCTGTGAGGATGTAACCAGAAGATTTTCTCTTTAGTGAGATGGGACTATAAGATGCGCGTCAAAAAATATAATATGTATATGCAGTATAAAAATATGTATTACGTAATTAGAATCACCATACAAAATATATTATATTTTGATTTATTATTGTTACTTACGTACTTATTCCTTATGCTTTGTGGTGTAAAGCTATGAGTTAATCCTTTTTTAGCATGGTTCTTTACATCGTGTTCTGTACTTCATGTATTTTAATACCGCCTCCAATTTTACACCTCTTTGCAATGATGCTTTTTCTTCTTAATGTCAAGTTCAAGGTCATCGATATCTTTGGTCTTGCTTTCGCACTGTACTAGCTTAAAACACTCTTTTAATAATATTGTTTTCGTTCATTCTGTATTAGCTATCCTTTTTCTATAACGGGTCTTTTTTTCTAGTAGTTCTGTCTAGTATTTTTCGGAATTTAAAATTCGGTCTAATTTTTTTTTTACCCACCATATTTTTTTAGATTTTTCACACAATTGTGTGTAATCTAATATCAATAAAATTTCAGAGCTTCTTATTTTACTTCTATGCTTCTGTGGTAATCCAGGATTGAGAGGAGATTGTCAGATAAGGTACTGTTACTTTTTTGAAGATCTCTGCTTTGATGTGGGTTCATATTTTTTGCTGCATTAACCCTCTGCACTATTCATTATTTTTGGAAAATGAGCTCAAAGTTGGCCAAATAGAAATCTATAACCATAAGACTTATAATTAAACAAAAAACAAAAAATGGTTATTAATTATTTATTTAAAGGGTTTTTCACGAATTTTGCAAAGTACCGATAAGCGGAAAAGATGCCCCCGCTTTAGTTCGCTATATAGCGCAGGCTGCTTTCCATATTACTACGCTTTAGTACGCTATATAGCGCAGAGGGTTAAGGACTATGTTTTCATGCTGTTGAAAAGTTTTCCTCCTGCGCCTACTCTTTCGATAATCACTTCATCCATTTTGCAATCTTCTAAAAATAATGTCCCGAAATATTTACATTTATCTACTTGTTCTATTTTTTCTCCATCTATTTTTATATTATGTTGTATTTTTTTTTTTTTTTATATATATATATATATATATACGAGTATTATCTTTGTAGTTCGTATTTTCTTGTTCATTGTTATTTGCTGTTCTGCTTCAATTTATTTTGTAATTTGTATTTATTCATTATTGTTATCGCCATGCCATCATCAGATTTCAGTTATTTTCTGTTTTAGGGTTTGGTAGGTATCAAAAAACCCTTATACCGTCTTATAAGTATAAGTATATATATATACGTCATTATGTCGTCTGTCTGTCTGTCTGTTCGATAAAAATTATAGCCAAACGGCTAAACCTAGAGAGTTGAAATTGAGAGTTGAACTCTTTGACCTGCACATAGGAAAAATACTAAAACATCTAAAAAACATATACCCCTAAAAATATAAACAAATATGTGTTAATTGAAAAAAAAATTAAATTCTGATTAGAATGATATCAAATGAAAGCCCTTAGTACGTAAATTATCAATGAAAATTTTATTTTTGCAAAATAAATAATTTTGAAACGATTTTTTACAAAATTGTGCAAAAAAAAATTTTTTTTGTCCTATATCCTGTGGCCCAGATGGTTTAAACTAAAAATCTGAAAAATTCTTAGTAATTTACATTGGTCTGAACCGGAATAGTACAACAGGAATTTTTGATCAGAATATGTTTTCAGAAAATAACGCATTTTTTGTGTTTTTTTGTTGACGATGTACAAAAGTTATAGTTATATAACACACTATAATAGAAGTCGTATCCTAGTCTAATGGTTAGCTTGCTCGCTTGCTACGCAGCAAACTAGGGTTCGCTCCCGGGCAGAGGAGACAATTTAATTTTTTTTTTCATTTTTATTTTGCTTAAATTATTTTGCCAAAATTCTAGTTATATTTTGGCAAATGTTGCATTTAATTTTTAAGAGCTTAAATTTAACAACCAGTTGGAATTGTTGGAATTATATTTTCATTCTATGTGTCATGTATAGGAAACTAGAGGGGCGGAGCATATTAAATCAACCAATGGAAGCCATAGGCGCTATTTTCAAAATCTTAATGAACCTTGCTATATATATATATATATATATATATATATAAAAACGCACATATTTAGAAACCTAAATAATGGTATTAGATATTTGAATTAAAATTAACAAAAAAATATTTTAACATAAAATTTATTTTTAAAGCTCTTAGTTTAACAGAAGATACATTATTTTAAAAATATCGTTCATTTCGCCGTGATTACTACAAAGTAAAATTTGTCCTACACACTCAGCATGCCGCCTTCACTTATTATATTCCTGCGAAACCCTGCAATGTGTGAAAATTCCCACTTCACATCAATTTTTTCATTTTTCAGTAACCCATAATATACTACTTTGCTTCTTATATGGAATCATCTAGTATTAGCGAGAAATAGTGGAATGACATGCATCCTTGTCTGATTTCTTTAAGTTTCGTAATAAAAGATAATAGAATACCTGCTAAAAATTTGTATGGCCAACTTTTTTTGATACCTTTTTATGAACGTTTTATGCATTGCTTACTTATTTATTAAGAGATACAAAAGTGGTGAAATCAGGCCAAAATTAAGTAGTTTACTCTACAAATAAGAATATTGAACTGTAGAAACAAATAATTGAACAACAAATAAACGTGCTTTTTTTTATGTTTTTCAGGGTGCTATGGCTTTGAAATCAATATTCAAAAAGTTATTAAGGTTTTAGTTTTAACATTTATTTCTAAAATGATTTAACATGAAGTTTATACTGGATTTATTTGGGATATAGTTGTTTAATCAAGGTAAAAACTTGATACATAATGCCCTCAAGACTTATTAAAGAAAAATAAAAGTCTTTGCGATAGACTAAAAAAATACAGGACGTTTTATGTAAAATAGTACTTTTTAAATAATTCGTATATTTGATATTCTATTGTTTTTTCAATTTAATACTATAATTTCTAGAGTAAAATACTGCATCGTTGCTACTTATAATAAAGAAACCAACAATGCTTAAACAGCTCCCAAAAATACTCTGTGTATATATTCTTGTTTTGTTTGTATTATTATTGTTAATAATGGTTACGTGCTGTAATATTAAATTAAATTAAATATATATATATATACATATATATATATATATATATATATATATATATATATATATATATATATGATAGAACGCATTATAGCGTTTATGATAATATCAATTAAAACACACAAATCCAAGCACATATAAACATTTATTACTACGTCTATTTACAATCTGTCACACTGTTATATGTCACACTTATCATTATATGTCATTATGTTATCGTTACTAACTTAACATATATACAATGGACGTCCAAGAACTAGTTTTGACCCTAACATATATATATATATATAGGGATGGGAATTTATTTTTGAATATCGATATATGCGCGATTCGATATATCGTAAGTGTGATATCGATATTCGATATATATCGAAGTAAAAATATCGATATTTTCGATATATCGAAATAATTAACACGTAACATGTAAGATATATAGATTACAGTTTTTTTTTTTGTTGGCTTGGCGGGAAAAGAAGTCGCCACTTGACAGACAATCACTTTACAGTTGGTACTCACCCAGCTACCAACCAACTTTTTAATATTTTTCTAGTTAACTGCTCTCTTAATTAAATATATATATGCGGTCCTCTTTTGTAAGGACAATCCAGATCTTTTTGGATACTTTTATAGTGTATTATGGACTTTAAATGTCAATCAAAAATATTCCTTACGCTGTAAAACCGACTTTATTGGTTATGATCATTATTAAGAAAGTCACATTTTTTATAATTTTTTAATACCAACATAATAATTTTAAAGGTGCAAATTATAAAATCAAAATTTCGTCTTGCAGGCTATTCCAATCGATTAGGCGGAACTAAATGGAAATTTCGTTATTTTAGCTTGTCACGAAAACGGACCTTGCTTTGGTTATTTCATGTTTCAGTTTTATGTGAAGATTTTAAATTCCAACAGTGAAACCACGGAAACGAATGACATGTCAAATATTTTAATACATTTTTCCATATTTTGAAGACAAAAACATAAATAAATGGGAAATTTTTATTAAGAATGACAAAAAAATTAAAATGCAATGAAAAGGACATTTTATAATGACAATCAATTTAATCTAGAATTTAAATGTGGGCATGATGTACAAAGCCTAAACAAAATGACCAAAAGTCCGAATTAATAGATAAAAATTACTAGATTTCAAAATCTAGTGCCGCCTAAACGTTTGGAATACCCTACAGTTTGTTTTTACAAAAGTGAACAGCATATATTTAAATGTTAAAAATATACAAGAATACCGATATTTTGTGCGAATATCGATATTTTGCGCGATATATCGCATTTCAAATATCGATATAAAAATATCGATATATTTTTCTAAAGTATCGATATTTTCGAAATATCGATATATCGTTCCCAAACCTATATATATATATGTAGGATTTCCGTCTTCAAATGAAAAACTACACGTCTTTAATACACAAATTGAGAAACCAGTTAAAAGTTACACAATATAACGACAGAAGCGAATATCATTAAAAACTCTATCAACAATCACAAAACAGTACAATAACAGCGCCCCTAGTTACTCTTTTCATTTGTCTCTGGTCTGTCTCTGTCTCTATAAGTTGGCTCTGGTCGAGACTTGTATGTAGGAATATAGGAAAATCCCACATATATATATATATATATATATATATATATATATAAATAGGAGTGTTTTGAGATTTTATTCTTTCAACTAATAAAGTCTAAGGCTTCAAGTAATTAAAGTCAGGTCAACAAAACCAAAATATAAAGAACTATTGTTCTAATATATACATATAAATTTTAGGCGAAGCTGAATAACATGCGGTGACATCATGGCGGCAAGCTTTCAGATAATATAAAATACTTATGCTGAAGCAGTTCTTTTCTGGCTATGATTGAATAAAAATATTTAAAGCCTATGTATGAGTTTTATTTAACAATCTCCAAAAATTCCATATTACAACAGAGTGCATAAGCAGAAGTTTTAAAAATTTTATATATTTCGTTGTAATATTTAATTGTATGCACTAATCTGTGTTGCGTGAACGAAAGAAGATTTTATCACAAAGAAACGAGATATAATGGCAACATTAATCCTGCCGGCAATACTCAGATTTGGAGCAGAATATTTTATAATTAAATAAGTACTGTCTATTATAGATTTTTTTTTTCTTGGGCCAATTGCGCCGCGAAACATGACTAGTGTCACAACTTGAGCAACAATATTAACAGTTTTTAATTAAGAATTAAAAATTGGGTTTAGAGGTAATTGAATAAAAACATTCAAGAACTTTTTAAATACCTAAATTCACTTAATATTGGCGGCCCCCTCCAATATTAAGAGGGCTGCGGGGCTGCTGCCCCAGCAGCCGCGCAGGTCTTATATACCAGCCGCTGATTCTCTTAAAGTATTATTCTGCTGTGAAAATTTTGTGTAAACTGCAACAAATTTTAAGCGTATAATGTAAAATAAATATGACACATACCCCTAGGATACTTTTTAATTACATTTCCTTAACTAAATTAACCATTTTCGTAAAGTTGTCAGGGGTAAACTGAACAGCTGCTCCTAACTTGGTTGTAGAACATGGGCGTACACTACATTTTGTAAAGTGTTTTTTAACAGTTTCAAGAGTTTCAGTGTTTTAAGAGTTCAGTTTGAACTTGAAAACTTTTAAAACCGCCAAGGCATGCTTAGAAAACTTAACCTCGTTTAGACCTATGTTATTCGTGAATTACTGTTGGCCCATTCTTTATCAGATAATTTGAATAATTTGTAAAGAATGTGTATTATAACAGGAGGTTGCATCAGTCGCTTTTTTCTTGTGTTTTTTGAGAATTTATTTCAATAACAAAATGCGTGAATCCTTAAACAAAGTATTTGCTCTCGGATGCTATGACTTTTTACTTCTGGCAGAACTTGAATTCCGTGAGGAAAGAATGGACTGGCTCAAAAGACCCAAGCTCGTTCAGCAACCCAATTTACAACTTCTTCATAATTATGGAAATGGGTATCTTCCAAAGCATATTGCATCGATCGGAACAAATGGTAATCCTTGGTGTCAGGTCCGGAGAATACGCTGGGTGTTCTAGAACCTCCCATTCGAGCTCCGTGTTTGTTTCACGGCTATAGCAACACGGACCGAGCATTGTCATAGAGAAAAATCAATTTCCGGCGATTTGTTGCTAGATTGTCGTTTTCGCATCAAATTATCATTCAAACGCTCCAACTATTGTCGATAACGTTCGGCGGTGATTTTTTCTTTTAGATTTAACAGCTCATAATACACGACATCCTCCATATCCTAATAAATAGAGAGCATTGCGTTGTGACTGAGGATGATTCGCTAATTCGCTAATTGTACAATAGAAAGGCAAACAAAAATCAAGTACAGAGTCATCTATTTTTTTTTCTTTTTTCTGGCAATGCTGTTAGCCGATTTAACCCTGTTGAAATTTTAAAATGAAATATGAATAATGAAAATAAGTCAGTCGATTCGACAAATCGCTTACCCTCAAAGCCATGTCAAATGATTTTGATACTAGACCCAATATCTGACACACCTGGAGTTTAAGAGAATGACTATAGCAAAAAATATTACATATTAAATATATTTCTGTGAAATTATCGGAATTGACTATCTCATTTTGACACCATTTCTAGTCTAGCACTCGTGGAAAGTACCGGCGATTCAGTTTAGAAAATTCGTTGTCCGAGTAAGTTTTTTTTTAATTTAATTAATTAAAGGTACATCAACATATTGCGTTATTAGTACCCGGTATTGTATTTTATACTTATTTGATTATATTTCATTGTGTGGGTATTTTGTATGTTGGTGATAGTCTATATTTGTCTGTATAGTTTATGTAGGCTTTTTTTTGTTATTGTCGTTAAGTGCTTCTTGTAGGGTGTCAGGTATTTGGTGTGTCTGTCTTATTGTGTCATATTTGGTACATTATGTAATAAGGTGTTGTACTGTAGTGATTTTGTTGCAGTTATTACACAATGGGGATCTTCTTTCTTCATTTTGTAGCTGTGTGTTATTTTTGTGTGTCCAATTATTCTGGTAGTGGAAGTTTGCTATCTTCTTGTTCCCGAGAGTGGCAATATCTTTGAGTCGGATTTTATTGTTCTTAGTTTGTTAAGTTGTGTATTTGGCCATATGTTGTCTACTTGTTCTGTCCGAGTAAGTTAACGAAACATTTTGGCCCTCAGCATCTATGGTTATTAGCACCAATCACAGATCATTTACTTTTATCTAAATTAAATTCACAAAATATAGTTGTATGTAAGAATAAATAAGTAAAATCATTTACAAAATCTAAACAGATATTTAGCCATTCATAGAAGGTTGTAAAAGAAACAAACACCATCTAGTAGCATTTATATATTATAAAAAATTCTATTTTAAATTGCAGACCGCAAACTTAAAACACACGATCTGTTCACGAAAGTTGTCAGACGACAGATAGATCGTAAGCCTGTGCAAGCACAGAACAAATTTTTTACTGTAGTAAAGTCTATGATACAGAAAAAGTCAGGAACCACGGCTTTAAGAGCACTTCTCTCCTAGATTATCTCTAATATTCTGTATCTTTGCCACTGTGAATATCTCACTAATTATATACTCTACTAACAGCAAAAATATATAAATAAGAAAAAAATTTTTGAATGAAGAAACGTTTCTTTTCGTCTAATGCAGTTTTTAATAATAATATGGAATATAATAATATATAATACGGAAAGCTATGGAAGCGTTACTTTTAAACTGTTACATTTATGACAAAAATTGTTTAAAATAATATAACGATATTTATATTAATATTTGAGGAGTTACAAGGGATGTCTTAAAACTAAAATATTGAAATATCTTTCTTATTATAACAATATATGTACGAAGTATGGGCACATGAGCTAGTAAATTTATAAAACCACATTAACAATAGACACTTGTAAGCAACAGTCTTCTAAAAATATTTAGTTAAAAGTAAGTATTTAGTTAAAGTTTCTGATTTAATTTATAAAGGAAGCACAAAAAAACTAAAAATCGACTTCACCTAATCCACCCTTTTCGATTTTATCAACACTGCAGTATTCCATCCCCTTTAACCCGATTTCGTTCGTTTCCTTTTCGTGCTGATAACATTCTCGAGTAAATACGTAGACACGTTTTTTAGCAGTGGCTGTATATGGACCAGTGCAGGAGTAGCTGCATTTACATAAGCCCTGTGTAAAACTGACTTCAACACTCGACATTCAAACATGCGAATAATGGAATTCGTTCAAGCAAAGTGCATCTCTCGTTTACTGTTCAGATTTTTCATATAAATCAGAATAAAACGATAGGCAATCGGTTCTTCAAAATGATATCTAAATATCAAATAATGAAATGGATGAGAAAATGTGGGATGGTACTACGAAGAGCTCTAGTTACCATGCACTGTAGTATACAACTCAATGGGTATCACAAAATTATAGGGTATACAGATGACCTGAATGTTATTTCAAATAAGGTTAAATTCGTGGTATACTTAACTGAGTATACAGTACACTGAAAATCTCAAGTGAGTACTAGTACTCATTTAAAGTGCGTACATTGCTTGTCCTCGTTTTTACTCACGTACAAGTGAGTACTTTTGTACGCACTTTAAATGAGTACTAGTACTCACTTAAAGTGAGTACTAGTACGCGTTTTAAATGGGTAGTGGAAAGGAAGAGAGGGTAGTAATACGCACTTATAGTGCGTACATAGGTATAAAACTCTTTTCTTGAGTGACGTCACAATAAAGCTTTAAAATTCAGGAAAAGTAAAAATGTTGATTGAACATCAGAAAAATAGTTTTTAAATTATTATAATCAATAATTTATACACTTTTTTGCCAATTTTCAATGCAATCCTTTTCCAGAATTTATGAAGCTTCATATTTTTCTGTAAATAATATAATGCGATTATTATTATTTCTTGAATATATTTATTTAAAAAATTTTCAAACCTTTCAGATATTACAACTAAAATAATCATAATGATTAAGTATAAGTATGAACTTAGTTATCATCTAACATTCAATAAATTATTCTAAACAATTTCTACGAATAATAGAAGATAAAAATTATAATTTTCTCCTTAGTTACATTTTGAAACGTATTATTTTAGTATCTAAAATATAATTTAATTGTCTCGGTAATTATGTCGTATAATAGAATCAATGTTAAATCTTTAAACATATCTAGAAGGTACCTGAATTAATCTGAGCGCATTTATTCCTAAAATAATGCAATCATCACATGTGCTATTATTATATCGCATTTAAATTAAAACTGCATATTTGTATAACTAACTTTGAGGCTTCCGAACCTTCTTAAACAAAAACTATGCAAACATAAATTCTGGCTTCAGCAGCCTCTCAATGCTACATTTCACTTTATTATTATTATTTTTCACTTTTACTTAACTTTAAATTCACTTATTAATCAGCAGATACTTTGGCACTTTTTTTAAAATTTTTAATTGTCTAATAAACGTTAATATTGTACTATTATTTGGTTGTTTAGTTTTAAAGAGCTTATATGACAGGAAATTTAATATGTTAGGTTAGGTTAGAAATTCATCGCAAGTATATTGAAAGTACGCATTTAAAATGAGTATTAGTACTCACATATAACGCGTATTAAAAGTACGCATTTAAAATGAGTATTAGTACTCACATATAACGCGTAGTTTCAGTTCCGCTTTAGAAGTGAGTACTTGTACTCGTTTTACGTGAGTATTTTGAAGTACTCATTTATAACGAGTACTAGTACTCACTTCAAGTGCGTACACTTATCTCCTTCTTCAAAGTGAGTACAAGTACGCACTTTAAATGAGTAATATAAAAAGTACTCATTTAAAAGGAGTACTATTACTCACTAAGATTTACAGTGTATCTAAAGCAATTTACTACAATAATTAATGGTAACAATTTTAAAAAAGTTTATCAGATAACTACCTATATATACCTTGTTATCTTTCAGATACCTAAATAGTATGTTAAATCAAATAAAACTGATACAACGAGAAATCAGAGACAACATTCAAGCTGCTAATGTGTTATACTTCGCAGTAAACCTATTTTTCAAAACAAAACTCCACTCTATAAACACCAATATTAGACTTTAGCAAACCTAAGTATGCCTAGGGTGGTCAATTCTTTGGGTTTAACCCGGACAATCCGCACCTTGAAGGCTTTGTGTCGGGTTTCGAGTTTTCCCTTATATCTCCGGGTCTGGCCAAATTAAAAAATCTAATTTATTTCTAGACGAGAGTGGGATGCAAAATAGTGCGAACACTTTGGTTATATATATTTTTTTCTCTTCAAATTTCCATTGTTTAAACCAATGATTATCAACCAACGGGTCGCGAGAGTAGTTTTTGCATCACATAATTTTTAATAGATTAGTAATTTAACGTCCAATTTTGAATATAGGTAGAAATAGGAAATAATTTCATTCAGCTTTTTGGACAAGAAGCGTTTATTTAAACCACACAACGTTTCGCCAACAACATTGTTAGCTTCTTCAGGTGCTATAACAATAACATCATAATAGAAAACAATCTAATACAATCAATAAAGAAATTTACCTATGTTAGTTAAACGTAACTATAACAAACTGTACATCAATCATCTCCAAGGATGGTGAAATTGCAGAAATTTATTGACAATAATGTGTACTTGAAGAATACAGAAAGTAGGAAAACAGGAATTAAATTTCAATTAAATATTGTAATATAATGATCAAAGATAGAGACTATTAATTAAATTTTACAATTCAAAACAAGACTAAATAAACTAGAAAACTGTCCAATATTAACAAAAATATATATATAAATATATAAATATAATGATATCAAGGTTCATCAACGCATCAATATGACAGGCTGCGACACTATCCCCCTGACAACCTGGTACGCACAAATCAACAGGGTTGATTGTGTCACACACTGTACAACATAATGCACCGATAACCCTTGAAATCATGAAATTTTAACAACCAACCAACTCCGTGAAATGAACCAAAAATAAGCAATGAGTTTCGGAGCAATCATACAATTCGGAATCATATAATTTTTAATTCTGAAAACGTTTCACTAAACTTGAAAGTGTTTCGCTAACACAAAAAAGTTAGGAAACAGTGGTTTAGACATACCGTTTTTATTATGTTCATTATTTTATCAGATTCATTATTTTGTTATGTTTATTATGTTAAATTTAAATTGATAATTTCTGTACGGAATTTATAAATCGGTAATTTGTAGTTGTAATTTTATGGGTTTATCCCGTTTACAACTCTGTTATGTAAATAAATAAATAAATAAATAGATCGCGCTCTATCACATACTCTCTATCTACATACGCTACATCACGTGATGTTCTGTCACATATCAGCAAAAAATCATTCTGTTCTGACAGATAGTATGATTTTGACAGTGGCGAGATGCAGTCCGTGTGGTTTTGTTTGGGAAATGAAAAAATTTTAATATCGCATACTCATAAAGTATCTTTAAAAAAAGAGTTGTTGGCGAAGGAAATCTATTTCGTCATGGTTAATAAATTGGGTGAGGCTACACCTCTTCGTATGCAACTATTTGTCGCTGGGTGAATAAGTTAAAGAGAGGAAAAACCAGTGTAAAACATTGAAAAATCAAGAATGAATGCCGCAGTTTTAATGCCACAGTTTGAATTCCGCAGACATTGAAAGACATCACTGGAATTTAAAAAGGACCGACAGCTAACATTGTCTGAGGTAGCACAGATAGTTGGCATATCGAGTAAATTCTAAAATAAAATGTACGAATTGGGGATTTGGATCTGCGGATATGTTATCTGCAAGATGGGTACCGCGTTTTCTCTCTTCGGAGAACAAACTTAATTTTCACAGGCTGGTTTGGATAGGTTTAGTTAAAAGCTGGCTGTGACATTGATTCCATTATTAGATGCTAGAAACCAAGGAACAGGGTATTTATCAGCTGTTTTTCATACTCCAAAGAAAGCAAAAGTGGTCCCATCAGCTGGAAAGATCCTGATTTTTTTTTTTTGTACGCGAAAGGGATCTTATATATCGGCTATTTCCTAAAGAACCAAATAATGGACGGATAATACTATTCCGATCTTTTCAATAGTCAAAAAAAAACCTATAATTTTCATTCGCAACTTTTACCCATCCCGTCCTCGTATAAAACTGTCAGTATTTTTTTTTTTCAGGTGTCTTTCTGAACTATCCAAAGATGCTCAAGCAATTATATAGAAGATACATGGGAAGATCTAACTATGAACAGAAAAAATTGGGGGATTTATATGACTGAGGCTAAAGCTCAATCTGATTGACCCAAGAAGAGTGAGGGAGAGATAGGAAAGATGATTTCTAATTTGGAAGGGCGAATAAAGTTTCTTTGTGTAGCATAGAACATTTTTTATTTGTAATATTGGCCAGAATAATATTGTTTTAGATACACTGACATACTACCACTAACCCAAATACATTTAATCCCCAAGAGTCCTTTTGACTCGAGAGTCCTACAAACGTAGGGTCTGTAAAATTGCTGTTACGTTCTTTTTATTTGCAAAGATATATAAAACAAAAAAGCTTCACTAAGAAAATTTACGAAAAAGTAAAATTGCTTTTTCATTTGGTTAGTCAGTTGAACATCAAAACATACAATAGATTCTCTGGGCATTGATTCTCAATAATTTTTCCTATTTAATGCTATTTCTATACGCTTATAATTATTTTTATCACATTTCTACGATACAAGCCAAAACACTATATAATTAATAAAGTGAAGTACTAAATTCATAAAGTGACGCAAAGTACTCCATTATGCGACTTCACAGATTAAGAAAGTAGTATTTTAATGATCTCCTGGTTCTTGTCGTCGTGTGTTGCTAAAAGCATTATACAATCAATTGTTTTTCATCTTGACAATGTCAAATATTGACACAACTCCTCTCTAATTAAATAGTTTTATTGTAATGTGGAATTTTTTTCTAACCTGCGTTAATTGTGTTCCTTCAGATTGTTAATTTTTTATAAGAAACTATATGGTTGAAAACTATATCGTTCCCTTAAAATAACTTGCCATCGTTATTTTTTCTGGTTTATTATATTTTGACGATGTGCATCAACAGCAGTTTTTAAATTTATATGTTTACGCAAATCTATTAATTTATTTGCACAGTCAGTATGTGCAGCGCTTTTTTTCGTGAATAAGTAAATGCCTTGTTAAATAGTGCCGATCATTTAAAACCATTATTTTTTTGCAACGATCTCTCTTTTAATTTACTTTTAAAAAGCCATGGTATTTCATTCTTTTTAATATTATATCAAAGTTACAAGGAAGCAATTCTGAAAATGTTTTGCTGCTCGAAACATGCTGCCGTGGTTGCACCACTTTAACCACCAGGTTGGCGCAGCCCTGATTGTCTAGGCCAATAAACCAACGTTCATTTAATAATTGAAGACCAATATTTAGGCAGAAGTAGTTGAAATATCACCTAAAATTTGTACAAATATTAGATAAATGTCCTTGTAAGAGTTCGCATTTGAGTGACAGTTTGACCAAGATAAAAGTGAGTAGTTGACATAACTAGAGGTTATATTTTAGCTTGTCTTTGTAGAGTTGCGTTGGAGGTCCCATAGCTCTGCAGCCTCCTTTCAACTCAAGAGTATAATAATTTTTTGGGTAATCTACTACTTGGCTTTCTTATGACATACCCAACCCACCGCAGCAATGGATTTTCGTGGAGCTTGGCCTCAATACTGACGATATTAGCTGCAGCCAAAACTTCTATGTTCAGCACATAATCTTGACATTTGAATCTCAATATCGTCCTAAGGCACTTTTGGTGGAATATTTTTAATATGCCTCTATAGATATATTATGATTCAGTGCCCTAGAAAATATATATATATATTTATTTTAAAATGGGAGCACCGAAGGCCTCTTATGCAGAGGATATTCTTTGGGACACTTCATCATCAAACTGTTGCAGGATAATATGCTACCTATGTACTGGAAAGACCTTACATTAATTTCGTCTTTGCTATTTATGTTGAAAATATGTGGGCTAATTTTATGACTATTATATGGCATTGATACAGTTTTTTCTAAATTAATGTTTAAACCAAACAGCGGTTGTGAACAGATTTAGTGCAGCATGTAATACAGCTGTTGTTTAATGGAAGAGCACACAGGCAGCTGCCAGTAAAAGTTTGTTTACTGTCACATGTATAGTCTAGCGTTTCGAATTGAAACTGGAGAGGTTCAATAAACCTCCATCGAAACGGAATCGTATATTAACTCTTCTATTGTAGTAAAAGCATACTGAAGAATGGCATTTAAGTACAGTACAAATAAAAATGGAGCTAACACGCAACCCTGCTTAGTTCCGCTGTTAACTTCAAAAACTGCCAAAATCTTACCATTATAAGCAACAGTTGCCTTCATGTTTTCGTGTAAATTACGTATTAAATTTATAATTTAAATAGTGAAGCTATATTAAACTGTCCAAAGGGCTCGTGCGGTACTGAATCAAAAGCTCTGGTGAAGTTCATAAAACAGGCATATATTGTTACATGTTGTTCTTTACTTTTTTCGGGTAGTTGTCTTGCAACGAAGATCTTGTCGTTAGTACCTCTATTAGGACGAAATCCACATTGAGATTCAGTTAGCTGTTCTTCAAATATGGAACTTTATCTGCGTACTAATATTTTAGATAAAACTTTACCGCAGACAGAGAATGAAAATATTTATTGTAATTATTATAGGAATCATTTGAAATTAAAGCACTAAAAATCACTTTGGCCACACTGCGCTATTACAGTTGATTTACGGTATTTTAATTAACAAGCATATAGTGCAGGATTTATTAAACGAGGGTGAAGTTTACCGCCCAAGTGTATTATAGCCATTATATGAGAGTCAAATACAATAATTTACCTACAACTATAAAGTTTTATCATTAGTAAAATAGTACATTTTTTTAGCACAGAATCAGCCTAAACTATAAATATTGTGGCATCGAAATGGCTACCGAACCTAAAGCTGATTGTAACCTAAAACAATTTTCGAAATCTATTTTTGTATTGTTAATTTATTCTAACATAAATAATATTGTCACGGGGGGAATTCAAGAACGGAATCTTTTCTACTAAATTTATTTTATAATATTAATTTACATCAGAATACAATTGTTGGTCAAAATAGCTGCTGGTGTTGTCCGTTTAGAAGCTGATGTTACTGGGACACGGACCTACTCGATTCAGTCTTGTCTTGCAACGGCGCTGACTAATCCTACTAAATAGGCAACCAAGTTGGCTTAGATGTTATGCAGACCGCCCCGTTTTTCCAACAATTCTACTCTACAGTAGACGGCGCGAATCCAGAAGCCTTGTGTCTCAATATCGCTCAAGAAAATTCTTGTGTATTTGGACCGTTCAAAAGATGAATTCAATGAACTTCGCTAAAAAGAAATCGTGTTACAGACTGCAAGCAACAATCTGCCAGGGTTTTTTCTAATTTTAAAGTAATTTTAGCGACACAGCTATTTAAAATACTATGTAAGAAATGATAATACCCTTACATACCTTTCCTAAATACTTATAAATTTTAGTTTTTAGATTTTCACTCGTTAAACGAATAATATTTGCAACGCCTATTTCACACGTCACACACCATACGTCAACTCAATTCAGTAATATCCATAAAAAATCTCATATCAGTAAAAAATAAGACAATCAAGATATAATACCAAATATGAAAAGTCCTGGACAGTGAGAAAACCACAGTATTTGACAGAAAAAGGCAGTAGAGAGAAGAAAAAAGTGATAGCGAGATTTAGATGTGGAAATGAGGAGAGGGACAATAATTTTTGGATGAAAGATGAAGAAAGAACATGCAGAATGTGCAGGGAAGGTAAAGAGACAATAGAACATTTGTTGGAAGAATGTGAAGAAATACGACACAGAACGGAAACGAGAAAGGAAATTTTGGATGAAACAGGAAGGGGGTATGAATGGATGAAAGAAGTGAAAAACAGAAGGGAGGAAATTAAGGAAAGGAGTCAACGAAGACATTAACTAAAGGAGAAGGAGAGTAGATTTTAAGCCGAAAGGCAAAAATTATAATTATTATTAAGTGTAAGTTAATCACTGTAAGATAAATGTAGTACATAATATTTAATAATAAAAATATCTATCTATCTCCAGGATCAGTCGAACCACCCCAGGTATCCGCACGAGACGAACACGTGGATAAGCCCTGTAGACAACACTCACATCTCGTATTGGCCTTGTCCTTGGGTAGTGTGATTGCGGACTGACGACTGGTCACAAGAATGACTACTACTTGACTACCCCGACTCTATTCCCTAAGACCATTTTATAACTGTTAACTAGGACACTATGACATCAGGTCCTACCTCAATTGTTTTGGAAACATTATGAGTTGTGTGTAATTGTTGGCAGCAATTAAAGACCATAGTCATCACAATTGAATAATGTTTATCAACACATTAGAATGTAGTTCAACACTTATGTTGACAAACACTCAGCACATTCTTTAATTCTCAAAACCGTACGTCAGCAACCTTGACCTACACAGCCTAAAGGCCGCCTAAGGAATTGGGACATTAGAATACAATTATATCATAATTGTGACAATATTCTAGTATAAATATGTATAACTAATTTACGGAAAAAAAAAACCTGCCGTGTATAAAACGTTCACTATGCACGGCGGAGCACGCGGGCGCCTATTATACATGGCGTGCAATATGGGCTACTTTAGGTATTTGGATATATACAGTTGGACACATAATGCATTTATTATATGATGGTCGTATATAAAATACATTATTATGTCAGATATAAAATAAAAAGCTTTGCAAGTATTAAATTCCACATAAAATAGGAAGTATTCTCTGTCTAACACCATCTTCGCATATATTGTTATCGGAAAGCAATCAACTTATTTAAGTAATTAAATGTTTTGGTTGTTTACTGTCATTTTATATCCTACTACGCGTCTCTTATCTAATCTGTTTTATCTCTCTTCCTTTATACCCTTCCTATCGTTTCTATATTCTCCCTCAGAGAACACTTTCTCTTTCTCCTTTAATATTTATAAAATTCTGAGGCAATTCTGGTTTTATTTATAAATAAACTCTTTCGCATTATGAAATACCTTCTGAAAAAAATTCTGCAAAATAATCCAATATAAATACTTATAAAATACTTGTACTCTGTGAATCAAGCTTACAGTTCTCCGCATTGTCAAATGTAGTCCGCCCTTCGCGTCGTGCTGTGTTTTCAACGGCATACTAAATAGGAACTCGAACAGAGAGTGGGTTATATCAAGGATTGAGTAAAATTTACAATCAGCGATTTGCTGACGCTGTTTCATTCCAGATATTTATTATTCAATTTTAATTTAAGTCACTAGGTCAAATTAATTTCAATAAATAACGTTGGTCTTAGAAAGCAAAATCTTTGGTACATAATATTCTTACGAAGACTGGCGATTACAGGACTGTATTCTTCTTTACGGAATTGCTTTACTTTTTCAATATAAGCTCCTGAAATTCAACACATTTTGTCGAATGATGATACAGTAATTTAATGCTATTCCGTAAGCTCTGTTCTGCAACGCCCTAAAATAGACATTTATTACAGCTTTCTTCTATATACATTTGGTTGATGACGAATTCAAACAAGGATTGGATGAGATAGAATGTTTGAAAGAAATATTGTAAGAGAGATGGATCAGTCAAGGTTGAGGAAAATTCTCGTACTCGAATAAATCACGAACTGAAAGACTTAAGTATTAAGATATTAATATCGATAACACTGTAAGGTTGTATACTTCTTCTTCTTTTTCTGGTGCCTTATCCGCTACCGAATGTTGGCGATTATTCTGGCTATAATCGGTTTATTCACAGCAGCACGGAATAGCTCAGTTGAAGTTTTTCCATACCACTGTCGTAAATTTTTCAACCACGAAGCCCTTCTTCTACCTAGTAACAAGTTGGAGGACCTGATATTTAACTGGGGTTCCTCATAATGTGTCTCAAGTATTCCAGCTTCCCGATTTTTTTTTTTTTAATTAAATGGCTTTTTCTTCTGTGGCAATTAGCCAAGACAATTTTTATTTGAGAAAATTTCCATGCCTGAACGGGATTTGAACCCAAGACCATCGCAACGCAGAGCACATGTGTTACCCCTACGCTACGCCAAAGACTTCTTTCTGCATTCTCCTGAGAATTTCGGCATTTGTAACTCTGTCGACCCAGCTTATTCGCAGTATCCTACGATGCGACCACAACTCAAAAGACTGAATTCTTTTGGATGTAGCCTCAGTGAGGGTCCATGCCTCCGTATAATAATACAGGGTATACGTACGCCTTCAGAATGCGGACTTTAGTGCTCAAGCTCAGATTGTGGCTGCAGAGTATTTAGTTGTAGTAATTTTATACTACAGTTGTACATATACTTAAGTGACTGGAATACCAAATCAAGACCGATGTTGATATCCTAATTATAAATAAATTAGAATACTTTTTAACATGTAAAAGACCCAAAGAAAAACGTTAACTCGTTGAAGAACAATGTTGTGTCAAATATAACAATCATAGGCCTTAACAATTGGCGACAATTAGCGAAAAGCAAGGAGAGAGATTGGAGGCACGCGATTTAGGAGCCGTTTATCCAACAAGGATAGGAGAGCCAATGATTATGGTGATAATGAGCACTTTTATTTTACCACTATTCAAAAAATTCAATTGCCATTTATGCGACTATACTTTCCATTGAAAAGATATTTATCTAGACAAGCGCTAAACCCTGAAAAATAAAATGTTCATTCATAAATCTGTATTTTCTTAGTAATTTGCAATTAGCATTGCACTTTTCTGTTAATGTAGAACCCATTGTAATTAGATCCGAGCGGTTGTGAGACATGAGCGGTTAACAGATCGCACAGACAGAATTTTTATTATGCAGCTTTTAAAAAGATCTGTGACATCCCAAAAGACTGGCTAAAATTACCTTTTGTTACAATCCTAAAGAAACTCAATCATTTAATATGCAACGAATACATAATCATATCTAATAAACCATAAAAAAGACATCAGTGAAAGATAATTTACCGTCAGAAACGGCTTTAGGACCAAAAAGACTATTTAATGTGAATATTCTATCTCAAATATGTCTAATTGTTAATAAGGCAGTTCATGTTTGCTTCATGCATTTTGAAAAAGCTTAAATTAAACATAATAAACTAGTTAGAAATATTTATTTCAACGTCGATAAGATAAACTTAAGTTTTATGTCACATTATGCGTTTCTACCGTTACGGTGAACCAGATTCAGTTTTGCCGTAGCATGGTGTGATAGGCGTTCGGTGACTAATAGCACCGCACATATGTGATATCTCTCATTTAAAAGTGTGTGATGGTATAATTACATCAAACTTAACAGCAGCGGTAGAAGCTCATAATGCGACATCACTAAGGATTGTAGAAAACCTTTTCTAACACCAAACAGGACGAGTTAAAGTAGTAAACAGTTTTATAATGATAATATATTATTAAACAGCTATAATAAACAGATACATACATACAAATTTAACAAAATGAAATTAACAAAAAAGTCAATAGAAAAATGCAAAGAATGAATTTATTCTCACTCATATAATACTTATTATAATAAATAATTATAAGAAATCAAGATTTTACTAATTCATTGTTATAAAATAATGTGACAACTGACCAAATTTGTCTAAGACTTATGTATGATATCAAAATTTTAGGAGGAATAATCTCTTACACCTCCGGGATGTATACTACATGCTCTGCTTATCAATCTGTATCAAGAAGGAATCTTTAAAAAAGCACTTTAGAGTTTTGAAACCGCATGCATAATCGTATATCGCAATAGAATAAGTAACATTAGTTGCAAGCCTTCGAAAAGATCTCTGAGAGTGATTCGAGTGTATATCTATCTTAAGCTGTTATATTAAAAGATAAAACAGTTATAATTATTGCCAACCTTCAAAAAGAGGTGGCTAAGAAGAATTTTTATGCCAGAACGCGAATTTTTCCCTGGTTATTTACCTTCGTTGGCAAAAGCACAAATATTCTTGTATATTTTTGAAGAGATATTAGACAAAATAGGCACCATGACATCCTTGCTGCCAATGTTATAATACAGCGTTTCCCAACCTGTGGTACGCGTACCACTGATGGAACGCTGGTTGGTGGTACACGAAAAATAATCAATAATGGCGGATAAAAATATCATAGAAACGTTTTTTCCTACAATTCATAAAAATATGTACAGTCGATGATCGAAAATTCGGCAATCGATATCGTTTTTTTGGAGTGCACTTTTAAATTTAGCCGTTAGCTATCTGTAACTTGAGATGTCAAGTTCTGTCACAATTATCATGTGACAGAACTTTACAAATAGAATTCAAACGACACAATCTAATTAATTTTTGGTTAAACATTGATAAAGAATATGAACAACTTTCTGAGAAAGCTCTTAAATTATTAATACCGTTTACTATATATTTTTTTCTAAAATAAGTATTGAAACAGATTGAGCGCAGCTGTAGACTTAAGGGTATACCTCGCATCTTTTGAACCAAATTTCAAAAAATTATGTTCTTCGAAACTAGCACAAGGATCACATTAAATTTATTTTATAAAGAGAACGGTCGTGTCTCAGTTAGTTAGTGTGTGGACTACTGAGCGGCGGACCAGGGTTCATTCTCCGGTACCGGAAAAATACCTTACATTTTTCCGACCGTTTCTCCCTCGGAAGGCATCGGGCAACCACCGAGGTAAAAGCCCTAGTAAAATTTCCCCAAAATAATTATTGGTTCGGATTCCACGATAATAAATTGTAGGTCCCATACGATTGTGTTATATACAGGCAACACACACAACACAACTGTATGCAGGGAAATAGCTTACGCTCGGAATATGTTCAGTACGAACTTGCCAGTTCAGAGCATCGAGCATGGCACTCTAAGAAGAAGAAGAAGAAAAATATTTCATTATAATAATAATGATTATAATAATAAAAGTATAGAAAATATATTAATTGGTTTTTTATAATTCTGTGTTTTTTTATTAAAACCAATTATTAGTAAACGAAATATGACAAAATAGTAGAATATACTATTTTGTCATATTTCGTTTCTATCTACTATTATATCTACTAAGTAAATAAATATACGAAATACAATAATTTTTACGAAGTGGTACAATTTAGCGTGATGTACCACCAAGTGGTACGCGAGCCAAAAAAGGTTGGGAAACGCTGTTATAATAAAATGAAAAGCTCCTATGTCCAATCAACAAGTATGGCCTTGAATATTAACTTCTTCTTTCTGATATATATTGTTTAAAAAATTAAGGATGTGTACATTTGAATTAACTGTGAAACAAGTAGAATCTGAAATACGGAGGGAAAAGTGATTCTCCAAGCGGATGAATTAATAAACATTATACATCTCCGTTTACATCACAGTTTGAAAATGATTTAAGGAAATTCATTAGTAAATTTTACGCATGAAAATAGAGGAAATATTTAGCTCGACATTAAAAGCTAATTGCCTCACTTCTTACATTCGGTACACATTAATTAATTGCTAGGTAACGCTTCCATCAAGTCCATTACTCGAAGTTAATGTAATGATTTTTTCAGTAAAAATTAAATGCATAGATAACTGTTAAAGTTTTTGACAACGACTTTTCTCTGATCCATATGACTAAATTTTCCAACCAGTGGGTGGAAAATATTAAAGGATATTATTTATATTAAAAATAACAATATTAAATAATTAAATGATAAAATTATATATATATAAAAGCCCTAATTTCTGTGTGTTCCGTAACGCTAAGTTCCTGGGTGCTAGCGGGTGTTGCGGCCAGCGGGCGCCCACGAATTGAGTGGAGAAACGACGTACCTCGACAAAGCTGACTTACCAGAGCTCTCAAATCAGTACGTTTGGTTACCTGATGAAAGGATGTTGTGTTAATTGCTGTTACGCCCGCGGACTGACCGGTCCGATACTAATTTTTAACCGACACGCATTGAGCGGCTTTTTAGGATTACCTAGGTATAATCCGAAACAGCTATACCATTGATGTCCAGCTAATGTCCCGCGGGCCGTATCTGGCGCGTTAATAATTTTGAAACGACAATCCTAAAAAGTAGCTTAATACTTTTTAAGATTTCCTAGGTATAATCAAGAAACGTTTTTGTTTTGTTAATATACGCAGAATCATGCAAATTTTAATAACTGATTCCTGTTTATATTGATTTTTATTCGTTACCAGTTTGCCAACGTTTTTGGCAAGGGGTCTGCTAGTTAGTAAATAGCAGCGATGTGTATTTCGCCAAGTATTTCGAACGAAATAATTTAAATGTGAAATAATTTCTTATTATTAAAAATTTATGATGCTAGCGAATTATTTTTCTAAAATCTCATAGAGTATATTGTGAGTGCTACGAACGTAGTTGGGCAACTCCAGATCTTTGAACGTATTTATGCATCCACGGTATTAGACACCTCCGGCACTGTGAGCGTGTTTACATACTGACACTGTATCCTATGACAATAGGATCAATGGTGATAGTGCCGTCATTAGAATTTCAAATAAGGATAAGTTTAAAATGGAAAATAAGATAATCTTTGCAAAAAGCTATATTATAACAATTTTAGATTTTATATTTTATATGTTCGTTTGAAAATGGCGTCCTTTAAGGTTAAGGAACTCTTCAGTTGTCCACACGATGATAGGTATTGTGGATAAGCAAGGAGATCTCTTCGTCAAAAACTGCCGAACTGTGACGGGAATGTTACCTGATTTGTTACAGTAATTGTCATCATTGGTTATAATGTTTTGACAAGACCCGTATAATATATCTATTTCATCTGCAAAATATCTTAACCGTCAGTAGTCTGTTGGTGCGGATTAGTTTGCAGGCTTGTATAACTTTTTCGTCGATTTTAGACATTAATGGACTATCCAATATTTCATCACGTTAGACGAAATTTCTACCAGTGCGGCTTTTGTTTTGGTTGCAGGTTTGCATCAACCCAAAAATAAAACAGAAATTAAAAAAAAAAAAAAAAATTGCTGCTCCCTCTGTTTACTGTTTTTTTTTTTTTTTTTTGCTAGTTAAATTTTTGCAGTTTGTTTATATTTACAGGATTAAACAGCAGTTGCCAGATTTGCAATAAAATTTCAGAGAGAATTGCTTTGTTCATAACAATCGCAATATTAACTTTTATATATTTTTGTGCGATGTGGCAATTCTGAAACTCTCGATATTAATTCAGTCATTAATCAAAAGCCATAAATCGATCGTGTCAACCGTGACTTTTTAACTAAAATCTAAATAACATAGATGTATCTGAATCTTTATTACGGTGGATAAAGAATAGGGGCCAAGTTGTTGCTATTAATAGTTATACACCTGAAAAATAATTGTAAGATCAGGAGCACCCCAGCGTACACATTTGGGGCTAATATTATTTAACATATATATTAATACAATATCCTCCTGTTTTGAAAACTCTATTTTCTTGCTATTTGCAGATGTTCTTAGATTTATATAGCTGTTACTTCTACTGAAGACTATTACAGTATTCAGAAAGATTTAGACAGGCTTATAGAATATTGTTTTTCAATAACTTTCAGAAGAAATTTCAATAGAATAACGTACAATTAAAATATTAAAAATATTTTTCTTATTCGTAAGAATTGCATACAAGAATAAGGTGCGCTTATTTACTGTGAACTGTTTTCTAATGATCATGTAGAACATATTTCTAAAAAGGCATACAAATCTTTTAAGTTTAGTTCTTAGAACTTGCAAATATTTTAAAAACATTAATTCACTATTTTTTATACAAGTAGTAATCCATCGTGCACCAGATCCATAAATCAAATAGAGTCTGTCCAGGGAAAACTGATTTTTATTATTAGTTATAAGTTATAAATTCTCCAGTGACTACACAGATTATGAGAAAATGCAAAGTTGTTTAATCTCCAATTGTTTACCGAGAGGAAAACTATTTTTCTTTAGAAAACTTTGTACTAAATTATTAATAATATATTATTTTCAGTAAAAATGATTTCACCATTCCTAATATTAACACAAGATCTCATATTACATTTACACCAGATAGATTTTATAGCAACTGCCATAAAACTCTGTAGTTAATGATGTCAACTTGTAATTATTTTCTAATCTATAGATATTCATTTTCTGATGTCAGATGCAACTGAAATCTGCTAGCTTAGTGGTAACACACGTGCCCTGTGTTGCTAAGGTCTCGGGTTCGAATCCTGTGCAGGCATGGAATTTTCAACACGAAAAATTACAATTGTTTTAGCAGCAAGGGTCACAGAAACGTGAAATAAAAAAAAAAAATCTATAGCATCTAATTGCACGGACATCTATATTTATTTATCTTTTTTCTTATGTTGTGCCTCTATTTGTACCTCCTGTTGTACCTTTATTTTATTTTATTTCTTTTATTTAAGTATAATTATATATGAATTTTTACTTGCTAGAACTTAATATATAAGGGCAAGTATTGTAATCGCGAAAATTGTCATAATGTCCAGATTTTGATTGATGACCACGTTTCATGGTCCAGAGAATCCAAAAAAACTGTTTTCCAAGTGCTGTCCTCTATGTATGTGTGTGTGTATACACGATAATTCAAGAACGGTTCAACTTAGAGAATTCGTTCTGGTTTCTAAAAAAATCACCTGTTAATTGGAAAAAAACTGTTGTTTTTTATGAAGATCCAAAACCGGAAACGGAAGTTATTAAAATTTTAAAAAATTAAACCAAGCCTTGAACAAAAATGTATTTTTGAAGATTTACCTAAATCTTTTTGTTTTGGTTTTTGAAGTAATATTTTCGAGGTTTTCTGTTTTTATGGTCGGGCAAGTCTAGCGGAGGTCTCCCTTCACCACTGGCATGTATTGTATTTCTATTATTATTATTATTTTGTTTTTCTGTACACAAAAAAATATTATATTGAATTTGTGAACATGTGTTAATCCGTAATTGGCCTCATTGCTGTAGAATCTACAGCAATGAGGCCACAGTGTGGATCAATCGAATATATAAATAATTTAAAAAGCCATTAAAAAAATCGAACGAAATAACTTACTACATCACACTCATCCCATAAATTGCAACTTCATCATATCATGTCGTTATTCTGGATTTTATATCGGTATACCATTTGGCATCCTGTAGTTGATTCCAGAGTCTATTAATGGAAATAAACAATCTTATAAGTTAATTAATGTCATTACAAATAATCCTGCTGTACCCTCTGTTTACTGATATTTTATTTTTTTTTCTAATTAAACTGTTGCAGTTTGTTTATATTTACAGGATTAAACAGCAGTTGGCAGACTCATAATAAAATGTCAGGCAGAATTGCTTTGTCGACAAACATCGCAATATTTACTTTTATATATCTTTGTGCGATGTGGCAATTCTGAAACTGTCGACACTAAAATTTCAAAGTCATAAATCAAAAGTTAACTTGCAACTTTATGTTTGACTTTAAACTCCAACAAAGTTTATAGAGGCATAAAGAATCTCACTAACGCAAACCAAACTTAAGTGTATAACCACATTTACGTCGGTTATTTTTTTTAATTATTATTTATTTAAGGAACCTGGGTGAGTAACGGAGTTTTACTTTTATTGAAATAAAAGTTGTAGATACTTTTGTAAATTACAGTTTAAGAAATTTAAAAAAAATATATTTTTAACCATTAATATAATAATAAATGTTGCGTCTGCAAGGCGCTTATTATTATTAAATAAATTTAATTTTCTTAATTCACAAAAACTTTTTGTGTTTTGTAAAAATTTTGAGAAGCGCAACGTGCTGGCCTCAACATTATTTTTCACTAAATGACTTATATACTGACCTGATCAGTGTGTACTTCGTCTGTCCATTTGATTATTAAAAGTTTGTAACATAATTCAGCGTCTTTATCGCGAGTTAAATGATATTTCACCCTCTTGGTGTCCACATTTAATTTTTTGTGCATCAACAATTGTTGAAGAAACCATCCGAGGACCCAGGAACCTGATTTTTGGACACTGATTTTGGGACACCAGTACCACTTGTTTGTAAGATTAGGAGGAATATTCTATATATTTGTGAGCATCTCACAGTAAGTCTGTTCCAATTTTACATACATTCATTTGTCAATTTAATATTTTTTATACATTATTTCTATCTGCAAGTTATCGCATCAGCGCTGTAACTTAAAGAATTTGGTTTGCACACTTTGCTCTACTGATCACGTGTGTACCATATTTTTTATATTTGAATTTAAATTTTAGTAATTTTGTATTTTTGTTTAATATTAATAATTTTGCTATAATTATCAGTTTTTTGTATAATAGTTTATTTGTGGTACTGTATATTATTTCTGTGATACACCCATCGAGTTGAGCTACGTTTACCGCATTGTTTGTCTCTTGGATAGGGTTTTCAGAGACATCGAGGGATTTTCTAGATTTGGTTCCTCCATAGCCATTACTTGTGGACCTAAATTTTACCCGTCTACACCCCAGATAGGGCTACCATTCCCTTGTGTTAGTGTTCTAGAGCAGCCACCAGGAGCAGAAGAGTTAATATTCCCTCTTTCCTCTAGGTCGTCCGTGTCTTCCCCAGGTGCTCAACTCGGTGTGTCTCCGTATCACCATCACTGTTTTTTCATTCTATATTCCAGCCTTCTGCTGGTGATCCTTCGTAGTCTCTGCCATTTGTGTGACTGTCTGGCCACCCTACCTTACTTACCTGGCGTGAGGCGCCATTTTGTGAAACTAAATTTATTACAGAGATTAAGCGGTTCATTCTAACACTACTGGTCATATTTTTGACTTGGAAAATGTCAAGATCTTAGATAAAGAAGCCCATTTTCACAAAAGAATGATATCGGAGATGTTGTGCATACACACAGCTAAAGATAAATGTGTTAATAAAAAAACTGACACGATTGGTTTAAATAAATCATATTTTAAACTTTTGCCTTAAAATCAGCTGTGCGCTTATCTACTTGTCATATTACGTTCACCTACTTAATATATTGTGACGTCTAGGTGTCTATGAGTAATATCACAAACGACCAGACAATCTCGAGCCGTCCTGTTCTACACTGCCATGTCTACTCTGAATGTGTTTGGGATGGTTTTTTCATTTTCATTTCCGTATATTTTTTTATAAGAATATACTTTAGTAAAATATTGACAACGTACTCTAGGTAAGAACCTGTCTAGTTAAGAACACTTATTTTATATAACTTTTTATAATTATTTGCTTAATTTTGATTAATGTTTGTATTTTCTTAAATCTCTGTAATAAATTTAGTTTCACAAAATGGCGCCTCACGCCATTTTGATAATTTTCAATTAATATGTTAAAATTATTTTCAATTTATACTAATTTATCAATTTTCAATTTTACTTATTTTTGTTTTGTTAAAAAATACTTTTCTTTTTTTACTATTTTTTGTATTTTACAATTGTAATTTTTATTTATAGACTGAGGATGACTGGATTTACCAGTCGAAACGTCTCTTAATATTTTATAAATAAACTTTTGACGAGTATTCAAGAATTTTTATATCCTCCTACATTTTTCGTCAAGAACAACAATCCAACTATATATATATATATATATATATAAATAAAACTTCTTTGTTGATCGTCAAATTATAAAATATATATTATGAATTAATAAAATGGAGACGTTTCGGCCACGAAAATGTGGTCATCATCAGTCTACAATAAAATGGAATACATAAGCATATTAAAAAATATAAAAAAATATATAAAAAACAAATCATGTAAAAATAAAAATGATGAGAATAAATAAATAAAAACAGAAATAATGTCAAAAATATAAAAAAAAAAAATCAGGAAAACGTATAAAATAAGTGAATAATTAAATAAATAAGTAAATAAATAAATAAATAAACCACGGCGTAGCAAATACAAGTGTACTCAAATGTAAAATGCACTAAAAAAGAAATCAAGACAGCTTACCTGAGGAGGTGTGTGAATAGTTTACACCAGTTAGAACAGAATGAGTCCGTGAATTACGGTAGAGAAAAAATATAAAGAATTTGAAATTTTATTAAAAGGATTGAACATGCGCATATGCAACGATTTAGTTTTTAAAATAATCAGTTAATGACGTATAAGATGCACTGAGTGTCTGTGTGTCACTGCGGTTGTTTACGTTTTTTTGGAACGTACTTTGGATGTGTAACATTTCCGAGACAAGCCTTTTTCCGTTGTGTTTTTCAATATCCAAAATCTGTACTTGACTATAGTCAAACTTATGGTTGTTTTCGTTGGCGTGTATAGCTAACCCAGTGCTAAGAGGTTTCAATCTGGTGTCGCTTTTATGCTGCGTGAGCCTACATTTAAGCGCCTGACTGGTAGTGCCAACATAAATTTTGCTACAATCAGTACATGGAATCGAATAAACAACATTGGCTTTCGACGTTTTTTCGACGCTTGACTTAAGTTGGCTGTAATTTTGCCTGTTATTGTTGCAAGTGGTATAAGCAACATTAACATTATACTTGTCAAATATTTTCTTATAGCCAATTGACGACTTATTTACGTATGGAATGGAAATATAATGTAAACTTTCGTTTTTCTTAGGTCGTTGAGGGCCATTGTAAATAAAATTAACGCGATTCTTAATGCATTTATTGATCAAACTAACAGGGAAGTCATTGCGGACAAAGGCTTCTTTTACTTTGCGTAAATTTTCCGGTCTGAACTCAGGATTGGCTAACTTGATAGCATGATCAATAACATTATTCATCACATTAATTTTTTGGCTCATCGGGTGATTAGAATGGAAGTTTATGTATCTGAAACTGTGAGTTTCTTTTTGATACCAGTTAGTGATGATGTTCGGTCCATTCTGCTCACGGATGATCTTGACGTCCAAGAATGATATTTCATTATTGTTTTCCAATTCATACGTAAACTTAAGCTTGGGATGAAAACTGTTAAAAGTACTTAACAATTCATCGATCATATTCTCAGGAAATGTTAGTATGAGATCGTCCACATACCGGAAGTAGAAGCCGGGATTAACACCAAGTTTGGCTAGACATTTGGATTCAAGGTCTTCCATGACTAGGTTCGCTATAGTGCTAGAAATCGGGCTTCCCATTGCACATCCATGTGTTTGTTTATATGTGTCATTTTCAAACTTAAAGTAAGTATTCCTTAGACAGAACTCTAACCCTGCTAAGAATTCTACTTTACCTAAATACTGACAGTGCTCAGAGATTACATCCCACTTATCACTAACCAAGTTGAGTGCCAAATCAATCGGGATATTGGTATATAAAGAGGTAACGTCTAAGGACAAGATGATGTGTCCTGGAGGAACTTTGGTTTCTCTTATATTTTTGACGAACTCAAAAGAGTTGCTAACGTTACTCTCTTTTTTGCCAATAATCTTGGATACAATCTGGGAACACCACCTGGATAATTTGTAAGTGGGTGAATCAATACTGGACACTATTGGACGGTACGGTATTCCATCCTTATGGATTTTAGGCAAGAAGTAGATTCTCGGTGGTAACGCATTGTTGATGGTGAGTTTGGTTTTAGTGGTGCGGTCTATCATTCCTTTCGAGAACCAATCTTTAATAATATCATTGTTCTGTCGGATCAACTTGTTCGTGGGATCGGTACGTAATTTCGTGTACACATTTTCATCATTTAGTACCTCAGACGTCTTACTTGTGTAATCTGTTCTGTTTTGAACGACAGTGACACTGCCTTTGTCTGCGTCAGTGACAACAATTTCTGGATGTTTTCTCAGAAATGATTGTGTATCTTTTTTGAGTTTTTCCAGAAATTTCTGTGGTGCGGTGTCATTGTCAGCTCTGGTAGTTAGGAGCTTCTTAGTGAAGTTGACGACGTCGGTACGTAACGTTTCCGAGTGTGCATCTTTGTCATCAATTGAATTTTCAACATTTTTAATGATTTGAAACACATTATTTTTGGAGACTTTATCATGGAAATTGAACTTCGGGCCTAAGCTTAGGCATAGATTAACATCACTGGGCAGTTCAACACTACTCAAGTTTTTTACCCATTGAGTTTTCGTATTATTGAAATTCGGTTTAGATTTCTGTTGAATATTGTGGAATTTTCTAATGTGTTTTATGAGTTTATCTTTTTATGAGTATATATCTTTATGAGTTATACTCTCTACGTCGCATAAAAGCCAATGGAAGAGATAAAATAGACACTAAATCATGGATACCTAGTTCAAACAGACAGGTCCAAGTTGTGGTCACAAGGTTGAGGATTGGCCATACAAATACCACCCACAAACATATATTTGCAGATTCTAATCCCCCCATTTGTTACACTTGCTACTCACGTATCACTGTAAGTCACATTCTAATCGAATTCTGCAAATATACAACAGAGCGCTACAACAAGATCCCCGAAACCCTCGACCGAGCCCTTGCCCACAATTAAGACCTTGGAAGAAATGTGATCAAGTTCCTAAAAGATATAACTAGTTATTAAATCTCTCTAACCATGAATATATTAATATATTACTTAGTTTATTACATTATGTTATATTATTGTCATTATTATAATTAATGTATACGGTAACAAATACTAATTGTTACCGGAATGTATTGGGGTGCTAATAACCTAAGCTATTGAAGCATAAAATCTTGTAAAAAAAGATGTCTAGGCTCGTCTTTTATAAAAAAATTTAAGCTCTCTTGAAAATTTTGCATTCGAGTATATCTGTGATATTTTTGAATTTATAGTTTTGTATAGCAAAATACTTTGCTGTACAAGTCAAGATCATTGCGAGACCGAGGTAGATTAAGAGAAAAATGGCACAGAGTTTGGGGGCCTTTTAGAATGTCAAAAAAAAAAAAAAAATAAATAAAGAAACATCAGTATGTACTTTTATTTAGTGACTTTATTGGTTATTATGATTAGCTTTATTCAAATCAAATATAAGTGAAGTGATTACTTTTTTGAGAATTTGACTTACGTTAATGATGATGGTTTATTCAAGGATTTTTGTTATGGAAAATCTTCTATTATGTCCTCAAAATCAAATTTTTGAAGGAAATCACTTTCTATGCACATGATTGACAAATTAGTAAGTCATTCTTGTAACATAGTCGTTCGTAATTCATTTTTTATTCTTTTTAGCCGTGAAAATGAGCGCTCTCCACAACAATTGGTGACCATTAAGCAAAAGAATATCCTTATAGCAACTTCCACATTCGGGAAAATTTCTTCTAATTTATCTACTTTTATCAGAGTATGTAAGGCTGATTATTCAGGTCCGCCGTTTCATTTGCAAGGTTTTTTAATAAAAGTGGTAAAAATGTAAAAATTGAGCTCCTATTTTTTCCGTGTAAACGACGATCTCGGAATTTTGAGGCTCCCATCGAGCCGGGGGCCCTGGGCTCGTGCCCCATGTGCCTTTATGGAAAAGACGGAACTGGCTGTACCGTTTATCAATTTGCGAGTGTCAGGACAGAATTACACTGGACAAAATTACACGGGACAAAATTACAGAGAAGAAATTACACATAGACAAAATAACACAAGGAAGAAATTACACAAGGACGAAATTACACTTACGAAAATTACACATACGAAAATTACACTAAGACAAAATTACACATTTAATTTTTTTGTGTTTATGAATTTTCTGTTTGTGTTCTTTTATATAAAACATTTTTTTTAAAGGGTTGGATTAAGTAAGTTTTGATGTTTTTTTTTGGAAAAATAAAAAATTGTATTTTAAGGGTTGGAAAAAGTAAATTTTAGTGTTATATGAATTAATAAAAAAATTGTATTTTCAGGGCTGGATTAAGTAAATTTTAGTGTTATATGAATAAATACAAAAAAAAATGTGTTTTCAGGGTTGGCTTTAGTAAATTATCCTGTTTTTTTAATACATTTTTAAAATTGTAATTTAAGGGTTGTATTAAGTAAACTATCGTGTTTTTTGAATAAATTTAAAATAAATGTATCTTAGGGTTGGATTAAGTAATTTTTGGTCTCAAATATGAATAAACACAAAAAAATGTATTTTCAGGATTGAGTTAAGTACATTATTTATTAACGTTAAAAAATCTAATTTAAGGATTGAATTAAGTAAATTCTAATGTTCTTTTTAAAAAATAAAAATATTGGTTGGATTAAGTAAGTTTTAGTGTTTTTCAGGAAAATGAAATATTTAATTTAATAGGAAGCTGTAATGTACATTTTTTTGTTAATTTCAATATAGAAAAAAAAAGAAAAATTGAATGTGTGAAATGGAAATATGGTATCGATTGTCGATTGTCGACTTCTAAAAAAAATTATTTTTTTTCAAAATATAACTAATATTTACTTAATTCGACCCTTAAATATAATTTTTTCTATTTATTCAAAAAAAAAAGAAAAAAAAAACACTAAAGTTTAACTAATCCAAGCCATAAAATACATTTTTTTGCTATTCAATATCACCAAGGGTTACGTAATCCAGCCCTTAAAATACATTTTTTTAAATTTATTTAAAAAAAAAAAACACTAAAATTTACTTAATCCAGTCCTGAAAATACAATTTTTTTATTAATTCATATAACACTAAAATTTATTTATTCAAAAAAAAATAAATAAATAAAAACTCACTTAATCCAACCCTTCAAAATTTTTTTTTTTATATTAAAGAACACAAACAGGAAATTAACAAACACAAACAAATTAAATGTGTAATTTTGTCTTAGTGTAATTTTCGTATGTGTAAATTAAATAAAATTTTCGTATGTGTAAATTAAAGTAAATTAAATGTGTAATTTTGTCTTAGTGTAATTTTCGTATGTGTAATTTCGTCCTTGTGTAATTTCTTCCCTGTGTAATTCTGTCTATGTGTAATTTCTTCTGTGTAATTTTGTCCCGTGTAATTTTGTCCAGTGAAATTTCGTCATGTAACCCAATTGCGCTGGTGATGCTAACTTAAAGCACGGAATTATATGTAGTAAAAATAGAGTAAATATGCAGGCAGTTATTCAAAATATGCAGAAATATGCAACTAAAATTATCGGTAAAAATGTAAAAATTAAAAGAAAAATAATAATAAAAATAATAATAATAAGAATAATAATACTATATTTATTTATGAAATACATACATCATATCAATACATACATCACAATTCAAAATTATACGTTGATTTACTTCAAAATTTTGGTCACTTGTAATCTAAATGAAATTATTAATTGTTACTGTCAAAATGACTAACCAAAAAAGTCAGTGAAACTTATAAGTTTACTCCATGGCCTACCGACAACTTGGCCTTGATCTAAAATAAGTTCTAGATAATCCTTTATCCACGTGTGGAGCAAACTGTTTTAGGCTTTGAATAAAAAGACACACAAAGAAAGTGTGTGGTCTAGAATCACAATTCTACCGCCCGACCAAAACCCCCACTCTTAAGAGCTACAATATACCACTTAAGAGCGTCCTATTGGTGGATATAAAGACACGTGTTTTTTATTGAAAGAGTGCGTCAGATATTTTAAAATGGTTGGTTGTAAAGTTTGTGGCTGTTCAACTTTCCGTCAAATTTTCATCACTCGTGCTCGTTCATCTTAACTTCATCACAGGGTATCATAAATTACGTCATCAATTCTGAGTGAGAAACCAGCTGACCACATTGACGTATATTAGGGTTTTAAACAATTGTTGTGGAAACCAAACACACAAAATCATGTATTTCAAATACATTTTTACTCATTTTAGTACACAGTATACCTTGAAACGTACGAGAAATAAATAATAATAAGGGATATAAACAAACAACATGGCACAATACGCGTAGTCAAACACAATCAAAATAAGTGATGCCACTGAAATTTGTTAAGCTAACTGTTGATAACGTAATGGACGAAATTTGGTTTCTGCGCAAGGGAATAATATCCGCCTGTGATGAAGTTGAACGTACTCTACCAAGAGCTCTCTAGTTCCCTTCAGGGTCACGTTTAGAATCCTTCCTGTGTCTTTATATTCAAAGGATTTAGGCATATTTTTTTAAAATTATATTCACATACAAAATTTCTTTACGGAACAAGCTGTAATTGATCATTGCACTGCATTTGTGCACGCGTTTTCTGAAACGCATATGCAGCAAAATTAGTGAAAAAAGTACTATCCGTCTAGATGACTCAACAAAATTGACCACAGAAATTGGATATTGACCGAAAATGATGGATATATTTAATTTTGGCACAAAAATAAAAAGAATAAATAAATCAAACATTTAAAATATATGTATTACGTAAAATATGCAATTGATTAAATTATATGCACAAAATTGTGAGAATATGCAAAATATGCAAAATAAAAAACGTATCAAATACCGTCATTTTATTAGATTTACAGGTATATGCAGATGATATGATAACAGTGGCAGAAAACGAACACAAACTGCAACATAACATAGAAGTGTACTACACAGATTTAAAGAAAAAGAATATGGTGATAAACAAAAATAAAACTCAGACAATGATAATAAATGGAAAGAACAAAACACACTATAAAAATAGAGTACATAAACTTAAAACAATTGAACAATTGAATTTACAAATACTTGGGAGCAACATTAAATACAGATGGAGACCTGAATGACGAAATAATGGAAAGAATATGAAGAACAGGAAGGTTATTTAATGCCATCAGAGGCATATTTCTTGGAAGTAAACAGATCCCCACAGAAGCAAAAGTAGAGATATTCAAAAGGATAACGGTGCCAATAAAACACTAGAGCAGTGGTTACCAAAGTGGGGGGCGCGACTCCCAAGGGGGTAGTACAAGATTCACCAAGGGGTCGCGGGTCGCAGGATTTTCCACAATAGCTGTTATTATAACAAAATATCGCGCACGGTTAATAGTGGAAGACGAAATAAGAGCTCTTTCTTCATATAAACCGCGATTAACCGAATTATGTGCGAAGACAACAAGCCCATACTTCACATTAAAATTGATTTTTATTACATTTTTAATTTGCATTACATATTTAATATTAATATAATTTATTTTTATATGATTTTCGTGATTTATGTTGTGAAAATAAATATTTAGGAATTAGAGAAACTATTACATATTTTTGCTACTTTTGAGATTATTATTTCAATAAAGAAATTATTTACAAATTGTTTATAAATTTCCTAAATAGGGGGGGGGCAGAGATGGAATTTTTTCTAAGGGGGTCGTTACTGAACAAAGTTTGGAAACCGCTGCACTAGAGTAAAATTAGAAATACAGAAATGAGATTTTTTATAAAAAAAAACGGGAAAGACGACGATGGACCGGATTAGAAACGCAACTTAGGGAACAATTTTATTTTATTTTAATTTTATTTTAATTAATTTGGATATAGAACAGGACATCATCCTAATTACAGTGCAGCACTGATACGTAATATATATTTAATTATTACTATAATTAATTAAAATAATATAAGATAATATTAACATATTATCATTATTATTATTATTATTAATATTATTATTATTAAATACTAAAACAGTAATTCTTACAATTTTAAATAACTAAAGCAGATAAAAATGAACAAATAATAATAAAAAAAAATTAAAAAATTAAACTTACAATAAACAAGTAATTAATGATCGTCTGAATATTTTTAAGTTAGAAGAAAAAATGTAAGAATTAACAGCAGATTTAGAAATATTATTGAACAATTGCAGACAAAACCAGTTGAATGGCTTATACAAGAAAGTCAAATGAGATGGCAAAGACATGTATAGAGGATGGGAGATGAAAGAACAGCTAAAGCAGTCTATGAGGTGAGGCCGTTAGGATTAAGTAAGTAATTAAGCAAGTATATGAAAGATTTTTTTGGGAAACGCAATTAGATCAGAATGTGCATTTGCATAAAATCTGTGCTTTACTAATAATCATTGTAATTTTTTTCACAGAAAAACATCTTATATTTTGAGATACAAAATTATCTTTATTAAAATTGAAATATCTCCAGTTAAAATGTTTACAGAAATGAAACAATATTAAAATATTGTTTGTGTAAGCTTACATTCCTTCCTTAATTTAGTCATAACGTTTACATTCTCGTATAAAAACTGAAATGATTTTTTTATATAAAGCTGTAAGCTGAAAAAGAATACGAACAAAAATACAAACTTTGGACATAATCGAACGAGCTTATTCTAAGAATAGCAATTGTATATGGTATAATCTTCTTTTGAAAGCGTTACAAAGAAACCAGCACTCTGTATACACGGGAATTGTAGTAAATGTTTGCAATTTTACATTTTTAAAACTACAAAATGAAGTTTGAGTACAAAGGAATGCAGATTTAACGATTTAATTTTGTTTTAGAATAATGAGGCACTAGGACAGAAATTAAAAAATAAAGCGTCTTTGATTAAAATGGTAATATTTGATTTGACAAAAACTGTTTCATCTTTCAGTTAAACGTTAAGTTTACATATCAGAAAACATACTTTAGGAAATTACAAATATAGCCAACAAATTCAATACATGTTAATATAACAAACAAAAAGTTATGTAAATGTTGGCAAAAGTTCTTGTGAATACACTGAATTTTGTAAATGTAACCGCAAGAGTTTTTGTGGGTACACCAAATTGTTTTTACGTGGACTTTGATTTAAAACTGTCTAGAATAAAACTCCATATTGAGAAGTAAAATTACCTATACAGGCGCTGTTTTCGCTTACAAAATGGCGATTGGAATAGGAATTTTTAACATTTGCCTTTGATACACAAGAATTCACATTGCAGTTAGTTTTCTGTTGCGATTTTAAAGACATTTTATTAAAGTTTTCTTTACTTTAACACTTACAAATAATGGAATTAAATGAGCGACATCCAACAAAATCCTATTCCGTTAAGTTCTAAATTATTCCGCTAGGCGTCACTTCAGTTATTGTCAGTTCTCAATAGAGAATTCCCTTCAATTAAAGATGATTCCCATTTATCATGCCATATATAGAGAATGATCCTGAATATATAACTATATTTCTTTTGTCTTTCGTTTCCGTCTGCCTATATGGCAGAAAATGTGGCCAAAAGGCTGACCTGAAAACGGAAATTTGTTATACAGTTTCTTGACACCCGTAGAAGAAAAATAAGACTTAGATAAAACTCATCACCGGAAAAACTTATAAATTATATATGATAGGTCGTTTCGCCACTTTGCATCCTAGGGTTTATGGCTGCAACAAATTTTTTTGTTCGTTTGAATTAACAGTTTACTAAAAAGTCACTAGATGTTGTTCATTTCGTTAAAACAACTTCTGGCAAATGGATCTAGAATGGGAATAAATCGGCAGTAAATTGATTAAATGATTGAAAATGTGTACTGTACTTACAATGGATTTATTAATTTATATCCAGATTATTTTCATTTTACATCTTCATCTGTATTTGATAAACTTCTCCAATATTTAGATTCGGACAATAACAGTTCCATTTAGAAAGTTTCAACTACGATTGAGAACAAACGCACACCCAGATTTTTTCCGTGGGGGATCAGAAGCAAATTTCTTTTTAGGGGGGCTCAGGAGCCAAATTTCCTTGGGTGGTGTGTTTAAATTCTATTATAAGCACAATGTGTCCCTAAGCTCCGCGGATCTTGTGTAGGGGCAAAAAGTCACAACTCAAAGCCAACGTACGCTGAGTGTGCCGCTGGCCAACGTTCGCTTCCGAGGCGGTATTCTATCACAAGTCAAAGGAGTTTGACCATCATCGGTGCAGACTTGTACATGCATTTTAGCACCGTACACATGGCGTGCATACACTTGTCATCACATCAGTCGCTGTGCTCAAAAAAGAGGTTATAACTATTTTTGCGTAATTATGAAGTCTACTTAAAGTAAAAAATATATTTTGTACTTTTAATCTAATTTAAATATCAAAAGCAAAGTAGAAGCTGCGACCATATCCTTACTTTCATTGCCAGCCGCTATTTTACAAGCGCTGGCCCATATTCGCTATTTATTTACGTCTGTAGGGTGCACAAGGACAAGTGTCCGCCAGTACTATATGTTACGGCCAGCGTCAGAATTAGCGCTGGCGAACGCTGGCACACCGTCTGTAGGCACATTTAGGCTTACACTACAGTATTGGCTGACAAACAGTCATCAGTATTTACCCAATGATAATAATTATACTGTCTCCTATTGAAGTCGAATAAAACTGTTATAGTAAAGGAGAATTTACAGATTGATCGATTGAAAACCGATAAAGAAATATATATCTATTTCACACAGTTTTATGTAAGATGTCAAGAACGTATTTCTGCTTCTTATTGTAACGTACGTTCATAATTTTTGTCTTTTTTTGTTTTATTATAATATGGTAACTTCAACGTATGTCCCTTTGTATAACCGCGCGCGCATTCATCTCTGGGCGGTCGCTAATAGTCTTTCCTTTACTATGAGTGAAACAAATTGTATCTCTTTCTCTATTTCTAGCCTTGTCTGTGAACAAATAATATGACTCTATTCAAAAATGGAAATTTTATTGCTATAGTTCTCTCCCATTGAACCATATGCTTTAATTAACCGTCACCTGTCAACTAAAGTCTCCTTTACTATACAGTATTTATCCATATTTTTTTGGAGTGGGGCATCAAATTATAGCTAATTTACATGGTTCGTGCATTAAGGTCCGTAAATTAATTTTTAAAGAACTTTTATTTAGACGTTATTTTTTCCCAATCCAAAGAGACTGGTTTAAAAATCTGAGTAATGCACAGAAGGCGCGCCCCTAAGGGCGAGGGCGACTCACGGACTTGAGACCCTCCACCAGGGCTCAAAAACATTTGGGTTTAGTGTTCTTAAGGAATACATTTGAATTCTAGAGCTCATTAGATATTTTTTGTCATCAGTTGTAGGTTGGAACTGAGGACCTATTTACAAAACGTGTATTTTAGAAGGGAGGACCTTTTTTTGGTCAACACTTTTGGTATTTTGGAAGGAAAGTATTAGAAGTGTATTTGGTCAGCGTTTGTTACTCAATAATTTTTCGATCCTTGCCCCTGTAAATCAAAGTTGTTTTCTAAGCCCCCCCCCCACCAAAATTTATGGGTGCGTGCTTGATGCGCAGTGGTGTAAATCAAAATTACGCACAGAATTTTTAGAATTGCACGAAACTAGTTTAGTTTACTTTTTGTAGTTTTGACAAAATATTTTTTTAAATTTCATGTAGGATACTAAAAGAAATCTCTTGATACTTCTAGATAAGAAAATAATAAGTTATTTTGTAAATTTTGTTCATTTTGAGGTGATAGCAAAAAATGAGAGAGGGCTCAAATACTAAATATTTGAGCACTCTGTTCGCCTCCTTTACTTACTGGATAGCCTTAAATATGTTATTATTTACATTTTACTTGTTTTAAGTATGATTTCATAAAGAAAATATTAAAAATTTGAAAAAAGCAGAATAGCAAAATTTTGCAAAATATATTGCGAAAAAAAAATACCTCCCCGTGACAATGTTTGCACATTGCCGTGACCAGGATTCGAACCTGGGTTACTACGGCCACAACGTAGGGTCCTAACCACTAGACGATCACGGCTACTGAGGACTTGTAATTAACAATCTTAATACGTTCACACTACTTTCTAAATTCCATAAAAAGAAAATTTGTTGAAGCATAAATATCTATAAATAGGCAACCCAACATACAACTTTGAGCGGTAAAATGCCTATCGTGAAAGTTTACTTTCATGTTTGCTTGTTTGTTTTCTAAGAATGTAAGTGAGTGGCTTTTGTAACATTACCCGCGTTCTGTTTGCCACTTTCCGCAGCATATTTCACATATTGTGTGACTAAAATAAATGCCATCTTCAGTTTGTAGTCAACAATGTATGATATTTCATCACAATCCTTTCAAATTTTCGACAATATCGATAAAAACATTGCGTGTTTACTATCAATGCAGTTCAATCACAGTACTCTTTGAATATTTATGTAATGAATACTTTAATTCCAATTACCGCACTTTTTAGAAAAGTGCGCTGTGCAAAAATGTTTTGTAACATAAAGAAGAGTAGTCCGATGAAATGCTCACTAAGAATTTATAGATATACGATTAAAAAAGTTTTAACCGATTATGAGTTAAAATGGCTTGTGATAGGCGCAAATAGACATTGTCACTACGCGTCAAAATGTAAATGTAACTAATTAACTAAATTGTAGCCTAAGAAGACCCTTGTTCAAAAAAACTGAGTCAAAACTTTGTTCCAACTTATAAGCGCTTAAACCTTTTTAAAATTCATAATAAATCATGATTATAAAATGCTCTCTCGTTAATTTCATATTTTGTGGTTTTTGTGATTAAAAATATTTGATTAAAAATTATGGTTAAAAGTAAAATTTTAACTAGGCTTAAAATTTTAACCTTGTTTCTTCTGTTTCTTCCTTGACCTGGGGATGGAAAGAATGGGAGATAGTAGAAAGGGTACAAGAGGGATACATGAGATGGATTATGGGTTTAAACAGAACTACACCAGGATATATAGTGAGAGAGGAAATGAAGAGGGAAAAGCTGAGAGTGGGAGCCGGGGCGAGAGCGGCGAAGTATGAAAGCGAGAAAATCAGAAGGGATGAAAGAAGGAAAATATTAAGAGAAAGCTGGGAAGAAAGAATGAAGGAAAAACAAAATGGTAAACTGTCGGAATGGGGAGAAACAAGGAAAGAGTACTATTGGAGATGTGGGATGGACATAAGGAAAGCTGAGCGAAAGAGAAATGGAGGAAGAAACATAGTAGAAGAAATGAGGAGGGGAGACAAGGGGGTACAGGAGCAGGAAAGAACAGTAAGAATAGACAATTCAAGGAATGTGAAAAGGTATAGAGAGATAAGGACGGTAGGAATACCTAAATATTTGAAAGGGAGGAGAGGAAAGGCAGGGGGCAGAGCTAGAAGGATTGCCAGATTAAGATGTGGAAATGAAGAACGGAGTAATAGGTATTGGGCAAAACCAGAGGATAGGCTATGCAGAATGTGTAGGGAGGAGGAAGAATCCTTGGAACACCAAAAAGATGTGGAAAGATGACAAAATGGGAGGGAGAGATAAAGGAGCTGTTGAGTGAAGAAGGAAAGGGAGAAAGGTGGGTGAGAGTACTCGAGGAAGGAAGGAAGGAATGCGGAGAGGTAAGACAGAACTGAGAACAGGAAGGAAGAGATAGGCCAAGGAAAGAAAAGAGGGAAGAGAAGTGAAGAAAGAAGGGAAGAACAACTGGAGTCAAGAAGGAAGGAGATCGGAGACGGAAGCCGAAAAGAGAATAGGAAGAAAGAGAGGAACACCGGAGAAAGAAGGTAGAAGAAGAAGAAGAAGAAGAAGAAGAGAGAAAGTCATAAAATGTATTATTTTATTATTATTATTATGATTATTTTTTCAATGTTCTGGTTAAAACGCCGCAAGGCCTAGGGTAAATAAAGAATTATAATATTTTAACCTTGTTTCTTAATCTGTATCTCGGGTTATAACCCAAGTGTTAGGTTCTTACTTTTTAACCTTATGGTTCAAATATGTTGTGATATCTACAAGGGAGTGTTTTTGAAAGTGTGGATTTAATGTAAACAAGTGTTATGGTTGAATCGTGAAGGAACAACGTTTAAATATAATAAATCGATATTGCAAAAATGTACAATATTTATATATAAATAATTATGGGTGTATAAAGTAAATAATATAATATTACCATAACTAGCAAGTGTATCAATATTTTTTTCTTTCTTTTCTTTCGTCTAGGTATAATAAGATACTTTTATTTTCAGGTTATATTTATCTTATTTTTATTTTTAAACAAACAGAGAAATTAAAATTTATAAGTGTACCTATTACAATTTTTTAAAATGTTTTTTAATATTTACTTGCAATATATCGGGAAATCTTTTGGTTCTTCTCGGATTTTCAAAAAAAAAATTGTAAAACGAGATATTCCATAGAAGTTTTAGACAAATGAAAATATTTTAAAATGTTTCTTCAGGTAAATTACAAGGATCACGCAGTTGCATTTGTTTAATTCGAACTGATCAACTTAAAAAGCATTTCTATATATTTTTTATTCACCTATATTAATTTTTCACTTATTAACCTCTTTTTGTTCAATTTGTTTTAGTAATAATTGGTTTAAAATAAACAGACCTGCCATGATTAATTCTAAAAATTGTTTTTCTTTTCTGGCTATTTGACGTTTAAAGGTAGAATTGCAGGTGGTTAAAAAGTTAACAACATGAGGCTGGAGTTAAAATTCCAAATATGACCTACTGAATTAACCACATCAAGGTTAAAATTTTACTGCCATTCGGGTCTATTCTGTATCTTAAAAAGTTAAAAATAAACCTCAAGGTCGAAGTTAAAAAATTTTAACCACGCTTTACAATATTTTGTTATTCTGTAACTCTATGACGTTTAAATTTTAACCTCAATGTGGTTAATTCAGTAGGTTATATTCGGAATTTTAACTCCAGCCAAATACATGGCGTTAATTTTTAACCAGCTGTAATTCTAACCTCTAAACGTCAAATAGCCAGAAAAAATGCATTTTTAGAGTTAATCATGGCAAGTCTGTTTATTTTAAACCAATTATTACTTGAACAAATTGAACATCAAGAGGTTAATAAGTAAAAAAGTAATATAGGTGAATAAAAAAAATATATAAAAATGCTTTTTAGGAGATCAGATCAAATTAAACAAAGGCAACTGCGTGATATGAGTGACCCTTTTAATTTACCAGAAGAAACATTTTAAAATATTTTCATTTGTCTAAAACTTATACGGAATATCTCGTTTTACAAATGTTGTTTGAAAATCTGAGAAGAACCAAAAGATTTCCCAATATATTGCAAGTAAATATTTAAAACTTTAAAATAGTGATACATTTATAAATTTTGATTTCTCTGTTTAAAAATAAAAATAAGGTAAACATAACCTGAAAATAAAAGTATCTTAATATAGAAGAATGAAAAGCCTATACTTATTATGCTTATGCCACCCATAATTATTTATGTATAAATATCGTACATTTCCGCAATATATATTTATTATATTTGATCGTTGTTCATTCATGATTCAACCATAACACATGTTTACATTAAATCCACACTTACACTAGCAAAATACCTTCCCTTGTAGATAATTTCACAACATAATTTTAACCATAAGGTTAAAATGTTATAACTTAACGCTTGGGTTATAACCTGAGATACAGAATAAGAAACAAGGTTCAAATTTTAACGCCTAGTTAAAATGTTACTTTTTAACCATCATTTTTAACCTAATCTTTTTAACCACAAAAGATACAGAATAGACCCGATTAACTGGTGTTAACGTGGTTATAACCATAACGTGGTTATATTTTTTTAACTTTGACCCTGAGGTTAATTTTAACTTTTTAAGATACAACAGACCCGAACGGTAGGTACTTTTAAAAATTAACTAATTGACCTAACTTTTACAATTTAATTACAAATAATATAGATACATGCATAAAAGGATAGTGCTACTTCTGTATTCCAAGACCTAAAGTCACTATATTATACAAAGTAGCGCAAGCCTTTGAAGAAGCCGACAGACCCCAGGGTTTGATTGGCAACACTTGGTCCCCTATTAAGCAAACTAAACCAGTAATTTTTACGTTCTTAAGTTTGCGTCTGCGCTGTCACATCTCTCTTTCTCGCTCTAATTTAATAACCTCTTTTGTCAGCGGTTTGAATATTTAAGGTTAAGTTTCATTTAAATTTATATATTATATCCATTTTATTTAATAAAAATAAAAAAAAAATAGTTGAAATTGTACTACTATTTTGTTATAGTGAATCTTTGATTAAAAAAATCGTGATTAGAATGTTTAAAATAAAATTATTGGTAGTACTAGTTTCTTATTTTTGTATTGTTGGAATCACTGAACATCATTTGTTTTGGCGACATTTTTAGCCCCAGCTTGGCCGCCGTTGCGCTACTTTGTATAATATAGTGACTTTACCAAGACCTACCTAATTTTCTTATTCTCAATAATTCTAGCGTGACTCTCGTATTAACTAATTTAATTATAATCAATAGAATAAAAGAACACTAAAATATTTGGTCTTTTCATACATTTTTAATCAAAATGTCGAATCTGAGTGTCTTATTTTTTAGTCCTTAACTTATGAATATTTGATGTTGACATTTAATTAACTACAACATCGACATAATTATTCTATAAATTTTACAAGCTATCATATAATCACAAAGCATGATTTCAGAGATAATAAACAATTCATAAGTACACCACATAAAAGTTAGCATTAATATTAAGGTTTACTTCGATATGTATGTAGAACATTTACTGAATATTATTTGGAAGTTTTAGACGCCATAAAAGTGTTTTGATAATACGTTTTTAAATTTTAATGCGCTACAAAGTTGTGATAAAATTTTAATGTATGTAAATAGTTTACAGTTGTTTTGCAACTATATTTTTTTATTCTGAGAGTTATTATAAACTTTAGTTTTAAATTTTAAATAAAATATAGGAAATATAATGCAACCAACAACAAAGTTTAATAAATGTTAAAATACATGAAATATTATTATTATAATTATAAAGTTTACATTCTATGGCATCAAATTTAAACTTTTTAAAAATAAAAACTAATTTTAAACAACTTTTTATTCTTGTATTTTTGCACTAAATTGTACAGAAGAGCCAATTTTCATACTTATTTAAATTCCGATGTTAAACTGCTATGTTCCGCATTTCGTTGCATACATGGTATATATCGTTTGATTGCAGATACATTATATCTAACCATTTTATTAACATAATATTTACATGTATGTAATATTATTTGTTAAATTATCGCTTGAAGATTGTCTAACCAGGTTATGGCATCTTGGTCAAATCAATTTATTCCAGATGTGTCTGTCGAGTAAGCGTATCGAAGGCATTCATCAAAACATGCCTGACAGTTTGAGGCACTGTCGCGTGTGGATTGTCCACAAAATCCCATTTCTATAATATAGATTTTATCCAACCATGACCCGTTATTAGGGCCGCTTTTACAAACCTTGGATACGTAGCGGTATAACTATCTAAGGTATAAGTTTATTCCTATGTTTATTCCAGCGTTCGCTTTTACAATGCATTTTTTATTCTCGGATAGTTATCCATGGTTTTATTGTAAATAAAATAAAGTTGGTATTGTTTGACACATAAACTGACATATTAGAAAAGTCATATTTTAAATTGACATTACTATTAACAACACATTTGAGCATGTTTGGGGAAATATTGGGAGTTGTCAAAATATTCGACTCAGATAATTATTTTATTGTGCTATATCTACCGCGTTAGTGTCAGCTTCTCGTGTGCAAATATTCATAAAACCGCCCTCTAATAGAATCGAGCCCAAATACCGCCCATGTGTAAATTTTTATAAGATCACCCTTTACTAGTAGAATTCTATTAGAATCTATACCAAATGCCGTCCCTTTGATGAGCCACTCGTGTGCGGTGCAGACTATGCATAACCGCACGCGGTGGCTCTGATTGTGGTTCATATTTATGTACTATAATGCCTTGTCAGCGCGGACCTTATGTTCCACTTACATACCTACTGTGGACAAAAAAACGTGAGTAATAAGATTAAGCATATACATATTATGTACAGTTGTGGACTGCCAAAATTGTAACAACAAGTTCTTTCAAGAGGAAAATTTCACTGATTAATAACAGGAGTTTTTTTTCCAGTGTATAACAACATTAAGAACCAGTTCGCATTTTGAAAAATATATAAATAAATAACAATCGGTTCATTCGAACTGGCTTCAGCCCAATATTGCATATATATATGCAAAAACTGGCAGCACTGCTAGGAGCATATTCCAGCGGTAATCGGCTGCTGCTGGTCATTGCTACGCTTTTAAAAATAAATATAATTATTATTTCACAACTGCGTGTAATCAAAACTGCTGAACAAGTATATGGATAACGAGGAATTACGTACTATTATTATTTCGTATGGCAATGTCTAGGTTTTATAGATTTTAAGGTCGCGACTAGCGTCCTCTGACATGACCTAACGATTACTTTTTACAATATCCGAGACCACTGTGCCCTGTGAAGCATGCCCCATATTTCCGAAAATTAATTCAGAGATACACGCACTCATTGTAAAGCCATCTGAGCCTATGGTTGCAACAGCAAGGTTTTTTTTTTAAATCTTTTTACCCATACTAGGCCGGTCTCATGATTCCACACTTTCAAAGCAAGTGAGCTAACCACCACTACAATTATATATGGTAACTGTAATAAAAATTCAAACAAAACGTTATAATGTGACATTTATCATATGTCAATTTAATTTTTTTACCGTTGCTGGGTAATAAATTCTTATTCGCCAATCAGAGCAAGGGAATAACTTATACTGCCCTTTATCTGAAGTGTCGTTGGCGAGATAAGATATTCTGGTGTTTATTCCGATGTTTATCCTATCCGAGCATTGTAAAAGCGATTTTTTGACTTTATGCCGGGAATAGCGTTATCCGAGCTTTATCCAACGATTGTAAAAGCGGCCCTAATTCGGTTATATTTAACTCATGATTTTTGTAGGAGTGTAAAACCTAATAGGTTTTCGCATGTGTCATGTAGATACAATAGACTACGGGCAGAAATCCCAAGGAGGTTTATGTGATCTGAGACGTTGAGCTGGGCATCTTTTTAAATCCTCGTGGATTGAAAGTGATTCATTTTCCTCAATTTACTGCCACAGCTAATTCCTTCTGGCTTAATTTTGGAGGTTTAATGTGAGCACTGGTAGCAATTAAGTTGGTGTAGTTTTAATAAGTCCTGTTGCTTTACGCATACAGTTGTTCAGTTTGGCGTCTATTTTGCAAGTGTGCACACTTCGTACCTATGCAGGGTAGCAATATTCCACTGTACTGTATACTAGAGGTGAGGAATGCTAATCTTTTTAAAGATACGTTCAGTATTCAGTACTTCCTAAAAAGATTCGTTCTTTTGGAACGAATCGTTAGCTTTGTTACTGCATAGTTGTGTACTGGGAGCTGAGAACAGTATACATACTACTTCTGTAGTTCTCGTGCGTTCGTTGCTCTTAGGGATGGAATCCAAAATACTAAAATACTCTATTTAAAACTAGTTATTTTTATCAAAATTATTATTTATCAATTTTAATTTAAATTAATTTGTCCACCTCTGCAAAACAAAAAAATGAAACCGTTAAAGTGCATTACAGTAATTTTTCCTTGTTATATTTAAGATAATTAACTACTTTGTATAATTATTTAAAAAATATATTTATATTTTAATAAATTTGTTATTAAATAAATCATTATTAATTGTTGGTAATTGTTGTATTTTTAACTTGTCCGAACACCGTTTGCGAAGCTGTGACTGTGTCAAAAAGCATAGCTCGCACAATTCACATATTCTGAGCACATTCACATATATGAGAGCGAAGCTTCGAGTTACTAGCTTGCGTATCAAAGCATTGATGCATCGTCTGTGAACGATAGACAGTCGCTAGTAGTTCGCGAATGGTGAACGTATCAGTACATCTAGTAAGTGTACGTGTTACGTATTACATACACATTGTACTGCCTGTGGCTCAAGTCTGCCGTTCAGCTTTCGCTCGTGCCATGTTCGAAGTTCGCCCATCCAGACTGAGACTACATACTAAACTATATACGGAGTGATTATTTAATGGCGAGACGACGTCACTGGAAGTTTTAATAATTTGCCGTTTCATACACATCGTAGCAGGCGATTATGCTCGCATTCGCATAATCTTTTTTTCTTCATAATCAAATTTTCTTCAAGGTTATTATAGGCATAGTATTCTGCTAGAAGACACGTAAAATTCGGTGACGTCGTCTCGCCATTAAATAATCACTCTGTACATAGATGTACGTGTGTTCCACACTACACACTACACAGCCACCAGTCTAAGTTCTGTGCTAGAACCTCCGTTCCATATCGAGTTACACACGCCACTAGCTATCATTGGTCCGTGAGTTCGCGTACTGAAGATTCGTTCGATGCTTATTAAAAGATTCAGTCGTTTCAATTCACTGCAACGATTCGTTCTTTTGGAACGAATCGTTCGCGAACGACACATCTCTACTGCATACTAAAGCGATAGCTGACGTGAGAAAAACATTCACAGCACATCCACAAGTGGACCCTGCAAGTTTTCCTCTTACGATCTTTCGTGTTGTTAGTTTTTCTCTAGTGAAATTGATATGTTTGTGAAAAATTAAGATTTCAAATTGTTGAATAGCATAAATTGGGATGCGAAGGCATTTTTAACAATAACACTAACGTATGAATGTGGCAAACGTCCCCGAACGAATGAAAGTTAGACGAAGGTATTAGTCCTTATCAGAAGTTACACCCTGACCCACTGATACAAGGAAATTGTGTTTGGTGGCAGGCTAACTACTTCACCGGGATTGAAGTCTGAAGGGAAACGGTATTCTGAGGGTGATTAATTCATCGCAATAAGTTTTATTGATGAAAAAATTTATGCAACGCATTTTGATATTGTTCTCATTGGACTGTTCTGAATTATAAATGAGTATCGGTTTCAGCTTGAAATTTCTTGAAGTATTGCCACCAAGTAATAGTGTTAAACTGTCTTTTCCGGATTTGAACCCATAAGCGTATTTTCCTGCTCTGGAGATGAAAGTACATTCTTTTCGAGAAGATTATCTTGCTGTTGGGGAGAAAGTTACCATTTGAATTTGAAATAATTCATTTTTATTACATTTTGACATATGTATATATCATTTTCATCTTGGTCTATTGTGCGCTTAGATCTTAAATTATAGTCGGAATTTCAATTTGTAGTCAAAATAAATTATAGGGAATGAAGCTACCACAGAAGTGTAAATAAAGGATGTCGGAAGGCAACCAGTGGTAGGATACTGGCACAGAGCTTACTAATCACCTTTTCAACAATCTAATTGAGTCAGAAAAAATTATATATTGGGTAGGCCAAGCAGCAGTAAATGTGTGTGAAAGTCTCTCAGGTTCCTCGACTTCTGTCATATCTATATTAATAAAATTGGAGTCTATATGTATGTTTTTTTTTTGGGCTCATATTTGCTTTCTCCTCATTTTATATTATTATTAGACGAAATCCACTGAAGAATCAATTTGTCTGTTTGTCCGAGATTCACGTAAAAATGGCTGGACATATATTCCGAATAATATGATTTCTAAAAGCCCTCAAAACAGGCATCTGTTTTAGCGATGACCTCCTCATTTGACCCAACTCTTATCACCGAGATATATTTTCAAGTTTAAAAATAAAGAAAAGTCGCACGGGGCCAAATCTGTCGAATATGGTTGATGAGGGACCAATTCGTAGCGCAATTCAAGGAGTTTTTTCATTGCGACTGCGCACTTGTGGATCGGTGCCTTGTACTGGTGGAATAGCACTTTTATCTTCGCCAAATGCGGCCACTTTCGTTTCAAATTGGTCCTACAGCTCTACTTAATACATGCCCGTGATCGTTTTGCCCTTTTTCACGTAGTCGATGTTAATGATGCCGTGCAAATCTCTAAAAACTGTTGCCATGACTTTGTTGTCCAACAGAACCACCTTGGTGTTCTTCGGCTTCGATTCGCCAGGAGCATTCTACTGTTTCGACTGTTTCTTGATCTCTGGTGTGTTGTGAGGGATCCATTTTTCATCCACGGTTACGAAACGGCGCAAAAAGTCCTTCTTATCGCGGTTGAACATCGCCAAACATTCTTTCGAAATGGTCAGATGATCACGTTTGTTGTCGACTGAGAGCAAATGCGGCACTCATTTGGGGATGAGATGCCTGTAGCCTCAGCTCTATCGCGGTTAGTCACTCGTCGATTATCATTCCATGGATTTTCTGTTGTGGTGACCTCTTATGGACGACCTGCACGCTCATCATCAAAAATTCTCTTACGACTGCTTTTAAATTCAGCTGTCCAATATTTAATTGTTGATATCAAAGGTGCAGGGTCCCCATAAACATCGTTGATCTCATCGTTCGTTTTCTTTTCCAAAAACGTATCTCATAGTGATGAGATACGGTGCAGTGGCACGATATTAGATTTTATTCATTTTTGTAAAAATGCAAAAGTTGTTCGCTTTCAATGACTCAAACACAAACTAAATGACGCAGCAGGTTAAAAAATTTACAGTAGTCATTTGAAGGTTTACGAAAAACTACATTGATTTGATACTGGTGGCGCCATCTTTTGCCTAGGTTGATTACTTTTCGTTGTAGAATTAAAACTGTCATTTTATGTCAATTTAATTTGACAAGTAAAATGTTCAAGCAGTGAAATAAGAATTTTTTTCCTGGCCAGCTATGATAAAACTTGTTTTGCATCACATGACATTATACTGTATTTTAATCGATTATGTTATAAATATTGTTTATTAAACCAGGAATTCGCTTTCAATCAAACCACCCAAGTGACAATATGTTGAACAATTGAAAATATACCCGACAACTTTACTCGTTTATCTTGCCATTGTGCGCAGTTCTACATGTAGGATATTTATATAGATTAAAAATCAAAGTTCATGTATATAGTAGAGTGATGGATTATGATGTATTATCACTTCTTTATTACATTCTTTTGAAATACCTTATCTGTTTATGTGATGTAGTTAATATAACTAGTGAGTTATTAAGAATTACAATAAATGTATTAAATACATTGTAACAAATAACATACATAGGTCTGCATAGAGCAGCAGATACTTTAATTTAATATTATATGCACTTGTTTGAATTAGAAGCAAGGTCAAACCACGTAAAATGTACTGAAGAATATACTAGTTTATAAAATGCAACTTATCACAAATATACCTGGATTATTTATATAATGACAATAGGCGCACACACAGATAATTGGTCTGGGGGGGGGTCCATTTCGAAAAAAAATACCAAATTAAATACTCTAAGTGCAGCAGTTTGACCACAATGTCAACAATACCGACAGACACATAGGTGATGATATAAGGGTTTCTTAGATATACCTACGAAACTCTAAAAATCTGCCATAATTTCTACAAGACAGGAATATCTTACCTGGTAATTACCTAATGGCCAATGTAATAAAATCACTGATTTTGTTAGTACAGAATGTATCCATGTTCGCGGCACGTATTTCTTATCATATTTTACTGTAAAATATAATCGATTCGAACAAGTTCGTCGAATAAAAATGTTTTTTGTGATTGAAATACGTGATAGGAAAAAAAGAAATATGAATTCGCTAGAATTTAAAATAGTGCGTGGTATGAATAGTCTGTCAGGAATACAGGAAAAGTTGAAAACAGAAAATATGTACCAAATATATTACATATTTTTCAACTATTAACCCAAAAAAAAGAAAAATCTTATACGTTTATTTCAAAAAGAAAATAAATATTATATACTTATTTGCACATGAAATTAGTCCTTGGTTTTAACTCATTTTTTGCAAATAATCGCAATACAGCTATTATTTTGATAGACAAAAAATATTTTTCTTAATTTTCCATGTTATTTAAGAAAGTAAAATATGACTGTTTAATATGGTTGAATAGCAAAAAAAGCTCTATTCAAAATTATCATAACTTATTATAAGCTCCATCTAAAAAATTAAAATTGACCCCGATAACTTGAAAACGTTACACGATAAAAAAAAGTTGAGAACTTCTGTAAATTCACCATGAACAAGTTCCTGAAGAAAGTGCACACCAAAATCACTTTTATTTTAATTTTGGAAGTTATGAGCAAAAATTAAAAACCGGAAAATTTAATTTTCGTTCATATCTAGTAACCTATGCATTTTTTTATGAGGACAAACTCATCGTTTAAATGGTCCCTTAATGCGGCAACTTTAACCGATCTCGTACCTCTTACCGTTCTCGAGATCCCCATGATTAACAAGTTATTTGGTACATCCTGTATAAAGTTATTAGTTTATGGGAAAAAGTATTCTGAATAAATTTTAATCGACCGCCAACATATATATGGGAGGTATTGTGATCATACCGATTTTGACATTTCGAGATTTCGATGTATCTCCACGAATTGAGGTCCTTGCATAACGTTTTGACATTAGTACTTTGTGATGGCGGTCGGTCCTGTGGTGGCCACAGCTGATTTTTTTGTAATTACTTGTACATGTATAAAGTTGAGTGTACATTAAATTAAATATTAGTAAAAATCTTCATATTAAATGGTATATAAAAAAAAAAAAAAACGATGAAACTGAGAGAAGAAAAAAGAAGAAATACAAGACCTTGCTTTAATGAAAATTAGAAAACCATATAGTGTCACTGTTATAAGTAATAACTTTAATATGTGGAATGATATATGGAACTTAATGCACGACAACCTCTTTAAAATTATTTTAGAATTCTTTTAACAACAAAACAAAATACTTTGAGGAAATATAAAAAAATAATACAGAAAATATAATTGAAGACATGAATATAAGACCTAAATACTGGGGTATTATATTTTATTCTTTTTATAACAAATCCAGTACTCTGTTCCAAATATCCAGTCTTTTTTTTTTTCTCTTTTCTTTTATTAATTTTAACTCATGTTTTTCTTCAAGAAACTTTTTTCCTCCGCTTTTTTTGTAAAATGTGTTGACCTCCAAAAAGTGGGGCCTTCGACATTAAAAAGGAATTATATAATTCAGAATAGAATTTGTTTGGTTAAATTTTGACAGTTTCCGAACTGTCAGTTTAAATTTATTGTATGTCTCACTTTACAATACAGGTCTCTGTATAAGTAGGTATGTCTTTGTCTACAAGTATTTCCAACCTACGCATGATTTTATATTTCTTTATATAAGCTGTTCACTTTTGTAAGAACGAACTAAGAGGGAATTTTGTTTTCAATAGTTTGCACCGTTGAAGCTCTATGTCATGTTGGTATTAAAAAATCACTTTTTTAAAATGTCGATCCATTTGACATATGTCATAATGAAAAATTATATCTTAATTATAATGATCATTTTAATTGACATTTAAAGTCAGTAACACACTATAAAAGTAACCAAAATAACCAAACCTAGTTTGTTCTTATAATCTGTCTCAATTTGTAATACGAAACTAGATCTGGTTCCTTTGGTGACTGTTGTGGTGTAAACAGACTTTGACGTATTCGTGTGAACCAATACTATGATAATATTATAAATGTATTGTCAATATACAACATAAAAAATGAACTTTCCCTGTTAGTACCGTATTACAAAATGAGACAGATAATACAAAAGTGAACTGCTTATAAGGTATAATTTGTCTAAATTTGTAATACGAAACTAGATCTGGTTACTTTGGTGACTGTTGTGGTGTAAATAGACTTATATGGAAACATGTGAACTTGTAAATCTGGATTTTAAATGTTTGGTTAAGTTTTATTACATCGAGGTTATAATCTTTCAAAAACTATATATCTCAGATAACAAATTAACATGTGAAAATTGCGATTGACATGTCAAAATTGTGATAGACATGTCAAATATTTTGAACGGTGCCAATTCAGAATTACCACCTTAAGGGTGCGCACAACCGTACAGTTTCTTATACAAGACTAACAACCTGAAATAAAATTAGTAACAATCTATATATCAAAATTTTCAGCGAATTTTTATTTATTTATTAATTACTGCTGCCCAACAGTATTACCCAAAACGGGCAAGTACATAAATATAAGGTGTCTCAAAAGAAATTTTATATTTAGTGGATCGATTAAAAAAAAAGCCGTATATAGAAAAAATGTTTATTAATTATTAAAATACACTTTTTGGGGATTTATTTCTTAAAAATAATATCGTCTAAATGTAGACCCTCGCGTTCTCGGCACACATTTAATCGAACAGTAAAATTACTTATGACGTCTCGGCAGGTGGACTCAGGGATGGCTGCCATTTCGTGACGGATATTTTCTTTCAAATGCGCCAGTGAAGTCGGTTTATTGGCGTAAACTTTAGATTTAAGATAACCCCATAGGAAAAAGTCCATAGGGGTTAAATCTGGACTGCGTGGAGGCCAATTTATGTCACCTCTCCGGGAGATCAATTTGCCTGAGAAAATTTCACGAACACGTGGCAGAGACACATTGGACGTGTGTGAAGTTGCTCCGTCCTGTTGGAACCTTGTTTTTTGGTTATAGCCAGGAAAGTTTTGCAGTTCAGGTACCAAGAAGTTGTCTAACATCTCCACATAACTCTCTGAATTCACTGTAACTGCACGCCCCCTTTCGTCTTCAAAAAAGTAAGGGCCGATAATTCCTCGCGCCGACATCGCAGCTCATACGGTCACTTTAGGCGAATGTAGGGGTTTCTGATGTTTGCGTTTCGGATTAGTTGCACTCCAGTAGCGGCAGTTCTGCTTATTTACGTGGCCATTAAGATGAAAATGAGTTTCATCCGAAAACAAAATGTTCATATGAAAATCAAATGTAAACGTTGAAAATCGCTCATCACCTGATTTACGAAATTAAGCCTCTGACTGGCATCTTGGGGCTTTAATTCTTGCACCAACTGAATTTTGTAGGGGTACAGCTTTAGGTCTTTGTACATAATGCGATGTAAAGATGATCTATGCACATTTAAAGCACTTGCGCGCTTCCGAATTGAAAGGTTCGGGTCGTCACGAACAGACTGATTAACATTCTCCACGTTTTCTACCGTTCTTGATGACCTAGGTCACCCGGATTTTGATTTATCCAGCGTCGTACCAGTCTCTTCAAACTTTTTAACCCAATGTCGAATGAGAGGAATGCTTGGCGCATCATTTAAGTGGCGAAAACCTCAAATAATGCAGAATTTTCTACGCGCTACAGCCGCCGAATCACCGTTTTTGTAAAACTCTCGCACGCATAACGCGCGGTCTGCTCCCGAGAAACGCTCCATAGCGACTAGATTCCCAAGAGCCAGGCTACCGATTGGCATAACCCCCGCACCCCACGGATACGTTGCGTTCACGCAATAAGCTAAATAAATATAAAATTTCTTTTGAGACACCTTATATATAAATAAAATTTGAACAACTTACTATCTATCTAATAGGATATTTTTAATTGTAAAAAGAACTGCCATGTAATTGTAAATAAACAAATTACGTTATAGACGCCATCTTGTAAACCTTTCGACACATATTTGTGTACTATGCGGAAAATTGTAGCTAAAGCTCCATTCTACAAATATGTTTGGAGATAATTTGTTCTATTGTGAAAATTACTTATAGGTATTGTACTTGGTAATCTACTTTTGCCGCCAACTCGATTCTGCCGTGGTTCTTAATATAGATGCTGCGGATAAAAATGATTTATTTTATTTAAAGAATACTCATACCAAGTGGCATTTCATTATCATCAAGTATAATATTTTTCGGCGAAGGCTCTAAACTTTAACAATCATGTCGAAAAAAATGTTGTCGTATTATTTGAACATTTCTACAAAGACTATTTAAACATAAAAATAATTTGAAAGCCACAAATATATTTAAAAAATTACAGAACATTGTTGTGTGATACATATTATTAAGTTATTGACATATAAACAATATCATACAATAATTTTTTCAAAAATATCCTATTAGATATGTACATAAAAATTCTGTGCAAAATTTGATGTATAGATTGTCCCTAATTTTATTTCAGATTGTTAGTTTTGTAAAAGAAACTAATAATCTCTGGGGGTTGTACGTAGCGTTAAGATGATACTTTAAATATACAACATAAAAAATGAAATTTCCCTCTTAGTTTCGTATTACAAAATGACACAGATAATATTTAATTGTTATTAGGAAGATATTTTAGGAATGATCTCTTCAATAAAGTTATTAGGTAAGAAATAAGTTATTTACCTAACAGTTATTAGCTTTATAAGGAGGTGGATATCTCGGCCCTTAGACTCATAAATTTAACACCGACATTTTCTGGAATATTTTTAAATCTTTCATTCTGAATACGGGATCATATCTATTCGGTTCAGGAGTAGCAGGTGATCTACTTGATTTGTTTTAATCTAATTATACAAATTTGTTTGTAAACACATTCATTTTTAAAATTCTCTTTTAAACTTTGCTTGAAAATAAACATTAGTTTTAATTCATAACTGAATCTTTAATTAACATTGTGTGGTTACACACAATGTTTTACACTTAAAATCCGTGTTCAGCAACCAAGATCAACCATAAAATGACATCGATTATCCGTCGGTTAGTAAGAACCAAAACATATTGTCACGGGGTGGATTCAAGAACGGACATCTTTTCTACAAAATTTATTATATAATAATAATTTTACATTACAATACAAATAACTGTCAGAATGGCTGCTGGTGTTGTCTGTTAGTAGCTGATGTAAGTCCCGTTCTTGTCCCGGCTTCTCCAGGATCGGTCGAACCACCCCATGTATCCGCACGAGGCGGACACGTGGAGAAGCCCTGTAGACGGCACTCACATCTCGGGTTGGTTGACTTGAACAGCTGGGCTGGTCCTTGGGTAGCGTGCTCACAAAAATGATCGAATGAATAACTACTGAACAACTGACTACTTCAATGACTGATTCAATGAATCACTGACTAACGACTCTATTCCCTAAGACCATTTTATAACTGTTAACCAGGACACTATGACGTCAGGTCCTACCTCAATTGTTTTGGAACAATTATTCATTTGTGTAATTGTTGGCAGCGACCATAGTCGGCACAATTGTATAATGTTTATCAACACATTAGAATGTAGTTCAAAACTTATTTTGACAAATACGCAACACTCTGCACATTCTTTAATTCCCAAAACCGCAAGTCAGCAACCGCGACTTACACGGCCTAAAGGCCGCTCAAGGAGTTGGGACATTAGCATACAATTATATCATAATTGTGAAAATATCATTTAATTCACCTATCATAATGTTGAAACCTGGATAAAACTCACATCTAGTACCTGAATTCCCTAGTCAGAAACATCAATTTGGTTTGAGGTTATCAATTTTACGTACTAGTTTTTGGTTTTAATCACAAAAATGTCTTTGAACATAATTTCCACCTTAATGACAACTTCCATTCAGCATGGAGGTTGACGATTATGGTAATGCCATAGCTAAGGCTGGATTAGATGTTAACTCATCATAATTGTAAAAATTAAATCATTAAACATTTTAATATGTTTACATAGTATCACAGGCCCGCTATATTTGGAACCTATGGTGTGATGTAAAGTTTAGTACCAGAGATTTTCAAAGATGCACATATATAGGAGTGCTTTCAGAAATAAAATAGACGTAGGCAGCGTTGTGCAAGTGCTTCAGTGAAATTTTTGGATACCAGCCCTTTTAATTGATTATAATTTTTATTAATAATATATTGTAACACTAGTCTGATTATTTTGTTATAATACCTTGGACAAAATATTTCCAGAAAATATTATTTCAACACTTAAAATATTATATGTCGTGGTAGTTGATTTCAACATGCAACAATAAATTAAACTTCATGTTACGTTATGTATAAAAACAAAAAAATAGATTTCAAATGTCATTTAATATATTATAATATCAATTAGAAATTGTATTATTAATAAACATTCAATTATTTACGTTTTTATTTTTTCAACAATGCATTTCATTTATTTTATCAAAAGGAATTTATCAATTTCACAAAGTGCAAATGTATATAGTGAAGTCAAAGTAAAATTAACTAATATTTTACATAAAAGAAAAATTATAAAAATTCGCTTTTGAGTAAAATATTTTGCTAAAATAATAGTCCATGTTTTGTTATATGGTTGCCAAAGGAGCACAGGGAAGCGGGTTTGAATGCGACCATCTCCTTGAAATTTTCTTCTTCGGATATTATGCAGTTAGCTCTGGGGTTGACTCAAAAAAATAAATCCATCTTGATCACACACTTCCAAGAGCTCCTAATGAGAAGTATCATCAACACGAGAATGCAATTCACAAGGCAACATGAGAAGAGGACGACCCAAGAAAATATGGCATCAATCATGCTGAAAGAAATAAATGCAAGGAGCTCTAAATACTCTACAATAACAGCATTGATATACGAGCGTGGGATGAAAACTAGTGTGAATGAAAATAAAAGATTTTAATATAATTTAATTTTGTAGCATTTTATTGCAAAAATATATTTATTATTATTTCGTAAGGGTAGAACAAATTACATAATTAACTGCACTACATTATCCACGACATATAGTAACAACTTTGCTTATTTAAATCAATTATAATATAATATAAAAGTTAAATAGTTTGTACTGTTTTTTGACGTTTTAACACTCAACACACAATCAACAACCTCCTAACCATAGCAATCCGCATCACTTACCGTCACAAAACTGGGCACAGTAGCGTCCCGTTACAGCTTTTATTTCTCTACATAATCACCTCTTAATTCTATACAGTTAGTTCACCCATGCTGGAGGTATGCCCTCCTTAAAGTAATATTTTTGAAAACCTTTTTTAAAGTATTCCGTAGTCATCACTTGCTCATCCAACTGAAATATCATTCCTGCATTTTTCTTTTTTTAGTTTTGAAAGACGCAGGATTCGGAGGGTGCCAGATCTGGCGAATAGGGTGGATAATTCAATACTATACAATACAATACACCTTTATATCAAATTCAGATACATTTTACATGTAACATACGAATTTAAATACAAATGTTACTAAAAGAAGCAACTACCTCATACTTTAATTCTTCTAGTTTTCGAGTTGCAGTGCCACTGGAATAGGCAGGTGCATTGTCATGGTGATATACCTATATGATTTTATTTTTTATCAAAGTAAGACGCTTTTCGGGAATTTTATTCAACAAACGATCAAGAAGATCAGCATAGTATTGTTCTTTAATTGTTTGCCTCTTTGGGGAATTTTCTATGTACATAATCCCTTTTGCGTCCCAAGAAATGGGACCTACCTTTCTGGTTAATATGAAACCGCGATGAATTCACTGTTTGGATTATTCCTTGGTGTGTGGCGTATAATAATGGACACACGATCACGAAGCGACGCAAAAACCCACCAAATTTTTATTAAACCTATCAAAACTAGCCTGAGAAAGAGACATCGAGTGAGTTTGTTCTCGCAAAACGGGCAAACGCGGCACCTATTTTGCGGGTATCCAATACATCGGTGAAAATAAAATGTAGGCGTTTCTTCAATATGCCAGCTATATCTGCTACCTATGTTTTACAATTATTTATCTTCAATTTCCGGTGTTGTGGCTGCTTTCGAACGTCCGCTATGGCGATTATTCTTGACACAGATTCTTCCTCTTATGAACTTATTCATCCAGCGGCAAATGACTAAATACGAAGGGGAATCTTCACCCAAAATATTGACCATACGCCATGGATTTCCTTTGCCGATAACTCTTTTTTAAAAGAATTAATGACTGCGCGATATTCAAAACATTTCATTTCTTCTTGCACTCACTGTTTCTTGCTACTGTTTAAACCAAACTAAATGTCAGAACGGAATAAAATTTTACTGACAATATACTAACACAACATAACCTCACATATCAAGTTTTACAACCGTCATCTACGTCTAGCAATTTGCACGACATTTCATCCCACCCTTGTAGTAAATAGCAAATGGTTTACATAGAAAAGTTTTATTGGCAGCCTATGGTCTATTCAAAGAGGTTCCAAAATCAATTAATGCAGGATAAGACTTAGTGATAATGATGCATTAACTAAATTATCGTGCATGTGAATAGGAAATTTATATACAATACATTTCCCTTTGCATCTCTTTTTCAGTTAATTATGAGAATGAATTCTAAGATAACCTATATACATATCTATAATAACCAAATAGAAATTATAATAAGTAGATTACATACGTTACCTATTATTTTGTTATTATTTTATTACTAGGTGTTTTGTAATCTAATGTGCTAACGAAAAATTCCCAATTTCTTTATAACTGCGCGTAAATAACTTTTTTCTTAAATCTTTATCATTTAGATAGTCTTATGACCAAAGCCACTTCCACTTATTCCAGATGCGGAGTTCTAATAGTTTTGTTATTTTTATTAAAAAAAAGTTATAACCTAACCTAGATAGGTAAGAAATGAAGACAATAGCGCAGTTACTGAGCGTAGTAAGCTGTTCGTATTGTACCACGTTCTACTCCCGGTGCCGGCAAATATTTTTGTGATAGTTATTCAATCTTTCTTCCTCAAAAAACTTGCTTTTGTGTTATTTTCTCATGATAAATTTCCAAAAAAACAATTATAAGTGGCCACGTTAAAAAGTAGGTACCTGTAGGTATGTAAGGAAATAAATACGCTCAGTACCTACTGAGTAGAAAGATATTCAAATCAAAATAGACATATTCCTAGGCTTACCATCCGTCCCGGTTTGACCGGGACTGTCCTGGTTTCAAGGTATGATCCCGGTGTTCCGGCTAGTTCGTCATTTTGTCCCGGATATTTGGTAAAAATTAAAAAGTGCCGAATATACATGCAGTACAAAAAGTGCACCTTCGGAAAATGGCGATTAGGCAACTAATTAAAATAAGAAAGAATTTTTGAAGATATTTCACGCTAGCGATAAATATTAATAACTTTTTAATAACAAGTTATGTTCAATTAAGAGTAATTAAAAATTATTACTACGTAATTTTTGTTTTTTTTTTAAACCACACCGTTATTTAGCCTTTTGAATCATAAATACATAGCGTAGAAGGCGCTGTCTCTTTTGAGAAAAATCTCAAAATTTGTCGCAGTGTGAGAAAAAAATATGGTAAGTCTACATATTCCCTTTCATTCTCATCGACATAAATTTCGAGTTAGCTTTGCTTAATTATTTATTTATTTTTTAATAAACGCGTATTTTTTATGGTTTTTCCCTTCAGTGTTTAACTCCCGTAATGTGTTATAGTATATATATTTATACTTTGATTTCGAACAGGACAATATCGTTGACAAATCTTAAATTCTTAAGTATTTTTAATCTATTTACGTACCAAAATCATCCATGTTTATGTTCTTGGGCTGTTCTAAACCATGGTTAAATAAGTTCGTGGAGATTGGCACAAACCAATTCGAATACTTAGCTTAAAACAAATCCCGATGACAATCTCGTAGGAAAACCAATCTCGTAGAACACCAATTAGGAGATAAAAGAAATTATATATTCAAAGGACGTGAAAATAATCTTAAGTGATATAATCTAACAATTTCAGGTAAGGATTAAAATTATTATTACTTTGTAAAGGGGTTACATGAAAGATGTTTATTTATTTCCCAGAGAAGCTGGAGCAAACGGTGATAATACCAAAAGACAATACATTGTGTCTTAAGCTGATAACTATTTTACATAGAAATTACAGCAAATAGATTGCCTTGTGGAAGTATATTAATAAAATTACAGAGTCTACACGAGGTTCAACTTCCTAAGAATGTAGTACTAAAAGTAAAAGATACATGCTTTTAAGATTGCATTCTAATCATTTTTATCACGGCGTATTTCTTAGGGACCACGAATAAAAAACCGAATATTGGGGAGGCACGAAAACTTTCCACAAAAATTCCCTGCTCCACGATCGTTAAACTCAAATTTTGAGGTCCGTGTACTGCGGAGATAGTGTTAAACTTTATAAAAAGTAGATAAAGTATCCAAAGTGAGATATGCAATTAAAAAAAGTAAAGTTTGTACCGAAAAAACAAATCGATATCAATGAAAGTATGATTGAGTACTGTGATCGCCATGGATGCAAACGTATTCGGTGTTAATCTATTTAGGGTATAAATTTTAGTGTACAAACTCAAAAAGTTGCTATCTAATTAATTTTGTAATTTAATAAGAGCTATGCATTATTTCAATATAGAACATAAAAAAATAGTAAAGCTGTGGTGTCTTTACTGCTAACAAGTAATTTGTAACATGTAAAATCGTTACCTCTAAGTCTTTACTTTAATAATTTATTTTAAACAACGAATTTATTTTATTATTTCAAAAATCATAGCTATAAGGCACAGGTACGATGAGAAATAATCGCTCACCCAAATTTTTCCCATTATACCACTGAACATAATGACATAATTTGGGTGAATATGAGATTATGCTTTGCCAAACAGTAGTTCAGTGGAGTTATGGCACATTCAACTGTTCGAACCGTAAAATTCAATTTATATGGTTAGCATTAATTTTGTAACCTGTGCATTGTTATAGGGCAGTGTTTCCCAATATTTTTTTCTACGCAACACACTAAGTATTTCTTACAAAAAACTGACACTTCGGAAGAAAAATAAAACAAAATAAAAATAAGAAAGATGAAAAAAAATGGTATACTAAATTCAACATTTACTTTATATGATTAATTATTTTTTTAAATCAATGCCAGCTTCTATTTTTACAGACAGTAGCGAATTATGGGTATTAAAAGACTTGATGAAAGCAGAATTCGGGCTGCAGAAATAATATTTTTGAGAGGCATGAAAGAATTGTAATCTTGAACATATTCGCAATGAAGATATAAGTGTAGATTCACCCATGTTGGATAAAATCTGGAAAAAATGTCCACCCATCTGCATCAGTTGCTGCTGTATAAATCAGGATTGTTTGACTGAGAAAAACTAAGGGAGAGATCAGCGCTGAAAGATACTACACATTATAATGCATGACCGATGAAGATTTTTTTAAAATTAAATTTCCATTTTTAATTATATTCATAATTATTTAAACCATAAATTTTGCAAAACCATTCGCTATAAATTCTGTAATTAATTTCTATAAATTCGACTATTATCAAAAGAAATCTTAGAAAATTAACCAGCATTTTTTGTATTGCAGTTTGAAAAAAAGAGAAAAAAATACACTAAGTCCATTTTACAATTATGATAATAAAAAAAAATAGTATATATATATATATATATATATATATATATATATATATGTAAACAAATAAGGGATCTATTGTTTAAATAAAACTCAAGTTGTTCACAGACTATTTTATTCTAAGTATACACTCTTACAACGTAAGAAAACATCTGATCTCTCTATCAAATTCTATGTATGATTTATAAAAACCAATTAGTGTAATGAGCCGTCATCATTATCGTTAATGAGTCGTCATCATTAGGATTGCATCTAGATAACATTTTATGGTGACGTAACAGGGCTTCGTGGAAGGCTCGATGCTAACACGGCCGTCCTGCTTCTGGCGTGTCCTCACGTCCTTTCTGTAGACGAATATCTGGTAAATGATGATGTGGTAGATGACAACAGGGGATGATCATGTAAGCCTTAGAATTGTCTGAAAGTCTTCAAAAAGATTAGAAAAGATTTAAGGTCCAATATAATTGACCTTTTAAGGTCCCTGACCATTTAAGATCCCTGATCATTTAAGATCCACACCATTGACCATTTAAGATCCACACCATTGACCATTTAGGATCCACACCATTGACCATTTAAGATCCACACCAATGACCATTTAAGATCCACACCATTGACCATTTGAGGTTCACACCACATTCGAGGGTTCAACTGGCAAAGACGATCCCTGACCATTCAACTGCTCTCAACTGGCAGGTTGGTCCCTGATCGTTCAACTGCCCTCAACACGACCAGTGTGTCTTGCGGTACTCGACAAGCTATCAATTCTCAACTCAACTATCCATCAGTTTATTTCATTACAGATTATCTACAGTACCCAACAAGCTCAGTGACTGTCGCTTCTTCATACTCAGTGCATTCACAAAGCAAAAACGACCAGTGTGTCTTGCGGTACTCAACAAGCTCAGTGACTGTCGCTGCTACATAATCAAACTAATAAAACTTCTCTTACCATTTTACTCATGTTCTAACCATTACCTTCATATAATTTGTCCATAAACAGAATACCGCTCGTCCCTTCTGACAATTTTTTTGTATTTCTGCTTCATTAGTGGAACCATTTTATTCATCATCTTAAGATTTTCCTGCATGCAAGTTGTCTGTCCCTAAATAAAACAAAGCTTGTCCATTTTGATAATTTTCATCAAAACATTTGCTATTTCGTCTTAGCTGCACCTCAATCTGTTGTAAATCGCTGAACAATTATAGCCTGCAAAACTGTTTCATCTGAAAACGTCCGAGAACGTTTTCCAACGCTTCGTTTTCCTTCCACCATAATCACTTATTATTTGCAATAATTGAAACGTATCACTTGCGTTTTTCACTTTCAAACTACTATCTTAGACAAACAATATTTTCATACCCATTTGTTCCATTTTTCCCATTCACAACCAGAAACGTTTTCGAACGTTCGCCTTCGCAAATTGATTAAATAAGTTTTTCATGAACAAAATTGCATAATTAACTTGTTTAACTGTTCAAGCACACAAACTTAAATTCAATAATATCCGAAACAACGCAGACAGGTAATAATTTATCACATCACTATTTGTCACTTAATCATCAAGTTAATAATTTAAACAAAACACTGCAAAAATGCAACAAAGCAAGATCCCCGATAAAATAACAAAATATTATTAAGACGTGCATGAATCCCATTCACAAGCAGAAACGTTGACTCGATCCCACTTCTGATGTAAACAAATAAGGGATCTATTGTTTAAATAAAACTCAAGTTGTTCACAGACTATTTTATTCTAAGTATACACTCTTACAACGTAAGAAAACATCTGATCTCTCTATCAAATTCTATGTATGATTTATAAAAACCAATTAGTGTAATGAGCCGTCATCATTATCGTTAATGAGTCGTCATCATTAGGATTGCATCTAGATAACATTTTATGGTGACGTAACAGGGCTTCGTGGAAGGCTCGATGCTAACATATATATATATATATATATATTTCAAGATTGTTTAAAGATCGACCGGTAGATCGCCACTGACAGTTTGCCGATCTCTGGTCTGTAGCATTCGTCGCAAGATACTGAACTTGATGATAAAGGAATGTCACTGAGCACACGTGTTTACATAAAAATTAAATTATTTTGATAAGCAGCACCTTTGTGTAAACAGCAACAGATTCAAAATGAAGGTAAAAATAGCCTACCAAGTACGATAACCAAAAATTATTAGATTTTTTTTTGTAGAATGAACAATTAGCTACAAATAAGTACCGTGTAGTTTAATCCTGAGATGAATAATATAAACCAAAAATAATAAAAATTAGTGTATTGTATAGCAAAAGCTATACATAAGATTGGTTACCCTAATATCCTAAAAACAATGCTGTAGAACCATCCTAAGGCGCCCTATGCTCTAATAGGTGCCAAATGACTGATGATGATCGGATAGAGGACAGACAAACCTGTATAATATAATTCTGTATAAACAAAAAGCTCAACAAAGAATCAACAAAGTTGCGACAGAAAACCAATTTATTGGATTTTAGTAGAATGAAATGTTTCTAGACCTGTCAACATTATAATGCTTAATTTTAAACATATATTTATAAAAAATCGATACACTAAAGTTCTACTAGGTTCAACACGTAACATTCCTATTAAAATTTACTTTATAAGAATTAAAAATATGTATTATCCTACACTATGAAATCCAGCTATCGCCTTTTAAGGGGTGAAAATATGCATTTACACTGCTAGCCAGGTAAAAACACAAACGGCTAGCCGCGAAAAAATACAATAACAGATGGCACTTCACACGTCTGTCCAAACGCTACGTATTAGTAGCGTTAATTATAATTAATTCATTATATTCAATTTTATTCATTTATTACCTTCGTGAGGAACTTAATTTTGAAATCTAGTAATTTTTAACCATTGATTGAGGCATTTGATAATTTTGTTTAGCAAAAATCCACTCCAATCGTTAAAAAGTGAGCTCGTGGCAACGTAAGAAAATATTAATTCCATTTAGTTCCGCACGAAGCTAAGAAATTAATTATAGTAATAATTTGACAAATCACACGAATGCAAGAAACGCACTTTTTAAATATAAAACATACACTATTTATTCAACGATCACAATAAATATTTCTTAATACAATTTATTAAGAAAAAATTGTCATTACTATTTTTAAACACAAAACCACAACTCTGACTTTCTAAAAACTTTGCTATACATATTTATCCATGGAAACATTTAATACATGTCTGTTTTATTAATAATATTATCAAATTCAAATTGTACTTTTCATAATGCTGTTCTACTTTGTTGTTGTTGTGTAGTATAAAAAAATGTGTGAATGACGACAGGAAAGTTCTTTTCCGCACTTCAAGAAGTGGCCAGCTTCGGCTGAATTTAGTTGTTCATCTTTTCAACAACCACTATTTATATAGGTGTACAAAGTATTATTATCATGTTAATATGAAGTTCCAAACCAATCCTTATAATAGCAGTATATTCGAAATAAACTGTATAAGAATATGAGAAAAGAAGGCAGAATGAAAATTTATAATGCAATGATCCGTCTTTCCTGACATAGACTACAGGAATTAGAGCAAAGATGAACAAAACTAAAATTAGACTCCAAGAAATTAAAGTTCTGCAAGCAAATGAAAGAGTCGACCTGGGTGATAAACAAGTCGAAGACTGTAAAATATAAGATACAGATAAATAGACAAAGATAAGAAATAATGGGTAAAGAGGATGGAAGGATGGAAACTAGTATTAAATATATTTGAAAAAATGAACGACCTACTGGGAGAAATAAAACGATTTCCTCATCTACTGAATAAAGGCCGGAAAGACAGCAAAATATTCTTAGACGTAAGAAAAAAATAAAAAAGGAAAAGAAAGAAAAAGACTGTGAAGCTAACTAACTTACTTCATATAACTTGACAAGTTATAAGTTTTTAATATATAAGGAAAGATAAAACTGTAGTCTATGTATGCAGCAAGATATTCCCACTGGTCTACGGGTATTCAATCATCCTTTTCATATCTTCCTAACCATTCTGTTCCCTAAATGATGAATTCTTTATGAGACTGAATACAGATAAAACCAAAATAATGGTTTGAGGCAGAAATACCGGTGTATATCTGTAGTACACCCTATGATTAACTACGACTTCAAAATACGCAATTTATTTTGTTTGTCATTAGTTTATGTCTTGCGTCTAGTTACAGGACCAATCCAGTTCCATTTAAAAGATGCAATCTTATGTCCAATATCGTAGATAAATATATATTTACTAATATCTTCTTTCATCAGATTAGCTTTTATGAGCCATAGAGCGTGTCGCTCTATGGCTCGTTGTATGACTTTTACTTGATTGACTTAAATATTAAGCTCATGATTTACAATCTGTATGTTGAAACTGGAAGAATGAAAGTCACACACCTTTGCTATTAAATTGATTGATGCAACTAGGTCTTTAAGTACGAGTCATAACTTCCCAAATATTGCACATCTGACTATCACTCTTCTGGTAATTTCAATTGTTTAGCTGGTTTCTCCTTAAAATTTTCTAGCGATTGACTACGGATTTTGATTTGCTAGATTTGAGGATTTATTATCGTTGGCTATATGTATGATAAATTGGAAATGAACTACATTAAATTCTTGTCTTTGTTATCTACAAGAAATATAGAAGGCCTTTTTTTTTATCTTGCCACGCTATATGTATGATAAATTGGAAATGAACTACATTAAATTCTTCAAAATGTTGTCCTGATGAATGCTGCAAGTAAGAGTATCATGGACCAAGACAAGAACTTATATGTTAATTATTAAGGATTAAATTAAAGAACCCATAAGGATATCGACAACAGTTCATAAACAATAGTTATTATTTTGGCTATGTATATCGAGGACAGAGACAACCTACAGAGCTTAATTCTACAAGTGAAATTTGATGGAAAAAGTTCTCGTGATCGGTGTCCTGCAAGGTGCACATCTGATTAAAGAGGCAACCGGCCTCTATCATAGAACGCACAAGAGAGGCAGAACATCGAATCTGTTAGAAAGATATAATAAAAAAATGAAGAAATTATAGTTTACGACTCTCTCAACTAGAAAAATCCAACATAGAGTAAGAATAAGAAGTTTCCTTAGCCAACGGAGGCCTCGATGCTTCATTTAACAGCCTATCCTAAACTTTACAGTAGCTGTTCACAAAAATATTTGATTGAGGAACCCTTATGCGATATTTAAAAGATTGTGGAACCCTTGATATAGATAGCTGTATTTTTGGACTGAAGTCTAGCGGAACCAGTTTGAAACATTGCTCTAGGTCTTTAATAATGTGATTACCAATTATAAAGAGAACAAATTTTCTAATGTTGGCAACGAACTATTCGTAAGAACAAATAAGGAGCAGATAGATTTTAAAAGTTTGGAAAAGATGACAAGTATTAAGATATTATAAACTAAACCACTTCTAAAGAATGAATTAATTTCTATTAAACACATTATCTAACTTTGAAAATACGTTATATTATAAAATATTTAAAGAAAATCTGTATAATTAAAATTAAAGTGACATGTACAAAACACAATAATGACATAAGGATCTCGTGCACTGACATAAAACTTTTACCTTTTTTATGACTTCCTTTAATAGCTCACACGTTCTCCAGATATCTTTTTCTATAAATTCACTTAACACAAACTGTCATCTAACAAAACTACAAAGTATTTGTTCCCAATTATTTGTATTGTTAATTACTTTTTGACAACTCTTTGTTTTAATTTAACTTTAGCACATAGTAATTTTTTAAAAGAAAAAACTGAACGGGAGTCGAAGTGTACACCTCGCCTTTAGGCCACAATGTGAGGGAATTATTCGTTGACATCCTACCCTAGTTTAGGAAAATCGGGCATGCGCAACTGAAGGACTATGGTTAAATTTGATTTAATTTTTTTGCTACCTTTGTTTCTTTCAAACCATTTGTTTATTAATATAATTTTTATTGTTATAGAATAATTTAATAATTTAATAATATTTTATCTTGTTATTCAATATATATGATAAAAAAATAATAAAAAAGTTTTGAAGCAGAACTTTTATAAAAGTAAATTATTGAGTTGTTTTTTCCCCTGGTAATTATAAATCTTCAGACAATTATTATATAATAGTTCCTCCAACTCCTTGCTGGAGCAGAGGAACTCAGTAAATTTTTTCCATCTAACTTGGTTACGATCCAGGATCTTAAGCTCATTCCAAGTTTTTCCGGCATCTTGAATTTTCTGGGTAACCAAACCAGGGCATCGATGGTCTGCCGCGTCGGCAGACAAGGCATAAGCCTTATGCCTTGTTGGTTCCATTCTAGTGCGATCCAGGAAATACCATCCTCTTCTTTGCGTAGAGTGTGGTCCAACCTAGAGATGGCATCGATTAATCAAGTGATATTTTTGGTTTCGATTAATTAATAATTAATCGATTAATTTAGTATAAATCGATAACTTGATTTTATTTACAAAAAATCAGCTGTGGCCACCACAGGACCGACCGCCATCATAAAGTTCTTATATAAAATAATGTATTTATTTAGCAGCGGAGTAGAAATAACTTGGCCTAATATTTTCGAAAAGAGATATTATTTATCATGACAATGGAAACGTTACATATAAGTATGAAAAAATTGAGACTTGGAAAAAATTTCGAAAAATTTTACAAAAATTATTCGAAATTTTTCGTTTTATCAAAAAACGTCTCAAATAAAAGTTATTAGTTATTGATTTTATAGCAACTTTTGTTTAATAAATTTTTTCGAGATATTTTTCTGTTGTGAAATATTCGCAAAAATCTTAAAATCGACACGAGTAAACTCCGATTTTTAGTCACGGAAAAATTTTCGAAAAATTTTACAGATATTATTCGAAATTTTTCGTTTTATCAAAAAACGTCTCAAATAAAAGTTATTAGTTATTAATTTTATAGAAATTTTTGTTTAATAAATTTTTTCGAGATATTTTTCTGTTGAGAAATATTCGCAAAAATCTTAAAATCGACACGAGTAAACTCCCATTTTTAGTCAACCGATATTTACCAAAAGTTGATCAACTCGTGCCATTGACTGCGGAAGCTAAAATATGAAGTTTCATAAAAATCCTTTTAGCCGTATTTGCTCTGCACGTGTACACAGACAGATGGACAGACAGACGGACAGACAGACAGACGGACGGACAGACAGACCGACAGACATCATGCTAAAAATAGTCAAAACGTTATCTAGGGACCTCAATTCATGGAGATCCATCGAAATCTCCAAACGTCAAAATTGGTATGATCACAACACCTCCCTTATATATGTTGGCGGTCGGTAAAAATTACTTAGTTGAATTGTTGAAACACTGGTCGATACATAACTCTGCTCTCTTTTTTACCGACCGCCAACATATATAAGGGAGGTATTGTGATCGTACCAATTTTGACGTTTCGAGATTTCGATGGATCTCCACGAATTGAGGTCCCTACATAACGTTTTGACTATTTTTAGCATGATGTCTGTCTGTCCGTCTGTCCGTCTGTCCGTCTGTCCGTCTGTCCGTCTGTCCGTCTGTCCGTCTGTCCGTCTGTCCGTCTGTCCGTCTGTCCGTCTGTCCGTCTGTCCGTCTGTCCGTCTGTCCGTCTGTCCGTCTGTCCGTCTGTCCGTCTGTCCGTCTGTCCGTCTGTCCGTCTGTCCGTCTGTCCGTCTGTCTGTGTACACGTGCAGAGCAAATTCGGCTGAAAGGATTTTTATGAAACTTCATATTTAAGCTTCTGCCATCAATGACACGAGTTGATCAACTTTTGGTAAAAATCGGTTGACTAAAAATGGGAGTTTACTCGTGTCGATTTTAAGATTTTTGCGAATATTTCTCAACAGAAAAATATCTCGAAAGAATTTATTAAACAAAAATTTCTATAAAATTAATAACTAATAACTTTTATTTGAGACGTTTTTTGATAAAACGAAAAATTTCGAATAATTTCTGTAAAATTTTTCGAAAATTTTTCCGTGTTTCAATTTTTTCATATTTATATGTAACGTTTCCATGGTCATGATAAATAATATCTCTGTTAGAAAATATTAGGCCAAGTTATTTCTACTCTGCTGCTAGAATGTAATTTATGATGGTGGTTGGTCCTGTGGTGGCCACAGCTGATATTTTCAATAGGGTTGCTACCTAACGCCTTAATCTGACCCGGAGAAAAAAAGAAAGTGGTGTTTTAAATAGATATGTGCCGGATCACATAAAAGCCAAATCTGCGGATACAGATACGGATAGGGATTATTTGTTTTCTGATCCGTGGATACGGATACGGCTCTTCCATGTAAGTATAGAGACCTTGAAGCGATAGTTTGATATATCGCGCTGTTCCTTTAGACCAGTGGTTCTTAACCTTTTTGAAGTCACGGAGCACTTTTGACCATAAGGTAAATTCGCGGAGCACCAAAATCAAAAACGCAAAAAAAACATATAAAAATTAAACATAATTATTACATAACAGTTAAAAATAACATTGATTATACATTATACATAATCAATTTTACATATACCATATATAATAGTTAAGTTTATGGGAGTCGGACAGGTGTATAAATAAATAAAAAAGTTTATTTAACTAAGCTTACGTTTCGATTTAAATCAAATCTTCCTCAGAGCTAAAAAGATTTAGAATCAGTTAGAAATTACATAATAAATATTGTTTATATGAATACATTATCAAATTACAGCTGAATGGTGTCGGTACTAAGTTTACATGAATAATTATTAGTTATAGATAGATGATAATACAGTTAAATATAAAAAAGTCAAATAATAAAAAATATATGAGTTACGCAAAATTTGATTTAAAATAAATAAATAAATAATTAAAATAAATAAGTACATAAATAAAATTTGTTATACCTAGTTAGTCACATAATTTAAAATTATAACATTAAATAATAAAATATGAGTTACGTAAAATTGATTTAAAATAAATAAATAAATAAATAAAAATAAATAAATCATAAATAAATTTTACTATACCTAGTTAAAGTCACATAATTTTAAAATAAAACGTTAAATAATAAAATATATCGGTATATGTGTCCATGGTTTATAAGGTCGTTGAACTTGGTGATAAGAATTATACTGAAAATTCAAGTCTGAATTCGAAATAATCAACAGGTAAAAAATTGCAACTAGTGAAATCTATACGGCAAATATTTAGTTAAAAGTTATTAAAGATATTACAATAGATGGCGTTCATCGTATTACAATCGGTTTTAAAGTTTATCGTTTTATTATCTCGTTGGATGTTTATGCTTTCGCTTATTAATCTTTTATTTAAATTTTTAACTCTATCTAGGATTTTGGTTTCTTCAAAATTAAATTTATGATTGGTTTCAAAGAAATGCGTGCTAAGAGCAGTATTTTCTTTTTTGTTTCTATATTTTTCTTGGCAACTATTTTTATGTTGGTAAATTCTTTTATGTAGATATTGTTTGGTTTGTCCAATATATCCCAAATCACATCCTGTGCAAGGGATGTGGTAGACAACTGAAGATGTATTAAATTTAGGTGTCGGGTCTTTTAATTGGGAATATAATTCTTTAACCGTTTTAAGAATGCTAGTTGTATGTTAAGGGGTTTAAATAGTTTAGCAATGTTAAGTGAGATTTTATCTATGTAGGGAAATTTAAAATATATGTTTTTAGAAATAATATTAGATGTTATATTGTTATTAGTATTATTATCAGAGTTATTATAAAAAATTGTATTAATGAGAGTTCTAGGGAAATTATTCTTCATTAGTTTCACTTCATTAGTATACCGATATATTTTATTATTTAACGTTTTATTTTAAAATTATGTGACTTTAACTAGGTATAGTAAAATTTATTTATGATTTATTTATTTTTATTTATTTATTTATTTATTTTAAATCAATTTTACGTAACTCATATTTTATTATTTAATGTTATAATTTTAAATTATGTGACTAACTAGGTATAACAAATTTTATTTATGTACTTATTTATTTTAATTATTTATTTATTTATTTTAAATCAAATTTTGCGTAACTCATATATTTTTTATTATTTGACTTTTTTATATTTAACTGTATTATCATCTATCTATAACTAATAATTATTCATGTAAACTTAGTACCGACACCATTCAGCTGTAATTTGATAATCTATATATATAAAAGGCAGTGTCCTGACTGACTGACTGACTGACTGACTGACTCACTCATCACCGCCCAGCCCGAACCCCTGGGCCTAGAAACTTGAAATTCGGAGAGTATATTCCCTTCATGACGTAAGCACCCACTAAGAAGGGATTTTTCGAAATTCCACTCCTAAGGGATGAAAAGGGGTGAAATGTGATTTCACGAATTACTTAATATCTCTTAGGGCCGATGGGATATCGACTTAGTTTTTGCTTACAAGTATTACCCATACAAATGCCGAAAAACCGATTTCGGGATTTTGCCCTAATCAACCCCTAAAGGGGTGAACCTACAATCGGGGTGGATTATACATCCCGTTGTATTTCCTGTGTTCGTTTAGTTGCAAGATTACTTTTTGGCACATAGGTGTCTTTTTAAAATATCTCGAAATGGTATTGACAGTTTTTTGAAATTTCACCCCTAAAGGGTGAAAAGGGGTGAATTGTGATTTTAAGGATTCTTTAATATCTCTTAGGACCAATAAGATATCGACTTGCTTTTTGCTTACAAAGATTACCCATACAAATACCGAATCACCAATTTCAGGATTTTGTCCTAATCAACCTTTAAAGGGGTGGATCTACAATCAGGGTGAATTATACATCCCGTCGTAATTCCTGTTTTCGTTTCGTTGCAACATTACTTTTTGGCACATATGTGTCTTTTTAAAATATCTCGAAATGGGTTTGACAGTTTTTTAAAATTCCACCCCTAAGGGTTGAAAAAGGGTGAATTGTGATTTCTAGGATTCCTTAATATCTCTTAGGATCAATATAATATCGATTTACTGTTTGCTTGCAAAGATTATCCATACAATTACCGAAAAAATTATTTCAGGAATTTGTCCTAATCATCCCCTAAAGGGGTGGATCTACAATCGGGGTCAGTTATACATTCCGTCATATTTCCTGTGTTCGTTTAGTTGCAATATTACTTTTTAGCACATAGGAGTCTTTTTAAAATATCTCGAAAAGGTTTTGGTAGTTTTTTAAAGTTCACCCCTATAGGGTGAAAAGGGGTGAATTATGATTTCAAGTATTCCTTAATATCTCTTAGAACCAATAAGATATCGACTTGCAAATACAAATACCGAAAAACATATTTCAGGTTTTTGTCCTAATCAACCCCTAAAGGGGTGGATCTAGAATCAGGGTGAATTATACATCCCGTCGTATTTCCTGTGTTCATTAGTTACAGCATTACTTTTTGGCACATATGTGTCTTTAAAATATCTCGAAATGGGTTTGACAAATTTTCACCTCTAAGGGTTGAAAAGGGGTGAATTGTAATTTCAAGGATTCCTTAATATCTCTTAGGACTAATAAGATATGGACTTACTGTTTGCTTGCAAAGATTATCCATACAATTACCGAAAAACTTATTTCAGGAATTTGTCCTAATCAACCCCTAAAGGGGTGGATCTACAATCGGGGTGAGTTATACATTCCGTTGTATTTCCTGTGTTCGTTTAGTTGCAACATTAATTTTTAGCACAAAGGTGTCTTTTTAAAATATCTCGAAAGGGTTTTGATAGTTTTCTAAAATTTCACCCCTAAAGGGTGAAAAGGGGTGAATTGTGATTTCAAGGTTTCCTTAAATCTCTTAGGGCCAATAAGATATTGACTTGCTTTTTGATTACAAAGATTACCCATACAAATACCGAAAAATATATTTCAGGATTTTGTCCTAAGCAACCCCTAAAGGATGGATCTACAATCGGGGTGAATTATACATCCCGTCGTATTCCCTGTGTTTATTGAGATATAAGGTTTCTTTTTGGCACATAGGCGTCTTTTTAAAATATTTCGAAATGGTTGTGACAACTTTTTTAAATTTAACCCCTAAAGGGCGAAAAGGGGTGAAATGTGATTTCAAGGATTGTTTAATATTTTTTAACACCAATAAGACATCGACTTGGTTTTTGCTTACAAAAACTACCCTTGCAAATGCCGAAAAAACAATTTTTTGATTTTGTCCTAATCAACCCCTTAAGGGGTGGATCTGCAATCGGGGTGAATTATACATCCCTTACTTTTTGGCACATAGGTATCTTTTTAAAATATCTCGAAATAGTTTTGACATTTTTTTAAAATTGCCCCCTAAAGGGTGAAAAGGGATGAATTGTGATTTCAAGGATTCCTTAATATCTCTTAGGACCAATAAGATATCGACTTTGGATTTTTGTCGTAATCAACCCCGAAACCGTGGATCTACAATTGGGGGAATTATACATCCCGTCGTATTCCCTGTGTTTGTTGAGTTATAAGGTTTCTTATTGGCAAATAGGCGTATTTTTAAAATATCCCCAAATGTTTTGACATTTTTTTTATATTTAACCCCTAAAGGGTAAAAAGGGATAAAAAGTGATTTCAAGGATTGTTTAACATTTTTTAGGACCAATAAGATATCTACTTGGTTTTTGCTTACAAAAACTACCCATGCAAATACCGAAAAACCAATTTTTGGATTTTGTCCTAATCAATCCCTTAAGGGGTGGATCTACAATCGGGATGAATTATACATCCCGTCGCATTTCCTGTGTTCGTTTAGTTGCAACATTACTTTTTGGCACATGGTGTTTTTTTTTTAATATCTCGAAATGATTTTGACATTTTTTTTTTAATTTCACCCCTTAAGGGAGAAAGGGGTGAAATGTGATTTCACTAATTCCTTAATTCTTTTAGGACCAATAAGATATCGACTTGTTTGCTTACAAAAATTATCCATACAAATGCCGAAAAACTTATTTCAGGATTACGTCCAAATCAACCCCTAAAGGGGTGATTCTACAAACGGGGTAGATTATACATCGCGTCGTATTTCCTGTGTCTTTTTAAAATGTCTAGAAATGGTTTTAACAGTTTTTTACCTTTAACAAATATCACCCCTAAAGGGTGAAAAGAGGGAATTGTGATTTCAAGGACGCCTTAATATCTTCTAGGATAAATAAGATATAGACTTGGTTTTTGCTTATAAAGATTACCCATACAAATGCCGAAAAATGTATTTCAAGATTTTATCTTAATCAACCCCTAAAGGGGTGAATCTACATTCGGGGTGAATTATAGAACCCTTTGTATTTCCAGCGGTTGTTGAGTTATAACATTCCATTTTGGCATATATGTTTTCACAGTTTGACAGTTTTCTTTCACTCCTAAAGGGTAAATTAGTATTTTTTTGTTAAAAATAAAAAATTCGGAGAGTACATTTTTCAGTATGAAGTAAGAACCCACTAAGAAAGGATGTTTGCAAGTTCGACCCCTATCTGGTGAAAAGGAGTAAAATGTTTTTTTACGGGTTCCTCAATATCTCTTAGGACAGATGAGATATCGACTAGATTTTTTGTTACAAAGGTTACCCATACACAAGTTTAAAAACAAACTGCGGATTTTATGCCAATGAGACCATCAATATACCGTAGCGAAGCACGGGTTTTCAGCTAGTGTATTCATATAAACAATATTTATTATGTAATTTCTAACTGATTCTAAATCTTTTTAGCTCTGAGGAAGATTTGATTTAAATCGAAACGTAAGCTTAGTTAAATAAACTTTTTTATTTATTTATACACCTGTCCGACTCCCATAAACTTAACTATTATATTATCTACGGATTTAATTCGTCAACGTATATATACCATATATATACACATGCCAATTTTTGGTGGGCATGGTCTCTATTTCTTTTCAAAAGGAGACTTTGGGCCATAGACAATTAGATCTATGAACTTAATCTAAAAACTTGGATGCAGCTTTTCAAGTTCAGACAAAATTTTTGTGTTTGTTTTTTGTTTTCTTCTTTCCTGAAATGTGTTTCTCAGCTGGACAGGAAATTTTTTTGATAAACATTTGTTTTGCCTCAAGGTCTAGCAAGGTAATATATAGTGACTGAAAGGAGTTTGTTGGCGGTTATTAATGTACCATCATTAATTTCATCCACTTTGTTTGGTCTCTTGTTACAATTCGCAGCAACACTAACCAAAAAGTCTACTAATGTAGGTCATCCATTTTGTGTTTTGTCTCCTATTTCTTAGTATTATGACGAATGAAATCTAAGATAACATATAGAAAACAAAGATACCCGGTAGAAGGTAAATATATCTAAATGCAAAGGAAGAAAACAGATGAAGTTACTCAGAATAAGATAAGGATAACTGAAAACATGCAAAGGTAACTGAAACAAGACAAAGATAACCAATGCACAAAGAGGAAATAACCGAAAGAAATAAGTTAACTGAATAGAAAACGAATAAACCCGAAAGTGGAGGAAGCTAACCGGAAAGAAGATAAATATATCCGACGGATGGAAAGATTTCCGATAGAAAACGAAATTACCTGAGACTAAACGAATATATTCAAAAGAAGACGAAGAAAATTGAAAAAAATATGACGATACCGGAAAGTAGACGATCCTAAAAGTAAAAGAAGAATATTGAAAGAAGGCGAAGATACCCAGATGAAACACAATTTAATTACATTTGAAATAGATACAATATATTTCAATGCCTAAGGTCATGAATGAGGAATTACTACTGCTTGCTTACAGAATCAATACAATAACGATAAGGTAAAGAAAAACTAACAACGCTTTAACAAAAGAATTCCCATTGTAGTACATACGGGTGAGGTTAGGTCTATGCAACGATTTAATAGTAGCTCCAGGCGACGACAGAGTGCTTGTATATAGGTTGATTCTCTTCCTAAGAGAATCTATTTGTTATACAATATATGAATACATCCACTTTATTGTAATCTGTGATTTAATTTGGTAATTGTTGCTCTACAGCGCCTTGCAATAAATTGAAAATAAATAAATTGCCTGGTAAATCTATTGCAATAGTGAATATATAATCATATTTATTTCCCATGTGACTTAATAACTTACATATTACTATGAATAACTTTTACTACGAAAAATATTAATGATATTGTCACGTGCTTGGTTTGATGGAAAAGCAATGCCTGGTTCTAACAATATAGTTTATTTAAAAAAAAATTAATTACAACTATAATATTTGATGAAAGAACTATTGTTGTGAATACTATTGTTCAGTCCAGTATTGCTGGTCGGGATCAAGATTATTAAAGTAAAGGTTGTCTCGTAACTTCTGACCAATCAGAGTGTGAGAGTGAATACGTCACATGTCTTCTTAGTGCAAACTAGCATACAAAATTAATATAGATGTTGCATTTTTTTTAAATATTTTTATTGACTTTTTAAATATATTCATAATAGATATTTACTTCAAGACGGTTCTACTGAATAAATTATAAATAAATCCCCAAGGAAATTTTATACTGACTTATATAAAATTTAAGGTGCTGGGTATTTGTATTATAGTTAATAAATAACAATAAAAACAGATATAATTTTAGGTATATGTAAATAAAAATAGAAAAATAAATTGCTATAATAATACAGTAATGATTAAATTGGAGGTTACATCTGTTTTTAAGAACGGCTGGACGTATTTTAATGAAATTTGGTGCAATAGAGTAGAACCAAGATTCAAATATAGGCATGGTATCTCAAAATTTTCTTTCTTAGGGGGTGTTTCTGGGTTAAAACTGGTACTAAAAAATTTTAAATATTTCCTTTATAAACAGAACTATCTCAACAGAAAAAACTATACAATAAATGTTTATAAGAAAACAAATCTTATTTGATCCATGCATTTTTTAAATTCGATGAATATTAGGGAAGTAACGGGGGGACACCCTAATACTAAAATATTGAAAAATGAATGTAAGAAAATTTATTTAGAACGAAGAAACATTCCTTTCTAAGAAAAAATAAATTAAAACAAGCAAATAATCAAAAAATTAAACGATATTTTTATTTTTATAGACAAAATTCAAACTTCACGTGTATATAACATATACGATAAACAAAGGCTGACGTCCCGTTAGCATACAGATGACGTGTAGCTTCGCTATTTAACCCCACCACTAAAAGTTACGAGACAACCTTTACTTTAATAATATTGGGCCGGGATTGCCTTGTACATGCGTCCTGGCGGGGGTTGTATATAAGGGAGTCGAGGAGTCTGCTGCTTGGTTTACCCGGAAGTACTCGTGTTGGAGTATGGAGTCGGCCTCTTGGTCAGCACCGTAGAGGAGTTAGCTAAAGAGCGGTTATCTCATTTCCGCTATTCAACTGGCATTACAAATAATAATAATAATAATAATAATAATAATAATAATAATAATAATTTATTTATTTAACTCAGTTGATCAATACAATGATATATGAGACGTCAGTAACTTAAAATATAGGTCTAAAATTCTTATAAAAAATTATTATTACAGTCATAAAATCAATAAAAGAAAAGAAAACATTAATTAATAAATTATCACTAGAATATAATAAAATAAAATAAAATAAAATAATAAAATAATATAAATAGTCAATAAATTAAAATAAATTGAACTAACTAAAGAGAATTAAATTAATCAATGTTAACTTGTTACACATGTCTGAATTTTAAGATAAAACAATATAATAGAATAAATTATAAAATATACGAATACAGTAACAGCGAAATGAAATACAACATACAAGGTGTCTCAAAAGAAATTTTATATTTAGTGGATCGATTAAAAAAAAAGTAAGCCGTATATAGAAAAAATGTTTATTAATTATTAAAATACACTTTTTGGGGATTTATTTCTTAAAAATAATATCGTCTAAATGTAGACCCTCGCGTTCTCGGCACTCATTTAATCGAACAGTAAAATTACTTATGACGTCTCGGCAGGTGGACTCAGGGATGGCTGCCATTTCGTGACGGATATTTTCTTTCAAATGCGCCAGTGAAGTCGGTTTATTGGCGTAAACTTTAGATTTAAGATAACCCCATACGAAAAAGTCCATAGGGATTAAACCTGGACTGCGTGGAGGCCAATTTATGTCACCTCTCCGGGAGATCAATTTGCCGGAGAAAATTTCACGAACACGTGGCAGAGACATATTGGACGTGTGTGAAGTTGCTCCGTCCTGTTGGAACCATGTTCTTTGGTTATAGCCAGGAAAGTTTTGCAGTTCAGGTACCAAGAAGTTGTCTAACATCTCCACATAACGCTCTGAATTCACTGTAAATGCACGCCCCCTTTCGTCTTCAAAAAAGTAAGGGCCGATAATTCCTCGCGCCGACATCGCAGCCCATACGGTCACTTTAGGCGAATGTAGGGGTTTCTGATGTTTGCGTTTCGGATTCGTTGCACTCCAGTAGCGGCAGTTCTGCTTATTTACGTGGCCATTAAGATGAAAATGAGCTTCATCCGAAAACAAAATGTTGGTAAACGTTGAAAATCGCTCAATCATCTGATTTACGAAATTAAGCCTCTGACTGGCATCTTGGGGCTTTAATTCTTGCACCAATTGAATTTTGTAGGGATGCAGCTTTAGGTATTTGTGCATAATGCGATGTAATGATGATCTATGCACATTTAAAGCACTTGCGCGCTTCCGAATTGAAAGGATCGAGTCGTCACGAACAGACTGATTAACATTCTCCACGTTTTCTACCGTTCTTGATGACGTAGGTCGCCCGGATTTTGATTTATCCAGCGTTGTACCAGTCTCTTCAAACTTTTTAGCCCAATGTCGAATAAGAGGAATGCTTGGCGCATCATTTAAGTGGCGAAAACCTCGAATACTGCAGAATTTTCTACGCGCTACAGTCGCCGAATCACCGTTTTTGTAAAACTCTCGCACGCATTACGCGCGGTCTGCTCCTGAGAAACGCTCCATAGCGACTAAATTCCCAAGAGCCAGGCTACCGATTGACATAACCCCCGCGCCCCTCGGATACGTTGCGTTCACGCAGTAAGCTAAATAAATATAAAATTTCTTTTGAGACACCTTGTATATGTATAATTATGATATTAACAATTTTTATTGTTCAAGAGATCATAATTATATATATAGAACAGAATTGTATATTAGAAATCAATGCAAGAAGTACAAATAGAATACAGGATATAAATGCTAATAAGTATACACGTATATGAAAATAAAAAATTTAGGAGTAAACAAATCGAAATAAGTGTGTGATTTTTATAATGTAGATAGCACCTTGGGAATATTAAATAGAATAGTTAACTTAAAAATTCACTAATCGTATAAAAGCATTTTGAGAGTAAATATTTTTTTAGTTCGAGTTTAAATCTGTTAAAAGTTGGCATTTCTTGTAGACTTTGATGCAGTTTATTATATAATTTTATTGCCATGTATTCAGGACTATTTTCATACAGGGTCAGTCGGTGTCGCGGAACTATCAAATATTTACTAGCATGCCGAGTGTCATATGAGTGATGGTGTCCTAATAGGTTAAATTGTGTTATGTTTTTAAATGCGTATAATAATGTTTCATAAATATTAACACATGGCAGCGGGAGTATTTTCAAGTCTTAAAAGATTTTTTTACAAGGTGCTCTTCGAGAACTGCCACTTATAATGCGAACTGCAAATTTTTGGAGTTTGAAGATGCGTAACGCAGCCGCAGAGTTGCCCCAACAGATTTTGCCATAGGAAAGAACTGAATGAATGTTAGAGAAGTAATAGATTTTACTAGTATTTGAACTTACAATATTTTTGATTTTTCTTAGGCAAAAACATCCCTTCGAAATTTTGGAGCTAATTTGATTAATATGAATTTTCCACTTTAGATATCTATCAATAATAATACCTAGAAACTTTGTATGTTGGACATAATCTAGCGATTGCACAAGATTATTGATTATTGTATTATTTTCGAAATCATTTGTATTAAAAGTCATTATTTTTGTTTTAGCCGTATTTAAAATTAATTTGTTACGTGAAAACTAAGCATTCATTAAAGTTAAACTAGTGTTTGTAGTAGAAATTACTTTATTAAGGGACATATCATTTTGCAAGCACGAAGTATCGTCTGCAAATTGAATAACTAGGCCATTTTCTATATAATCTGGGAAGTCATTAACATACAATAAGTAAAGTAGGGGTCCAAGGACGCTCCATTGAGGGACCGAGCAAGTTAAAGTTTTTAGTTCTGAAAATTTAGTTTTGATTTGAACCATCTGTGATCTGTTATCTAGGTAAGTAGAGATCCAGCTGTGGGCAGGTCCTCTTAGTCTTAATTTATTTAATTTTTCAAGTAAAAATTCGTGATTTACACAGTCGAATGCCTTGGAAAAAGATCTGCGAATATGCCTATAATATTGTTGTTGTTATCTATGTTTTTGTATAATGAATTTACACATTTATATACTGCATCTAACGTTGATAATTTTTTCCTGAAACCAAATTGATTTTTATTTAGGATACTAAATTTTTCTAAGAAAGAATACAATCTGTTGGCGAAACATTTTTCAAGAATTTTGGATAAAACTGAAATGAGAGCAATTGGTCTATAGTTTTCTATATTGTTCTTGCTTCCTTTTTTGAAGATAGGTTTAATTATGGAGGTTCTAAGACAATTTGGAAAAGTACCTTCTTTGAAAGTTAAGTTAATAAGATGTACTAGCGGATGAACAATATACAATATACTTGACTTAATGATTTTACTATTTATACCGTCTGTACCTGCGGAATTGGTATTTTTAAGATTGGAGACTATATTGAGTATTTCTTTTAAATTCGCTGGTTCCAAAAATATTGATTTGTCTGTAGATGTTTGTTTATTTAAATTTATGTTATTGATTGTAGGTAGTGAATTTGTAAGTTTAATCGGAATATCTAAGAAGTAATTGTTAAAATGATTGGCTATAGATTCAGAATCTTTTATGGACCTATTGTTAATGAATATTTCATTAATATTATTTTTTTTGGTTTTGTTATGTAATTGCAATTCGAAAATGCCCCATATTGTTTTATTTTTATTGTCTGAATTGTGAATTATATCACTGTAATACATTTGTTTTGCTGATTTTATTACTTTTCTGTAAATGTGCTTGTATCGATTATAATATTTTTTTAAATTTGAGTCTAATGATTTGGAAAATTAATACAAAGTTTTTAGGGTTTGCGATGATTTAATTATTCTTCTAGTGATCCATTTAGGTTTGGATGACTGTTTAGGTGATTTTTTAATGATAGGGCAAGAAAGGTTGATATAGTATTTGAAATGTTTTAGAAATAATTCCCAAGCACTATTTACGTTATTTGAGTCACAAGTCAGTACATCCGACCATGATTCACGAGATAACACTAGATTTAAATTTTCAAGATTTAGGCGTGATATAGAGCGAAATGTAATCTTATCTTCAGGTACTACGATTTTCTCTACGTTCAGAATAGATATTACCTGTGCATTATGGTCTGATGTACACAAATATGTTGTTTTGGCTTCATAACAAGTAGGTTCTAAATTTGTAAAAATATTGTCAATACAACTTTTTGAATTTTTTGTTATTCTTGTCGGCTCATAAATTGTACGGCTCAGATTAAATAAATTTATAATATCATTTAGTTGATTTAAATGTTCACAAGATTTGTCATAAAAGTCAATATTAAAATCTCCCAGCACAATAAAATAATGGTTTTTATATTTTTTGTCTAACTGTTCTAGAGCTATATGTAGGTTATTAATAAAATTTGAAAAATCGCTATTTGGAGAACTATAAATCGTTAAAATAATTAAATACATTTTATCATTCAGTTTAATTTTTATCCCTACACATTCAAAGTCTTTTTCAATTATTAGGTTTTTTAGTTCTATTAACTCAGTGCAGTTTAGTTCTGATTTTATTAAGATGGCAGCACCTCCATTCTTAAAATTATTTCTGCTAAAACAACTTACGACTTTGAACCCCGGTAAGCAAATCATATCATCGGACTTACGCCAGTGTTCCGTAAAGCATACAATATCATAATTATTTTGTGAAAATGCGAGTTCTAATTGTTCTGCTTTATTGCCAAATGACTGTAAATTTTGATGTATTATGTTAAAGTAGTTTCTATTAAGTTTAAAGATTTTATCATTGGGTAGTTTAAAAGTAGTTACGTGAGGAGAAATATTGTTAAGCTGGAGTACTTTAAGATTGGATATTTTGGGTGGTGGTAAAGTTAAGAGTAGTTTACTTCTAAAAAATCACGTCTATCTTTTTTCATTGCATTGGCTCTTTTCAATATCACCGACAATTTTTTACATATAAATTTTTTTGCTTCATTCTTCAGATGCAATCCTTGACGGGTGTAGCTGCGTTGATCTATGTAGAAATTTGTATCAAACAAATAACAATGAGTTTCTTTTTCCACCATATCATACAGGATACTGTTCATATAAAATATGTCATCATTAGCCTTATATGACTCATCATATCGATATGGCACTGAGCATATAGTAAGGTTAGTATTTCTTGTTAAATTTATTATGTTTCTATAAGTTTCATTAATGTTCAAGTGATTATTTGGAAAATTATTTGTACCTGCAATAATCAATATATGATCATATTTGGAATATTTCGAAACTACACGACTTAGATTTTCAGTTACTCCTCTGAGATCTGCTTTAGGTTTAACATAGGATTCGATTATATATTTTTCACCCATATTTGTATTTAATAATTCACTAAAATTACGGCCATGACTATCACTTAAAATAAGTATTTTGTTTTTGTTATTTAGTAAGATGTTTTCTTCAGTTATTTTAGATTGACGTATAATCCGTTCAGCACTATCTTGTATTTGAATGGGCATTACTCGTATCTCGGTAGTTTGAGAACTTGCTTCTTTACTATTGTTTATATTTTTTGGACACTTAATTATGTTTTGTAGTTCTTCTATTAGTTTATCTTTACTATTATTTTGGAGTTTCAGTGATTCAATTTCCCTAGCCATATTCGATATTTGACCCTGTAGTTCCAATTGTACATTATCCGCACAAGCAAGTTTATTTTTTAAATCAAGTATTAATTCAGTCAGTTCACACTTGTTTGTATGAGCGTTCGAAACGTCATTCTCATCACAGACTATTGTTATTAAACTGTTGTTTGGACTGCTCATAGTTTTCTTCTCTATAGTTAATTTTTTGTTAATTTTGTTACTTCTTGTGTTAATCTTGTTCATGTTTGTATTTAAGAATTAGTTATACAAATGTAGAGTCAATGTAGAGATAAAATAAAGTAATAAAATGGGTAAAATAATTAAATAAATAAATGAGTAAAAAACTTCTCCGTAATAAATAGGTTAAACAAAATAGATTTAAAATTATACAAAAATAAAAATAAAATTACATGCCACAGCCTGGACTTGAACTTACAAACCTTCGGCTTACTAGTCTCGCACTGTATCCACAGCACCAAACGTGATGTACGAAAATTGGTGAATTATTTCTTTAGGGAATAAACAAGGACACAAAATTTTCACCTCAAGGGGCCGATCATGAGAACTTGCAAGCAAACAAACAAAGACCACGGATGGTATAAAGAGGTAAAAGACAAAGGTAAAGAGATACAGATAATAATGTAACAAGTAAAATTGTAAATATCAAATTGAGTTTATACTTATCTTCATATAGTCAGCTGTTCGATGTGTGTACAAGCGAAAATAACCCTTATTATAACAAAACTGGTTTTTATTATATGAACTAAAATTGGACTATTTAACGTTATAATTTAAAAAAAATTTGATTATTCTTCAGTTCGAACAATATAGGCTTTTATTTTTCACTTTTTTCTGTAGAAAACGAATGATGAATAAAAGTGATTATCAAAAAACTGTAAGAGCTGTAAGTGTATGTAGCACATGTAATGTACTGTAAATATTACCTTATTACGAAAATGCAGCGTGTGAATTACGTAAGTAACTTATATAAGGTGCGGCTAATAAACGCGGGATTTTAAAAACTCAGTAATTCATTAAAATGCTTTATATAAAAATGGCAATATATCAACTTGAAGGTAACGCATTTCAGATTTTAAAGACTACATGTCACCTTCGTCTCTTCACAAACATTCCTCTATTAGTGAGCGCGTATTATGTCGGCTGTCACATTTGTGATAATCCAGGTACGTACAGTTCTTGCTGCACCCGCAGGCTTATTATTTAGTGCAGAACTAGTTTCCTCAAAGTTCTTAATGCATATCATATCGACATTTCTGAACGGTACTGCATTATTTCGATGTATGCTGAACCGGCGGTGAAATAACCGTTGATAGGTCACGATCTAACCATTACTTTAATGTGCCTTAATAGCAAAGACACGTTGCACACACATCCACTGATCCATGATTACTAGCTATATTCTTGACAAAATTGCGCCGGTGAGCCAATTCTCCTACCCCAGCAGTGCCCGGGAAATTCGATTTGGAAATTTTCCCAATTCTTTGCCTCACACTGTATTTATTTAGATGCTATTAAATAGATTTTGAATCAAACAACTGTATGTCATAATACCTAGGTGTATCAATCAGGATTTATGCGATTACCTTATGCATATTTGTAACTGTATATCTAAATTCTAAAGCAAGAGTTCAAAAAATAGTACCGAATATTTCTGACTGTAGTGCTTTCGAATGTCAAACATATTTTTAAGACGGTAGCATCAAAGATAAATACCAAAATGTATACAAAATAGCGATGTTATATTAAAAATATGGTCAGATGTGCATGTTATAAGATAGTACAGAATCTGACCTTGAATTTAAACACCACTAGTAGACTTATAATGGTTTAGAATAGGGATATTAGATCCCTATATTAGTGGCCAACCTTCGAAGCTGAACTTGAAGAACAAGCTACTAATTGTAGTACGTACACATAATATTAATTTAAAACAAAACTTTACGATATGAATATAACACTTGAAAATTGTTAATATAAGCCTTACACCTGTATGTCGCAAGCAAAGATTAATTGTGACATGAAAACAACTTCCTTGAAAAACTGAGTTGACAAGATAAAAGGTTCGAGAAACACTGATCAATTTCATTTCGAAACGATCAGCAAACTATTCTGTCTGATTCTGAACTTATACGAGCAATAACTAACTGGACCAGTGTGCTAGAGCATCAAATCAATATAGGCCTAGACATCATATGTTACGGCTAAATATATTTATTAAACTTGCAAACTCAGCAAGCGCCAGCAATATTTTTAAAGGAAATCTCTATAAATCTAAATGTATCTTTCATTTTTTCGTTCTATATCCAACAGACAAATAAAAATTATATTATATATTTTTCAATGCTTTGGATCTGTAATTCTCTTACCACCCTGATACAAATTTTACTTATCATGATCTCTGACAGCTGTCTTGATCCACTACTGGACATAAACTTTCCTTTTCGATATTCAGTTTTTTTTAGTCTGTGCCAGCAGCAAACAATTGCAAATATTTTTAGGTCATCGCTCCATCTGATAGCGAGATAACTCTTTTTATTGTGATGTCATGTGTTCCGTCGTTTTCAGACACATAAAAAGATTTTGAACATCGGACATTACAGACTTAAAATGTCAATTAAAATGTCAATATGTTCCTTACGCTGTAAAAACGACTTTAGATTTATTGGTTATGATCATTATTAAGACCGTGACAATTTTTATATGTTTTTAATACTAACATGACATACAATTTCAAAGGTGCAAACTATTGAAATCAAAATTTTCTCTTAGTTTGTTTTTACAAAAGTGAACAGCATATACTTATTCTTATGCTACGACTTATTCTCAGACACTACCAAAGATATATTCTAATCGGATAATAAAAACGCCCAAAATCGCAAAAATGATTTTTCAGATCGCAAAACAGGTCGCAGGCGCCACAGACAAAAAATAGGTCGCAAAATACAAAATCAGATCGCCTAGTTTGCGATTAATCGCCCAACTTGGCAACCCTTGGCAAAACTGTGCAGCACAATATCGAAAGATAAAAATCCGAAGGCGATGGGGGTCTCGAACCCTCATTCCTTTGCTCCGTAGACACCCGTCTTACCATGGAGCCCCGCTGCTGAGTTTTGTAAACGCTGCTCAGCCTGGATTAATTCAACTTTGTATTTCTAATATTTGATTTCGCGACTAAGCTTTTTGGTGCCCTAATATTTGTTAATCATTGTTTAGATGGGTGCCCACATATTTTAAGGGTCTCGTTTTTTACGAGGTTTGTCATTAATTTGGTCTAAGACTATTATAATTAAAGGCTTTAGTAATAATAATACAACATGATTGATACAATCGTCTGGATTAGGTTGGCAATATCGCTCAGTTGGAACATCATTCAATTGATATTTGACTACCGCGTTTAAGGTTATATTCCAAACAAAAATTTATTCGTAAAAAGATATATTTGTATTGGTATTATAATTATTGAAAAATACACACTGTGATCACAAGCAACGATAGTAATGCTCAAAAACGATATACATCACAAAATCGCCAATTTAAAATTTATAAAAATAAAATTTGACTTACCAGGCGACGTTTCTTCGATCATAATCATCATCATACCTGGCGCGACAGTCCGAGGTGAGCCAAGGCCTCCTGTTTCTAGGTTTCATGCCCATATGCTCAATCTGTGTACATTTAGGAGTAATATGGTCAATATTAAGTTTTTTTAAGAGTGCACAGAAAGGCACCTACAGTTTATAGCCGGTTGCGAAGAGCTAAGCAGAACCTGTATTTTGTATAAATATATTTATTTTTAGCATGATGTCTGTTGGTCCGTCTGTCCGTCTGTCCGTCTGTCCGTCTGTCCGTCTGTCCGTCTGTCCGTCTGTCCGTCTGTCCGTCTGTCCGTCTGTCCGTCTGTCCGTCTGTCCGTCTGTCCGTCTGTCCGTCTGTCCGTCACTCCGTCTGTCCGTCTGTCCGTCTGTCCGTCTGTCCGTCTGTCCGTCACTCCGTCTGTCCGTCTGTCCGTCTGTCCGTCTGTCCGTCTGTCCGTCTGTCCGTCTGTCCGTCTGTCCGTCTGTCCGTCTGTCCGTCTGTCCGTCTGTCCGTCTGTCCGTCTGTCCGTCTGTCCGTCTGTCCGTCTGTCCGTCTGTCCGTCTGTCCGTCTGTCCGTCTGTCCGTCTGTCCGTCTGTCCGTCTGTCCGTCTGTCCGTCTGTCCGTCTGTCCGTCTGTCCGTCTGTCCGTCTGTCCGTCTGTCCGTCTGTCCGTCTGTCCGTCTGTCCGTCTGTCCATCTGTCCGTCTGTCCGTCTGTCCGTCTGTCCGTCTGTCCGTCTGTCCGTCTGTCCGTCTGTCCGTCTGTCCGTCTCTCCGTCTGTCCGTCTGTCCGTCTGTCCGTCTGTCCGTCTGTCCGTCTGTCCGTGCGTCCGTCTGTCCGTCTGTCCGTCCGTCCGTCTGTCCGTGCGTCCGTCTGTCCGTCTGTCCGTCCGTCCGTCTGTCTATGTACACGTGCAGAGCAAATTCGGCTATAAGGATTTTTATGAAACTGCATATTTAAGCTTTTAACATCAATGACATGAGTTGATCAACTTTTGGTAAAAATCGGTTGACTAGAAATGGGAGTTTACTCGTGTCGATTTTAAGATTTTTGCGAATATTTAGCTATAGAAAACTATTTCGAAAAATTTATTAAACAAAAATTGCTATAAATGCAATAATTAATAACTTTTATTTGAGACGTTTTTTGATAAAACGAAAAATTACAAAAAAAAATTGTAAAATTTTTGTCTCAATTTTTTCATACTTATATGTAACGTTTCTGTGGTCATGATAAATAATATCTCTGTTAGAAAATATTAGGCCAAGTTATTTCTACTCTGCTGTTAGAATGTATTTTATACAAGTACTTATCATGGCGGTCGGTCCTGTGGTGGCCACAGCTGATTTTTTATATATGAACTTACAATCTAAGCTGATTTGGGTAAACGGTTAAATGATGCACATAGTACAGTTTCACAAATTGGTTTATTAAACATGCTGATTGCAGTTTTGGTATATAATACCATTATCAAAGCTACAATGCTTATACAATATCTTATATGCTATATATGTATACAAGACAAGAAATATGGTGGTGGTAACAGGATACAAAAATTTAATAACAAATAACTAAAAACAATTTTAATTTAATCTCTAATCCTACTAATGGGGAAAATGTAGTTGTAAATGCACCAAAAAAAGTAAGTTCTGTTATTTCATTCAGGGAGTTTGCCGTTTTCTTAATCTCGTGTGCTTCTAACAGATTAAGTTTACGGCATCAAGTAACCGTTTACCTATATTCGAGTTTCACCAAGTAAAACTATCAACTATTAAATACATTAAGCTAATTTGCCTGTTTTTTAAAAAGAAAATCTGCTAACAAATTAAAAGCAACCCAAAGAGCCATGGAAAGCATATTTGTTGGTATAACGAGAATAGTTAGAATTAAAAAAAATTAAATGAAAATGCCAACTGAAGTTTTGGATGTTGAAAGTATCGGTCGACTTAAATAGCAACGAGTCTGAAACATAGCTAAACTTATAATAACAGATGGACTAGTTAGACAAACGACTGAAAAATACATACCGGAATTTGCATACGGTTGACTTAATAATAAAAATAATAATAATTCACTTATTCCACAGCCAAAAGCAAAAAAAAAAAAAAATTATACATAAAAAATAAAACAAAACACATTTTTTTTAAAAATTTTTTTGGTCTTAGCTACGATGGCCATTAACCAGGATATTTTTATTTTTATTATGGATACATTAGAAATTTTGTAACAAATACAAACATCCATGCCATCACCGGGATTCGAACCCTGACCACTACGCCATAGTGACCGGCAAAACACATTTGTACAAAGACATCACATGAAACAAACAATTTAAAAAGAATAAAAAATAAGTATAATACAAATAGATTGAAGTTCTGGTCTGAACAATTGTGAACCCGTACTAGGAAAGATATGTTATAAGTTATAGTAATAGATTTATGAATGAATAAGTTGTGCAGACCAGCAAGTGTGATATGTATTATCACAGCGTAGACACTGCCAAATAAACTTGTTGCAAAACATCAGTATTCTATTACGCAAACTATACACATATTTCCTAAGTACAGTCATACAGGTATTAACATCATTCATAACGAACATATCACTTGCACTGCAATATTTAGGTAATCCATAGATAAATCTAAATGCATTGTTGTAGCAAATAACAAATTTCCGTAAACTACATTTGATTGTATTAACCCAAAGCGCAGAAGTATAAAAAATGCCACAAAACGTGTTAAAAATATAGGGGAAAGTAGGCGTAGTCGTACCTCCTAATTTATTTTGCCTGTAAAACTAATATGAATGCAACAACAACAAAAATATAAATGCAGAAATTTCATTTCATATATTATCTACCATAATATTACAACAAATAATGATATTTCAATATCTATTGCTGTTAAAATTGCAAAATAAAAAAACACTGCAAAAATACGATTTACCCAACTGGGTCGGTAAATTGTACCATAGGGTTGGTTAAATGTACCTGTCAATAAAAAACAAGAAAATAATCGCAAAAATAAATTTTTTATTTTTAAATTAATTATTAGAAAAACATACAAATTATTTTCAAAAATGAGTATACAGTTCATTTTTATTTAATATAGAAAAATATATATTGTAAATATTGTATCCATAACCCCAATTTGATGTTTTCCTTTCATCCCGACAATTTTTTGGTTTCTCTTTTGTACCGTCGAAAAGCCTAATTCATCTATATTGAATATTTTGGTACCATCTAACTTATGTTCGTCGATAATTTGTTCTAAAATGTAGAAAAAACCATTAACATTTTTTCTGTTAAAGCCTTTAGCCCGAGCAATAGATGTTGATTCCGGTCGCCGTAGTGACAATGTTAGGTATCTCCTCATAAAGGCGTAATACCACGCTTTGCCTGCAAGACCTTTATTTTTGGTGAAATTATCCATAATATAATTTCGCTCTGCAATTTCGAATGCTACTTTTCTGACATCCATAATTGTCAACCCAAACAGCAAACTTTCAAATTTTAAAATATGCTTCATTAGTTCTGCTTCAATTATAGAAGGCAATGCTGTAGATCAGCCAAAAAAATTTGTGGCATTATTGGCGCGTTTATTTTTGAATTCATAGTGCCTTTTAAAAGTTGGCTTTGGAATGCCAAAATTACAGCATACCTCGTTAAGGCCAACCCCATTTTTATAATCATTTATTGCTTCTTCAGTCCAGCACAGATATTTTCTTTTTTGTTCCATTCTAAAAAAAGTGAGTTACTCATTATAGGTTATAGGTACATTTAAATGCGGTTGGGTAAATCGTACCGATACAAAATACCAAACTGTAAACAGGTACAATTTACCCAACACGTTCTAGATTTTTAAAATATCTATTAAAATAACCTTAATCTGTTCACTGAAAAACATTTTTATAGTCAATAGATTTAAAAACTAATCGAAATTGAGATATTGATAAGAAAAACAAATTAAAAGCATTACGAATTGAGTTAAATGCTTAAGAAAGAGTATAAATACTTATATCAAGCACCTGCTATAACTTTATTGTCCAGTATCTCACCATACAGAGTTCGACCTACGGTGAAATTGCTACTGTTAGCGTATTATACATGCAGCTTCTTAATTCAACACACAGATGACTGAAATAATGTCTAGATTTGGCTAGAAAGGGGGTGGTACGATTTACCGAGTGGTACACAATAGCCAACTTTCCCTTACTTGCGTACATCAGAACTGCATCTAGAGAACCTATGGTTCAACATATTGGCTTTAACGCATATGGAGCGACACTGTCTGCCAATATCAGCCGTATCACACAGATCATCTGAAATGATTGGCCAAGACAACACACAGAGTGCACTCTTTTTACACTTAGACCATTTAAAGAAACACTTGGTACTGTGTTAATTAAGATAGAGAAAAATAAAAACAGCTGTGGCCACCACAGGACCGACCGCCATCGTAAAGTACTTATATAAAATACATTCTAGCAGCAGAGTAGAAATAACTTGGCCTAATATTTTCTAACAGAGATATTATTTATCATGACCATGGAAACGTTACATATAAGTATGAAAAAATTTAATATTTAAACTGAAATTATTCGAAATTTTTCGTTTTATCCAAAAACGTCTCAAATAAAAGTTATTAGTTATTACTTTTATAGCAACTTTTGTTCAATAATTTGTTTCGTAATATTTTTCTGTTGTGAAATATTCACAAAAATATTAAAATCGACACGAGAACGACACACGATAAACTCCCATATCTAGTCAACCGATTTTTACCAAAAGTTGATCATCTCGTGCCATTGTTGTCAGAAGCTTAACTATGAAGTTTCAAAATCCTTTCAGCCGAATTTGCTCTGCACGTGTACACAGACGGACAGACAGACAGACAGACGGACGGACAGACAGACAGACAGACGGACAGACGGACAGACAGACAGACAGACGGACGGACAAACAGACCGACAGACATCATGCTAAAAATAGTCAAAACGTTATGTAGGTACCTCAATTCGTGGAGATCCATCGAAATCTCGAAATGTCAAAATCGGTATGATCACAATACCTCCCTTATATATGTTGACGGTCGGTAATAAATAAAACGCGAAGGACTATGCTTAGCAGTGAACATAGCACAATGCCTGTCGACTGATAATGTGGTCTCCACTCAGTCTAATAATTTCCTCGTTCATCTACTGCCACTATAGTAATTTCGCATTATATAGTTTTTTTCAGAAACTGATTTTTCCATCAACATCTGAGTAATTTGACATGTTTTATCTGAATACAGAGCTATACCGAGGGAAAATTTATATTATAAAATATACTGGGTGATTTATAAAGAGTGTAACAAACTTTAAGAGTGTGTTGTGGAATTAATTTCGAGTGAAAAATGTCATATTAATATAGACCCTTAATTGCTTAACTACAAGAAATTAAAATTTTATTAGCGTCATAGTGAATTTACTAGTTTTATTTCAAGTAACTGTTAAAAAACAAAATTATTATTAAAAAATCAGCTATGGCCACCACAGGACCGACCGCCATCATAAAGTACTTGTATAAAATACATTCTAGCAGCAGAGTAGAAATAACTTGGCCTTATATTATCTAACAGAGATATTATTTATCATGACCATGGAAACGTTACATATAAGTATGAAAAAATTGAGACTTGGAAAAAATTTCGAAAAATTTTTCAATTTTTTTTTTCGTTTTATCAAAAAATGTCTCAAATAAAAGTTATTAGTTATTGCTTTTATAGTAACTTTTGTTCAATAATTTTTTTCTAAATATTTTTCTGTTGTGAAATATTCGAAAAAATCTTAAAATCGACACGAGTAAACTCCCATTTTTAGTCAACCGATTTTTACCAAAAGTTGACCAACTCGTGCCATTGCTGGCCAAATTTTAAATATGAAGTTTCATAAAAATTATTTCAGCCGCATTTGCTCTGCACGTGTACACAGACAGACAGACAGACGAACGGACGGACAGACAGACCGACAGACATCATGCTAAAAATAGTCAAAACGTTATGTAGGGACCTCAATTCGTGGAGATCCATCGAAATCTCCAAATGTCAAAATCGGTATGATCACAATACCTCCCTTATATATGTTGGCGGTCGGTAAAAAGGATTATTGTAGCATTAAACGACATTCGTAATAATATTGGAATGATTCTAGTGTACAATGTCTTGATTCGTCGTTGTCATACTTGTATTCGAGTTCAAGGAGCTTCCTTTGAGCATTTATTTTTTAAAATAAAATAATTTTATTTCGAAATTCTATTATTTTATTCTCTTTTTCAACGGTAATATGATATTGAACTAGTACATTTACTATACGAGGGTTACCTTTTATGTTTTTACAAACGACCACTAGATGGCAATATTGACATGAGGAGCATAAAGGAGTTCGTCTATATTAATTAAATTTGAGGCTATATATTTTTCTTTATATTTTCGTCCTCATATTTGGTTTCTACACTTTTCATATGATTATAAGACAACATCCGCAAAATCATTTTGTCTGTCCGTCCGTCTGTCCGAGATTCACGCAAAAACGGCTGGACATATTTTTACGAAATTTAGTACGATGATAGATTAAAACCAGAATTCAAACATAGGCTATAAGGCATTTCAAAATTTTAATTCTAGGGCGGTTGATTCAAGGGTTAGATATTTTTATTAAAAAACTTAAAATATCTCCCTTATTATTGACTTATAATATTGACTTAGAATATATGCAACAAAAATTGATTATAGTAATAAAATAAATCTTTTTTGTTCAATACATTTTTGAATGAGATGAATATTTATATATAAAATAACTGTCCAAATGTTCTGTCAGTTTTTAGAAAAGTTTTATTTACATCTTTAACAAAATTAAATGGTTACAGATCAAGATTCTAATTATGACTGAAGAAAGATAAACAAAACATGTTAATATAGACTGAAAGAAAATGCTTGTTATTAAAAATGTGAAATATATCTTGGGAACAATTTTGTATAAAATGGTGGTGTCCTATTCTGTGTAGTCAGCGGGAAACTTTTGAGGTAACTTATATAGTATATTAGGAGCTATGGAGGGACACCCTAAAACTAAAATCTATTAAATCCTTATTACTGACTTAAAATCAAAATCATATATGACTAAAATAGTTTATAATAAGAAAATGAATGTTTTTTCTCTATGCATTTTTTCATTTAGTTGAATATTTGGGGAGTTACGGAAGGGCATCCTAAAGCTAAACCTTTCAAATATCTCCCTTATTATTGACTTATCAGTAAAAATGTATGTAATAAAAATTGTTTATAATAATAAATGAAATCTTTATTGTTGTATATACTTTTAGATTTAATGAATACGGTTAGTTACGGGGGTTAGTTACGGGGATACACCCTAAAACTAAAATCTTGAAATATCTCTCTTATTATTTACTTTACATCAAAAATGTACATGAGGAAACTTTTATTTTGTTTTTTAAGTTAAATTGGAGGGAAAAAGAACATTATTAAAAAATATTATTTAGGGGGCAAGGGGGTGTTACGTATGACGAAATATCTCATTTATCAACAACGAAAATGAATATGAGAAATGAAACTATTCCTCTCTGTTTAATACTGATTTTAATAAGATATTTGGGAAACTATGTGGAGAGCTACCTATAAACGAAGTATCGCACTTATTAACTACTTAACATCACAAATATACACAAAAGAGTAATTTGGAATAAAAAAAAAAAACGATTATTTTGTGTTCTACTTAAAATTGAAATATCTCACTTATCATTTACGTTATAGCAAAATATACATTTTAAAAAACGTACGAAGTGTGGGTACATCAGTTAGTTTATTATATAATCATATATTTTAGATTTCAGGTTTTTAGATTTTATGTTACTATACTAAATATTTGGTTCCAAGAGCAATTTTATGAAAATTTCATCATTTCTGTATATTTTTGATATTTCAGTAGTTCATTTTTAGGGTTTTGTAGGTATTACCAAAAAACCCTTATACCGTCATTTTGTCGTCTGTCTGTCTGTCTGTCTGTCTGTCTGTCTGTCTGTCTGTCTGTCTGTTCGGTAAAAATTGTAGCCAAACGGCTAAACCTAGAGAGTTGAAAGTTGGCATGCTTATACAACTCTTTGACCCGCACATAGGAAAAATACTAAAACATCTGAAAAACATATCCCCCTAAAAATATAAAGAAATATATGCTCATCGAAAAAAAAATATATTTTTTTACAATTCTGTGTAGGGTATCAAATGAAAGCCCTTGATACGTGGATTAACGATCAAAATTTTATTTTTGCAAAATAAATTATTTTGAGGCGATTTTTGCCAAAATTGTGCAAAAAAAATTTTGTCCCACACCCTGTAGCCCAGATGGTTTAAAGTAAAAATCTGAAAAAATTCTCAGTAATGTACATTGGTGTGAACCGGAATAGTACAACAGGAATTTTTGATCAGATTATGTTTTCGGAAAATAACGCATTTTTTGTATTTTTAAGTAAAATATGTAATATATTTAATCCGCTATTTAACATAAGCGAGTGATCCTGTATAGCACAGTGGTAGCGTTGTTGCTTAGTGAGTTGAAACTACTGTAAGAAACTGTGTTCGAATCCCGTCAATTTTTATTTTTTCAGTTTTTTTTTGCAATTTTATTTTGTTTAAATTATTTTGACAAAATTCTAGTTATATTTAGGTAAATGTTGCATTTAATTTTTAAAAGCGTAAATTTAATAACCAGTGGGAAGTGTTGAAATTATAATTTAATTCTATATTTGAAGGTATCAGAGGGCGAGGCTTATGATTTAAGCAACCAATGGAAGCCATAGGCGCAATTTTCAAAATCTTAATGAACCTTGCCATATAAAAAAAATACTGCACATATTTAGAAACTTAAATAATGGTATTAGGCATTCGAATTAAAATTCATAAAAAAATATTTTGACATAAAATTTGTTTTGGCATCCCAAATAATCATCACACAGTTAATAAATACCTGTGAAACCCTGAAATGTGTGAAAATTCACACTTCACATCAATTTTTTCATGAACAGATGGCTCTACAAGTTTTGCAGTAGTAAGTTTCAAAGCTTTTAAAATATGGCACAGATACTATAAAAACGCTGACGTCATGGCTCCATTTTATAATCATCTTGTATGTAAAAATTGATTTCCAAGAAACCATTAAAATCATGCTAATGAGCGGAGGTTTATAGCATTTATATTAAAAATAAATTTACCCAATTAAATTTTGTAGAAAAATGTTTAATAATAAATTCTGCGCAATCAGCACCGAACTTAAATATTGTCAAAGAAAATAAAGATCGTTTAACACAGATTGGTATAAAAAGTGCGATTGGTTCAAAATCAGCAACAGATATATTAAAGTTCATTCATAAACATATTTTGGGAACTTGTCTATCAAAATTAAGCAAATTAATTCGATTAGTAGTTACCATTCTATGTTCATTGCTTCAGTAGAGAGAAGCTTCTTTATCAAACTAGTCTAACAAATATTTCATTTGTACATTGCCTTTATTTTCAACGAAGAAGAAATACCGGGTGCGAAATTAAAATATTTTAAAATAGAAGATCATTCTATTCAAGAATTAAAATGATTATTAGATGTCGAGCACTATAAAAAACTGGAAAATGGGAAGTTTTAATAGAGAGGTTAGGTTTAAGTAGACATTAAATTTTTATAATAATAATAATAATAAATTATCTATAAAATTTTACAAAAAAATATAAATTCGTTTACGAAAAGTTACTTTATTAGTATCAGGAAAGCAATTAATTGACAGAATAGTTCCAATGATGGCCACTGTCGCTACTATAGATTTTAAATTGGATATCGTCTATTGAGAATCCGTAAGAGCAAAGATATCAGAGAACTGAGAGGTAGACAATTAGAGTAGATAGGACACGTTATGAGGATAAGGGAGAACTGAATGGTTAGGAAGATACGGGAAGGAAGATTGAATACCCGCCGACCAGTGGGAAGACCTCGCAATAGATGGAGAAATCAGCTAACCGAAGATATAACAAGTATTGGTATACACGGCACATTGCAAGTCTTGGCAGGACACATATTTATATTTATTTAATTTTCAATTAAATGAAATATTTATGTCTATCAATGTGAATGTATTCTATTCATTTTATTTTATTATGGCCTAGGCACAGAGCCTTTCCGCCAGTTTTAACAAATACATTTAGTTTTTTACATACAATAAATAATTAAATAATACATATAAACAATTATATAAAATATAACAATTTGATTTTCATAGAATAAATTGAATAAGTTGAATATTAGAAGAAGTTAAAAATTCATATACAAGCTTAGAAGTTTCAGAGGAAGGGTTAAGTAGGATATTAGAAAGGAATATGGGACCATTATATTTAACAGACTTATGGCGGTATTCTGAAGTTTCCATCGTAGCACCCGTGAACTTAACACCAATGAAAATAACACTGCTCTATTAAATCAGATTTAACATCGCTGAAAAAATCAGTATTCTGAACAACCCGATGTAAAATCCAATGTTACAATTTGTTTCCGGTGTAGAATTAACACTGGGGCTAACTTCACGTTCGTTTTGACAGCCGTGTAAGAATTATGTTTTGTTGGGTTAACGTTTTTAAAACGGTTAAATAATTATTTATAAATTAGAAATAAAAACAGAAGACATTCAAAATGTAACTACTATTGCAGAAAAATCTAATTTGAAGGCTAAACCAAATGTTACTGCTGGATTAGGTACAGGTTATAATTATTAATGGAATTCCAGTGTTTGATGTCATTCATATTACTACAAGACCTGTTTCTTTGGTTTTGAATTGTAAATCAACATGGGTTTTTACAATTCAGGTAATTTTAACACAGGTCATTTCGATTCTTTTTAATGAGAGTACTTTCTCAGAAAAATGTTCTAATCTGTAACATATGTAATCACAGGGATTGAGGGGTTGTTTAACCCCGGTAAATCCTACCAAAGATCTCTTACATAAATAAGATAGTTTGCAAAAATACATCAGTCACACCGTTGAGTTACCTGAAAACAGTATATATTGCAAAGTTCCAGAATTTAAAAAAATGAGTGAATCGCTTCAAAATGCATCGTTCGAACAGTAAGTATTTTACATGTTAAAAGAAACTTAATGTTATTATGGTAAAAATTCCATTCTGTACTTCGGTACTGAGTGGAATTTGAACCGTTATTTTTTAAGCTTATAAAATAAATTTTCTTTTCTATATAGACAATCACGAAAGCGAAGTGATTTTAGTTGAAAATTTGTTCAAAATAAAATTTAACACCACTCTAATCCAATTCCGTCGAGCTATTTGCTAGCGGTTAATCTAACAACTAAAATGTTAATTCACATCGACTAACGTTAACATAGCGACGTTTCAGAATACCGTTTTTCTAACATCGTTCAATTTCGGGCGATTCCGTCGATGTGCGACTTAACATCTAACTTCAGAATACCGCCATTAGAGAGGTTAGTGTAGAGAAGATTGCAGTTGTAGATGTTGTTGGAACAGTTAAATAATAGGTGAGTGGGATTTCCAGGTTGCCCACATACACAAAGATCCGAGTCGATGACATTAATCCTGTAGAGATGATTTGGTGTTGAGCTGTGGTTGAATCTTAGCCGACAGATAGAAGAGATGGCTCCTTTGATAAGGTTTGTGACGGTTGGGGAATTTATGTACTGGCCATTTTACTCGTCTTGCCCTACGTTGTGTTTTTTAGGATTATGAAGTCGGTTCGTTCTTGGAGCGGGAAGCTATGTCTACAAAGAAACGCCGGGACACATTCAAATCAAATAGTTTATTAACGGTCTAGTCATTCAGAAATAGTACAAACATGTTTATTAATGCGTCTGATTGTGATGGCTGGAAGGTAAATTCAGATTAACACATTTATAGTGATAACGTAAGTTTCTACTCAAATATTACTATCAAATCTACACTTCCAAACTAAGCATGCGGTCCATATCATGTCATACCATTGTTAAGAGCACTAGCGTTGACTAGGATCTTATACCTAATTATTTGCAATCAATAATGAGTGGCTGTTTTATCCAACACGGGTTTATTACTCGTGTAGATATAGTTTGATCACCTAACCGCTGCTTTCTGTGCAAGACGGTGTATTCGGTGTTGTTTCGACGGACGGGTCTGCTACCCGCAAATACAGTTTTGTTGGGTCTGTCAACCCTTCGGTGTGTGTATCGGTTTCTACGGTTGTGAACCGTAGAGAACCGGTCAGGCGCCGCGGACCCCTACGGTTGTGAGGCGCAGGGCCAGTATTACCAGTCGTCCTCCCCCATAGCGTGCCGAACATGGGCGTACCACGGTTCCACACTGTCCTATGAGTTAGCCGTAGACGAGAAACGTAAATATGATACGGAGTGCGGGGATACGTGAACGTCTAACACATAGCGTGCCGAACATGGGCGTACCACGGTTCCACACTGCCCTATAAGTTAGCCGTATTCGAGAAATACGTTAATATTACACGAAGTGTGCAGATACCTGGACGTCTAACACATAGCGTGCCGAACATGGGCGAACCACGGTTCCACACTGCCCTATGAGTTAGCCGTAGGCGAGAAAAACGTTAATATTACACGGAGTGCGCGGATACCTGGACGTCTAACACATAGCGTGCCGAACATGGGCGAACCACGGTTCCACACTGCCCTATGAGTTAGCCGTAGGCGAGAAAAACGTTAATATTACACGGAGTGCGCGGATACCTGGACGTCTAACACATAGCGTGCCGAACATGGGCGAACCACGGTTCCACACTGCCCTATGAGTTAGCCGTAGGCGAGAAAAACGTTAATATTACATGAAGTGCGCGGATACCTGGACGTCTAACACATAGCGTGCCGAACATGGGCGAACCACGGTTCCACACTGCCCTATGAGTTAGCCGTAGGCGAGAAAAACGTTAATATTACACGGAGTGCGCGAATACCTGGACGTCTAACACATAGCGTGCCGAACATGGGCGAACCACGGTTCCACACTGCCCTATGAGTTAGCCGTAGGCGAGAAAAACGTTAATATTACACGGAGTGCGCGGATACCTGGACGTCTAACACATAGCGTACCGAACATGGGCGAACCACGGTTCCACACTGCCCTATGAGTTAGCCGTAGGCGAGAAAAACGTTAATATTACACGGAGTGCGCGGATACCTGGACGTCTAACACATAGCGTGCCGAACATGGGCGAACCACGGTTCCACACTGCCCTATGAGTTAGCCGTATTCGCAGAGAAAAATAATCGATATAGTGACCTACCAGCAGCTAGTATCTGAAACCAACTGCCCCTTTCTGTTCTCAAACTCCAAGATTATATACCCCAAACTCTAGACAAAGAACTTGTCTTCTCTCTCTCTCTCTCTCTCTCTCTCTCTCTCTCTCTCTCTCTCTCTCTCTCTCCAGTTCTCATAGAATTGTACATAAACATTTACAAAATCCAGACACATAAAATAGTCACTAATTTCTCACGACACAGACCTGTTAAATCTATTTTGACACATTTGGGTTGTAACCCTCACAAAAATGGTTTCTTAGAATTTTAAGTTAAACACTAGACATATTTTAAAATAACCAATATATCAATCAGTGAACAGATGTAAAATGTCAACAGTTGTGGTCAACGTTTTATGACGCCTACTTATATAGTTTTTGTGTGTATAATACTCGAGAAACCTGAACCTTTGCAATACCGTACATCTGGTCGTAGGTACTAGCGGAAACTAGAGGTATAAGAAACCCACTTAAGATAATCTGTTTCTTTTACTATTTTGGAATGCGTGATAAATGATAAAAATGAAAAATAAAAATTAAATGGGGTACAAGTGGCTGTACCATCACAGGTTCATGTTATAGGACCAGGGGTGCTTCATAATAGTAGGCTGCAACCGGTAGTAATACTGAATGTAATAACTGCAGTAACCAAAAACAAAAGATAGCAGGGTATAAATACACGTGTTATGTTAGGTTTGTTCTTTAAGATTTTAGGTTTTACTCAGGGATATGAAACTCATATACACGGCCTTGAAACGGTTTTAAGTTATATTCCATCCACCGACAGCGCTAAAAGCGTTTTTTTTTAACCAACATTTTGAGAACACTTCATTATCGGCAATTTGCGGTAATTGTTTTTGACGTTGTAACGATAGGTGACAGTAAATTGTGATTGTGACAGTGATGAATTTTATAAGAAATTTTAAATATTAGCACCACATTTTTAATTTTCAAATGGTGTAGGTAATTAATAATATTTTAAATGGTAAATGCAAAAGAAATATAAATAGTGTAATAAAAAAAAATGGCACAGACTAAATTTAATATGTACAATAAAAGTAAAAAATAAATACTTGTTTATTTATTTCATATGCTTGCTTGCAAATTAAATAATAAAACTTAATGCTTACTGAAGTATTAACTTTTAACAATTGTAATTAATTTTAATTTTAGGAAATTAATTAGGAGAGTTATAAATAAATTAATCATAATTTTCGTTTCAAGGCAATCTTTAATTTTCTACCAAAATTACATTTTATTTTTCAATTTTGGTAGAAAATTAATGATCGCGCGATTCATAGCAATTTAAAATATAAAAATATATTTGTCTGCACTTCGGGTTGCATACTATCTAATCCTAGTTCATATTACAACCACGAATGTCGCAACTATTGCTGTCCAAAGCCATAACGTGGGAGTCCGCTATCTTCCTTGTTTTATAATTTGTGGTTTTACTGTAAGTTTTACTGTAAGATGCGGCTGTAATTGACGCAAGGTTATATTTATTACTTCAAAACGCGGCTGTAAGAATTTAAGTTACTAAAAACGTAAATTCTGTTCGTTGCAATAACAACTGAATACTTGACGTAAACAGTTGTTACCCAAATGCGATGTGTGACTCTAGGTAACCCATAAAATATGACAGTTACAACTTCTGAATCATAGTTGAAACTTTTTTCAATAGAACTATTATTATTGTCTAAATCTGATTATTGGAGTGATTCTTCATATACAGATAAAGACGGCGAATATAATCTGGATATATTGTTTTGCTATTATCATTCATGTGTACAGTGTCCTTTTTAAATACAATACACACTTTCAATTATTTTCAATTTACTGCCGATTTATTTCCATTCAACTGGCTCAGAAATAGCTGTAAGATTTCGTGACGCGGCGTCTTACTGCCATCAGTTGTTTTAGCGAAGCGAACAGATTCCAGTGACTCTTCAGTAAACTGCCAATTCAAACGAACAGAAAAATTTGACACAGCCGTAAACCGTAGACGCAAAGTAGTGAAACAAATCGACCTATTATTTATATGCATTAAATTGTCTTGTATGCATTATATGCATTAACTTTGTTGTGCAAATGTTGCATAAATCATGAAAAAAAAAAAAAAAAATGTTAAAAAGTGAAATTTGGGAGGCGGCAATTATTACTTATTCTTCATTGTTACCTGAAAATGTTATGTGGTTAATAAATCAAGATATTGCAAAATTTAAGAGGCTGACTGCGTTTCTCAAAAGAAAGAACAACGAATCTAAAAAATATAAGATATTTACAATAGATGTCAATCTACTTGAAATTAGGAATGATATGACTATATAAAAATGTAAATTAATTCAAAAGAAAATAATTCTTCAATTAACATCAAATTGTGCAAATTGTGTCATTATTTTTAATATAAATAAATATATAATTCTTTATTTCCCCTAGGCCTTGCGGCGTTTAGGGTTTTAACCAGTACATTGAAAAAATAATCATAATAATAATAAAATAATACATTTTATGACTTTCTTTATTCTTCTTCTTCTACATTCTTCCCCCGGTGTTCCTCTCTTTCTTCCTATTCTCTTTTCGTCTTCCGTCTCCGGTCTCCTTCCTTCTTGACTCCAGTTGTTTTTCCCCTATTTCTTCGCTTCCCTTCCCTCTTTTCTTTCCTCCTCCTTTGCCTCTCTCTTCCTTCCTGTTCTCAGTTCTGTCGTACCTCTCCGCATTCCTTCCTTCTTTCCTCGAGTACTCTCACTTGTTGTGATTTTAAAGACATTTTATTAAATATTTCTTCACTTTAACACATACAAACAATGCAATTAAATGAGCTACATCCAACAAAGCCTATCCCGTTAAGTTCCAAAATATTCCGCTAGGCGACACTTGTCAGTTCTCAATAAAAAATGTAATATGTATTTCAACTTAAAAAGGTGAAAAAAATGTGTATGACAGTATGTTATTTTTATGTTAAATAATATAAAATTAACCTTTCTCCCTTTCGTTCTTCACTCAACAGCTCCTTTTTCTCTCCCTCCCATTTTGTCATCTTTCCACATCTTTTTGTTAGGTGTTCCAAGGATTCTTCCTCCTCCCTACACTTTCTGCATAGCCTATCCTCTGGTTTTGCCCAATACCTATTACTCCGTTCTTCATTTCCACATCTTAATCTGGCAATCATTCTAAATCTGCACCCTGCCTTTCCTCTCCTCCCTTTCAAATATTTAGGTATTCCTACCGTCCTTATCTCTCTATACCTTTTCACATTCCTTGAATTGTCTATTCTTACTGTTCTTTTCTGGTCCTGTACCTCCTTGTCTCTCCTCCTCAATTCTTCTACTATGTTTCTTCCTCCATTTCTCTTTCGCTCAGCTTCCCTTATGTCCATCCCACATCTCCAATAGTACTCTTTCCTAGTTTCTCCCCATTCCGACAGTTTACCCTTTTGTTTTTCCTTCATTCTTTCTTCCCAGCATTCTCTTAATATCTTCCTTCTTTCGTCCCTTCTGATTTTCTCCTCATACTTCGCCGCCCTCGCCCCGGCTCCCACTCTCAGCTTTTCTCTCTTCATTTCCTCTCTCACTATATATCCTGGTGTCGTTCTGTCTAATCCCATAATCCATCTCATGTATCCCTCTTGTACCCTTTCTACTATCTCCCATTCTTTCCATACCCAGATCTCTACTCCGTACATGAGGATACTCTTCACTATCCCGTCAAACAATTTCATCCTCCACCTGATATCGTCGTCAAACCTCCTCTCTTCTATGTTCCATACCTTCCCCATAACCATTCTTGCTTTCTTCGCCCTTTCTCTAACATACTGCTCTGTTGTTTCTCGTTAGAACATATAAATAAATAAACAATTGTTTAATATTATGTTTATACTTCAAAATGACGTTTGTTATTTTTCTGTCCTGGCCGCGAAAGTGTTACTTACGCACTTAGCAACCGTAGACCTCAAACATTCACTTACGTTTACATGCGTGTTGCTGGGGTAATAACATTCATTTACGGAGTAGCTAGCATAAAAAAATAATATTCTTTTTCAATATAATTAAAAAATGCAGGGTTTACAATATTTTGATGTTCAATTGTTTATCCAAATTGATATTTTTATTTGTAGAGTAAAATACTTCATCTTGTAAGTACTTGGTGTATATACGTTGCTATCCCTATTTTCAGACTAACGAGCCGCCACTGCTAGTTAATGATGGCTTTTGGGGAGATATACGTATACACAGCGCCTTGTCCTACAGCGCTACTGTAGTCCATGTTGTAATACGTCTAACTAAAACAAGAGCATACATGAGATCGATTCCCAGCTGATTTTTATTTATTATTATTATTATTATTACTTTTTTAATATAGTAAAAAATGCTAACCATATCTACAATTAAACCATAACAGAAAATGTAGCGATATATATTTTTTTAAATTTCATTTAGTTTATTAGACTATACTTAATAGTCTTAATAATTTGGTCAAAAATTTGGTTTAAAATTTTGTCAAAATGAAATGTTTTGATTTAGTTCTTGAATGGTTTTAGTACTTGAGGAATTTTCAATTGACAACTCACAATAAACTAAATAAAAATTAACAACACAAAAATTACGATATTTTCCCAATGCAATCTGATTAAATACTGTTGTATTATTTCGGTTCACATCAATGAACATTAGTTATAACTTTTTTTCCAAATTTAAGATTTATTCCAAACTTTAAGTGTAACTAAACGGAATTTTTATTTTCTTAAGTTGTCACGACGTCACTTTTTAAATGACGAGCCTCATATGACGAGGCTCTTGGAAATAAAATGGTCAAACGCCTTATTCAATCGTTTAAAATTATTAAATTTAAAAATCTTATCCCGCTTAAACCAAATAAATTTACAGTATACATTAAGGTTACAGGCTGAGAGATTAAAAATATAGTGTTATAAGACGGCTCATAACACAGGGCTGCGAAGTTTGGTCGCTTTTAAGAATATAAGATAATTTTAATTGATAAGTAGTGATAATGTTAGTAAATAATATATGTTTAAACTTTAAAATTCAGAAACTACTGCTAGAGCTCTGGAATCTTAAAATTTTAATTTTTTTTAATATTAGTACACAAAATATAAGCGCCATCTATTGTGATATAACAATACTAATAGTGTTAGTTCTTATTCTTTTTAGCAGTTAGCAGAATAAGTAAAAAATAAGAAGAAACTTATAATTTTTGCAAACAATGCAACGACCAACGACGCCAACAAACTTGTTGCTTTTTGAGCCTTGTTGACACTTTCCCAGTTGTTATTCCTCCAATCCCTGGAATTACCGTATTGGGAAATATAATTATAATTTATTTATTAATAAAATTATTATTAGGATTATTATATTTTAATGTTAGTGTAAAATTAATATTAGCATTGCTATGTTAGTGTTATTGAGAATAAACATTACCTATAGAGGCGCTATTATCGCCTACAAAATGACGATTGGAATAGGATTTTTTGACATTTGCCATTTGAAACACAACAATTCACATTGCAGTTAATTTTCTGTTGCGATTTTAAAGACATTTTATTAAAGTTTTCTTCACTTTAACACATACAAACAATGCAATTAAATGAGCCACATCCAACAAAATCCTATTCCGTTAAGTTCCAAAATATTCCGCTCGGCGACACTTCAGTTATTGTCAGTTCTCAATAAAAAATGTAATATGTATTTCAACCTAAAAAAGTGAAAAAAAAATGTGTATGACAGTATGTTATTTTTATGTTAAATAATATAAAATTAACATTAAGATTACTTTATTAGTATTATAATAAAATGCAATATTTTATTTTAGAAATGTAAAAATATTAGGAACAAATTAGGATTATTATATTGGGTAATGTTAATGTGAAATTAATTACTATTAAAAAAGAATATTTCTATTTAAAAATCTAATAAATGCTTTTTGTGTATTATAAGTTACTTTTTTTCGTATTTTAACTTTACATTATTAAATAAAACCTATATAATATAAATAAATACCTTTTTTTAATATTAATAAAACCTCAATGTATCGGAAACATCGATGTTTTTCCTTCGATGTTTGTTCAACATCGATAGTAAGGCGTCGATCTTAACATTGATGTTAAACATCGATGTTTTGCCTTCGATGTACAACCCTAGTACTCGGCTGGAGAACTATAGTTCTCATATCGACCTGGACTTTTCAGTTCCGATATTATTATATCATGGAAACCAATTAGGTTATGGACACACCATGCTTTCTTAAGATGTTATATAATGTAAATCCTGATTACTAGATCAGAATTAGGTCAGTATTTTATTTTATAGTGTATTTCAATTGTATTTTTCATATATATTTCAACTAGCAGTGTACCCGCTGCTTCGCTACCGAAATAAAGTAGTCGTAGCCCGCTTAGATCTGGCCCATTTCGAAATCGGTTCAAGACTGGTTGCTACGAATCGTTTTATATTCAAATATATTTATTTGTTTTAATCTACAATTGTATTAATATGTGCTTCTTATACAAATAATTTAAGTACGAATTTCTTTGTAAACATTGGTAGTACAGACATTTAATATCAACACGTATAAGTATCCCGATGTGCTAACCTAGGAAAATGCCCATGTGAGAATCATTGCCAAAGGCAGCGCCAGTCACGTAAAGCATTTTATGTTGCACCTTACGAAATTATTTATTATAATTTTTATGATATTTATTATAATTACTTCGTGATTATTCCTGATTTATAAATCGTACCTATATAGATCAGAGCACTTTTTTTCGTTAGTAAATATTCTTGCCACCGAAGTAAGTTTTCTTCGTATTGCTTTAGGGGGTTACAATAATGTTCAATAGCGAATTTAACGTTACAATTGTCGTCTAAAATGAAAATAAAGAAAATTGTGATATATATCCTCGGGAACATTTTTGTTGCAATATTAAACCCAAAATTCGTTAATATAGGTATATTTTGAATATGTGTATCTTTTATAATTTAAATATTTCTTAATTGATCGGAAACCTGGTGTCTTACCGCGATGATATATAGCTTAAAATCTTTCCAGACAAATTTGGAATACGCTGTTGCAAATAGCACTAAAATCGGTTTATCCGTTTTTGAGTTTTAATACATATACCGATTTTAAACAGACGCCTATGTGCCAAAAAGAAATGAAACAGGTCACTTGAAGGGTTTTATGAATATCCTTGAATCTAGATTTGCCTTGTATGGGTTGATCAGAGCAAAATACTGAACCTCGTTTTTGTACATGTGTATGGGTAATCTTTGTAACCAAAAACCAAGTCGATATCTCATTATAGGTCTGAGATATTGAGGAATCCGTGAAAGAAACATTTCACCACATTAGGGGTCGAATTTAAAAAAAATCTTTCTTAATAGGTGCTCACATCATGGAAGGAACATTCCTTCCTCCACGAATTTCATGTTTCTATGTCCAGGGGGCGTTCTATTGAATAAAAAATACCAATTTACCCTTTTAGGCGTGAAAATTTAAAAGAAAACTGTCAAAAAGTTTCTAAGATTTTAAAAAGACATCTTTATGCCAAAACACAATGTTATAACTCAACATACATAGGAAATACGAAGGGTTCTATAATTCACTCCGAATACATAATAAATTTATCCCTTTAAGGGTTGATTAGAACAAAATCCTGAATTTAGTTCTTAACATTTGTATGTGTAACCTTTGTAAGCAAAAACTAGGTCAATATCTCATTGGGCCTAAGAGATATTGAGGAATCCCTGAAATCACTTAACAGCCCCTTAGGGGTCGTATTTCGAAAATTCTCTTCTTAGTGATCGCTTACGACATGGAGGAAATATACTTCTCGAATTTCATGTTTCTAGGTCTAGTGATTTGGGCTGAACGTTGATGAGTCAGTCAGGTCATGTATTTATATACATATATAAGAAAATTTTATAAATGATATACCTATATACAGAAGAAGATTAAACAGAAAAGATTTGTTTATTTATTTATTTATATTATTGATATTGTAACAACTTCTGTTATACACATGTTTAATGTTAAGTCAATATTAAGAGATATTTCAAGTTTATAAGTAGCGCTCCTTCTGTCCCCCTAAATATTCAGAAGCTACACTAAACAGAAAATAATCGTTCTTCAATCAAAGTCTTTATAAATTATCTTTATAAATTGTTGATGTAAAGTAAATAATAAGCGAGATATTTCCAGTATTTTAGTTTTAGCCCCTCCCCCATCTCCCTTCCCCTGCTTCTTAACCAATTGAAAAATTTATAGGATAACATGTATTTGTATTTTTATTTTAAACAGCTTTTCTCATGTGCGTTTTTGCTGTTAAGTCAAAAGTAAATGAGATATTTCAAAAGTTTAGTTTTAGGTTGTCCCTTCGTAACTCCCGTAAATCAATCCAATAAAATAAAAATCATTAAAAAAAAATATTTGTTTTCTTATTATAGTGAAACCTCTATCTATCGTTCCTCGAATAATAATTTTCCCGTATACCTATATCGTTATTTCTTGCGGTTCCGAATTAATTTCATACAAAACACGCAAAAATAGATCGCATCGATCATTTCTCTCTGTATCATTTTACCGCATTCATCGTTTAAATTACGCAGCAAATTTCGTGTTTTTTCAAATTGAAAACTTTTTTTATGCGCATTCGATAACTGATGCCGAAAAAAATTTAATTTGTAACACCGAAAGAATATTGATTTCTTACGGCAATATAAAAAGCCAAAAAGTAAATGACGATGAAAGATTATATACAATACAAAGTATAATTTTTTTTGTCGGCATGCAGCTTCCTTTTTTATTTCGCTACGATATTTTTTATTTAAAAAAATTGATTTATACCTGAAACATGTATCATTTTTAGAATATATATGTACGTACATATTAAACATTTAAATATGTATTAATGTGTTTTTCATTGTTTTCCCGCATCCATAGTTTATTTCAATAGGTCCCTTCAAAAGCGATAGACAGAGGTTTCACTGTATAAGCAATTTTTCTGTTAAGTCTACGTCTTAAGTGATGCCATTTTTTTTCTTCTGATTTTCAATTTGCCTCCTTATATTGACTGCATTTCCTACCTATATACCAAATTCCAACTCGGTACACACAGATTTTCTGTTTTATATATATATAAAAGATTTTACTATTATATTTAAACATTTAAATAAAAGAATAGAAAAAAATAAAATAAATAAAAATAACAAAGTTCATAAAAATGCCCTAAAATTAAAAACCAGAAAACAGGTGCTCCACTTTAGTCTCGCTCTGCATAAACTAATCAAAAATTTCACTAAATAACAATATATAAATCTTATCAGCTAGAGCAGAGTAAAGATGAATCGCGCCGAACGACAATGAACGATGTTTCACGAACTTACTATAGTTGTCCAAACAACCATTGAAACGAAATTCCCGCGATCTCGCTGAACGCATCATACATACTTCGATGGTCCAATATAATTAAAAACAAAATTATTAATTTCTCGTTTCTGATGGGACTTTTTTGAAATTTTCGATTTTTCTAGCTATGATGAAAGCATTCCCTACCTGTATGCAAAATTTCAACTCGGTAGCATATCTGGAAGTGGGTTAGAATTTCCGGACATAGCCACAAATATTGTCTTTTATATATAAAGATGACGGCATTGTATTAATTTGTAGTAATTAAATATTTCCTGATGATGTGGGTCACCCACGAAACTAGTCGAAACAACAACACGAGTTTAATTTAAACACCTATCTACCTTCTATCTAAATTACCCCTTAAAATCAAAAGTGGCGGAAATTAATTTTTTTTCGCGGCCCTGTGTTATCTACATTAGAAGTGGGTACATTTTTTTTAAATTTAATTATTATTTTAAGATATAACCATATTCAAAAACATTTAAAATTGAATCCCTTCAAAAAATCCTGATTACGTCCCTGATTCCAATGCAGAAAATTATTTAACTTTTCTCAAAAACCAGCATCTCACCGCAAGATGTCAGACATTTTCCCATTTGTTTTTTCTTGTTATTTTACCACCGCTAGAAGGATGTAATCTATATTCTAAGGGCATAAGTTTTAGAAATGAAACAGCAATATTCATTAAATGATTTCAGCAGATTCAAACTGTATAAATTAATATAGTACATACCTACCTGAATTCATGCTGGAACTCATTAAAATGTGTTTACCACATATTACGATTTAAATAATTTACGAGACAAACTAAATTATGGCTTTATATTTGTTAACAGTGATTTAACAGTTTGTTTATTTAATAATATATAATGTTTGTCTAAATTGTTTATTTTACAGATTGCGCCGTTACCCACATTACAGTTGAGCAGTGCAGGTTGCGTCACTGGCCACAGACAGGCGCTAGCATGTTGTAGATGGAAAATATTGACTTGTTATGAAATGATTTCCACGTGTATGAGTGGTGCTTATTGAAGCGTGTCATTAACAGAAGAGTTTCAATTTAAACAGAAAACATGTTTTATAATAAATTTGACTAATGAAGCACGTGTCTGTTCATATAATTTTACGAATATTTTCTAAAATCGTTAGATTACAGGTTGTCCAAGAGTTTTACTTTAAAAATAACTTTTATCGGAATTATATGAAAATTATTTATATTAGTACACTTTTCTCTTCTTGATGAACGTGTCTGGTTTTTAAAAAAGCTTCATAAGGGAAAATTTCGTAACACGATGACAGTGGTGAGCACTACGAAGTCAAGTGATGTTGCAACACAAGTAATATTTGCATTTTTGAAAAGTCTGTCAGTATCAAACTTCGTAACTCGTCACATGTAATACTTTAATTATAAATTTAACTTCACAGAACAATACTGAACAATGAGCAACGAAAATATGTACGAGGTGTGTAAAGTAAGTAACCGGACTGGCAACTTAGCGTTTGATCTGGCAACAAATGGGAAGCGGGACTTGAAAGAGCGGTAGGTGAACATGTGATACGCCTTCAGTACGACTTTGAACTCGCCAGAGTAATTTTGTTGTCCGTAGCGATTTTTTTCTTGAAACAGTTTTTTCCAGTGCGTTCTAAAAATGAGTGACATTCATTTCGAGCAACGGTGTGCTATCAGGTTTTGCTTCAGACTTGGTCACATTGTAACGAAAACTTTTGCAAATCTTCTGCAGGCCTACGGAGACTGTGTTTTGTCACGGACCCAGGTTTTTAGGTTTTTTAAGGCATTTTCAGAAGGAAGAGAGTTGATTGAAGATGAATCACGCAGCGGAATGCTTTCATCTTCAAGAACCGATGAAAATGTCTACAGAATCCGGGATTTTGTGCGTTCAGATCGTCGTTTGGCAGTCAGAATGATCGGGGAAATTGAATTTTACTGACACTGCCGTTCATCAGATTTTGAATTGGGGATGAGAAAAATGCCGACCACACAGCAATTTCAATAAACGAGTTTTTAGCCAGTAAAACATTCCTGTGGCTCCTCAGCCTCCTTATTCGCCTGACTTGAGTCCTTGTGATTTTTTCCTCTTCCCTTTCCTCAAGATTGAAAAACTACCTCAAGGGACGTAATTTTGGGACACTCAAAAACATTCAGACGTCCATAACCGATCAGTTGAAAGCTATTCCAGTATCCGAGTTCCAGCACTGCTTATATTTGTATTACAGAGCATCGATTAAAAAGGGGGAGGGGGGAGATATAAAGCTACGCCTCTGGCTGCAGCACCTACATTAGAGGTTTTCACGGCCCGTCACTGTTCATAATATTTTATTTTATTAAATGGAACAAGAAAAACAGAAAGGTCAGTGTCTATAAAAATAAAATGATTAAGACAACAGAAACACAAATATCAATAACAACATTATTTAAAATGACATGAATTGAACTGTATCTTTTCTCGACATTTCAGTAAATACTACTGCCAAGTGATCGACGTTGCACGTGTTTCATTCCGTAATCGACTAGTTATTCATTTAACCTTTCTTTCTTTCTTTTGTCAAGTCATTATTACTCCTCTTTCTTTAGAGCAGTGCCGTGGTAAGTCAACTTGGTAAACCTCATAACCTTATCATTACTGGCGCGACAGCTCGAGTTGAGCCTAGGCCTCCTGTTTCCAGGTTTCATGACCATGTTTTCAATCTATGTACATTCAGGAGTAATATGGTCAGTATTACGCCCATTTTTTAGCGCTCACAGAAAGCCACCTACAGTTTATAGCTGGTTGCAAACGGCTAAGCAGAACCTGTAATTTCTATAAATATTTGTACACAAATTATTTGATATAAGCACGAATAGCAGGTACAAACGATTCAACGTTTGCAGCTACAGGCTTGCTTTGGCTAACCTGGTGCGGGAAATTTGAATGGTGCTTTTTGGTAGTGTTTTATGATAGTGTTTTATAATAGCCTTTCAAAGAATACAGTAATCTTGAAACGGGCAGCGAAGTTTGAATGTTGAGTTACTCGAAAGTTCTAGAAATCTATGGATCGTTTTGAGGTCTGTTATGAAAGATGTGTCCGAACGGGCAGTATTATTCAGACAGTGAAGTTCAGCGAGACGTTAAAAACAATTAATCGAGTCTTATTCGACAAATTCAGCCTGTCTTGCAGGACAGTCAAGGTCGTCAGTAAGTCAGTTTCATGCATTCAGCTTCAGCGTAGAGTCAAACAAGTTCTTAAACTCTACTGAGAGATTTAGTACGATAAGGTATCCGAGAGATTTGGTACGAAAAAATTCTCGAACCCTGCAATGTAAACGTGTGTTTTAGCCATGATTTACTCGTTTGATGCGAATCTTTTTCCAGCGTGCCATATCTTCATGTGTGGAAAGAGAAATAAATTGCAGGGGTTAAATCCCTAGAATTCGTTGCTCGATTCGACCAATTTGGCCGTTGTTTTTGCGGACGAGTGAGCTCATGAATTCTCATGGTGGAATAGATGGGTCGCTTTACCATCAATTCAGCGTGCAATCGACCCAATAAAGCAGCATAAAATTATCTCGAAAATGTTTTTATTACTCTCATGGGACTCCTATGGTTGAATTTCGTGGACTAATCTGGGAACTTCTAGTAAGTCATATCCATAGAAATCATGGAATAATCTCAAAGTCTTTAGAAAAACTTGGTACATTGTAACATTCGGTTCGAGTTCACTTGGTAACGAGATGTTTTTATGTAGGCAGTCGGTTATCGTTTCTTGTTCAAGCAGATTCTGACAGTTTGTGTGTCCGGGTGAAAAGTTTTGTTACTAGTCCGTATACTGGTGTGGTGTTTTAAGTGTAAATAAATTATACCTTCTGGAAAATTGTGCGTTTTTGTTTGAAGAACCCGAACACGTTACAATTTTGTCTTGTGACCTTTATTATTTTTTCTAGATAATAGATGACGATTATGCCTTGCGAATTCCAGAAAATCGTGGTCTTGACCTTGCCGCTCTATGAAATCCTTGTTGCTTTTTTTTCGGGGCACGTTCGCCAGGATAAAAACTTGTAGGGGCTCTAAGCAAACCGCTAACTGATATGGAATTTTTAGCACACCATACAGAGCTATAAGGTAAAATTTCGTGGACTCGACGGACGTTTGACTACAGTGTCTTGTGATTATTCAATAAGCAAACATTACTAACCTTGGTTCTCGTGGATAGCTGTCTTCTGGGTACCCAGATGCTGAGGAAACTTCTGAATGACACCAACAGAACATTTGCAATTGAAGAACACACACAGACACTTGATATGTGATAAAATCACTAGATATATTTATATATTTAATAATATAATAATATATAATTACTGCAAGAGTTTATATAGAGGTTTAGTACAACCGAACTGACATGATACGCACGTAATATTGAAGTGTAAGAATACGTCTTAATACAACGACTAATATCAACTCTATTATAAAAAATGCAACGTTTCTAAACATAACATAAATCGAAGTAACAAAGAGGGCTATTATACCGCGGTGTTCATAGTTACGAGTCAAGATAGTAAAATACAACGTCTGCAGTTTAACTGAAACGAAAACCTTAAATCTAAACAAAGATATTTTTTAAATAAACTAACATGAAAAGAAAACAAAATTAAGTTTCAAAATTCAAAACGAGACAAAACTGTTTTGACCGCTCTCTCATTTTTTATGCGTTTCATCAACGATTATGAAACGCCGCAAAAACTCATTTGGATTGCGCTTGTACAATCCTAATCATTGCTTCAAAATTATCACGAGATTCCGTTTTTGATCCACTGTAAGCAGATTCACCCATCCTGCCGATAGTTTTTCATGCCCAATTGTTCGTGTAGGATAAGAAACTCACGTTCGTCTGAGATTTTTACATATCTCCAGAGCCAGCGCTAGCTCCTATGGCGCCCGGGGCTAACCCACAAAATTGCGTCCTTTTGTTACAATATACAATGGCGTACTGAAAAGAGGAGGAGTTAGGTGCTGGCAATCTTGTTTCAAACATATTCTTTTGATTTAGATTGTAATTTAAATATTTTTACCTTTTAATCTAATTCTAATTATGTTAAGTAATTTTGTTGATTAAAATCCTCTCGAAATACAGACTTTTCGAGGCAGAAACTATTTTCATATCCTATTTTGACCTCTAAACACGAACCGTGATGTTTTTCTTTTTAAATTAATTAAAGCCTGATTACATTATACTTTTTTAACTTTTTTCCCTTTTACTAGAAACAGGCAACCAACAAGCTACTACTATATATAACAAATCGAAAACTCCTGAATCACAAAACCAGACACAAGAAAGTTTTTCATTTTTTACAATTTAAAGGAAGAAGATTTTTATACTAATCAGGTGAAACAGATTCAGAAATAAAAATTATTATGTTATAGTAAATGTACATTTATACTGAAAAAATGCTTATTCTCACTCTTTCTCAATTTCTTTGCATTTTCTTCATTTAGTTGAAAATAGTGTTTTTAAATTTTTTGAATTTGCTTTATTATTTTTTAATCTGGGAACGGATTAATTGATTTTCCATTGGGTTTCTAGATACATACTTTTTAAGATACGAACCACGGTCAGGAACAAATTAAGTTTGTAAGTCAGGGTGCCATTGTATATCTAAATGTGCCATCAAAATCAGTTATAGATCTTTTCAGACGTGTAAGAAAGTTAATCAAATATATTTCTATGAAAGCTGTTAAAAATATTAGTAACGTTATTAGTACAACGTAAATACAGCTGAACGATCGTTTTCTACGTTAAATTATTAAAAAATGCTTTATATATTTTGCAGAAGTCCAAAAGAAGACTGAATATTATTATATAATCAATAAATGTGTACATCTGTAAATTCAATTTTGTATATAATATGTACGAGACTGATATAGAAACGAAAATTTATATTTTTGATCTAAATAAAAATAGAAAAAATTAGAATATGTATATCTAAGCGTTTGTTTTGGCGCCGTTAAAAGCTGGCGCCCTGGGCCTGTGTCCCTGTCGCCCCTGCCTTTCACCGCCGCTGGCTATCTCGCTTGTCTTCACTCGGCGGTCGTCCAACATGATACCATGAATTTTATTAACCGTTTCTCCAGTTGTGACCTTAAGCCGCATTCAGAGCTCTTAAATCAATAGCTTATGCACTGTATCTTATGGACTGTTCACTGTCACCAGAAAGTTTGTCATATGGTAAGACGTGAAACCGTTCAGACCTCCAAATTTAATACGCTGTTTGTTGTGGATTGTGCATAATTTTCTAAACTTATAGCTAGTGAGATGTTTTAATGAGATAGACATATAAACACATTGGCTATCGCATTCTATCAGTGACACCGTAGTTATCGAATGCCTTTACATAACCTAACATAATGTCATAATTAACAAATCTTGGTCAAAATTACAAAGAGGGACAGTAAATATGATCAATTTAGGTAATTAGGTAGTTTAAATCTAAGACAACAGAATTATAAGAACGATAATGCATATAAAATATTTTACGAAGCCAAATAGTTGGTTTCAAAATTCACAGATGGTGGACCATTCGTAACATATTAATTTCTAATTTGCTATGAACGGTACGTGCAACGTTAAAAAGAATGCATAGAAACATAACTTACAGCTAACAAAGCACAGTCTACAACCTCTTAATTTAAAGAGCTCTGAATGCGGCTTTACTCAAACATCTCGGGCGCTTAGCATTATCCATGCTCGTACGGCCATAACGAAATTCAGTGGACCATTTGTGAACCATTCCCAAGAATGGCAAATGTCAAAAATAATATTTAGCTTGCGATTTGAGAGCCGCAGTAAGGAAAACTTGCGCTAAGGGCAGAACCGTGTTTTGGCGCCCTTAGTAAATAAAAACAAGGTTCTTACCTCTCAAAATTTAAGTGATGAGCAAAAACAAAAAAGGTCTTCACCTCGCAAAATCCAACTGACGAGCAAAAAAAAAGGTCCTCATCTTCGCAATGACCCTTAGCAAGCCCATCAGCGCCCTTTTCCTTCGTGCGCTAGGGGCCATCGCCCCCTCAGCCCCCCCTTACTGCGGCTCTGCACTAATTCATCTGTTATAGTTTTATTTGATTGATAGGATTCAACCCCTTATAAGTTCTACACAGTTCATAACACAATTTGTTATATGCAACATCAATAACAATCATTGTCAGATTACAAAAGAAACATTCCAATAAGAAAGTTCGAAGAAACAAATTACTCTATAATATCATTATAAAGACTTCGAACTTTGAAGAATCGATTACGAGAAGACGTATGTATGTTAAATGGAATAGCAACGTCGGCAGTGCAGAGAACTAGAGTCTACGTCAGAAACCGGAAACAGTATTATCAGTGTGAACTATTTGCATAAGCTTGCAGTTGCAAGATTGAATATATGATTCTGTACTTTGCGGTTAGATACTGCTAATTTGCATACTTGGGGTACCTGCATTGAATTAACAAGTATTTAATATTTGGTTAATGAAATTTCAAATTGAAAATTGGTGAAGCTATTAAAAAGGGCCCACAAATGAATAAAGTTGCTTTGATCTACTGATCAGGACCTATTTAAATTATTCATATCAGAATTTACGTGAATATTTTTATATTGGAAGGAATAAAGTTAATTCAAATTAGTTGTGAAATGACGTCACACTTGGTTAATTTAATTTCCAATGTTAGAAAGTAATGTAACTAACATGCTTAGTGTTACTCAGTTGTTACATTTGGCTTCCAAAAGTTGAGAGCCCTCTTCTACGTTGCAACATTTTCTGGACGGGTCAGGTTAAAATTACGTTTTATTTTGAATTGTATCAAATGTTAATATAATAAAAATGCCTTACCAAAAACTCTTAGTAGCCTCACCCAAAGGATAGTTTGGCCCTCATTAATTATTGTGAAAGAGAACGAGAAAATGGCGTTCCCTTAATTGACCTGAACAAATAAAAATTCAAATAATTGGAACTAAAATATTCAAAAACCAGTGGCGAAGGGAAACCTCCGCTAGACTTGCATTCCCATAAAAAAAAAAATTCAAATTAAAAAAAAAAAATTAATATTTAGATAAATCTTCAAAAATACATCAAATTATGTTCTATACAAATTTTTGTCCAAGGCTTGGTTTACTAGTTACGAATTAATTATCATGACCATGGAAACGTTACTTATAAGTATGAAAAAATTGAGACTTTTATTTTAAATTCTAAATAATTTTACAAAAATTTTTAAAAATTTTTCGTTTTATCAAAAAACGTCTCAAATAAAAGTTATTAGTAATTGCATTTATATTAACTTTTGTTCAATAAATTTTTTCGAAATATTTTTCTGTTCCTAAATATTCGCAAAAATCTTAAAATCGACAAGAGTAAACTCCCGTTTCTAGTCAACCGATCTTCATAAAAAACAATAGGGTTCTTCCCATTTAATAGGAGAATTTTTTAGTACCAGAACGAATTCTCCAAGTTGAACCGTTCTTGAGTTATCGTGTATACACACACACAGACACACACACCCAGACACACACAGCCACACACACAGACACACACACATACGGACGGCACATAGAAAATAGGTTTTTTGGATTCCCTGGACCATGAAACGTGGTCATCAGTCAAAATCTCGACATCGAAAATTTTAGCGATTACAATACTTGCCCCTTATATATTAAGGTCGGACAAGTGTATTCGAATATTTTTTGTATGGGGTAGCAAATAAAGAAGCAAATTTTTATTTTTGATTTTTTTTATGAAATTTTCGCCAAAAATACTTTTGTTCTTCACCCTATTTCCCAGAGGGTTTTGATTTAAAAATCTGAAAAAAATCTCAATTTTATACATAAAAATCAATTTCTGTTTGTCTATTATTTTTGCAAAGTCAAACGGTTAGACCAATTTTCACCAAATGTAGTACAGGGGGATGAAATAATCCGAGAAAGGTTTTAGTGTGGGTTCCAACTTCGTCCGTGCCCTCTTAGGGGGCGTTATGGGGGGTAAACCATCAGTTTCGCACTCTCCGTGCAGTTTTATTATTATTATAATTATTATTATTATTAAGTAGGCTAAACCTTAAGAGATATATTGATATTATGTACACAAAAAATGAACTTAACTAGATTTGTAAAAAAATCCGGAAGAGCATAGGTATACACCTATCATACATCAATATCGTGTATTGGTCAATTTTCTGTTTTTAAACGTAAAAGTTTTTGTATTATAAGGTTTGTGGGTGCATAACATCGAAGTTTTATAGTGAAGTATCTATTATTTTCGAATAATAAATTAAACTATTTCACGTAGAATCATAATGTATTTAAAACTATACATCAAAGATTAATAATAACGGAGTTATCACAGGGTAATAATAATAATAATAATATTTATTTATAGGCATAAAAATGTCAATACAGTATCACTACAAAATAAAATGTAAACAAGTATGTGAAAAACAAAGTAACCATTTAAGTACAATATTTATGCAACCATTTAAGTAATAAATAATTTGTAAAATATTTTTAGATTATATTTAAAATGTCTTAAACTCTCGATATCCTTAACATCAGTAGGTAAATAGTTATACTTTATAATGTCTTTATCGAAAATTGTGCAAAATTTTTACAATTCATAGTGCTATGCTTTTTTCCTCGTAACATAAATATCGTTTTTATTTCGGATACTAGCAGACCCGTTGCCATAAATATATAAAATGGTAGGTATAGTAATTATAACTACCGTTAGGCAGTGGAGAATAAACAACTAACAGATAGTGCCATTTATTGACAAACTAGCAGAAATGTTGCCAACAACGTTGGCAAACTGATATCTATTAAAAATCAATATAAGCAGGAATTAATTATTAAAATTTGCATAATTCTACGTATAGTACCAAAACAAAAACGTTTCTTGATTATACCTAGGAAATCCTAAAAAGCTGCTTAATGCGTGTCGTTTAAAAATTAATATCGGACCGGGTACGGCCCGCGGGCCATATGCTGGACATCAATCTTATAGCTGTTTCTGATTATACCTAGGAAATCCTAAAAAGCCGCTCAATGCGTGTCGTTTAAAAATTAGTATTGGACCGGATACGGCCCGCGGGCCATATGCTGGACATGAATGGTATAGTTGTTTCTGATTATACCTAGGAAATCCTAAAAAGCTGATTAATGCGTATCGTTTAAAAATTAATATTAATAGCTAAGAGCTATATTCTCGCTAAGGCTAAACACATAGTGAAGCAGAGAACAAAGCAGCGATGAAAGCGGAGAGCAAAGCGGCGAAATTAAATAAATGAATTCCTGTTAACACGCGCATAGTGGAGCGTACTGCAGCGAGGTTATATCGTTGTTATAGTCGAGCAAAGCGACGCGTTCAAACAATTTTGATTTCTTTGCTATCATCGTTACTAAAATAGTTGTTTAAAATGGATATTAAGGCATTTACAAGTAGTTCTCATTTATAAGAGGTATTTATAGTAGGTTCCGATTGAAATTTGTCCATTTTTTACCAATTTATGTTGAATATTTTCCAAAATATAATCTAACGTTGAAATACTTATGCGAAAATAAGAATTAAACTTTTCTGGATGTTCTCGGAGTTGCATATAGAAATGCAACTAAGCACATAGTGAAGCAGAGAGCAAAGCAGCGATGAAAGCGAAGAGTACCAGCGAAAGAATGTCGCGCTTATAAAAGAGTGTCTACACATAGTGACGCGTTGAAAATCGAGCAGAAAATTATAATGAATTTTTTACTAACAGAAAACTCTTCCCTGAAAATTTGGTATTTACTAAAAAATAAAAATAATCACACTAGAAGGTGCAATGTTCACAGATTAAATAAAAGTAGACATATACATGGTGAATTTCATCATTTCTATATGCAACTCCGCGAACATCCAGAAAAGTTTCATTCTTATTTTCGCATGACTATTTCAACGTTTGATTATATTTGGGAAAAAATTCAACATAAATTGGTAAAAAATGGACAAATTTTAATCGGAACCTACTATAAATACCTCTTATAAATGAGAACTACTTGTAAATGCCTCAATATCCATTTTAAACAACTATTTTAGCAACGATGATAGCAGAGAAATCAAAATTGTTTGAACGCGTCGCTTTGCTCGACTATAACAACGATATAACCTCGCTGCAGTACGCTCTACTATGCGCGTGTTAACAGGAATTCATTTATTTAATTTCGCCGCTTTGCTCTCTGCTTCACTATGTGTTTAGCCTTAGCAAGAATATAGCTCTTAACTCTCCAGTCAGTATATACCTTGGCTTAATTAAAGAATATTGTGTCAATTAACGTTATGCCCGCGGGCCGTGTCTGGCCCGATACTTATTTTTAAACGACACGCATTGAGCAGCTTTTTAGGATTTCCTAGGTAAAATCAGAAACATCTATACCATTGAAGTCCAGAACATGGCCCACGGGCCGTACCCGGCCCGATATTAATTTTTAAACGACACGCATTAATCAGCTTTTTAGGATTTCGTAGGTATAATCGAAACAGCTATAACATTGATGTCCAGCATATGGCCCGCATGCCGTACCCGGCCCGATATTAATTTTTAAACGACACGCATTAAGCAGCTTTTAAGGATTTCGTAGGTTTAATCAAGAAACGTTTTTATTTTGTTTATATACGCAGAATCATGCAAATTTTAATAATTGATTCCTGCTTATATTGATTTTTATTCGATATCAGTTTGCCAACGTTGTTGGCAACGTTTCTGCTAGTTTGTCAATAAATGGCACTATCTGTTAGTTGTTTATTCTCCACTGCCTAACGGTAGTTATAATTACTATACCTACCATTTTATATATTTAACTTTACCATTCGGCTCACGACATGTATCTTTCGGCAAGGCGACTATCTCGAAAATATTGTGACCTATACCTGAAATAACTATTTTTTTCAAATAAATTGATTTTTGAGTTGTTAAAAGTTGAGTATTCTTACCTTGTGAACATCCCTCGTTTATTTGTTTATCAATTCTCGATCGATCGGCATCTCATTGTAGGCTAGTATAATTTTGTTCTTGTTATTAATCAAGTCAATATCATTTACCACACAGAATATTGTATCCTAAGATTTTACAATATAGGGGAGGAGCGATAGCAATACGTGTTTTGCTTGAACGGGACTTTATTTGCAAAAGGTTGAGAAACACTGCACTAAAATAATTGTTTTTTGCAAACATGTTTTTTACAAATTTCAGTCTCATTACTTTTTGACATACCTAATACGTTAACCTTTTTGTCACGATGATTGATGTTATCATCTTAAAAGTAATGTCATTTTGTTTTGGATCGCCACAGGGCACTTTTTGTACGATTTCTTTTTGTGCGTACCATGCCATTATTTTCAACTCACACAACATCTTTCTAAGTGGTTTGAAGTGTCATGTTTCACATCTCTGTTTATGTCTTCACGTGTAATCTTACTTTATGTTTTCCTTACTTGTGGATGAACAATAGTATCGAATTACCTAATACCACACTGTACCAACAACGTGCCAAGAATATATAATAATGCATTTACTAAAAAGGGCTTATAAGATTATTCTTAGAACTAATAGTTTGCTGTATGATGTATTATGTCTAAGGAGCTGATTATTTTACGTCTAATTAATTGCGATATAATGGGATGTGGAAAACGATATGTATATATTTTGTATTTGTTTAAACCTGTTACGAGCAGAAAATATTTATAATCATGTTCCTTCTTTGTATCCATACTTGCCTTAATGCAGTTTGCAAAACAAAAGCAAAATAACAAGGGTTTTACATTTATTTAGTTAAATATTAGTTTATTTGTTCCTTTTCATATTTGTTTATTAATCATTTAATAATTTGCAATTTTTATTTTTAAAGTAGTTAAATAACTTCTAGATTGGCTGGAGATTTTCGTTATTCCTAGGCGAAACATGTTAAAGAAAAATTCAATTAAAAACACTAGGCAGGTTTCACTAATATATTTATTTTCTCAATACGTATTTCGACTATTACGCCATTTTCATGAGTTTACAAAATAACTAAATACTTATAATACATAGAACAGATCTTTATATACTGTATCCTTACAGAGGTATAATAATTGTGGTTGGGAGTTGACAGATAAAGTAACAATTATAAATTTATTATAGGGCTCTTATACAACTCTACCTGCTCTTTCATTATGAGAATACCTGAACGTAATTGTTTGTAAATTTTCAAATGTGCTAATAGAGTTTTTGATTATTGCTGTTTAGATGGATAGCCGCACAATAATCTGTGTTACAGCTGTGGTTATTGATAATAAAGTGTTTAGCAACGTTTGAAGATTCCGGTTTTATGTTTTTACACGCGTTCATATATTCCTTCAACTTAATTTTAAATTTCCTTCGTGTTTTTCATGATATATACATGGTCACAATCATTATATTTAGTCTTATAAATGCCACTTTTTTCCCGAGGATCAATATTGTCTAATTTGTTATTGACTACGAAATATCTTAAGTTATATAAGTGCAAGATTTCGTCCGCTTCAGCATCCAAAGCAGTCGAAGAAGCTAAGAAATTTTTGATCAAGGAAAATATTAAATCTTGGTAGAGTAGAAGATATTCTTTGAACATACACCTAAAATTAATTCATTGTAACCTGGCCGAGAAACTACATCCACTTAAATTCGACATATTGGACCAACGCATCATGGAAGAAGTTCCCCATAATATAAACCGCCCATAGTATGCACGTCAAACAAGTAAGAAAACTGAAAAATCTCATAGGAAATCTCAAATCACCTATCACGTCTTACACAAAGAAACATCAGATCCAGCAGCAGAATTCCACCTTAGGCGTATAGTTAAAACTGGTTGTTGGTTGCTGGTAGCTTGTTACTGACTTTGGTTCGCGCTGGCAGCCTACTCTGGGAAACCAGCACCAGCCTGTTGCAGGAGGTAGTACCCCAGCAGAAGTCCCCTGGGTGACTATCCTGAACAATTCACCCAGGCTAGCTCACGAGCTGGGTTTCTAGTATGCCGCCTGGGATTGAAGAGCCTGGTCTTGCTATGCGTCTAAAATTGAGATTGTGTTACCCTTAGGGATGTTCCAAATGATAAACAACAATGTGAATTTACATATTTATTTAACAGGAACATAACAGAAGTGTACATTATATGAAATAAACAACAATACAAAACAATACATAGTGGAGGACTAGGATTGTGAGTAGGATTAAGAAGGGACGGCGAGCGTAGTTGTGGGCGGCGAGTGTCCAACATGGTGCTGGGCGTCGCGGCGTTAGTATACAATGGACGGCGAGCGTCGTGGTTGGGTCCGTGGTGGAAGTTTGTGGACAAACAAGTGTCCTTTGGTGGCAGCGCCAGAAGGCTCGATGGTGGCAGCGCCAAAGCAGGCGTTGTAGTAAGGGCCGTAGTGGACGTTTGTGGACGAACGAGTGTCTTTTGGTGGCAAAGCCAGAAGGCTCTATGGCGGCAGCGCCAGAACAGGCATTGAGGTCCGTTGCGCCGAACATCTTGCTATAGATTCGGTGACGGAATGTGCGATGCGCTGATCCATTGCAGTCCTTCGTTCCATGCTCATCCAGAGCGATGGGTGACTGTGGGTTAGGATGCATTGGCAGAGGCGCTTCTGCGAGAAGGCCAATGGAGTGTTAAGGACTCAGAAAAGCTGAAGGCTTACGTGGTCCTGGATTCCAAGCGGCGATGCGATACTTCCGAGTACCCACACGGTTTTGTGGGTACTCGGACCTGAGAGCCTGCCCTGGGCGCGACCCAACTATGAGGCGCCGCTTCCGATGATGTTAGTGGTGCGGAAGACCGCGCTCTACGATCTTCCTTCTCGAGGAACGTTGGACTTCCTTCGGGACGTTCTTCCCCATCGTCGTTGCGGGCGGCGGTGGATGCCACGTACAGGAAAAAACGGGAGGGGGGTTGACGTTAGGGTCCGCTCGGCATATAGCGAGCGATAGCGCTGACTCTAGCGTAAAGCGAGTCGAGCGGGGACTCGAGACGAATCCGCGTAAAGCGTGTCGTAGTAAGGACTCGAGCGTAAAGCAAGTCGGCGAACGAAGCGTAAAACGCGTTTGTGGCGGTATAGCGTAAAGCGAACCGTGAGGCGACCCAGCGTAAAGCGAGTCGTTGTTGTAGCTCAGGCGTAAAGCGAGTTATACTGACCAGGTGTAGCAGCTACGGATTCGGAGCCACTATTTATACTAGTTAACTGCGTAATAAGGATGAAATTGAGGAATTACCTGATTTCAGCCAATAGGGATTTTAACTCCGCCAATTGATAGGGTCATTTTCGCAATACCTTCTAAAATACCTTTTCAGGTGTCGGCGCGAATCATGCGGTCTTAGTGAAGTGAGAGAGCGCGCGGTGCGACCACCGGCACGCGTGCTGTCCGCGGTAACAAGCCTCTACTATACGTGATATAATTGATAACACAAGGATATTCCCGCTTGTAGGCTGAACTTCGCCAGCGCTGGTAGCCAGCTACCAGCAACAAGCTTTTACTATACGCGTACCCTTAGAGTGTGTAACTTATCCTCTACACATTTTTTCAACAGAGGAAGAGAACTTATTAAAATCAGAGAGTCCAACCGGAGCCAAACCGAAAACCTAAATTAACCGGAATTTTTGGAGTGAGGACCTTTTTTTTTGCTCTTCACTATCACTAGTATTTCTACAGTGATGACTTTTTTTAGCATACTCTTTTTCTATATAAAAAAAATCTGGTCAGCCTAAATTAAGGGGTTTAGCATTTACTTAAAATTGATAACCATTGCTTCCTAAACTGAGCCACATTTATCGTCAACTAGTCACTACAAATGCGCTAGCCACAACAAAAAACTTGTAAAGTTTATTTTCCAGCTGGATCTCGGTATCTCAGTATCAGTATATATATTATTTATTATTTTATGCTGTACAAACATATATTTGTTATAATTGGTGGAGCAAAATTTTATTTATCTCGTTTTATAAACATATATTCAGAATTTTATTTTGTATTCCATTGATACTTGTATTGTAGCTATAATCTTCGATAAAAATAAAGAAACGGTACGGGAAGTATCAAAGCACTAACTCACATTAAAGGAACTTTTTGATCTTCAGTAGAATATAATTTTATTAAAACATCTTTGCGAAGTCAACTACGTATCTTTTGCAAGACTATGCTTTTATTTCCATCCAATAGACGAAATAGGTGAGAGGAAAAATGTTTGTCATATACACAAATTCATAGTATATGATCCAATTATTTTCCATAATTATGTAGAGAAGAGGTTTCAGCAGATATTTTCAGAATAAAATAAATAAGAATACTACTTTATGTATATAATGAGCCTAATATACAAACACTAGCAGACCCCTTGCCAACAACGTTGGCAAACTGGTAACGAATAAAAATCAATATAAACAGGAATCAATTATTAAAATTTGCATGATTCTGCGTATATTAACAAAACAAAAACGTTTCTTGGTTATACCTAGGAAATCCTAAAAAGTTGCTTAATGCGTGTCGTTTCAAAATTAGTAACGCGCCGGATACGGCCCGCGGGCCATATGCTGGACATCAATGGTATAACTGTTTCGGATTATACCTAGGTAATCCTAAAAAGCCGCTCAATGCGTGTCGTTTAAAAATTAGTATCAAACCGGTCAGTCCGCGGGCGTAACATCAATTAACACAACATCCTTTCTTCGAGTAACCAAACGTACTGATTTGAGAGCTCTGGTAAGTCAGTTTTGTCGGGGTACGTCGTTTCCCCACTCTATTCGTGGCCGCCCGCTTGCCGCATGACCCGCAAACACCTAGGAACTTAGCGTTACATGACACACAGAAATTAGGGCTTTTATTATATATAATAAGAAATAATACTTCCATATTACAAACAAATTAAAAATAAACCAAATAAAAAAAATTAAAATAAGAAAAAAATACATGTTACATAAAACTTGATAAAATCAGACAATATAGAATCAGAAATACCAATTAAATCTAAAAAATACGTGTGACGTAATAAGTATAGAACATACCATATTACTTTTGAAAATCGGCATAAAACAGTTATCCCGTATAACTATTATAACATTGTTCAACTACAAAAGAACTAGGGTTCATGTTTTTAACCACGTTGTCAACAGTTAACGGTCAGTGGCGCATACATACGTTTAAGTACTAACTATAAATAAGTATACTTGTTTTTGTTAATCCTTTAAATAAGATACGTAATGTGAAAAACTAATCCCTACGACTATGGGTTGACACGCCTATTTATATCACTTCTATTGTAATTTTATGAGTTCCCTAACTTTCATTATTTTATTGCGATCTTCAGAACTAATATGGTATGTTCTATATCAAAACAGGCATCTTATAATATTATTAACTGAACATTAAAAAATATGTCAAATCAAAAGTTAAAAATATAAATAAACAAGTATGTGAGCATCTTTCCTAAATTATTTTAAGTGTTTTAATTTTAATTAATTTATTTTATATCCAAAGTACAAAATACAAAGTACAAAGTATACAAGTAGAATTTTACAAATAATAATAATAATAATAACAATAATAATAATAATAACTGGACTTCATGTTTCCGTTTAATAATAATAACGGGGTACGGCGGTCTTTTGACCGAAAAGGCTTAGCGCCCTTTCCCCCCGGATCGCTACCACACTGTTACCACGGCAGGAACCAATTGGGGGTAACGTCGACCCTATCATCTGGTCGATGAATCCTGCCACCGTTTCATGGGGCCAACCTTCCCATGAAACGTATAAATGGTTCAAGAAAGTATAAGAAACCATAGAGCTTCCCACAACGGGTCCTTCTCGGATGGGGACCCACAAACAGTTGGGCGAAGCTACAATCCCGCTAGCCGGGCCCGCCACAGGTGGACACCCGAGGAGCAGGAAGACCTGCTTCAGGTTTACGAGGCAGCGTCACCCCATCGCAGGGGCTACATGGTCAGAGTCCACTCACAATGGTGTGAAAATCATCCTGAGCTGGACTTCATGACGCAACAAAATCTGCGCGACCAAGTAGCACGCCTGCGACGCAGGATGAGGCGATCGAGACGAAGAGAGTCGAGAAGGTTGTCCCAAATACCGGTACAGCCATCGACACCTGCAAGCCCACCAACGGGAGGTGGGCAGATAGCCACTGGGTCTTCCCCAGTTTATGCAGGAATAACATCCTCTTCACCGGAAAAAAATCTCCGCGAGGATTTTCTAGCCCTTCTCTCGCCTCATTCTGAACGTACCCGACTCGGACACAATAAGTTCAAAGTTCGTGCTGATGACCTCACGCGACTTCATGAACTTATTGACAAGCAAATTTCCCCTCAGAGTAGTCTCTGGGATATCGACTGTGCTGTATACGCTGCAGCAGCTGTGCTGACGCCAAAACGGGCTAAGGCTTTTAACGGCAAACTGCGTATACAGCAATTAGAGAAGAAAATGACGCGTTCACGTCAGGAAGCTTCTCATATTCAGTGTGGTATTGATGCTTTACGAAGTATTAAGCCGCTAAGTGCGAATACTAAGCGCATATTATATCAATTGCGCATAAAGCATCACACACTGAATTTGTCCACTCTCTCTCTGCTAAAGCAGAAAGCGGTGGACAAATTGAGAGCACTAGCCCTGGCAAGAAAGAAACTGGTCAACCGGGTTAGGACCATGGAGGAAAATACTATGTTCCTCACGAGCCCGTCACGCCTTTTCATGGCCAAACCTGAGGTTTCTGAACCGTCATTATCAGTCGACAGGACAGAGACTTTCTGGAGGGAACTTTATGAACACGAGGCGATCGTGCAGGACACTCCAGTTTTGGAGAGATTTGAGGAATTCTGTTCACAACACCTGACAGATCCTCAGGCATGCCCCCCTGTTACCACGGAAGAAGTTACACGTGCTATTTCGAAAGCGCGCAATTTCGCTGCACCAGGAGTTGATGGTATTATTGCTTTCTGGTGGAAGTCATTCACAAGCGTGCACGGCCATCTTGCACGAAATTTTACTTCTTTTATCCGTGGAGAAATACCAATACCATCTTGGTTACCAGAGGGGCGTACAGTATTAATCCCCAAAAAAGGTGATTTAACCAACCCGAAGAACTACAGACCTATTACTTGTCTCAATACGCTGTATAAGATCTTCACCAGCGTATTAAACGAGCGGGTACTGAGCTCCATTGCCTCTGTTTGGTCAGACATCTACGAACAGAGGGGATCGAAGAGGGGCCAAGCAGGTTGCAAAGAAAACCTTATTATCGACCGGTCAGTCTGTCATGACGCGTCGTATTTCAAACGCAACCTGTCAATGGCTTGGGTGGACTACGCAAAAGCTTATGACACTACGTCACACGCTCTCATTTTAACATTATTGCGCATGTTACGAGTCCACCCGGAGATAGAGAGATGCATTGGGCAACTTATGCCCCTCTGGAAGACACAATTTGTTGTCCCAAGCGGATCAACTGCAGTGTCGACAGAGTGGATATATTTCAAGCGTGGGGTTTTCCAGGGAGATTCCCTAAGCCCGCTACTATTTTGCATCTCACTTCTTCCTCTATCGATCGAGCTTAGGCGCGGCAGTGGCTACATGGCGGGTCCCCCGTCGAAGCGTAAGCACAAAATTACCCATCTCTTTTACATGGATGATTTGAAGCTCTACGCCTCGAACGAGAGGAATCTGCAGACCGCCTTAGATACTGTTGCTGAGTACACTGCCGCGATAGGTATGCAATTCGGGTTGGAAAAATGCGCTGTTTTTCATATCTACAGAGGAAAAGGTTTAGACAACGGTGAAGACGTTCAATTGGTTGATGGGAGCATTATAAAACATCTTAATGCCGAAGGGTCTTACACATTTTTAGGCATCAGTGAGAGAGGTGTCCAAGATGTCACTCTTATTAAGCAGGCCCTTCGCAGCAAGTATATGGCACGACTTAGGCAGATATGGAGATCATGTCTGTCTGGCAAGAACAAAATCGCTGCCACAAACATGCTTGCTGTCCCATTAATTTCATACACTTTTGGTGTAATGAAATGGAATGTTGATGATCTTAAGGATCTCGACAGAAGAACCAGAAAGATCATGAACATCAACCGAAGTCTTCACCCGAAATCTTCTGTGCAGCGCATTTACCTCCCTCGTCAAAATGGGGGTCGGGGATTACTAAATTTGGAGTGCTTGCACGATCGACTCGTCCTGGTTACAGCTAACAGTATCCTCAGAAGTCAGGACCCACTATTAAAATTCGTTAGTGAGCACGAATTTAGTGGCAAAGGGGCGTTTCTTTACCAGGCAGCGCGAAGAGCAGCAACGAGATTTAACCTGGCAGACTTGAGTCCCGTCAGGGAAAACGCTGGAGTACAACTCTCTCGGGAGGAGTACAACAGAGTTACCGGTTCG